>CM052436.1:17226915-17319773 GCA_028533085.1 Varecia variegata
GAGCAAAATATATCAGTAATAATGGTAATTGTAGTGTTTTCTTTTGATAAAGCAGAATGTCATGCTAATTCAAAGGCACAAATACATCTTAATTACTTAAAATAAATAAAGGTATGATTATAAAGTTATAAGTAATTGTTGGCACACAAATAAATAATTTGATTAGTGAAATCTATTTATATAAATATTTAATTCAAAGACTAAGATTTATATGAAGTGTGCTGGACTAAATAACCTTTCAAAAATGCTTTTATAGGTACTGATATTAAAAATAAAGGAAAACTTAAGAATCATTACATTAATGTTAGACATTAGTGTCAATAGAATGCCAATATGTCTTACCCCACAAAAATAATAAATAAATCTTTAGAAATCAAAAAACTATTAATTAAATTCCTTTGCAAATCATTGTAAAATACAGTGACACATTGATTTGTGCCACTTTTGAAAGTAAAATAAGTATTAAAATTTTGATATTACTTTTTCCTCTTATATGTTGTTGAAAATAGATTGTCATTGGCTAATTGCACCTAACCTATCAAGAAATACTAATATTTCAGTGATGTCTTTGTCTCTTGGTTTAAAATAGTGTAAGATTCAGATTATTTTAACAGTACTTATATTCAGTCAACCCTTTGAAATTTTATACTAATACTTAAGAGTACTCTCAAACAGTAAAAATAACATTTACACAGTCATATGGGTATGTTTAGAATAAGAAGGAAGCATGTTATTCAAGTATGCTCATAATTTACAATTTACTACAAGCCATCTCTTATTTGGAAACTTTTTATAAACAGAGTAATTTGGAGCATTCCATTGAAATATTAAAAAAATTTTATCACAGTATTGCCTTGCTCCTGCATGGCATGGATTTCAAGAAGTAAGAATCATTTGGACAACTGAAACAGTACACGTCAAACAGTCTGTCTACAAGTAGCTTTACATTATTTGTTAATTTCATCACTCCATGTGAGTGGCAGGAAATTTAACAGCATATATATGTATATATATATGGAATATTTAAGTCATTTTTTTACATGGAAAATCTAAATAAATGAGAAGAACAAAATTTCAAATTGATAAAACACAAAAATATTTTGTTCTTTATTATGATTTCTCCACTCTTGAAGTAAAGCACAAATATAACAATGGTAAACATGCGGAATCATTTTCTCAGTCATCCTAATTCTTTCACCGTCTTTAGTTGAAAACCATGTGTCTCTATCCAGGAAAAATTAGCATTCATGGCTATTGCTTCATGGACACTTTACTACGCTTATTCACTTTGCACAAATAAACTAATTCAAGTTTTTTGACAAGTTTTAGTACATTGATACAAAATAAAACAAACAAAAACACAGTGAAATAAAGCAAAACAAATGATCAGACAAACATAAACTAAAATAGCAACAATCAAAACCATCAAAGACCAGTTGGATAATCAAGTTAGTTAAAATGACCTAATTCGTTTGTTTGTTTAGACACTACTCAAATTCTTAGGTAGGCACAGGAATTCTGTTCTTTTCATCAGAATCTGCCAGACAGATAGCAAGAAGAGATTCCTGCATTATAACCCTGCAATTTATGGCAAAGACACTCCGGTGACTTGGTGCCTTAACATGCAGATGGTTATAGTCTGTCCTGTGGTCAGCCAGAAAAATATGAGAAATGGTACAAAATTGTCCTTTCTTGGCTGACAGTTTCAAGCACTTTGTAAATAAAAATATTCATGAGTGGCATTAATATTACATTTAATAATCATTATATTATCTCTAGAGAGAGAAACTCCCAAACCAGGTCTCTCTTCACTGTTAAAAATTTCCCCAATGTTCTATTGGAACGCATTCTCCAACCAGTCAATATCTGAGCTATAATACACCTGAAACACCAAAGGTTCTAAATGTGATGGGCCCTAAAGAAACCTTTGGCTTTCTAGGTTAAGAAATAATCTAAAACCTGCTCCCAATTGGTATGTATACTTATTATCATATGTACTTTTTAAAACTTTACATACAAGTTAAAGCATGTTTCAGTTTTTACCTCTGGGAGCTTGCATAGCTTGGAAGTTAATAAGTATTTTATTCTGGTATAGGCCCTAACAAGTGATATTAGAAAGTTTGTTTTGAATATTTGAGGAATTTCTCCAACCAAAATTATTTATCAAAATCTTAAAATGACTTCTAGCTAAAACATCCAGGAAATAATACAGAGTGACAATTCAACTGTTTATCATTTACATTTTTATGACACATTTAAATGTTAAGTAATTTATTCTTAATTTAACCAGTCTTAAGTTTATAATTTCCATTAGCCAATTATATGTAATGATGGATCTATAGCAGTGGGCAAATTAGCTCTTAAAGATTACCTACAACTATGGGCTAAAAATGTGTCTGAGGATATTATTTGAAGTATTTGAATATTAATGTCTTTTTTGATAACTTATTCTAAAAATAAATGATAATCACATATTTATAAATATATCAAGACACCATATTGATATTGTTCCCATTTCAATTTACTTTATTTGAAGCTGAGGGCAGAAATCAATATTATTTTCACTTGCAATACATTTATTTTTTGTGTAATCCATTATGAATGAATATGACACATATAAAGAGAGATTTAGGTAATCTTTCTAATCTAATTTTACACACAATGTATATTCTTTCAAATGGGTAGCAATTTTGATCTGGCACTTTAGTCTATCAAAAATCAATGTTGAAAATGTACTGAATCATAACTTGAAAAGAATTCTCCAAAGTTCTTCTCAATTTTTAATATCCACTTAAGACAACTGGCTCCTTCAAGCCCGTATTCCCTGAAATTCCCCTGATAAAAAGTATAATCTTTATCAACTTCCTTCATCTTAAGCTAAAAG
The DNA here is from genome assembly GCA_028533085.1 of Varecia variegata. Taxonomy (NCBI): domain Eukaryota; kingdom Metazoa; phylum Chordata; class Mammalia; order Primates; family Lemuridae; genus Varecia; species Varecia variegata. The sequence goes on from CM052436.1 coordinate 17,229,800, forward strand.
CCACTTTAAAAATCTACTTGCCCAAGATACGTTCATAAACATGCAGGGCTTTTTTATACATGTAGCTCACAAAGCTTTTGTTTTGTTTTGTTTCTTAAACCGCTATTTGTTAGAGACGTTGAACTGTATTTGTTGGTGTGAAGAAATATAGTTCTTAAGAAATAGAGCACTTTAGCCATATAACACATTTCAGTACGTCAGCCATAGAATCAAATTAAATACCCAAGAGTTGGTGCCAGTCAGGTCTCTATATTGAAATTCTTAACAAAATTAACAACAACAACGACAACAACAAAAGGAAATGGACCATGAGCAGGAGTATTTTGATCGTATGTATATGTGTACAAGCTATTCCAAGCTAGAAGTTTCCCAAGAAATTAAGGTCAATGGAATAGTTTTGGTCATAGGGTCACTGCAATCCAAATGCTCTTTGTCGTGATGTTCAAGCTGCTGTAGCATTGTCATTATGCTTTGCTGTCATCTTCTTTTGATTGGATGATATCATTAGAAACTTTAATTTCTATAGTTTCTGGATTTAGAACTTCTTTCCCATTTTCTTCTTTTAAAGGCAATTTTCTGGAAGAAAATAGAAAAAAAATAATCTTCATTTGCTAAGGTATTTTGAGAGATATCCTTTAACATGGAAGTACTTTTAGACAGGAAACATGCTACAATAATTAGAAAGAAAAAAACTAAATTTATTAAACCAATATCAAATTGATATAAAGTAATATAAAAGATAATTATACCATCAACTTTGTTTATTGTAAAAATGTAATGTAATGTAGAAGAATAAATGAAACAATACATTTGTAGGTTTAGATGCACCAAATTGTTCATTATAGAGTGCTTAGATTTGGTAAATAGTTGCTGACGTTAAAAATATAATTAAGTGTTTTGGAAGGTAAAAAGCCAAAACATTTTTATATGTCAACTATATGATTTATTAGGTCTTAAGTTTTTCAAGTAAAACCAATGAATATTTGTTGCCAGAATCTGTCACATAAAATTAGAAACTGGTTGAATTACCAATATTCTTTGGAACTTAATGCAGATAAAATGTATTTTATGACTTTTTCACTTTTTTTATATTTATTTTATATGTTTTCTTTGGTCTCTTTTCAATATTATTTTGTTTTTGTCACTTTTATATAACTTATGAGAACATTGTTTGAGAGTTGTTTTCAATTGGAACCTGTGGAGCAATAACAATTTATTTCTTAATGTTAAGACAGCCTCACAAATCCTACTATGATGCCAATGAATCATGCTTTCCAGTTTTTTCTAACATTCTCAAATCAATGATATATCATTACATATTTTGAATGTAATTTTGGGGAGTAATTTTTCCTCCCTTGACAAAATGTTTTTTCCACATCAAGAGAATTTGTTACAAAGTATTCCAATTCACCACTGTAACTTTAATCTCACCATTTTTTGAGGGAGTGAATGTTACTATGCTAGTTTCTCTGGGACTTATTTGTAATTTATTTTAAATTTTTGAATAAGGACAGTAAAACATTGTATTCTGAAGGTCAAAACAATCAGAACTAATCAGTCAAAAGTAATCATAGGCAAAAACTAATAAAATCCATTGTTGAGAATAAAGAACCATCATACCAACGCAAGCAGGCTCTTTACGTATGTTATAAATAGTGCACTCGTTCTTTCTACCATTCCCAAGTACTGAAAATATTGACAATGAAAGTTATAAAAACAATGAGTCATTCCTAGCATCAAAATTTTGATAAATTTAGAGTTATGATAGGAGGTTAATTTAATGCTTAATATATCTCTTATTCATAGAACTATGTATTGAGCTTTTAATGAACCAGTGTTTTCAAATACTCTTGGATGGTGTATTTCTGAATATATAAAGTCTCACTACTTATATTTATGTTAAATATTTTTAAAGATTACTGTTAATTCTATTTTATGGTTACCACTTCTATGACTGAGACATAAAGTAATTAAATTATATTTGCACTTCAAAATGTAGCCCAGTCCAAGGGCATTGTCTTAATTAGTTTTCATGCAAACCAATATAACAGTGTAATGTTAATTAATAATCAGGGATGTGTTTTGTTGTGTAATATTTTGCTTCATTGAAAAGATTTCTAATTTTTGAAGGTGACATTACAGAACCCACTTCAAAAAGTTAACTTCAATTCAGAATATAATAATCTCTAAAGAAATCACGAAACAATGGCTTCAGGATTTATATTCAAACTTTTACTGTAGAGTGGTACTTTGTATTTATGTAAATATTAATCATTTCAGCCCCTTTAAGGCAGATAGAGAGGCTTTCAAAAAAAATCATTTCTGCAGCTATAACACTCTGTCTTTGATTTAGGGTGAAAAATCTAAATCAGGTTACTCTGCAAGAGAATACTAGCTGATATAGAAAAAGAGCTATTTGTTTTGAAAAATAATAAAGTTTAAAATTCATTTTGGTAAGCAGTAAAGAAGATTGTGATCACTATGCCATTCTTAGTACCATTAGTACCATATATATTCAAAAGAACACAATTATTATAATTTCTTAATAATGGTTTTTCTTTGAATCATTTTAAATTTAATGTACATTAAGCTAGGCACATGTTCCTCTTTGCAGGTTTACTTGAGATATCAGTTTTAATTGAGCTATGAGGGATGAAGAAATGAATAATATAGTCCTGACTGAAGATCAAGCATCATTTACTACATAGACTTAACTGTAATTCCTCCTTTTCTTTGAAAATATTATTTTTGTTAATGACATTGGGTATATTTTACTGTCATTTGAATAAAGTGATGACTAATGTCCCAATACACCTTTATTTTAGTAATAATAGATTTTTTATTTTGAAAGTCAAAGTATTTTATTCTTAAAGAGTATATGATTAGTGTTGGAAACTCTAACTCTGTAATATACTTCTTTCTGTCTGTTTCATATTTTTGCCTTAAAGTAGAGATATATAGTTAAAAATGGACCTTCTCTGACACTGATAACAGTTTTATTTGAAATTTCTCAATATATATGGGTTTTAAATATTCATATATACTTTCAATGAAAATAAAACAGTAAATTCTTTTACAAATGATAACAATATTGTAAATGCACTTTACAAATAATGATAATCGGTTATCACTTTTAAAATACTGATTTAAACATCAGTAAGCATCTCAATATACATACTCAGGTTCTGTTAGTGGTGTGGTTTCATTTGGTTCATTTACTGGACTGCCATCTTCATGATTAGTAATTCTTTCATCCTCTGTTCTCATCTCTACTATTGGTTCTTTTGATCCATCTTTCCTAGAAACATAAAGAAAAACATCGTACCTGTGAAATGTAAAAATCAATGCATTGAGGAATACAGTTTAACATCCCCACCTGATCCTACCTTCCTCCAAATAAATCCAACATGGTCAAATTAAGAATACCACTAAGAATTTTTTTTTTAATTTAAATTTGTCTCACCCTATATTTTCACTCATAAAAAATAGAAGAAATTCCATTTTGTTTACATCTCTTTTTCTCATCAAAATCACGTCAATTATTTTGTAAAAGTAGCTCACATTTTAAATTCTATTGTACAGTTTCTGTTTGGAAATAAAGAAAATATTTTGTTAAATAAAATTTATAGCATAAGGTGGTTTTATTTCTCCTATTATGAAAATATTTTAAAACATTTTTAAAGTACTAAACAATATTTGAAAAGCATTTGTAAAATATTTTAAAACATGTGAAATGCACAAGAAATATTGCTTTGATTTTAAAATTTGGAAGACAATATTTATATGTATGTTTTATTGTTCTAAATGTCTCCCAATGTATATGAAAGATTTTGAATATAATGTGATCATTGACTTTTAACATCTTTCCATGTTTTCAAGAAAATAGTTTAAATAATAAAATTATTGCAGCACATATGCAAGCATTTTCATTTATAATTTCACATCCTAATGTCACCTCTGTCAGATTTCTCAACTATGAGAGTAAATGCAATTCTTCATAACTGATGAAAAATAGAAAGCTTACTACAAAGTTGCATATCTCAATAAAATGAACAAAAAGACAGGATAAAAAGGAAGCCATTTGGTGATGGTAAGGATGAAGTGAGATAGAAGGGTTTGAAGGGATGTACTCGTATTAGGAGTATTAGAGATCTGTATTAGAGATTTCAAATACGGTACAGAAAAAAAATAAGAAATGGATGGGGGACTCCGACTACCCAGGGACATAGTTTTACTGTATAACCCAGCATTTGTGCTTCTACATATGTAAACGAGTTGAAAATATATATCCACACAAAATATCTGCACATGAATGTTTATAGCAGCTCTCTTCATAATTACCAAAAATTATAACCCACCAAGATGTCTTCTAATAGGCAAATGGGTAAATAAACTGTGTTATATCCATACAACTGGGCATTACTCATGATAAAAAGAAATGAGCTATCAAGTTATGAGAAGATACAGAAGAACTTTAAATGTACTTACTAAAGGAATTAAGCCTGTCTGAAAAGGATACATGTTGTGTAATTTTAATTATATTACATACTAAAAAAGACACATCTATGGGGACAGTACTAAGATCAGTGGTTGCTAGGGGATGGGGGAAAAAGGGGTGACTAGGTGGAGCACAGGGAGCATTTATTAATAGGAAAGTGAAATTATTCTATTTGTTACAATGATGGACACAGGACATTGAAATTACTTCTTAAAAATCATGTAAACTAGGACTACAAATAAAATAAAGCAAACAAACAAAAAACTACAATGGTCTAAAGATTTAACAGACCCCACAACTGCTGAGACTTTTGCAAAAAAATACTAAGGATGATAAAACACTTTTGATCAGGTGGCAGGTCTGATATTGTTGCTTTTATCTAGGTCTGTACATACCTCTAATACATGTGCATCAAAATTTGAAGAATGGGTGTTGGTAAAAATAAACGAAAATCTATAATTGGGTAATGAAGAATTGTTTTTACCTCTGAAAATTAGATGTCTGTAAGAGATAGTTATTAAGACAGGTTTAGCCATATTCTCTGATCAGGGGTTCCAATAAGCAAGATCTATATAATTAGTAAAGATGAATCAAGAGCCCATCACCATTGGATTTTAGTTTTGTTTTGTTTGTTTTTATTATCTTCAACTGATTATATTACAAAATTTTCCCTGATACCAATGTTCTTGATAACATAGAAGATCATACCTGTTTGGGAAAATGTGGTTATTGATGATGATTGTGGCATAGCAGAAAAGTGATTCATTTTTTAAAAAATTATATTAACAATTGGGGCAAATATATGATTAAATAAAACAAAATTAAGAGAGAAGAAAGAACTATCGAATTTGAATGTTAGTTGTAACTTCCTTACTGAAAATAAACATACATACAAACACTGCTAAACTAGAAAGGATAAAGTAAACATTACTGAAAGGAAATGAAAAGCTAACAAGAGAAAATGGTAAGTTGTCTCTAAAATCTTTATTTTCACTTTTAGTGATCCTTTTAATTTTTTTATTTTTGTTACATTTTTTTCCCAGAGTTATTCTATGCAGATAACAGCACATATGTGTTAAAATGAATTGTTATTTTTAAACCAATAATAATATACTTTACTGTGTGTAATTGTGTCTTTCAATTAACACTAGGTATTACCTGAAGTCTATAAATGAACATTTAATGCTGCCTCAACAGAAGAGGTGTGAGCCTCTGTATCTGTGGGGAACTCTGCCAGGAGCACCCACCCACTGAAGAGAAGGGACCGCTTGCAAACTTCTCAGTGCACAAAATAAAATTAATAAATAAATAAAAATGTTCTATCACACAAAACTGTGTCTTTCTTCTTCAAGGTGCATAGTATTCCAATTTATGTGTATACCACCATATATATAACCAGTATCCAATTGACATTAAGGTTGTTTCCAACTTTTTCTATTACAATAAATACTATAAGGAATATCAAGTGCACATTTTACTTAGTCTTAGGTGGCTATATCTCAGCACCCAAATAATTTACATGAGTTTAATCTCCTGTCCTCTATAAATTATAGTCCAAGTATATTTGAGGTGATACCAGAATTATTACCAAAACTTTCAGTGCAATTATAGAGTGAATGAGGCAATGTTTTGTCAAAACTGGCACACCGATGTAATATGGATTGGTTTTACAATTTATAGACTGGTTAACATTATGTAAATTCCTACCAGATTTCTAGAACAGATTTATAAACAGAAAATGGTGATAACTATAGTACAGTGGTTAAGAGTATGTTTCCTGGAATCAAACTCCGTCCTCCATTGCATAGTTAATAACACACAGATGATAATGACACCAAACTAATTCCTACAGAGTACTTAGAATAGTGTCTAACATATATGCAGCACTCAATCAGTGTTAACTGCCATCAGAATCCCAGGAATGGAAAGAAGATTTATGTTAGGAAATACATTACTGGAATTTGCAACCTGAATAAACTTTCCAAAAATAAAAATGTTGTGATAGAACTGAGAAAAATATTTTGTAATATGAATTCTTGGATAAAAAACATAAAGTGCCATATAATCCATGGCATTGTAAGCAAAATCAAACTTTGGGATACATTGAGAACAATATTTCTAACATATAAAAAATCAAATGATTAAGGAACAAATTTTATAAACAAGAGGAAAAGTTAACTCCATGAAAGTGTGTAACGAACATGAAGAGGCACTTTTTATTAAAAAGTGGCAAAGTAAAACAAGCTCAGATAAGATCTGATAACCAGAAAATGCAAATCTTAAATAATATAAAAATAAGATTTTTCACTTAGATTGACAAAATTAAAAATAAATCAATAATATTTAATGTTTTAGAAGCTGCGAGAAATACCAATTTTCTCATTTTTTGGGGAGTGTAAATTGGAATCGACTTTTGTGGGCAGTTTGTCAGCATTTTTCAGTTTTGGCCTTCCACTCTACACCTAATAGTTTGCAGTATAATTTCAAGATAAATACATAAAGAGGTTCAAAACAGCACAGTTTATTACAAAGATATTAAATATTTCATCTAAATTTTTATAATAAAGAAGTAGAGAAATACATTATTATATCTAATACTATGGAATACTGCTTATTTATAAAAAGAATGAGGCAGAGATTGATGGGCTGAAATGGAATATTGAAACTACATTGCTCTGTAACAAAAATTTGGTATAAATATATATGCATGTACATATAAATAATTGTGTGTATGTGTGTGTGTGTGTGTGTGATGTTTTCACAAACTATAGACTACATGGAAAATTACTGGGAAGTAAATACACAAAAATGTTTATGATATTATTGCCAGAGAAGGTAAATAGAATCACTATTAAAGTCTTTGATATCTACTTTATATATTCCTTTGTTGTTCGAGTTTTTTAATAAAATTATATAGAAATATATGTACTTCTGTTGTAACTAAAACTAAAATCTTTTAGTTACTTATGTTATGTTGTATTAACAGAGAGACAGAGACAGAGACAGAAATAGAGAGACAGGGAGAGTTTCACATTAAAGGTTATAAATGTCCAAATGTACTCTGCCTCTATCAGATGTCATCGGTCTATCTTGAGAGATGATATTATTGATTAATTAATAAACACAAAATGTCAGAATGTAAGGATTTCAGGCAATGAATAAATCATGAAAGAAACATTGGAAATGATCAGTTCAGCAAAGAGAAAAGTAAATGAGTAGTTATTTTAAAATATAAATATGACCAATTTAAAAAAAATGATTATTCTATTTTTTATTTCAGATGGCAATATTAATAAAAGGTTTAACTCTAATATGAAGAACTTACCTGCAAATAATTTTGACTTAAATGTAATGGAAGGAAATGAAAAGTAGAATCCAAATAAAAACATTTAAAAACAAATTTAATATTGGAAATTTCATGTTCCTTACATCTACATTTGACAGGGAGTATCATAATATGACTTCTTATTCTCTTTTATTTTCTCATATTTTATGATTGTTTGCTTGTAACTCAAATTTGGGACCATGTACATAGCTAAAATTGAGGATCACGCATTTATATAATGTTTGATTCAAAATATCATTTGGATCCTACTGTCATGATGCTTTAGCAGGGATTCATGCGTTAAAGGGAGATTGGGGCTGAGCATCCAACAAGACCTGATTCATCTTGTGTTTTTTAAAATAAACTATGAGATTATATTTTTATAAATTATGGAAGGTCATTCAAATATACCAATTAGATTATTTTAATATCCAATTACAGCAAATTTTTCACTCTCTTTTGTAATCTTCATGCCTTGTGATCCTCAGAGTTTACGATAACTTGCTGAAGTATTCAATTTAATCTGTCCTTCTGAAATATTTGAAATTACATTTCTTATGTATTTTATTCTGTATCTTCACTGCTCCCCAACATCAATCTGTCTTCCTTATTTTTTTCTTATACTTTTGACCAGAGGGAACCAATACAATAGCCATCCTGTCAGATGATAAATGTGTGGTTGTCCTGGAGGTAGTAATAAATATTTCTAAGCACATATATGAATATGTCCACTAGAAGGTAAATCTGATTTATTAATGTTTTTGTTTTTAAAAAAGTTTTTCTATTTTCCCACCCCCATGCTTTCATTATTACGAAGCTGTCAAACATATACATCCTTTGGACCATTATTTTAACAACAGGGAAATAAGCACCTATGATGCCAAGCAATTACAAACTACAAAGAATAATTATAAAAATTCTATTTTTAAGGACTACTTCTTTAGAGCAATCTTAGGTTCACAGCAAAACGGAACAGAAGATACAAGATTGCCCATACACCCTCTGCTCACACACATGCATAGTCCCGCCACAACCACCATTGTCAACATCTCCCATCAGAGTGATGCATTTGTTACAATCAATGTACCTACACTGACACATCACAATCACTCAAAATCCATACTTTACATTAGGATCCACTCTTGGAGTTTTACATTCTTTGGGTTTGGGAACATTTATAAGGACATTCTCCCATCATTATTTTATTATGCAGAATGATTTTACTGTCCTAAAAATCCTCTGTGTTCCAGTTATTCACCCCTCTCTTCTCTCCAACACTTGGACCTGTTAATCTCTCTTTGATCTTTATAGTTTTGCTTTTGACAAAGTGTCATATGGTTAGAATTATATAACATATAACCTTTTCAAATTGGCTTCTTTCCCTTAATATTAAGCAACTAAGTTTCCTCCATGTCTCTTTATGGCTTGATAGCTTCTTCCATTTTAACAATGAGTAATATTCCATTGTTGGGATGCATCACAGTTTGTTTATCCATTAATCTACTGAAGGGCATCTTGATTTCTTCCAAGTTTGGGAAAATGTGAGTCAAGTAGCTTTAAACATCAGTGAGTAGGTATTGGTGTGGACATACATTTTCAACTCCTTTGGGTAAATACTCAGGAGCTCAATTGCTGGTTCATAAGATAAGAGTATGTTTAGTTTTGTGAAAAGTCGCCAAATTGTCCTTCAAAGTGGCTGTACCACTGCATTCAGAAATGAATGGATTTCCTTTTCTTATTCTTGCCTTGTACCTTTTCCCTTTGCTGATTTTTTTTTTTTTGGCATATTCAATTTTATTTTGGGGGGAGGGAATATAATATTTTTGTAAAAATAGATTTAGAGGATACAAGTAGTTTTTGTTACATGGCTGAATTGCATAGTGGAGAAGTCTAGGCTCCATGTACTCTCCACCATTTGATATTGTCAGTGTTCTGGATTGTTCTAATAGCTTGTAGTGGTACAGAATCTTGTTTCCATTTTCATTTACCTGATGACATAGAATGTGAAACACCTTTTCATATACTTATTTGGTATTTGGATATCTTCTTTGGTGAGATATCTGTTAAGGTCTTTGGCCCATTTTCTAATTGGGTTGTTACTTTTTTAAAAATCCAGTTTAAAAGTTTTTTGTATATATAAAAGTCTTTAATCAAATATGTCATTTGTAAATATTTTCTCACCCTTTGTGGCTTGTCTTTTCATTCTCTTAACGGTGTCTTTTGCAGAGCATAAATTTTTAATTTTAATGAAATCCAGCTTATAAATTCTTTCTTTTGTGGATTGTGCTTTTGATGTTGGATCTAAAAGTTGTCACCAAACCAAAGGTCATCTAGATTATCTTCTATATTAGCTTCTAGGGGGTTTATAATAAACATAAATCTAACTCTGTCAATCTCTCCCTCTCTCTCTGAGTTTGCCTGGGTAGAGGTTTAGTGATTTTATTGATATTTTCAAAGAATTAGCTTTTAGTTTTATTGATTTCTCTATTGATTTTATGTTTTTGAATTTATTTATTTTTGCTCTTATGCTATCAGTTTGTTTTCTTCTGCTTATGTTGTACTTAATCTGCTCATATTTTCTAGTTTCCAATGGTAGAAATTTTGATAATTCATTTTAAATCTTCCTTGTTTTGTAATATATGCATTCAATGCTATAAATTTCCTTCTATGTATTGCTTTCACCTCTTCCCACAAATTTTGTTAAGTTGTATTTTCATTTAGATTAAAATATTTAAAAATTTCTCTTGAGATTTTTTTTTCCTTGAATTTCTTCTTCTTGTGTTATTTAAAAGTATGTTGTTAAATCTTCAAACATTTTAGGTATTTTGTAGCTACCTTTCTTTTATTGATTTGTGTTACAACTGTGATCTGTCTTATTGAATGTTCTATGAGAGCTTTAGACGAATATGTATTCTGCTGTTACTGGATGAAGTAGTCTATGTATGTCATTTTTGTTAACATACAGTTGATTAATGATGTTTAGTTCAACTATGTCCTTATTGATTTTCGTTTATTATCTTTATTTTTCTCAAATTTTTTTAAAAAAAATTTACCTTTTTCTTTTTTTCTCTTTTCTCCCTTTTCCCCTTTTTTCCATGTTTTTCTGCCTGATGAATCTGTCCATTTCTGATAGAGGAGTATTAAAGATACAATTTTAATAATGGATTCCTGTATATTTCCCTATGTTCTGTCAGGTTTTGCCTCACATATTTTGATGCTCTGTTGTCAGACATATACATGCTTAAAATTGTTATATTTTTTGAAGAATATACCCCTTTAGGATTATATGATCCCCTTTAGATCCCTGAAAACTCTTCTTGCTTTGAAGTTGGCTCTTTCTGAAATCAATTTCCAGTCCTGCTTTCTTTTGATTACTGTCAGTGTAGTATATCTTTCTCTATCCATTTATTTTTAAGCTATATGTGTCTTTATATTCATTGTGAGGTTTTGTAGACAATATACAGTTGTGTCTTCTTTTTTGATCTACTATGACATTCTCTATCTTTTAACTGGTATATTTAGACCATTTACAGTTAAAGTAAGTATTGATATAGTTAGATTAATATCCATTATATTTGCTACTATTTCTTATTTGTTGCCCTTGTTCTTTGTTTCTATTTTTGCCTTTCACTGTTTTTCTGCCTTTTACTATTTTAACTGAGCATTTTATATGATTCTGTTTTCTATCCTTTCTTAGCATGTCAGTTATACTTTTTTTTTCTTGCTCTAGTTGTGGCTCTAGAATTTTAAACATACATTTATAGCTAATCAAATTCCACTTTTAAATAACACTATACTGCTTCACAGGTTCTGAGTTCTTTATAATAAAAATTTATCCTTAATTCTTCCCTCTATACTTTATATTATTGTCATCCATTTATCTTATAAATAAACATATACACACATTTAATAAAATACACTGATGCTATTATTTTCAATAAACTGTTACCTGTCACATGAATTAACAGTAAGAAAATAAATATATATATTTTTTATTTTACTTTCACTTATTCCTTTTCTCAAGTACTCCCTTACTTTAAACACATCATGAGGGAAAGGTCATCTCTAAAAAATGGTGCTGAAAAAACTGGGTATCCATAAGCAGAAGAATGAAACTACACTGCTATCTCTTACCATATACAAAAGTCAAATCGAAATGGATTAAAGACTTAAATTTAAGACCTGAAACTATGAAAAACCTGGAAAAAGACATTGGTGAAATGCTTCAGAACATTGATCTGGGCAAAGATTTCTGGAGCAACACCTTAAAAACACAGGCAATCAAAGCAAAAACAGATTAATGGGATCATACACAGCTGCTTCTGCACAGCAAAGGAAACATCAACAAAGGGATGAGATAACCTATAGAATGGGAGAAAATATTTGTAAATTATTCAACTGGCAAGAGATTAATAACAAAAATATTAATAACAACAAGGAACTCAAACAACTAAATACCCTAAAAATAATTCAATTAAAAATGAACAAAAGATCAGTAGATCTGAATTTCTGACCTATATCATTTTTCTTCTCTCTAAAGAATTTTCTTTAAAATGTTTCTTATATGGAAGGTCTATTAGCAATAAATTCCCTATACTTTTGTTTGAGCAAGTCTTTATTTCTTCACATTTGAAGGATAATTTCACAAAAGACAGAGTTCTAGATTGCTGTGCTTTTTCTCTCTCAACAGTTTAAATATTTCACTCTACTCTCTTCTTGGTTTCATGGCTTCTGCACATAAGTCAGATGTAAATTTTATTTTGCTCCTTTCTTGGTCAGATGTTTTTACCTCTGACTCTCTGGTTTCTTTCAAGGGGCTCTTTTTTTATATTTGATTTTCTGCATTTTGACATTTTGAATATGATGAGGCATATTATGAATGATATGAGGCATTTTAAATAGCCTAAGTGAGCTATTCTTTTTTTTTTTTTTTTTTTTTTTTTTTGACATTTATCCTAGTTGCTGTTCTTTGAAATTCCTGGATCTGTGGTTTGGAGCCTAACATTAATTTGGTGGAATTCTCAGTCATTATTGCTTCAAATATTTCTTCTGTTCATTTATCCCTATCTTCATTTTTTAGTATTCCCTTCCCCAACTTTAGTGGCACAAAATGACTAAAGTGGGTTAAAGTTGTCTATTTCCAGGAGGAAGCCTCGGGCAGGGTGGTGTTGGGCTTTCCCCTTCCCCCAGATTGGTTAGGCTCTGATAAAACCTCAAAAAGTTAGACTCTGGTTAAATAGTTTCTCCTGTGGGTAGACTTTGTTAGGACCAGAATGCTTTGGTGTGTTTGAAGTAGTTACTTTTCTCTCTTACATTCCCAGAAATATGAGGAGATTTTTTTCTCCAATATTCACTATAAGAACTTGGTTAAGCACCTGAAGGTAAAATCTTCAGAAATGTAGGGCCCCCAAAGTCTGGGTTCCCCTGGAGTTTTCAACTGCACAGACTTTTCCACACTGAGCCCTCAGCAATTCATCAATAATATTCCACATTTTTTCCTATCCCAGAACTGGTTCTGATAGAGGTTCCTGCTTATAGGTTTCTGCTCTAGTAAATTATAATTTCCTGTATCCTCCTCTCTCTTCCTTCAGTTTTGAGGACAGCAGTTTGCACTGCAACCTCAATTTTTTAAAAATATAAGCATTGTTGATTGTCAGATTGTTTAAGAGTTTTACTTTTTAATAGGAGGAAGTGGCAACTTTTAATCTCCTTGTCTATTAGGCTTACAACTGGGAATGTTAACTTTTTCCCCCCTCTATCAGTGTTACCCAGAAAAATACACGTTTGATATTTCATACATATTTCTTCAGTTCTTGTATGAAATCATTCTTTCTCTTACAACGAAGCCTTTTATACAGCGTATTTCCTATGCCCGAAGACCACTTTCCGCACCCTCCCTTACACACACACACACAAACACACACACACACACACTTCAGCTAGTTAATTCTTATTCTTCCTTTACATTTCAGTTTTCTCATGCCTTGCTCAGATTAATATAATTATTTTTATGTAGCATTTATAAGAAATATTTTATTTATTCATTTGATTTTATTAACCAGAACAAAAGTTTCCTGGTGGCAAGGACTGAATCTGCTTTTCCTCACAGATGTATTCCCAGAATTTAGGACAGTATCTTGTTATGTAAATGTTCAATAAATTTTTTTATATAAATTAATGTTTGGGTAAATAGCAATAAAAAGATAATATGATAAAATAGTAATTGTGAGTCACTTTTATAAAAAAAAACTATAAGAATGCAAGATACACAGTAATTTAAATTGATAAAAGCCAAATGAAAATGGAATATAACACTAACAGTGTCCTCTACGACATTGATCTTAATTTCTCCTCTTTTCTGCTACATGATGCTCTTAAAACAAAAATGTTCTAACTATCCAATTAATGTGCTTGTAATAAAGTATCATAGTTATATAATTTTTGATAAAATGAAAAAAACTAGTCTCTGAATGTTTGGGGTCATGTTTAAAAGCTAGTATAAATCCAAATAATCAAAGGAATTATACCCTATTTCTCATTTAGATTGTGTATCTTTTTCAAACTTGAACAATAAATTTTTTTTTATTGCAGGATATTATGGGGGTACAAACATTTTGGTTACAAGTAATGACTTTGCCTCACCCAAGCCAGGGCTAGAGGCAATGCCCTTTCCCCACACAGTGCTCACTACATCCATTAGTTGTGAGTTTACCCACCCCTATGCCCCCACCTGACCGACACCCAATGAATATTACTACCATGTGAGTACCTTAGTGTTGATCAGAATAAATTTTTGAAAAAAAGAGTTGAAAGCTGCTTTCTGAAGGCAAAGGAAATTGTTATAAAAAATGATGCAACCTCTTAACCATGTGTTTCATTTTCCCAATTCTTTCAGGTTAATTGAACTCAGCAGGAATTATAAATAGAAATGTTGGTGGACAAATTAACAAATAGTAGAGTTAAATAAAAACAAACAGAACTTACATGCACCTGGTTATTTTGCACATAGTTACCACCATCCCTCCCAGGGAGTCAGGACAAAAGCAGGAAGGTCCCTTTTGATTTCTCTCTTTTCCTCACCCCAAAGTAAAATCAGTCAACAAGTAGGTGACACTACCTTAACTATATTGAAAATCTACCCACTTTTATATGCCTACTTGCCTGTTGGCCTTATTTTTCATATGCAGTATTAAATATTTCAAGGTCCTCTCAAGTGGTTTCCCTGATTCTACCTCTCTTTCCTCTATACTTACCAGCTCCCATTAATCCATTCTTCACACTGTAGCTAATCTTCGTAAAACTCTTCTAGTAGTTTTAAATTTCAAATAAAATTCCAATCCCATGTTTTGACCCAGAAAGATTTAACACTCTGGTCCCTAGATTCCCCAACCTGATATTTGTACCCGTCTCAATCTCTCTGCCTCGCACTACTCACGTTCATTTGTTCTTTTTTTTTTCTTTTCTCAAAAGTAAAAGTTTATTTTAATATAAACTTTAGAAAATACAACTAGGCAAATAGAAGAAAATAAATGTCACACATAATTTTCTCTCTCAGATTCTCATTCCCTCCCCACCCTCTTCACTTTTAATGTTCTAGTAGTATATCATGTCCAGATTTTTTTTTTTTTGATGAAGAAGTAGTTTTCCACTTTTTTTAAATAATGATAAACAATACAGGAATTGACAACAATGCCCCTCAGAACTCAGAGTACTGGATCCCAGGCCATTTTTTCTTGAACAAAGGAAGCTCATTCCCACATTAGGGCCTTTGTGTTAACTGTCTTACACCTCCCTGGAATGTTCTGCTGCTCTATTAATGTGTTGCTGGTTCCTTATCACTCACCCTTCAGCTTAACTGACATCTCCGGAGGTGTCTTTAATGATTCACTGTCCAATAACATATTATCATTCTGCTTCTCATTTTTCTTAGTGTTTATCTTTACTGGACATTTTAATTTTTAGTTAATGTTTATTAACTGCCTTCTTGCATTAAAACGTGAGCTCCATGGGCACAAAGTTCTTGTCTGTCTTGTCCCCAGGTTTGATAACAGCGCTTCTTTTCTGGCATTTATTCCATAAATGTTTGCTCATTGGATGAGCAAGAATGAAGGTAAATAATATTCAATGTATATACACACACATATATCACTTTACATAATGCTTTGTATATAATAATCAGATGTATTTAATATCCATATATACATATAAAGATGTGGTACATCTATACATGTATTGATATTATATAACACATTTTTCAATATATTTTATCATTTGCCTCTATCTAAAAAAAACTATAAATAAGTTTTATAATGTATTTATTTAGTTAGCAAAACAACATAAAAGTACAGAAAATTATTAGGAGGCAGAATAGGTTCTGATGAAGAAAGCAGGAGATATTGGGTAGTGAATTGATTTCACTTCATTTATCACATTGCTCATTAGTATCTTGTTCAAGTGTTCATAACAGCCTAAATTTTGCTGGTTCTTTTTATGTTCTGTATGCAACAAATATGCAGGTGGCTTTGTGTTTGAGGATAATGGAATATAATTTTTTAAACTGAAAAAAAAATATCCAATATAGTATCTCATGAAGTGAAAATATCCCTTACGGAGTAACCATAAGAAATTGATTAGACAAAAGGCCTAGTAAGATTGAAATAGGTTTGGAGACAAAAAAAAAACAATGCAGTCATGCATAATGAATTCCCCTATATTCCTAATCCTAAAAAAAAATAATAATTTTTAAATACCAAACATTATAGGGGTATTTTTGCATATACTGAATGCATTACTTTATTTGAGCCACACAACATGTGAATCAGGAATGCATATACTCAATATATGGAAGAAGAAACTAATGTTTCCAGAAGTAAAATGATTTGGACAAAAATACTGAGCCCCAGGATGCAAGCTCATTTATTTTCTCCTCTGGTTCTTGGAATCTTTCCACACTGCATAAAAACAAACTGAAAATGGTACTCCTCGACAATGTGATAAAGTTTTAAATCATTATTTACTGAGAGAAAACTGATAAAAGTGATTGAGTTAGTTTTTGAAAAACCACATACTAAAGGGAAAAACAGAACTTTCTGCCCCCCTCATTCCTTGTAGAATAGATACAGGAGAAAAGGAAGAAACACGTGTTTTATTATATATGATGGTAAGAAACCATTTATTGCCATAGCTGATTTTTTTAAAAAAAGAAAATTTTAAGAAATAAATATAATGCAAAGAAAATATGATAGAAGATATAAGAATATGTTAAATAAGATGTGAGCACACAGAAAAAGGAGTTTAGCCAAATTGGTGATATGGGAAAGTTTTATTGAGCTAAAAACATTTAAACTGAAATTGAAGTGTATCTTGACATATACTTGTGCCATTGAAAGAAATGGGGATCACAGAAACAGAGACTCTTTTTTGGTAAATCATTCTAAGTTAAAACTTAGACATTTTGGATGTTACTTACTGCCATTTTATTTAGAAATATACATCTGGTAGGCATCCTAATACTCAGGATGAATTCAAGGACCATGCATGTATATTTATTAATATTTGGCATTCATTCATGTAGAGGTGATATTTAAAGTAGGATAAAAGAGAACTGAGGATGGGACATTGAAGAAATAGATGACACTGAGTCTGAGTCTTGGAAAGGGATGATAGAATTTAAGCATGAGGAAATCTGAACATTGCCAAATGCTCCAAGATAGTTCAAAAATATGAAAAATGAGGTAAGACATGAGATTTCATCAACATAAAGTTTCTCATGAAAAGAACAGTTTTAGGGAATGTATAAGTCAAAAATGTAAGGAGCTAAGCAATGAATGAGATAGTTAAAAGGGAAAAATACATGTAAATGGATGAATCCTTTAAATTTTTTCAACAAAAAGAGATAGATTTGGAGAAGAGAAGGGAGAAAATACTGATATGAAAATTAAAATGTAACATTATAGTAAAGGAACATTTTAAAGTCAAGTTCCTTGAGTTTTGGGGATCTAGAAGTTCAAGAGTATCTTGATATTCAAAAAGCAGATTAGAAATTGTATTTTTTTATTTTGAAAAATAAATCATGGTTGGTATGTGGGGATTTGGGGCGATGGGGGTG
This sequence comes from Varecia variegata, assembly GCA_028533085.1. Classification (NCBI taxonomy): domain Eukaryota; kingdom Metazoa; phylum Chordata; class Mammalia; order Primates; family Lemuridae; genus Varecia; species Varecia variegata. Next base: position 17,247,731 of record CM052436.1, read on the forward strand.
GGGGAGAGGATGGGTGTATACCTACATGATGAGTGCGATGTGCACTGTCTGGGGAATGAACACTCCTGAAGCTCAGACTCGGGGGGTTGGGAGGGGCATGGGCAATATATTTAACCAGAATGGTTATACCCCATAATAAGCTATAAGAAAGAAAGAAAGAAAGAAAGAAAGAAAGAAAGAAAGAAAGAAAGAAAGAAAGAAAGAAAGAAAGAAAGAAAAGAACTGATCACTCTGTCTTAGATTTGGAAAAATGTTTTACTCTTTTTATAATCTATTTTTAATAAATTTTTATAATAAATTGTGTTACCTTTATAATCTAATTATGAAAACTAGATGGATTCCTAAAATGGATTATTTAGAAAATCATCTGGTTTTTAAAAATTTTCAATTCTCTCTCCATTTCTTAGCACTGATGTTATAAAATGTGCAAATCTCTTCTTCCTTATTTCTCAGATACTGAAAACCTTACTTTTCCTTTTTTGAATAATACAGAATTTTCTGTAAGAAGTCAGACGCAAAGAGCACAAACTTTAGTTGTAGTTCTTTGGGGAATAATCACTAGGGTGGGATGCCATTGTTCCTTTTGTTTTCTAAAACTTATGTTTCTGTCATTTCTATTTCCATTAAGTACATGGACAAAGACTGACATTCTGGCTTCCTCAAACTCCTGAGACCTTATCATCAACTATGTAATTACTGAACAGTTTTTCTATTTGTGAAGAAATAATTTTAGATTTGTAAAGAAATTTTAAGATTATATAGTCCATACCTTCATTTTTATAGGCAAAAAAAAATACCCTTAAAAATCTGTTGCATGTTCAGATATAAAAGAGGAATTTGCACCTGCCTTTGGGAAGCCTGGATGCAGGCAACCCCAACCCTGCTCTGCCCAGCTTTGCCCCCTCCACTTGCCTTAGCAGTGATGTAATACAAAAAAGGAACACCTGGGAGTTTCATGGCCCTGCTCATCACATGGGATGTCAGAGTGCTTCTTCTGATTGACTAGGTACCACAAACCCCACTGCACCTGGCTCTCTCATTCAAGTGCCACCTGCTGGCAAGGAGGTCAACTTGTACAGACCATTACAGCGTTTACTGATTCAACTGTACAGTGCTTGGCTGATTTTTACCTGCCAGAGCCAGCTATTGGCCTGGAGAGTAAACTGGATGTCCCATATAATTCATGCTGTTAGAAGTGCATAGGGCTGTGGAAAGAGATAAGATTGTGGAGACCTCCATATATCCTTCATGATATGAGCCAGGGAACTTGCCCACATGCATAGTACACTGCTTCTACAGCTTACTAATAATGAGTATTTGAGAAAACAACCATACTATGACTGTCTATATCCAAGGAATTCATTAAGAGTCTTGGCTCCCTGAAATTACCTATAAGAAAAGACAAAGGTCCTTACCCAACATACACTACAGTTACACCCTTAACAGGGGGAGAAAGTCCCATCTAAATAAAGGTAAATTCAAAAATAATAGTGACAGCTTCTCCAGATAAGAAGATTCAGAGCAAGAACTCTGGCAGTATGAAAAACAGAGTTTAATGACCCCCTGGAAGGATCACATCAGGTCTCTAGCAATAGATCCCAACCAAAATAAAAATATTGATATGGCAGACAGAGAATTCAAAATATAGACTGTATGGAAATTCAATGAGACCCTAGGTAAAATGGAAAACTAACTCAAATATACAAGAAAAAATAATTCAGGATATGAGTAAAAAATTATTAAAGATAGAGATATATTTAAAAAACAAAATAGAACTTCTGGAAATGAAAGAGGCATTTAGGAAATACAAAACAGAGAGGAAAATTTTAACAATAGACTTGACCAAGCAGAAAAAGAATTTCAAAACTTGAAAACAAGTCTTTAGAATTAACCCAATCAGTCAAAAATAAAGAAACCAAAATCAAAAGAAAGAAAGTCCCCAAGAAATATGGGATTATGTAAAATGCCCAAACATAAGAATCATAGGTATTCCTGACAGAAAAGAAGATAAAGCAAAAAGCTTGGGAAACCTATTTGAAGGAATAATGGAGAAAAATTTTCTTGTACTTGATAGAGATTTAGACATCCAGATACAAGAAGCTCAATGAACTCCTTGAAGATTCAGTGCAAAAAGGATATAACCATAGCCTATAGTCAAAAGTCTAGCCAAAGTCAACATGAAGTAAGAAATCCTACAAGCTGCAAGACAAAAGCATCAAGTAACTTATGAAGGAAAAACCATTAAGCTAACAACAGAATTTTCAGCAGAAAGGTTACAAACTGAAAGGGATTGCGATATTATCTTTAAGTTTCTTAAACAGAATAATAGTCAGTCAAGAATTTTGTATCCTGCAAAACTAAGTTTCAAAAATGAAGGAGAAATAAAGTCTTTCCCAGATAAGGAAACATTAAGGGAATTAATCACCACTAGATTGGCACTACCATAACTACTCAAAAGAGTTTTAAACATTGAAATGAAAAGTTGATATTCACCAGTATAAAAACATGCAAAATTATAAAAACACACAGATTTTATAAAGCAATAACATGAGGGAGAATACAAAGCAGCTATGTAACTATCAACATGATGACTTAAACAATATCTCACATATCAAAATTACATTGAATGTAAGTGGCCTAAATGCCCCACTTAAAACATATAGATTCACGGAATGGATTAAAAAAAAAAAGACAAATATCTGCTGTCTCCACAAGATCCACTTAAATCATAAAAATTCTCATAGACTGAAGGCAAGGGAGTAGAAAAACATTCCATACAAAACTTAAGAGAGCAAGAATGGCTATTCTGATATCAGATAAAACAGATTTAAATAAACAATAGTAAAAAAAAAAGACAAAGAAAGTAAGAAAGTCAGTATATGATGATAAAATGAACAATTCAAAAAGACTATATAACAATCCTGTCTACATATGCACCTAACACTGGAGATCTCAGATTCATGAAACAAATATCTCAGAAAGGAAATAAACAGTAATACAATAATAGAGGAGGAATTCAACACTCCCCTGACAGAGCTCAGCAGATCACTGAGGCAGAAAATCAACAAAGAAACACTGGACTAAAATAAAACTCTAGAACAAATGAACCTAACAGACATTTACACAACATTCTATCCTAAAACTACAGAATATGCATTCTTCTCATCAGCATATGGAACATTTACCAAAAGAGACCATATGTTAGACATATGTTAGGGCAAAAAACAAGTCTCAACAAATTTAAAAAAAAAAATTGAAATCCTATCAAATATATTTTCAGGCAACCAATGGAGTAAAACTAGGATGAAATTTCAAAAGAAACTCTCAAAACTATACAAATGCATGGAAATTAAACAACCTCTGCTAAATGATCATGATTTCATCATGAAATCAAGAGGAAATTTCTAAAAACTTTTGAAATGAATTATAATAGTGAAAAAAGTTTTCAAAAACTCTGGATACAGAAAAAACGAAGACCATAGGGAAGTTTATAGCACTAAATGCCTATATCAAAAAGACAGATCACAAATATACAAACTAACATCACAACTCACAGGACTAGGAAAACAATAACAAACCATCTCCATGGCAAGCAGGGAGACAATAAATAATAAAGATCAGAGCATAACTAAATGAAATTCAAACAAATAAAAATACACATAATCAACAAATTAAAAGATTGTTCTTTGACAGTATAAATAAAATTTATAGACTATTGACTGAGAAGAGGGACAACTCAAATAAGCTCAATCACAATTGAAAAGGAGACCTTACAACTAATACCACAGAAAGAGGTCCTTGGTCAGTGAGCTCCCCTGTAGCCAGCCCTCCCTGGTGCTGCTTGACTGGCAGCTCCATCAGAGCAGTGCAAGATGAGAGAGGGAGGGACATTGAAACTGCTTTGGCAACCCATGGGCAACTCAGGACCAGCATAGTTCTCCCTGGCATGGTCAGGGATTGACCTCTGGGGACCCAGGGTTGGGCCTGAAGGCTGATCCCATATCTCTAGATATTGGTTGCTTGGGGGAATGGAGGGGAGATTTGTGAATTAGTCTCAGGAGGCAAGGGAGTCCATGTGGGAAGATCTGGGGGGAGAGTACAGTGTGGGCCCTAGCTGTTTCATGCTTGTAAAGCATCCCTCCTCCACATGAGGGCTATGCTATCAGCTCCAGCTGGGATCCTGGGCAGGAAACCTCCTGGCCCACAGCACAGTCATGGGGGAGCTTGAGTGGCTGGAGCTCATGCTGTTGGCAGACACCAAAGGTAGACTGCAGAGTAGGAAAGGTGGGAGAAAAGGAAGATAAACTCCACACTGCCAGATTGTGAATCACAGATAGCCTGGCCTCCATAAGCAGACTTTCTGGTTGGGTGGGGCCACTTCAGCTGCTCCATGACAGCTTTACCCAGAAGCTTGGAGCAGACCTTTGACCTTTGCCAAAACAGCTACCTTGTCAGCTTTTGTGGAGCCTGAGGGCAGGCTCACCTAACCCAGCCACATCCAACTGCACTCCCTCACCTGACTCTGCTGTGTCAGAGAATAGTACTCACCTGGAAGTTCCAGGGCCCCACTCACCACCTGGGGCATTTGAGTGCTTCTCCTGAGGGACTAGAGCTGGTTGCAGGACCCCAAAACCACATCACAGCTTGTTCCTTCTGGCAAGCACCACTTACTGACAGGGAGGTCAATTTGCATGCCCTTTACAACATTTACTGACTCAGTTATCCAGGGCATAATTGATTGTCACCCATAAGCACCACCTACTATCTCAGAGAATAAACCAAGGGTGCCATTACAATTTACACTGTTAAGAAGACAACAAGGTTGTAGAAAAGAAAGGATTTCAAAGACTTCCATCCTCTCTAATCAAAGAAAGAAAGGGAATCAGCCCACTCACATAGCTCACCAATCCTACAGACTACAAACAGCTAGCAACTGAGAAAATCACCACACAAAGAATATATATAACCAAGGCATTCATCCAGAACACAGATCACCATCAACGCACCCACCAGCAAAGCCAAAGGTTCTTATCCAACATATGCTACAAACACACTTGTATCAGTGATGGGAAGAGAAAAAGCCCTACGTAAACAAAAGAAAATCCCAAAATAAGAAGCAATAGCTACTCCAGATGAGACGGAATCAGCAAAAGAACTCTGGAAATATGAAAAATCAGAGCAAAAGGACAGCCCCAAAAGGGAGCACCAGATGTACAGTAATGGATACCAACCAAAATGAACATATTGAAATGACAGATAAAGAATTCCAAATATGGATTGTAAAGAAACTCAACAAAATTGAAGAGAAAATGGAAAACCAACTCAAAGAAACTAGAAAACCAAATCAGGAAATGAATGAAAACTTCACTAAAGAGATGAACATATTAAGAAAAAACAGATAGAACTTTTGGAAATGAAAAAATCACTTAAGGAAATAAAAAACACAGTGGAAAGTTTTAAGAATTGACTTGACTAGGCAGAAGAAAGAATCCCAGAACTTGAAGACAACTCTTTTGAATTAACTCAGTCCATCAAAAATGATGAAATGATGATGAGAGGATGAAAAGGAATAAATTAAGCGTACAAGAATATGGGATTATGAAGAATGGCCAAATATAAGAATCATAGGCATCCCTGAGGGTGAAGAAGAAAACACAAAAAGACCAGAAAAACTATTTGAGGGAATAATTGAGGAAAACTTTCCTGGTTTTGCTAGGGATTTAGACATCAAGATACGAGAAGGTCAACAAACACCTGGAAGATTCATTATAAAGAGGAAATTGTCAAGATACATAGTCATCAGACTGACCAAAGACAACACGGAAGAACTCCTAAGAGCTGTAAAGTGAAAACATCAAGTATCTTATAAAGGGAAACTTAATCAGGCTAACAACAGATTTCTTAATTGAGACCTTTCAATCTAGAAGGGGTTGGGACCCATCTTCAGTCTTCTTAACCAGAACAACTGCCATTCTAGAATTTTGTATCCTGCAAAACTAAGTTTCATATATGAAGGAAAAATAAAGACTTTTTCAGACAAGCAATCACTGAGGAAATTTGTGAAGAGCAGACCAGCCCAGCAAGAAATACTCAGAACTGCATTATACATGGATCAGCACAATATTCACCCACCAGAGTAAAGTCACCCAAAAGCTAAAGCTCAGAGCTCATAGAAAATAATAGTACAAGAAATAAAACAAAGCAATAAGGTACTACCCGACAAGATGAACAGAATAGCATCCCACATATCAATTCTATCAATCAACATGAATGGTTTGAATGCCTCACTCAAGAGACATAAATTGGCTGAATGGATAAAAAAAATATATAGGCCAGTTATCTGGATATCCAGGAAACCCATCTAACCCACAAGGACTCAGACAGACTCAGGGTGAAGGGATAGAAACATATTCCATGCAAATGGAAACCAAAATAAAGCATATATAGCCATTCTGATATCAGATAAAATTGATTTTAAATAAACGATAGTAAAAAACAACAAAGATGGCCATATAATGATAAAGGGAGCAATTCAAAAAGAAGATACAATAATCCTAAATATTTATGCACCTAACACAGGAGCCCCCAGACTCATAAAGCAAACTCTACTGGATATAAGCAAAGAGAGATACAGCAGCGTCATAATTGCTGGGAAATGCAACACCATGCTGACATAACTGAACAGATCATCCTAGCAGAAAATAAATAAACACTGGACTTAAATGGGATTCTAAAGCAAATGGACTTAACAGACATTTACAGAACAATTTACTCCCAAACTACTGAGTATACATTCTTCTCATCAGCGCATGGAACATTCTCTAAGACTGATCATAACTTAGTACACAAAACATGCCTCAACAAATTCAAAAAAGTAGAAATCATACCATGTATCTTCTCAAATCACAGTGGAAGAAAACTAGAAATCAACTCCATGAGATATACTCAATTCTACACAAAGTCATGGAAATTAAACAATCTGTTGCTGAATTATTATTGGATCAATAATGAAATTAGGATGGAAATTAAAAGATTCCTTGAACTGAATGATAAGGGGGACACAGCTATCAAAAATCTATGGAATACAGCAAAATCAGTACTAAAGGGAAAGTTCACAGCCTTAAATACCTAAATCAAAAAGAAAGAATGATCACAATTTAACAACTAATGACATGTCCTGGGGCACGAGAAAAAGAAAAGGAAACCAAACTCAAAGCCAGCAGAAGAAAATAAATAAGTAAGGTCAGAGCAGAACTTAATGAAATTAAAATCACGAAAATTATACAGTAGATCAATGAAACAAAAAATTGGTTCTTTGAAAAGATAAACAAAGTTGATAGACCTCTTGCTAGATTAACCAGGAATAGAAGAGAAAATACACAAATAAGCTCAATCAGAAATGAAAAAGGAAATATTACAAATGATACCATAGAAAAACAAAATATCATCTGTGAATATTATGAAATATCTATGCACATAAACTCAGAAACATAGAGCAAATGGAAAAATTTCTGGAAACACACAAACTCCCAAGATTTAATCAGGAAGAAATCGAACTCCTGAACAGATCAATACTGAGCAACAAGGTTGAAACAGCAATAAAAAAAAAAAAAAAAATCTTCCAACAAAGAAAAGCCCTGGACCAGATGGAGTCACAGCAAAATTTTACCAGATTTACAAAGAAGAGTTGGTAGCCCTATTGAAGATTATTCCATAGCATCAAGAAGGAGGGAATCCTCTGCAATTCCTTCAATGAAGCCAGTATTACCTTGATACAAAGCCAGGAAAAGATACAACAAAAAAAGAAAACTATAGATCAATATCCCTAAAATGCTAGCAAACCAAATCAACAGTATATCAAAAAAAAAATAATACACCATGACTTAGGAGGCTTCATCCCAGGGATGCAAACATGGTTCAACATATGTGAATCAATAAATGCAATTAACCACATAATCAGAAGCAAAAACAAAGATCATATGATCTTCTCAATAGATGGAGAAAAAGAATTCAACAAAATTTAGCACACTTTCATGATAAAAATCCTCAACAAACCATGCATAAAAGGAACATATTTCAAAATCATAAAAGCCACATATTACAAACCCACAGCCAGCATCATACTGAATGGGGAAAAGTTGAAAGAATCCCCACTAAGAACTGGTACAAGACAGTTATGCCCACTGTCACCATTTCTATTCAACATAGTGCTGAAAGTCCTAGCCAGAGCAATCAGGCAAAAGAAAGAAATTAAGGCCGGACGCGGTGGCTCACGCGGTGGCTCACGCCTGTAATCCTAGCCCTCTGGGAGGCCGAGGCAGGTGGATTGCTCGAGGTCAGGAGTTCGAGACCAGCCTGAGCAAGAGGGAGACCCTGTCTCTACTAAAAATAGAAGGAAATTACGTGGCCAACTAAAATATATATATATAGAAAAAATTAGCTGGGCATGGTGGTGCATGCCTGTAGTCCCAGGTACTCGGGAGGCTGAGGAAGTAGGATTGCTTAAGCCCAGGAGTTTGAGGTTGCTGTGAGCTAGGCTGACGTCATGGCACTCACTTTAGCCCGGGCAACAAAGCGAGACTCTGTCTCAAAAAAAAAAAAAAAAAAAAACAAGAAAAAAAAAAGAAATTAAGTGTATACAAATCAGGAAAGAGATGGTCAAATTACTGGTTTTTGAAGACAATATGATCTTATATCTAGAAACAAGGATTCCCCCAAGAGACTCCTGGAATTAGTAAATAAATGCAGCAAAGTCTCAGGTTATAAAATCAATGTACACAAATCTGTAGCACTTCTATACACCAATAACAGTCAAGATGGGAGTCAAATCAGACCCAATTCCATTCACTATAGCTACAAAAAAATAAAATACATAGGAATATACTTAACCAAGGAGGTGAAAGATCTCTACAAAGAAAACTATGAAATACTGAGGAAAGAAAATGCAGATGCTATTAATATAAACAAGTGTAAAAACATATGCTCACAGATCAGTAGAATCAAAATTGCTAAAATAGCCATACTACTCAAAGTGATTTACAGATTAAATGCAATCCCCATAAAAATACTAAATTCATATTAATATATCACAGATGTGGAAAAAATAATTCTATGCTTCACATGGAACCAGGAAAGAGCCCAAGTAGCCAAAACAATCTTAAGGGAAAAAAAAAAAAAAAAAAAACTGGGAGGCATCTCATTACCAGACTTCAAGCTATATCATAAACCTATAGTAACCAAAATAGCATAGTATTGGTACAAAATAGAGACCTAGACCAATGGAACAGAACAGAAAACTCAGACATAAAACCATGTGCATAGCATCACCTGATCTTTGACAAAGCAGACAACAATATACCCTGGGGAAAAGAATTCTTATTCAATAAATGGTGCCGGGAAAATTGGATAACCACATGCAGAGGAATGAAACAGGATCCATATTTCTCACCAATCACAAAAATTAATTCAAGATGGATAAAATACTTAAATGTAAGGCATGAAACCACAAGAATTCTAGAAGAAAATATCCGAAAAACTCTTCTAGAATAATAAATTTTTGGCCTAGGTAAATAATTTTTTTAATTTTTTTTTATTTCAGCATATTATGAGGGTACAAATGTTTAGGTTGCATATATTGCCTGTTCCCCACCTAGTCAGAGCTTCAAATGTGTCCATCACCCAGAGGATGCGCACCACACCCATTAGGTGTGAATATATCCATCCCCTCCACCTTCTTCCCATCTGCCCAACACCCAATGAATGTTATTACTATATGTGCCATTATGTGTTGATCAATTATTTATGAAGAAGACCCCAGTGAAAATCATGGCAACAACAAAAACATGGGCCTTGATTAAATTAAAAGGTTTCTTCACAGCCAAGGAAACAAGTAACAGAATAAATAGTCTATAGAATGGGAGAAAATATTTGGAATCTATACATCTGATAAAGTACTAATAATCAGATTCTATGAGGAGCTCAAGCAAATCAGCAAGAAAATATCAAACAACCCCATTAAAAAGTGGGCAAAATACATGAACAGAAGCTTCTAAAAAGAAGATAGACAAATGGCCAATAAATAGATGAAAAAAAGCTCAATGTTGCTAATCATCAGGGAAATACAAATCAAACTCACAATGAGATATTACCTTACCTCAGTTAGAATGGCTATTTAAAAAGTCCAAAAACAACAGATGCTGGTGTGGATGCGGAGAGAAAGGAAGGCTTATACACTGTTGATGTGACTGCAAATTAGTTCAACCTCTGTGGAAAACTGTATGGAGATTTCTCAAAGATCTAAAAGTAGGCCTATCATTTGATACACTACTGGGTATTTATTGAACAGAAAAGAAGTCATTTTATCAAAAAGATACCTGCACTTGAATGTTTATTGCAACAATTTGGAAGGAACTGGAGACCATTATCCTAAAAGTATCTAAAGAATGGAAAAACAAACACCACATGTTCTCACTATTAAATTGGAACTAACTGATGAGCACACATTTATATAGAGGGAAGTAAATCTGAAAGGAAATCAAGCAGGGGGTAGTGGAGAGAAGGTGATGGGTGAAAACCCACTTAATGGGTGCAGTGAACACTTTCTGGGTGACAGGCACACTTTTAACTCTGACTCGAGCATTACAAAAGCAATCTATGTCACCAAAAATATTTGTATCCCCATAATACTTTGAAATAAAAAATTTAAAAAATATATAAATTATCCAACAGTAAAAAGTAATGAATTCCTTATTTATGGAACAACACAAAAGAATCCTAAAATATTCTCAGTGAAGATGCCAGATTCGAAAGAGTGCACATTGTAGGAATCCATTTATATGAAGTCTTATGACACAGAAAATTATCTGTGGTGAAAAATCAAGAAGAGTTGTTGCTTGAGGTGGTGGAGATTAGTGTGGCTTGACTGGGTAAGGGTATGAAAGAACTTTTGGGGAATCATTTGAGGTTCTGAGTTTTCATAGGATTAGGATTTAGGTTATACTTATAAAATATATTTGTGAAAACTCATAAAATGGAACATTTTGTGCATTTCATTCTATTTAGTTTTACTTAAGGAAAACATAAACAAATTTGAACTGTATGCAATAATATGCCAGTTGAATTATGTAGGCGTTGTGTTTTTTAATTAAAAATATGATGGATTGAGTTATGGATAAATACATAATAAAGGACATATAATAAAATGTTAATTGTATAGCCCCAGTGGATGGTAAATGTGTTTGTTGAAAAATTCTTTAAAAAAACATGAACTATAAAGACTTTAAGATAAAAAAAATAATGGAGATGTCTTGAACTCTTAAAAATGCTTATTTTTGATTGCTGGTCTTCATACATATAGATAGTTGTATACAAACACCATATATACAAACACAAACCTGTGTGTATATACATGTGTGTATTCTTTTCTGTTCTTGATGAATTTTTTCCCATTGAGCATATTGTACTTTTGAGATTAAATACCAATCTATGTAATAACAAACAAGGCAAAACAAAACAGAATTACTAAAACATCTTAATTACCCTTTTACACAAGATAATTTTCTACAAAATTCAGCTCTACATATTTTATTGGAATTCATATTCCAACTGTTTAATTGAGACTCCATAAAAAACTCTAAATTATAAAACATACTTGAGGTTTTTTCAAAGTTTGGAAGAGTAAATTCAGAATCTAATGATGTATTACATACCACATACAAATTTTCTATACAAAGAATCCTTTCTTTTTTTTTTTTTTTTTTTGAGACAGAGTCTCACTTTGTTGCCCGGGCTAGAGTGAGTGCCGTGGCATCAGCTTAGCTCACAGCAACCTCACACTCCTGGGCTCAAGCGATCCTACTGCCTCAGCCTCCTGAGTAGCTGGGACTACAGGCATGCACCATCATGCCCGGCTAATCTTTTCTATATATATTTTAGTTGGCCAGATAATTTCTTTCTATTTTTAGTAGAGACGGGGGTCTTACTCTTACTCAGGCTGGTTTCGAACTCCTGACCTCGAGCGATCGACCCGCCTCGGCCTCCCAGAGTGCTAGGATTACAAGCGTGAGCCACGGCACCCGGCCTATACAAAGAATCTTGAAACCTACATGTAGTCACTTACACTTGTGGGAGTTGCCATAATTTTGTTATGTTTTTAAATAAATGTGAGTTTTTAGCTTAGATTCCTGTTGAGGCCATTCTTTAATCAATATAAACTGAAAAACGGTGGGAGAAATAAAAATTGAATACATTTGCATAACTGTCTATCCATCTATCATCTTTAAATGATTGCAGTGATTCTTTTCAGTGAGCATCCCATTTTGAGGTTTAATTTTAAGTAGACCATTGTAAAGTCATTTGTTTCTATAAGGTGAAATACTAAGATTGAGAGATTTAAGACAGAGAGCAGGTAGTGCTGTGCCCAATATCCTATAGTCAAACTTTTTACCTTGCTTAGAAACCAAATCCCCCAAATAAAACACTCAAGTTTGACTGTGACGCTTCATGTAAGATAAGACATAAGCCTGATACTCACAGATATGCAGCTTTTCCTTCTTCCAGTTCTTTACTTTTGCCACTGGAGCCACTTTTCTTTCCACACATTCTCCTGGTGATGCACATCAATAATCCGCATTGCCGAATAAAAAAGCAGCTGACGTCTGTTACCACTAGGATTAGCAGAAGTGCAGCAACTCCAAGGCCAATGACTGCTCCAAGCCCAAGACCATTAAAAAGAGTGTCTTAAAACACAAAAACAATTGTGAAACCCCAAATTAGAAAATATTAAATGATTATATTAAAAATAGAACTTATCCAAGAAATCTTCACTGAAAGCAATACGAAAAAAGTGGTCGTAACTGGCAGACTTCCAATCACATGGTTGTTGAGAACTACTCTGGTTTTCAAACATTATTTTAAACAACTGATTTGTTAATTATTTCAAAATTTTCTCAAACTTACTCTTTAAGAAAAGGTCTAAGTAACTCTTATTTTCAATATATTTCTTGATTCCCTGTGGGGCAGATAATGAATATTCTCATATCTCTAACTGTACTTTTTTGGAAAGTCACAGCCATTAATAGTTCATCACAATGTTAAAAAGAAATTTTAGTCAAAACTCCAGTAAGAGAGGTGTTAAATAAATGTTCCATATGGAATGATTTTAGTTTTAAGACTTAAACTTGCAAATGGATGGCTCCAAGCACCTCACTTTGACAGAGATTGCATTTTAAAATACCTTTCTATGAATATTTTAAAAAATCACCATCTTAGACTAAATGGTTCACTTTTCTCTAGTTAATATTTTAACCAATAGATTAGAGACAAATTTTTACAGAGTTATATTACTGAGAACCCTTTGTTAGGTCCTATCATGAGAAGGTAGAGGAAGTTGGAGCTAATTTTCCTTGGCATGTGGTTGCAGGAAATCTTCAAAGACACGCAGATAGTACCCACCAAAGTGGTGAGTGGGAATAAGATGGAGTATGCTGATTGATAAATTAGAAATGGCAACAGGGCACTTAGTAATAGCAATGAATCAGTTGTTATATGTCTGTAGTTTAATATGAGGATAGACTACACAACTGTAACAGTATACATAAAAAAATAAGGACAATGGAAAGAAATAAATTAAACTGGTTATATTGTGTTATCTAGAGGAAAAAGAAAGATAACATAATTTCACAGACATTCAAAATTACTGTCTACACATATGTTAAAATTTGCTTACATAACATTATAAAGTTATAATTATTCTTTTTAATGGTAAAATACATTTATTATTCAGCATCATCAGGGAATATTTTCTATATAACTGATGTGGAACACAAGTGACAGACGCATGTACAGATATAAATTTGCTTTTTGAGAAAACCACGTTTGAAAAATATGCATATGTAAAGCATAGTTTTCCTAAGTCATATTTTTAAACTTAGGCTTAGTATTTTAATAATGACTTGAAGAAATACTAAATTCAATACTAAATTCAAAGCAATCAGAGTAACTGCTCTCATGCTAAATCTACCACTAGCAGGTCGACCTTGAACAAGTCAGACCTGCCTGAATTTTTACTGTTCTGTAGAACAATTGAGTCTCATGTCTACATTTATTTTGTTTTTCCAGGAAATAGATATAAGTTATTTACATTTCTTAACACTCTTGGAGCTTGCAACTAGACTAGGAAAAATCATGCTGTTGGTGACATAGTGGCCTTGGTTTTTACCCAGGCAATATTGTGGTTCACCTGTGTTGGAACATAAATGTACTTCTACAGTATTTCCCTGATATGGCAAATGAGAATTCCTTAAGCCCTGAATCAACAAATTTAGAACTTACATGTCCAAGCAAAGAATAATTTTTATTATGATTCTTTTGTTTCTGATAAAGAAAACCCAGTAATAAACACACAGTAGTGTGAGATGAAAAATATTTTTTCATACCATTTTCAGAATCTCCTTCCTCTATTAAATTTTAATATGCTATTTATATGTTGATAGTTTGAGAAAATTGTTTAACTAATGTCCAGAGAAATTATTGATTTTCCACAAGGCTATCATCTTATCACATGAACTCACTTTAAGGAAAGACTAGGGAAAGAATAGTATTTTTCAGCCATGGGGATTTAGCATCTTCATTTTTCCTTTTGCGGAATCCCAATAAACAAATGGAGAGTGAGATACTAATGATTATTTACCAATTTTCCAAAGATGTATCTCTATGAATGTTGTAAAAAAGCACTAGTGCCTCATGCTATAAAAATAATATATCAAGCAAATTAGGATTTCTGTTATCAATTTAAAAATAAACCATTGTATATATTTTCTTCCATTATCTATTTAGAAATATAAATGATCCTATTCTGAATCTATTATTACAATAGAATGAAGACAACTTACCTATGGAACACCTCTGATTATATGTAAAACTACAATATTTTCTTCAAAATTCACATGTAATGATTTTGTATATGCTGCACACGCTTCAACAACCAAAGCTCAGAAAAACGGAGTGAAAACATACCTACATAATTGGGCTTTATCCTCTGTGGATACACTGACTTAATGATCCTATGGTTTGAACTTGTCACTGCTCTCCTACTTCATTTGGGTTCCTCTCACATGCAGACATAATTGTAGGCAATAAATCCTACAGATCAATGATAATGTATCTGGCTCATTATACAAATTCCCATTTACCTTTCCAAAGTGTAAAGAGTTTTGCTTTGTACTTAAATGCACTGCATTAGGAGTCAGAAAATCCTAGTTTCATCACTTACTGTTATATGTCCTTGGGTTAAGCCATCTAATTTCTCTAAGAGTGAGATTCCTCTTTATTAAAACAGGGACAGTTATGATAATAATGACAGCTGTAAGCAAGGGCACCAGGTTACTGAGAAGACTGTTGAGAATATAGTAAAGTATTAATACTTAACACCCCTAGCACTTAACTGCCCAGCACAAAGTAAAAATTTAATAAGTATTGATCATTATTATTATTATTTTTTTTTTTGAGGAAAGATATGCAATGTCTTTATAAGGAAATAAAATAACCTCCAGTTTGTCTGACTCAATTTAAAATAAAAGACATTAACATATTGAAAAAAACAATTCTACTGCCAGGAGTAACATTTATTTATTTATTTATTTATTATAGTTTATTATGGGGGTTTATTATTATTTTACTATGAAAAAAATTCTAGAGAAACAATGTTTTGTAGAAAACCATAGATCATCCAAAATTAAATGTTAAATGAATCTATAAACATATCTCTTCATCAGCAATCTGAGGTGGGTTTCTTTTATTAAGTAATGATTATTCTCTCGAGCATCTAATCACTTTTTTTAATTTTTAAAAAAAAAATAAAAATTTATCTATTTTAGGATATTATGGGGGTACAAACATTTTGGTTACATGTTATGACTTTGCCACACCCAAACCATGATTTGAGGCATGCCCTTCCCCCCTACAATGCTCACCGTGTCCATTAGTTGTGAGTTTACCCCCCCAACCCCCTATTCCCTGAAGAATACCATTTCATCCAGCAATAGCACTCTTAGGCAACTACCCAAAAGAACAGAAGACATTCTATAATAAAGATATCTGTACCCGAATGTTTATGGCAGCACAATTCAATATAATCACTTTTAAAAAAAATAATTCAGGTTTAGCTAGTTAGCTTTTAAATGATAAATATTTGATTCATGACCTTTTTAGCATTAAACCAGTATTTTGATTTGCTTCAGTTCCGTTTTCAGAAAAAGCTCCTAGAGAAATTATATTTGTAAAGCATCTATACTGAAGAAATATAGATGCTAAAATAACCATTACTTTTTCTAGATAAAATAAAATGAAACTGTTTAAACTTATGATTAAAATTTGTGAAGGTTGCTTAAAGTTATTTTTATGAGAAAGTAAATATATTTTTGTCATTGCAGAAGATAGCAGTGGATATCACAAAGGTTTATATTATAAATACTTAATCAAGTTGTCTTTTGAAAGTTATGTTTTTTATATATATAAACTTAAGACTAAGAATGGATTTAAATATTTATACTTTCTCATATCCCATGAGGTTAGGTTACAATAACTATGATAGCTCAATTTTCTAATGTTTTTATTATTTATTTCTGCCACAAGTTTACTCCAGCATAAAAAGTTTATTTCTACTTAGTATTTTTCAAAAAATAAAACCATAACTACATATAAAATAAAATCATTGGGATTTGGATGCTAGCAATGATTTATTTTCTCAATAATGTGTAGAAAATTCCTTCTTTGTAAGTTAATTATAGTTGATTATTTAACAAATTGAAACTGAACATACAAAATTATTTAAAGGATTTTAAATTCATTTTTTCTTTCTTAGCTTTCCAGAATACTCACACATATACTTTATGTGGCAATTTTTATGACAAATCCATTATGTAGGAAAACTATATTATGAGATGTACTTTACAGATGAGAAACTGATGTTCAGAGAGGTCATTGACCAAAGTCACACAATAAACCTTAAAATTAGACCCGCACAAATGAAGCACTACTTAACTCCAGGTTTTATACTTTTTATACCTGTGCTAGAGCCAACATTTTATGTTATATATTCACAATCCAATAATGAAAAGATAGGGATAAAGCATAATATAATATAATAAACATATCATAATATATTATTCTTATAGAAAAATTCCAATAGTCATTTATCTTTACTATTAGTGAAGCAACTATTTGAAAGCTATGTAAATGAAGTACAAAATGTAAATTATTTATCTAACTTGTATCCCTGCTTTAAGCTTCCTTTTTAGTGATCATTTTGAATTATTCTTATGAAAAATGGGATTTATATTAGAATTGAATAAGAATAAATAATTTAGGAAGCAAAAAAGTTTACTTCTATCTTTGGCTCATATTTTATTATTGAAAACAAATATGAGAATCAGACTGAGTTTCTATAACCCTCCCTCTCAGCTGCATTTCTCCAACTCCATGAAAATTGGAAACTGGCTTACTAAATCTATTTCCCTAGATCTTTATGTAAATGCATTCTAATTTTCATAAAAACATAACATCAAAGTATTAAAATAAGAAAATCTGAGTTCAATTTAAATTTGTTATACGTAGCAGTTGCACATTATCCAAAGTTTTACTTTGTGCAATTTCAGTTACCCATGGTCAGCTGCAGTCTGAAAATATTTATTAAATTAAAAATTCCAAAAAGAAGCAAATCATAAATTTTAAACTGCATGACATTCTCATTAGCATAATGAAATATTGTGCCCTCTTGCTCTGTCCCGCTCAGGATGTGAATCTTCCTTTTGTACAGCATTATCCATACTTTCCATGGTACCCACCCCATTAGTCACTTAGGACTGTCTCTGTTATCAGATTGACTGTCACAGTCTTGCAGTGCTTGTGTTCAAGTAATCCTTATTTTACCTAAAGTGTAATCATGGTGATGCTGGAATATTAAAATTGTCCCATTTAGTATTAGTTATTATTGTTAATCTCTTACTATGCCTAATTTATATAGTATACTTTTTCATAGGCATGTATGTATAGGAAAAAATAGTACATACAGGGTTCAGTACTGTCTATGATTTCAGGCATCCACTGGGGGTCTTGGAACATATCCACTGTGAATGGGGTGGACT
Organism: Varecia variegata; assembly: GCA_028533085.1. Taxonomy (NCBI): domain Eukaryota; kingdom Metazoa; phylum Chordata; class Mammalia; order Primates; family Lemuridae; genus Varecia; species Varecia variegata. Next base: position 17,265,874 of record CM052436.1, read on the forward strand.
ACCATAAATGTCTTTCATGTTTCTGTTGCAGAAATTAAGTCACTACCAAAACACTAAAATAATTTTCCATGAAATTTGGTATATTTGATATTAGTTTTTCAAAAACTAATATACTAGTAGATTCATAAAACCAGCCTTATTTTTTGATTCCTTGAATAATAGATTAATATTTAACTCTTTTTCTATGTGTACATATAATCTTCTCCAAGTACATTGAAAATTAATTGCAAAACTTGGAAAGGTGCAATAAAGACATGGAGAAAAAATTCAAAGGCTTATAAAATGGAGATTGAGTGTTGCTTCCAGGCTTTTCATAAGAAATATTGCTAGAAGCAGTTAGCAAGTAGTTAAACATATGACAAGTAAAGAGAAGATATTAAAACAATGGTCCCCTACCATTTTGGCATCAGGGACCGGTTTCATGGAAGACAATTTTTCCACAGACCCAGGGAGGGGTGGGGTTTGGATGGTTTTGGGATGATTCAAGCTCATTATATTTATTGTGCAGTCAAAATTCTCTGCTAATGATAATCTGTATTTGCAGCCACTCCCCAGCACTAGCATCACTACCTCAGCTCTACCGCAGATCATCAGGCATTAGATTCTCATAAGGAGCATTACCTAGATCCCTCACATGTACAGTTTACAGTAGAGTTTTTGCTTCTTTGAGAAGACAATGTTGCTGCTGATCTCACAGGAGGTGGAGTTTATGTGGTCATGTGACCCATGGCAAGAGCTGCTGTAGGGCTGTAAAAGACAGATGAAGCTTCCCTTACTTGCCCACTGCTCACCTCCTGCTGTGCCCAATTGTGCAGTCCAGTTCCTAACAGGCCACTGCCTGGTAGTACCAGTCCATGTCCCGGGGGTTAGGACCACAGCATTAAAAAACCCTGTTTGATGTTCAGCATGACATTACTATATACCATATCTTCCCACATTAGAGGTAAGTCTACTTGACTCATGATTACATGTTCTTCTTTAGAAGGCACAGACTTCCAAACATCAACTGCTGTATAGGAAATGTTGGCATTCATCTATAGCAAATACCTGCGCGTATATGCCCTATGCAGAAAGAGGTGAGAGAAAATAAGGAGGATGAAAAAGTCCCCTGCAACTTATTGGAATTTTACCTGGTGATGTAATCATGGGGAATGTTTTGGTTTGCTTTTTAGATAAAGATCAATAGAAAATTAATTCATCAATACTGTTGTGCAATATTATGAAAGTGAATTTGAGTTCAGAATATTTTAAAACATACTCTTACAAATATTACCTCAGAACTTGAATCACTAAATTAGTCCAGAGTTCATACTGCAATTAAATAAATGTTATACCTTGATAGAAAATTAAGAGAATAAATAACGGTTCTTAAGAGTTCTGAAAAATATTTTTAGAAATTATCTGTTATAAAACATACGCAAAAGGTATCCTTGAGAGGCATGTATATAATCCAAAGTTTCAACAAATTCAGTTCGAAATGGTTTGAGGAATACTTAAAAAAAGATGACAAAATGTTGAAAACATTATTTACTTAAAACAAAATAGTCAAACATAATAATTAGACAGAATTTTTTCTCATAAAATACTTCAGCCAGTGGGAAGCTTTTTCTCTAGTGAATATATTCATTTAAAAAAATTGGAGGGTACCTAATTATTCTCATTTACCAATTTCTAGAAAATTTATTTTCTAAGTTGGACTTCCTATTGCTGTTTCTTAAAATATTGCTGATTTGTATTTGAACAGATTTGTAAATCACCAAAGTAAAACAAGCATCATTGTTATTTGTCATATTTGAATTTGGTATATTTAAACTGTAAGGGCAATTAGTTAAAAATCACAACAATGTAGTCAAATAGTGCTCTCCCTGTTGCATATCTGGTATGCAAAAATGTGAGGCAGGCATCTTTCAACTCCATCTATTGTGGAAATAAAACATCCAGATTGTCAAAAGACTTGTGGCTACATAGTGAGGAAAAAAAAAAAAAAAAAAAAAGACCATTAATCCATTTATACTTCACAAACATTCATTGAGTACACACTAAACTAGTGTAGAACTGGAGAGGTTCCCTGAAATGTACTATAATAGAATTAAAGTGACTATAGTCAATAAAAATGTCATGGTATGCTTGAAAATAACTAAAATAGAGGAATTGGAATGTGCCTAACACAAAGAAATCATAATGCTTGAGGTAGTGAACACCCAATTACTTTGTTTTGATTATGATGTATTGTATGTCTGTATCAAAACATCACATGTATCCCACAAATATATTCAATTATGTACACATAATAATTAAAATTAAAAATTAAAAACTAGCATAATTCTTTAGGCTTATTATATATCAAATTAAGTCTATATTTACTTATGAAGCATTATAAATTCTCAAAATGTTATTTTATTCATTGAATTCCAGAGATATAACAAAGGAACAAAGGGATAAGATGTTTACACTAACAAGGGTATATTGTTAATAGTAAGAACTTTTGCTAGCATGATGATAATATCTTTGCATTACAGAAGACACACTCTAAGATAATACATACTTTTAAAGTAAAATATATTACACTAATTTAGAAACCAGCTACCATACCTAAAGATTTTACAAAGTTTCTTGTTTTATGTTAGACAAGCTGTTTGCCAAGATTATCTGTTTCTTATAGACTTGGAAATTTCCTTAAATTGATAAATTTATTTTTGTGATATTTTCCCTAGGATCGCCTCAAAAAATAAAATACCAAAATATAGTACAAAGAGCTAAATAATGTGTAGCAGAAAGAGCCAATCAATGTAGAAATTAGACTCTTTAGGTCAGCAAAATCCTATTTAAAAAGAAATTTTAAAATATTTAATGTTTCATAACTTTATAAATGGTGGTGATATTGAGAATGAAGTGTAATCACAATATTCTTCCAACATAGACCAAGTGGCAGCCTTTATATTTCTTGAGAGAAGCCCCTTGTCAAGAAAGAATATAATATTCCTTAACTTTATGGAGTTTTATATATAAATGTCTTATTATATATTAATAAGACTTTCTATTCCCTATAGGGAAAACTGGACATGCTCATCAGAAATCTAATAACCAAATAGTTTAAATTAGTTAAGATTTGTGTTTGGAATTTAATGGCCTTCTCTCGGTTAAACTAAGTGGAGAATCAAAAATAGAAGTATAAATGTTATCTTTATATATTTATAGGTCTTAAGAAAAAAATATTCCAAAATGTCAAGTTTTCTATATTTGAAACAATGTGACTTTCAAATCACATTTGCAGTTGTCGCAATCACAAATAAATACGAGAAAAAAAAAATTTGATTCACACGTTATAAAATTCACTGACCTATATATGAAACCACTGATATTAAATCTGAGCACAACATAACACTAATTCTAATTTTCTAAACACCACGTTTCTCTTCTGTGTCAAGACAGGAGGCCTCCTCCATTTCTGCTGCCTCGTGTGTATCCATGAATGGATGGATCCATTCAATTTTCATTCACATTTAATTTCCCTGTTTGAGATAAATGTTTGAACTTCTGAGGTTTCCAATGTCTGGTCAATAACTCTTTAACTGTATCAATTGGAAAAAGAGGAGGAGATCATTGCAAATTGCATCAGCAAAGATATTTAGAAATACCATTTGCCATTCATTAAAAATTAAAAAAAATAAATAAACAGCAAACTCAACAGAAGCCATGATTGGATTTTATATTTTTCTTCTCCACCTTTTTTCTTTCTTCCCCCTTACACCTAGAAAAAAATTGAATATACTATCCCAAGATATGTGTTTTTATTTTTAATTATGAACTGGTAATATATATATATATATATGTATATATATATATGTATATATGTATATTTAAATCTTATTTTAAATTATTATGTATACATAACAGTTGTATATGTTTATGGAGTACCTGTGATGTTTTGATACAGACAATGTGTAATGATCAAATCAGGGTAATTGGGGTATCTATTACTACATGCATTTACCATTTATTTGTGCTAGGAATATTAATTATTTTAAAATTTCATATTTATACATTAAAATATTCATGCACATTATAAAGCATAAAAAGCAGAAAGATGAGATAACAAATTTCATTAGAGATTTTAAAATTTCTTATCTCTACAGTGGATTATGTTGTTCCCCCACTTTGTGACCCATACACTACAATTGGAAATACCTAAATAATAGTTGTTTTACTCTCAGTTTCACTATTGATAAAGTGTAAACACTGAAACCCTTATATCATAACTAAAATAGAACCATATGGATTCTATTTTATATATCTTCCTATATAGTTTTATATTTATGTCTGTATATTGTATAGAGACATACATTTAGAAGCATATATAAAAGTTCTTTGGAAATTCCAAAGCATTATACAAATATGTTATTATTTTGATTGTTATACCTATTCCGAAAAATTTTTGTTTATAGTAAATTGTTGTTATTTTTCATTTATATATAGTATCTTTTTAAAAAATAATTAGATCTTCTCCACTTTTACCCAAAAGCTTCCTAGATTTTAGCAAGTGCATTAAACATAGCTAACAGTCCTGAATGATGATGCATGAAAATAATTGGGAAATGCAGGCTTTTATTTTACATTTTATTTTACTATGGCCTAATGCTTAAAATCATTTCTATTCTTCTTGTTTTAGGTATGCATTTTACTGTAAGCAGAATTAAATATATTTTGTATGTTAATACCATTCCATTTTTTACTTTTTCATTTCTTACGTAGTAAACTTTCATTTTCGTCATTTCCTTATTCCTAAATGTCAGTTTAAAAATCTTTCTTGAACTTTGTAAGACTAATGTTAAAATGAATAAAAGCCATATAACTATTAGTAATGCTCGTATTGTCACTTATATGTGATGTTGACTTTTACTCTGTTCCATTTAAGAATATATTGTAATATTTTTGACATTTTCTTCTATAATTTATTTTTCTCTAGTTCAACAGTAGTTTTTATTATTGTTACTGTTATTTTATTGTTATTTTGCTCAATATTTTAGATAAATTCATCTTCATTGAAAAAGAAAATAAGATTAAAACTTTCACAAGATTATTAAAAAGTGGATCAAAATCACCTTCCCAAAATAAAAACTGTTCTTATCTTTTACTCTGTCGAGTCTTGGCTCCTTTTTGGATAGCTCATGGTATTTATGATATTAAAAAAAAATAATAATAATTTACATCTGTCAAAGACCAGTTGGCTGTATATAGATGATTTTATATCTGGATTCTCTGTTTTCTTCCACTTGTCTATATCTCTGTTTTTGTGCCAATACCATGCTGTTTTGGTTACTATAGCCTTGTAGTATAATTTGAAGCCTGGTAATGTGATGTCTCCAGATTTGTTTTTTTTTGCTTAAGATTGTTTTGTCTGTTAAGATTCAGGCTCTTTTCTGTTTCCAAATGAAGCATAGAATTATATTTTCTAGATCTGTGAAATATGACATTGGTATTTTGATGGGGATTGCATTGAATCTGTAAATCACTTTGGGTGGGTTCAATAAATGATGCTGGGAAAATTGGATAGCCACATACAGAAGAATGAAACAGGATCCTTATCTCTAACCACTCACAGAAAAAAATGATTCAAGGTGGATAAAAGACTTAAATGTAAGGCATGAAACCAGAATAATTCTAAACAAAAATGTAGAAAAGCTTTTAGATATGCAGAAAACTTTTCTAGCCAAAGAATTTATGACCAAGACACCAAAGGCAATTACAACAACAGCAAAAATAAATAAATGGGACTTGAGTAAATTAAAAAGCTTCTGCATAGCTAAGGAAATAATCAACAGAGCAAATAGCTTGCAGAATGGGAGAAAATATTAGCAAACTACATCCAATAAAGGGCTAATATCCAGAATCTACAAAGAACTCAAACAAATCAGCAAGAAAAAAATAAAAATACCATTAAAAGTGAGCAAAAGACATTTACATCTTTCCACATCCTGACAAAATGCATTCATTAATAACCTTTTAAGTTCACTCAAATTTATGTTATTCAGATATACAACTGCTTACCGAACTAATTGAATGAAAATGGTGTGAGTACAATATGCAATCTTATGCATTTTTCAAATAACAATTTAAAGAAAAGACATATGCAATGCCAGTACTATCTGTGATGGCTGTGGATAGAGTAATGATATCAGTAAAGAAAAAAATATAGATCCTTTTTTAAGGGATTACATTCTGGAAAAGGAGTCTTGACATATAAAAATTGAAAACGTTTAAAAATATTAAAAATAAAAATTGAGTTACAATCATGAAAAAGTAATTAATTATATGAAATTACACCAGTTCATAGATTTTTTGTGACCAGTCTGAGGGATTTTTAGTTTTTAGAAACATGCAATACTAATATGCTCTGTTTTCAAATGAATATGTATTGAGTTCATTGAAGCTCTTTATAGATCTAAAAACAAATCTCAAAAGTTTATGTTAAGGGTGAATACACTTTTGTGGATGTTCATTATATGTGATTTTCTAACTTTCTTATTCTTGATAATAGTATCGGCAGGATCTACATATTATTTGGGGAATTTGAAAACTTCAGATTTTAAAAATTGTGAGTAAAATTTACCAATAATTTTTCAACATTACTTAATATATGAATAAAAACTAGTGTTGATATTTATATGTTTTACATCCTTAGGGTATTTTTGGTACATTTTTTTTTTTTTTTTGAGACAGAGTCTCGCTTTGTTGCCCGGGCTAGAATGAGTGCCGTGGCATCAGCCTAGCTCACAGCAACCTCAAACTCCTGGGCTTGAGCGATCCTACTGCCTCAGCCTCCCAAGTAGCTGGGACTACAGGCATGCGCCACCATGCCCGGCTAATTTTTTCTATATATATTTTTAGTTGGCCAGATAATTTCTTTCTATTTTTAGTATAGACGGGGTCTCGCTCTTGCTCAGGCTGGTCTCGAACTCCTGAGCTCAAACAATCCACCCGCCTCGGCCTCCCAAGTGCTAGGATTACAGGCGTGAGCCACCGCGCCCGGCCTTTTTGGTATATTTTAATAAGGTGGTGATTTCTTTTCTTTGTACCATTTTATGTTTACTTAGTTAAACTTGATGCAATTAGGATGTAATTCCCCCTCTCCTATTTCATGCCCATTTCCATACTCCATACAGGTATGTCAATTTCCTTGTTGACGTAGAAATTTTATTGCTTATTAACAACTTTGTTTTTCACAAACCCTCCTTTTTTGGAGGAGAAGATTGAATTTTCCATCACTTATTTTTTACCACCTCTCCATTCTCTAGTCATTTTGAATGTTTTGTGAAATGTTCTGTTACATGTCTAAGAAATTGTATGATAGATAAATTCAATAACAATCTAGAATTTTCCTTCAAATCAATTCTCATTGGGAGGAGGAGGGGTAAAAAAGTAGCACTAATAAACCCTACTCTTTTAATTATTAGTTTTTCCTTAATTTGTGATTTAGGGCAAGAAGTAACTGAGAATATTTTGTTTAGTAATGGGAAGGGAATTATAAGGGAAGGGAATTGTAAGTAATGGGAAGGGAAACGTGTATACTGTATAAATTACATTTAAGTTTGTAAAACTTTATACTTTTTTCTTTTTTTTTATTTCAGCTTATTATGGGGGTACAAAAGTTGAGGTTATATATATAGCCCATGCCCTTCCCATCTCCCCGAGTCTGAGCTTCAAAGGTGTCCATTCCCCAGACAGTGCACATCGTACTCATCATGTAGGTATACTTTTTTCTAAGGGTAACTTTTTCTATACATGTTTGTTTACAAAGGCGAAATTATAAATGAAATATTTTCTCAAAATATTTTCTAGTCCTCTGATATTAAAACAATGATATTTTTGCCCATGTAAAAATAGGTCAAAATATGTAATCATCCTTTGATTTATCACAATGTTATTAAACAATTATATGAAGCAGTTGTGAGAATACAGTGAGAATAAAGGAAAAGACTCTTTTCTCTGGGGTATTATAATGTACTAGGAAGAGTTATTAATACATATCATTTAGAAACTGGAATGCTGTGTGACTGTTTTCCTATCGGCAAAAAATAATGTGACCTGAACAGATAGGTGGGAGACACACATAAGTTAGTGGCCAATGGTCGCACATAATAGAGAATATAATGTTTGAATGGTTTTCAAGAATAAGAACCAGCTTTCCATTCAATGTGGGAGTTCATTTCAGTCATAACATGGGGTGAACAACAACAACAAAAATATGAAAATATATGCTATATTCTGAATTTAGCAAAAATCAGAGATAATAAACCAGATATTATAGATGATTGGTGGGGGCTGAGGTTGGTTAGGTGATGGATAATAAGGTTAAAAGAATGGGACTTGCAAGTGAATATATTAACTAAGAAGTAGGGTAACCAAAACAAAAAAAAAATAAGGAATAAATAACACCACCAACAAACTAGGAATTATGAATTTTTTTTCCCAGATATAGTAGGGAGCCATTAGGGAGTACACAGAAAGGGATATAAAATCTATTGAGGATGATTAGAAGAGAGCTAGTGGAGGCCTGGCCCAGGGCAGTACCTGTCAAATGTCGGTCCAGTCTGCCTCCCCTCCTGTTCCATGCCCGTATCTAAACTCTGTATAGGCATGGTAATTCCTTTGTTGATGTTTGGATCGAAGAGCTGAGGAAGTAGTTAGGTTCAGTCTCTTATATGTGATTAGTGATTGAATTAATAATACATGATTAATTTCCATTAATATATTTTTAAAATAGACAAATAAAATAATACTATAAAATGATATAATGCATGTGTTTATAATCATGTATAACTATTCTATGTGCTTTTAATTGAAATGACATTTCAAGTGGTCCATCATGTTCACCGTGCTTCTATTCAGTCCTCCTTAAGTTTTTGGTATCTATCTTTTTAAAGCAATCTTATGTAAAAATCGAATGATTAAAATATGAAGTTGTTATGTTTCTATGGAAATGTTTGATGGAAACTTGTCAAATTCTTGGTATCCTTTAAAGTAATGGAGATTTTAACATAAGAAAGAGAATTAAAGATAATTAACTGTGCTAATTTTGAAAAAAAGTCTTGGCTAAAAACAAACTAGGAGATAATAGCTCTTTTGTAATAAATGTTTCAAATTATTGAAAACTTTAGAACTGCATATTTTAAAATGCTGTTTTAATAAATCTCACACAAGTATAAATCATAGGAAATTATGAAATATTTAAAGTCCTTGCACAACAGAATATCTAATCTCTTACTGATATTGACATTTCAAATTGTTATGTATGCTGGATCTGAGACCATTTTGCCACCAAGCCCTCTCCAAAAAAATGGCATAAAAGAGCATATAAAATACCTTTATATGTTTTATCTAACCAAACTGCTACTTTTGAAGTATATTCTTACCTCATTAGCTCTGTACTTTTTCCATATACTGTTTAAATCTGATGATATGAATTCAGTTTGCATTCATGAATGTGTTTTATTTACTTCCCATAAAAAAAGGAAAATTTTCATTTAGTTGGAAAGGAACTTCATAGATCTGAATTAATGTGATCAAAACAGATATTGGCCAGTGAGAAAGAACTAAGTAATTTAAATATTAGCTCTTTAGTTCAACCATTACTTGACCAGTTTTATTTTTCTGTTAACATTAAAAAACAGTCCAATATACAGAAAGTGGATAATAAATTTTCTTTGTGCAAACAAATTATTTTTTTCTTAAATACTATATTATAAAATTGAAAATACTTATATTGCATTATACTACAATTGGTATTTTAGAATTTGCTTTTGAAATTCAAAATTAATCTATTTTAATATGAAATTCTTACTTATCTGTAAGACTTATAACTTTCTAAACATGTAGCAGAATAAATGAAAAATGTGAACAAATATATGGATGGCAAGTATTATTATTTTCCTAGGAATGTATGATAATATATTAGGTTTTACAAAATTTTCAGTTTTAGATATTCATTTTATTGTGTGTTAGAGATTTCAATTTCTACTTAGAGTTATACCAAACAAATCAAATATACCATATTAAAACTATATATTTTAACCACATAGGTTCATATAAACATCTACTATAATATATTTAATCTGAATTAGTACATTTTATACTATGAGTTATAAAATAGAGGTATAGATTTTCAATTTATTTTAAAAATACAATGGCTAGAAGCAACCAAGACATCTTTGAATGAGTTAATGGATAAATAAACTATTGTACGTCTAGACGATGGAATATTATTCAGCACTTAAACAAATGAGCAAACCGTGAAAAGACATGCAGAAACTTTAAATGTATGTTAATAAGTGAAAGAAGCCAATCTGAGAAGGTTACGTAACGAATAATTCCAATTGTATGACATTCTGGAAAAGGCAAATCTATGGGGCTAGCAAAAAGATCAGTGGTTACCAGGGACTAGAAGGGGAGGAAGGGATAAATAGGTAGAGCACAGCTGGTTTTGGGAGCACTCCAACTATTCTGGATGGAACTATAATGGTGGTTTACATGTCATCATACATTTGTCCAAACCTACAGAATATACAACATCAAGAGGGAACTCTAATCCATGCAGTTTGGGTGACTTTGATGTGTCAGTGTGGATTCATTAACTGTAATAAAGGTATCACTCTGGTGTTGGATATTGATAATGAGGGAGGCTGTATCTAACGTGGTTAGGGGATACATGGGAACTCTTCTTACCTTCTCTCAATCTTGCTCTGAGCCTAAAATTATCTAAAAATAAAGTTTCTCTAAAAAAAAAATGCAGTGGTAATATTTTCAAACCTACATGGGAATGGATAATATGCCTGAATTGATTGAAGATGTTTATAAAAACAATGTTCACTCTTTTATTACCTGTAATAACTAAGAAAAAAAAGACCATATATTAAGAGATGCGTAACAAACGTACATGTCTTACATGTTTTTAGCCTACTATTTTAGAATGATGGAACCCATCGATGAACTATTTCCTGCTTTAGTGAAATATTTCTCCCTATAAATAAACCTTCCTGCATAACTGAGCCATTCAAAGGAAAAAAAAAAAAAATCACAGGCTACTATATAAAAATCCCATGAAAACTTTTCTGGTTTTCACCAACAAAAACTGAGAAGCAGAATATTTTTCTGGTCATTTTTCAGAAACCTCAAATAGTTTTGCATTTAACATTCCATGCATTGATCATCCAATGCAGCTTTTGACAAATTATATAGAAACAATAGCAAATTGAAGCTTGTTGCTCAAACCTCTTTAAAACAGAAATGCCAATTTGAAGAGATGGTTTTTACTTTTAATAATATTTAAACAGAAAAATAAAATCCCCTATTATTAATATTCATTTTTAAACATTTTACATTTCTCTTTGTAGTATTAAACAAGAAATCAGTGGAGAAGCAAGCAACATAGCTACTATGCAAATTATAAGTATTGAAACTATTTTGATTTCTTAAAATGAAAGGATAGACATTGAGATGCAAATATCTATTTTACTTTTAGTAGACAGTAAATAAAAACTGGCATTGATAGTAATAGAAAATTACCTATTTCTACCAACAAGGTAAATAAGTCATTTTATAAGATGTTTTCAGAAACTGTGTAAAAACAAGGAAGTGATTAAAATTTAATTTGATATTCATTTAAAACCATAAACTGTATGTTTATTTACATTGATCATGGGAAGTGGCTATACATAAAAGTTTGTGTGAGAAAGACAGCAGCTGACTAAGAGAAGTATTATGATTACTGGAAGAAACTGCGGTTTGTGTGCGCATGGCCTCTCCTCTGGCACACAGTATTCTCTATTGGCCAATCAAGAAGAAAGCGAAGGCCACAGATTTAGTAATGTCAACGTTGACTTAGTGTAATTTTATTTAAAAAAGGAGGAAAACTGAGAGTCCAAGATTCTTGACTGTGTCAATGACTATTTGGTTTCTCTGGTCCTCAGTTTGTTGATATAATAAAAAAAATAGAATAGGGTTAGAATATTTCCAGATTTCTTCACATCTCTTTTGTTTCTTCATAACAGCCCAGAATAGTAGAGGAATATAGAACTAGCAAAGTAATAAGTGTTTTTACTTGTGACTTTTCTCTATGTAAGTTATTGAACTTCTCTAGGCCTCACTATTCTTATTGAAAATATGGGAGAAATGATATTTATTTCAGAGGAATTTTATGAACAGTGAATGAAGCATTGCATTTAGGGCATTCTTCACAGTGTCTGATATAGTTGGTGTCCAAAGAGAAGCTGCTTTTGTTTTTGTAATTATTGTTATTCATAAGTTTCCAAACCTATTATTTTTGTTTAAAACCTTGGCAGTGGATAAACAGGGGATGTAAATAATTTTCTGCAACTGTGTTCTCATGGTGCCCAAACCAAAATAAATTATAATAATACAGGAACCAAAGGAATTGGTGAAAAATCACTTTAAGCATGTATGTCTGCGCTCATGAACTTTTGTTAGCAATGGAGACTACTCAAGAATCTCTACATTATTGAAATTATTAATTATGTGCATGTGTTTTATTAAAATATTATATGATCATTTTGACCTCCCTTAGTGGTCAAAGATTCTGAGAATGCCCTAGAACTAGATTACTAAGAAAGTAACAATATTTGATATTATTTCTAAGTTATTTTTACAAACATGATAAATTGTTATGAGTCTGCTGATGATGTATTGGTTATACAAAATTGAAATTACTCAATTAGTTTCCAGTTCCTGATGAAGTAAATAATTTTTGAGGTATTAAATTTGATCAAGTTAGAAATGAAAACACACAACAAGGACAAAAAAGGTTGTACCAGTAATAAAGAAAACACATATAACAAAGCTTTTCCTCAGTTTTCTTTATTACAACAATGGAGACACAGAGCTACAGAAAATAAAATGACATTTAATATACTATGAAACACATGCATAGGATTACACATAGTGTTGGATATTATGTTGAGGGTCTTAAATAAGATGATACCAAAGACAATACACTTAACAACATGTACATTTTTTCAAGAAAATAAGCTATGATGAAAACAAATGCAATTAAAATGATCAGAAATAGTCACTTTAAAACAGAAGCATTATACATAAAATCAAAATAATATGTGAGATAAATATATTCTTGAACGAAGTTAATGAATTGTGTATGTTATATAAAACAATAGTTTTAATTAATTTTAGGAAAAAATAAGATTAGCTAGAAGATTTTTTTCATAGTTCCCATTTAGCACATACATAGAATAAAAATAAACTCGGTATAACTTCTTAAATGAGGTCATGTCTTAATATTATGCATTCTTTGCCATGTGGAACTTTATATTTTTATTATCTAAAATGGAATGATGAAGAATAACTGAATTTAACTTGAACATACACAAATTAAGAAAATTTGCAATATACCTAGACTTAATACAACCGTTAGATTAGTTCACACTTAAAATAAAATTTAATTCTACATCAATGAATGTATGCTTAAGAAAGTAGGTAAAAAATAATCCATGAACAAAGGAAATCAGATACAGTTAATACCCTCTCAGATACACTAATAGAACTCTTAAACATATATATTTTTATATTCTTTAGGTATTGATTTTTTCATTTTACTAAATATTAGCTAAAATAGCTGTTGAAGAATGTTTTACTCTATTTTTAACATTTACTGGCAGATATTTTAGATGTGGAGATTATTTAATAGTTGTGGGGAATGGAGGATTATTGCTAAAGGTCTTTATTAGGTACATGATTTTAGATAATACAACAAAACTAACGGTATTTAAGAAACAAAAATATTGATATTAAACTCTCATGTTCATCTTATTTCAAAAAAATTAAATTAGATTTAAACTGAAGACTTTTTTGTCTTAGATAAAATTGAGATTATGGTTATATTCTTGAATAATCCTTATATGTTCATCAAGTTTTTAAGTATGATACATTCAACAGAGAGAATACTACAACTTTGTATTAAAAGTTAAAACTAAAATAATACTCCAATTTAGATGATAATTTGTAAGAGAACATATTAATAAGCCATTAGAAAGAGTTATTTTCCATTAGTTAAATCCTAAATTTTACTGTGGTCATATCTTTTGAATATTAACTATCAATATTTAAAGATGAAATAATACTCTTTATTTTATTTATGACATAACTGATCTGGAAATGACTTACAACCAATTTCAACTTACACTGTAATCATTTCAAGGGCTATTTGTGTAATATTTGTATATTCAATCATATAATCACTTGAAATATATAAATTTGAGCCACCTACTTAATATATTAGAATTATTGCAGGTTTTATGACATATTTCCATACCACTGCAATGCTAGGATTTTAAAACTTACAAATGATTAAGAGAAAAATAATGGAAAAGATATATTGTATTTATTTATGGCTAGATAATGAGAGAGAGGGAGGAGGAGAGAGAGAGAGAGAAAAAAAAGATGTGAGACAGAGAGAAAGAGAGAAAAAGAAAGGGGAGAGACAGAAAGGGAGAGAAAGAGATAATTAAAAAGAAAGATCAGGAATAAGGAAGGAAGAAAGAAAATAAATTTTTAAAACATGAGAAAATCTACCTAATTTGGAAGATTGTTTAAAGGATATAACACTATGCCTTACATATATTAACCAGAATAAATCACATAAAATTATGCATTTAGGTATGACCATTATAATCCTACATCATTATTCACTGAGTGAAATCAAAACACACGAGGGCCAATAAAAACATAAATAATAATATTTCATTTAGGTAATTTCATAACTGATTATTTCAAGCTCTTAATGCTGCTAATGTCATATTAATATTAAATTTAAATATTTTAAGATAATATTACATGACTAGGGATATTTCTTAATGTATTACTACATACTGAAAATATCATCATGCATAATGTTGGCTATTATTATTGAAAACTAGGCTCAAATATACTTTATTACTGTATTGGTATCTAAATCCATACTGATTGCTAAAACCGTATATTATTTTAAGATTTTATTTCACAATTCTTAGTTCAAGTATACCACATTAACATTTAAAATACTTTTAATGTATCTAAAAGATATGTAAAGTATCTCTGGATTCAAAAGTACATGGCTTCTTTTTGTATAATATATTTTGTTTAATATAAATGAATAATCATAAATTCCACTGTACATGGTTGAAACTGCTTTGGAATTTTCCTTCTTTTATTTTTGACTTACATCAAGCATAATGAATAGGCATTCTTACATAGAAAATTTTAGAATTAAATTATAATTATATTCTAATTGACTCCAATTGTATAACCTGTGCATTACTATGCATACATGTAACTTTAATTGTTAATTAAAAAATATTGAATATTTGAAAAGTCAAATTTATTTGCAATGAAATCATGTATGTATTTGTTTTATATATAAAAACTGAAATTGCACTTACATAAATGTTAACCCAGTACCTATAATATGTGTATATTAAAAATGTTTACACATTTGAGTTTCAAATGTTTTTCATGTTTACCAATAACGAAGGCATATATGTGCATTTCTGTAATGTTTTGGGGAAGAATATGAGTGTCAGGTTTATCAAAATTGTACTTAGTACTTATAAGCAATAACATTAGCAGGGGAAGGATCAAAAATGGCAATTTACCTAAAGTTTTTTCATGTAAGAAATTTCATAGGAAAGAAGAATTTACTGCTACCTCCTAGGCACAGTCTCTGAACACATCTGAAACATGGTGTTTGTGGGCTTAATAATGAACTGATAATTACAAAATTTTGATTGGGGTTGAGAGACTGGTAAGACTGAATGTAAAGTGGAGGAAAGAAGACAGACGAGGAATGGGTTGAAAGGAGGAAAAAGGACATATCCAGGTCCATAAAAAATTAATCCTGATAATTCACATGCAGATAATGGTGATCATGTATAAGTACATCAGTTTAGATTTATAACTGTAATAATATGGTCAAACAAACTTTCTAAATGTTTTAACATTAGGAGATATGATACACACATTATTAGATGTAGACATATTTCTGATTATATATAGTGATTAAAGCTTACACTCACTTCAATACACAAGTTTATATATACACATGTTCAGACACAGAATTTATTTCAAACTCCACTGTATGAAATAACTACTGGATGATATGAGGGAGATATTTAAAATAAGTTTGAATTTTTATGTCTTTCTTACCAATAATCACATTAATTTAAACCTATAGACAGATACTAATTAGACCCAAAAAGTAAACTGTCAGATTTTATTGTTGCATATAATAATAGTAAAGTCCAGGTAATAAAAAAGATAACTCAGTAACACCTACATTATTAAAATTTTTTAAAACCCCAGAATTTAGAATCTCTAAGGTCTCATTTATCGAAATGCAATAGCTTCATTGCTTACAGTATGTTCTGTCCCATTTTAGAAAACAAAGCAAAACACAAAGTCTATTATTTTAAGATCTCTGAGAATATTTTTAAAGAATTTAGCAGATCTCAGATCTGTAAAATAAGTATTCATCTAAGAGTAAACATTTGACCAAATGAGAGGTTGCTTATAAATTTCAGGATTAAAAATTGGATCCACATTCAGATGTTCAAAAAAAATCTAAACTCCTTACATGTAAATAACTGCTGGGATAAAATTTTAATTTTATATTCTTCTCTAAACTATCAAAATGTCTCATTTTCATGTAAATCTGACCTTGAATATTCTTTGTGATTGTTAGTGTCCTTGAGTTATGAAATGTAAATTTTTAAAACAAATCAACTTTGCATTCACTTAAAAAGACATATTGCATGTTCTCAAAAAATATTTTGTGATCCAAAGTCAAGATAAATTCTACATGACATTTTCCTGAAACTATTTATAACTTACTGGAAAGATCCAGTAATGTTATAGAGAATATGAAAAACAATTCTTTGAGGTGTTACTACAATTTCTTTATTTCTCAACATTTTCTACATATTAGTAATCAATATATATTCTCCAGTTTCAAATATCAAGAAATATATGTGATTGTAATTAGTTATTTAATAAACAGAACATTAACTATGGTGATTTGAAAAACAAAACTTTCCCAGTAAATTAGTTAGATTTCAATATTTTATGACTTAGCAAGGGAGAAAGGAGAGAAACAGAAATGTGTTTACTCTGTTGATGGTTTATTTCTGTAGTCTAAAGGTCTACTGCTAGATGACAAGAAAGAACAGCGGTGGACAGTAAAGAGTTTGGAAAAGAAGGTTAAAAGAAAATCTGCTACTAAAGGTAGGCCTAGCCCTAGACCTCACATGAAAGGATTCTGTAGATATTTCTTTAATATGAGACAGAGAAAATGCTTTTGGCCACAAACTAATTGCTTTTGATGAGTGAATCTCAAAGCCCAGAATCCAATCATTTGATTTACCAAGTCAGTTATCGTCACTTACATATATATATATATATATATATGTGTGTATATACATACACACACACACACATATATATATCCGGGTGCTTTCTAATTTTCTTGAATAAATAGTAAAACTCAGTTTCTAGAATGTGGTTTCAAGTGAAAAACACACTCTCTTCTTATTATAAAATGACTGGAAAGGCAAGATGGGAAAAATAATTTTCATGTTCTCTCAAGTGGAGTTTTCTTTGAAATTTAGAATCTAGTAATATCTCCCTCCCAACTTAATTTTATCTTCTTGAAAGAAGTGCCTAAAGTATTTACTTCTGTCTCTCTGATCCTTACGAAGAAGCTATCAGGTGTTCAGAAAAGTGGAATAAATAACTATATATGTTGTTAAAACAAAAGGACTTGAGGCCAGCTCAACACGTAATACGAATCCAGTGAACTGGGTGTAACTATTTAGACATATTAAAATTTAATTTATTATTTACTCTGGGGCAGTTGCAGAGAGATATTTTCATGTTCTGAGAAAAATAGTGTTAAATTTTAAAAGAAAAAAAATTGTTGCTCATTTATTCTTTAAAACATTTTAGGTCAAGAAAGGAAAAATAGGCAGCACAATAGGCATACGTGTCTAATAAGATATCAGTTTATGTTTTATATAAATGCTAAATGTCTTGAAATATCAGGAATGTGCAGAAAGTGGGAAACTTACATGTACAAGTAACAAGTAAAAAGCAATAGAAGTGATCCACAATTCTACATAATAAAATTACGATTTATACAATGTATGATCATGGACATTGAATTATGTTTGCAAAATAATCAAATGGAAGAAGATTAGATGTAGCAAATGATTAAGTTCCAAGTACAAGTGACATGATATTTAACAAGGTCAACTTTAGGAATTAAAGGTAACTTAAAAATAAAGCGTTTTATGCAGTGAACTGGTATCTGGAAGAAACAATTCTGACTAAATTTCCTTCAGTAATTTTCTGACAAATTATCCACTGTAAAGGTTGACAATTTGGAGAAGGGGAATAAGACTAATTATTCATAGGCAAAAACACATGCATAATTAATTGGGCCTTAGAAAAATTTTATTATAATTATAGAGCCTTGTAATTACTAATGTTTTAATCTGCAGGGCATATAAGGAATATCATATGATATAACAACAACATTAAAACACACAAGACAAACTTATGGCTATAATGAAAGAAAACCCAGCAGCATTCAGCTGCCATGACTGGCTTCCATTTTCGCCTGTATTCGCTTCACAGCATTTATCTGCATGATGAAAATTGTTTTTGAAAATAGAATAAGAATAAAATAATTAAGAAAAAAAGAGTAGTTACAAATATGAAAAGAAAAAAAGAAAAAACATGACAGTAGGAAAGAAAAAAAAGAGAAAATAATTAATGCCAGATTTACACAAAGCCATTAACAGTTACTACAAAAATTATTTTGATACAAGACAAAGAAAGTCTAAAATATTATATAAAGCATTTCTAAAGAGTTATGACATATTAACAACTTAAATGAGGATCAATATTAATATTTATTTCACATTACTCAGACATTATTGCTGTCACTGATTATTTAAATGTGAACATCTTTCACTTACAAGTTGAAATTATAACTTATAAGGGAAAAGTCATCAGTAATTCCGCTGTGCTACCAGTAAATTCACAGTGCTACATTTAATATGAGCTAAACGTATTCTACAATATTTGATGGTAATTTTTCTATCATAATTTCCTAGAATACATAATGAAAGCATTTATATTTTAATAATAAATGAACTACCAAGAAATATAAGTGATAATTACATCCTCATATAATGAAAATTTGCAATAATAGAAGCTAAAAGCATTAGCCCAGTTGGCCATAGGCAAACTCTAGATATATGTCATTGTACCCGTTTTAAAACAATATTAAGAACTGAAGATTATGAATGTAATTTATAGACTTACTTTTTCATTATGTGCCAAACCAAATAAATATATTGTATACGTAGTATCAATATTTAGTTTTGACTAAGAATTCCAGATATTTAAAATTAAGTTTTCTCCAGTTAACTGGACTTCACTTTCACCATTGCTTTAAAATTTCTTTAATTTATGTTTTAAAGCAACCATAAATTTAATCTTAAGACAACAATTGTGTTTTCTGTTCCTGTTGAGTTATCCAGAAATGAAAGTGTGTATTCATGTTACTTGAAACTAGACTAAAAGTAATCAAAATAATTTTACTCTATAGTGCATTAGAAGTACTATTCAAAAGCCCATGAAAATACAAATTAACTGAAAATTTTTAGCAATATATTTATTGACAATTTATATCATTTCTTTTTTAGCTTATCCAACTTGGAGACCTCTTATGTATGTATTATGTATTACCAGACAGAATTATATTACCATCAGATTGTAAGAATATATGATCAGAATTTTTTGTCATCAAATTATATTGATAGTCAATGTTAAAATTAGACATACCAACTCAGAATAACAACAGGAGATAAAGTACGCAATTACTGAAGATACCAAGGTCTTCCTTTGTTGAAATAAAGACAACATCAAACATGTTGTAAGCCAAAAGAAATAGCTTCCAAAACAAATTTATCTCGAAGTATTTTTTAAAGTATTACATTATATCCAATTGATGAATTGAGTAGTATTTTTAGTCATTAAAATTATACAACAAATCAATAAATGTTTTTATCAGCCTCTATTCCATAAATAAGTTGGTGATAATTTTTATAACATTTAATTCACCATAACTTCCCAACATTCTTGTTATTTATAAAAGAAATAAAATAGAATTATGCTGTATGAATATTCCAAAAAGGAACATGACTGATTCTGCATATTTTATTTTTATGTAAATCCAAAGATACATCTTTCAAAGTAAGTACATATTTAATAAGAAGTAAAAATGAGAAAAAAATTTTTTTTTTTTTTTTGAGACAGAATCTCACTCTGTTGCCTGGGCTAGAGTGAGTGCCGTGGCATCAGCCTAGCTCACAGCAACCTCAAACTCTTGGGCAAAAGCGATCCTCCTGCCTCAGCCTCCCGAGTAGCTGAGACTACAGGCATGCGCCACCACGCCTGGCTAATTTTTTCTATATATATTTTTAGTTGGCCAGATAATTTGTTTCTATTTTTTAGTAGAGACGGGGTCTCGCTCTTGCTCAGGCTGGTCTTGAACTCCTGAGCTCAAACAATCCACCCGCCTCGGCCTCCCAGAGTGCTAGGATTACAGGCGTGAGCCACCGTGCCCGCCAAAAATGAGAAAATATTAATAATTAGGGAATACTTTTAAAAATCAGAATCATAAACTACTTTGATGTGGTATCCACTAAGATACATACAATAAAAAACATTTATTATCAGTAGAATATGTTGTCTATTAATGCAAGGTGAGCAAATTATTAAAAAATAATGCTTTAGTCAAACAAATGTCCTCTAGATTTAGTCTATTGCATACAAAAATTAAATATGTCTTAATGCACATAAGTAATGAAATTTTAACTAAAAATTCATAGAAATTATTTGGACAGTCTACAATGCATGATATACAAATATAAATAAAAAACAAATTAACTTTTCAACTCTATTTCTTCTCCAGCTTAAACAAGAAGACTTAAGATCTATTAGTATATTATAAATAACTTATTTATAATGAGTTTGAGTATGTTTTTTAAAAATGAAAAAATAAATCATATAACTATTCGAGTAGTTGTAATGAAAGCATTTTTCCATATTTTTCAAAAGCATAATGTTAAATTTATAGGATTTTGTGGGTTTAAAAGCTCACAAATTCCCCATCACCACAGCCTTTAAAGTTGCCTCAAGAAACCTAGATTTAAATCTATCAATTCTTAATCTATAAGGGCGTGTCTTTGATACGGGCTTTCCATGAGTTCTTAGCAATAAGTGGATTCAGTCACAGTAAATTAGACATTATTTTGTGACATTTTTATAGATGAAATAAATATGTTATTTTCCCCCCTTTCCAATAAGTTGTGTTCTGACACTGTCTTATACCCCCTCTTTTCATCTTCACAGAAAAACTTCTTGAAAGCTTTAAATAAGCATGGAGTTTAAATTTCCTAATCTCATGTACAGTCCTCAGCCCATTCCTACATAATTTCTATCCCAAGCACTTCAGCAAAGCTGCGTGTGATAAGGATATTTCACGTGTGTTTTGGTTCAGTTCTGTTGAACTCTCAGCATCATTTGACTCTTTTTACACCTTTTCTTCTTGAAATATAACTTCCAAGATACTACTTTCTGGTGTTTTTCCAGTGCCTCTATTACATCTAAGTCTCACTGGGGGAGGTGGGAGGGGGTGTGGTTTCTTCTTCCTGTATAATATTGCAGTTTCTTGGGATTCAGTTCTTAATCCTCTACTCTTCACTAACTCAAGAAATACTCTTTGAACCTCTATGCTGTGCTGGTAGTCCTACATGGTAGGAAACATCAAGGAGTATCACATACAACAATCCTTTTTTAAAGTAGTATCTAAAAGTAGACATTATTTGTTGGGGGATTTTATTTTCACCCAGGCTTCAAAGACCATTCACCTGTTAAGATTGTCTCCAAGCCATGGCTATTTTCTTATACCTATACCCACATATCTTACCAATGATTTGACATTTCAGATTTTACAAGTATATGATCTTATATTTGATCTTTATTCTTCAAATCTCACTCCTCCAACAATATATTTCACCTGGAGAAATGACATCAACAATGCTCAAGTTGCCCAAGCCAGAAAGCTAAAAGTCATCATCATAGTCTGAATCCTATGTATTACAAAGGCAGAATTAGTCTATGTCAAAAATGTTTGTGGAAGTTATTCATTCTTTTCTTTTTTCATTGCTATTCAACCATTACTTTCTTTTATTCATATGAGCTATATAATGTTTATAATGCCTATCTATTAATATAATTTTCCTGCTTAAAATTATTGCTTCTTTCAGGATCTGTTTTAAAGTTACGGTTTTTAGAAGCCCTTAGATCATCTGGGTTCTAGCTGTATCTTCAGTCATATACCTCCAGGTTCTTTTCCAGACATGCCTTTTCTAGTACCTAAAGAAGATCAAGCTCTTTCTTGTCTCAGAGATTCCTTCCATGTAACATATTTCCCCTGGAAAGTTCATTCCTGCCAGTTTCCTTTGGAAAATCACTTTCTAAAGGAAACCTTTCTTAGTTGTAACTATTCATTGGTTATTCTAACTTGTGTTGAAATGCCTGTCTTGCCTACTAGACTTTAAAATTGGGGCGGGGGTAAGGGCCAGTTATGTACTTTTTACAGATGAATCCTTTGTACTCATTTAAGTACTTGTCTTAAAGCCTGATAACTCTGGAATGAATAAGTGAATAGATCTTAACATTGCAGAGCCAGAAAAACTAACTATAGAGATGAGGAAACAGATATCAAGACAAGTCACGTGACATGAACAAATGTGGGAAGATAAACCAGAATTCTCTCCATTTTCCTTCCAAGTCTGACCCATAAGCTTTCAGTCCACAAGTTTCTCAAATTAAGAAAAAAACAAAAAGCAATATTTTTAGAGAAAATTCATCACAGTGTGTCTTGGCTATCATTGCGCCTTTACATTTATTTTGACCTTTTAATATTTTTAACTTGTCTATACTTGTTGTTTCTTGTTATTAACAATTTCTTATAAATATGCAGAGTCTCTGGAGGTATCACATTGAATAACCTGCTTAAAGTGTATTTTTAAAATTTTGTGTTTTATCTACAAAATGCTATTAAAATTTTGCCTTCTACTTCATAGAATATTATTTTTTATTTCAATAAAATTTTTCCTCCAAATATATATACACACTAAATTAAAGATTTAGAAGGAAGAAGTATACTGTTGAATTGTAGAGGCAGCCCTTCAAATTTCAGACTCACAGGGGCAATGAACTTGTTAGTACATTCAATCATTTTTACTTAGGTGCATCCTCTCATAAGGGTATCAGGTTTATCACATCACTAGAAGTAGGTCTGATCTTCAACAGATCGTTAAATCTCCTAAAACCATATTTGTAAGATGTGGATACCTCTTCCTTATTCAACTTAGATTTAAGAATGAAAATGAGATAATGAATATAGAAGTATTTTTCAAATTAAAAAGAAAATGTCATCATAATAGGATACCCTTATTATTTCTAGAGGCATCTGACTTTATAATTTTTAGTTATAATTGATAGCATTATTTGGTTAATATTAGCAATAAGAAGCCACAATGTCAATCACTTTTAAGCCTTATAACCAAAGGTAATCACTTTCAACTGAAAGATTAATTGTATAAAACTGCTTTCAATTTTTTAAAAACCTGATGGACATTATAACAATATCATAAAAAATGAGATTACCATCAGTTTGAAATTAAATACCATGACTGAATTTAGAAGTTTTACTTATTTTCCAGTTTTAAAAATATTATGTACCAATACTGACACTCTATTATAGTAAGATTTAAATAAATCTTGGTTTTATGGTTTATGCTGTTTTTATCTCTGTCTATATATATATAAAGAGTACAATATATATAAAATATATGTTATATATGTACATGTCAGTATACAACTTAAATATCAATAGTAATAACTAAGGTAAAATAAATGTTAAAACATGGTCAATATGGCAACTCATTAACAGAAGTAAAAATGATTTTGAAGCAGGATAAACTCTTGCATCTTTACCTCTATAGCATGTATCTGAAAAAAATTAATATCATGCCTCTGGACATTGATAACATTACTAATATACTATCATGTAATGATGTAAGCACTGTTATCTTTCAAAAGTACAATCTACCAGTGTGTTGTGAAAACCAACTGACTTTGAATGTCCTGCCATGTTATGAGGCTGCTTGAGACTCTAGTTATAACTCTTATGGATTTACATTTGTGACCATTTCTGCCTCATTTGTAACTGATTTTATGTTTCCAACATAAAATTGCTTAGTCAGGCACAGATGGGCTCATCATTACTTTTGGCCAAAACTAACAATAAGTGGAGCACCAGCCCCCACACGATTGACAGAGAAGTTGCCTTCTTCGCCAAGCTTTCTTTTGGTTTCAACAGCAATTTTTCATGTTCATTATCATCAATCACTCTTACTTTCTAGCCTCTCCCTCTGCTCATTCTCTACCTACCACTTCAACTGTCAATGGTGTCAAAGTATATTTACAAGTTAATAACCTACAGCAAGAGCAATAAGAAATGTTGAGTATGATGTGTCACAATAGTCATGATTAGAACCTAGAATTTACATGTCAGTTTGTTTTCATTACTAAGAAAGAATTTACAGGGCTTATCAAAAGATGGTATCACATTTATGTTCAGCCTAAGACAAAATGTACTTTTGCTTACCTTTAATAATGTTGGGCTTTGGTGGCATGCTGAACTCATAAACTGTTGGTTCAGAATATCCCAATCTGTTGGCAGCTGTAATTTGAACTTCATAACCCATTGTCCACTGTAGATGCTCCAAAATGATGTGATCTTTATTTCCCTGAACTTTTTTCTCTAACCATTGGTCTTCCTTATCTTTCTGTAAAAGCGATAAAAATATATTTTGGAAATATTCATACACTAAAGTGATTTTTTAAAAAAATAATTTATCTTGTCATTGGAACAAGTGGTTTTATTAATATCAAAAAAGGCATTTTCTTATGTACAGGAATAAAGTTGCTATGCCAGTAAAGTCCCTATTATCTCTAACATTTTTCTACATAAAATTTAATGTTTGTATCAGCCAAAGAATGATGATTTTATAATTAATCCTTGATTAAGTGGTTAATAATAAACCTCCATAATTTTTTTTTATTCATATATGTAATTTTGGTTTTGGATAGTTTATTTCATTATTAATAATACATGAACAGAAAAAATAAAATATCATACATAGGAAAAAATCCTATTATGTCAATTAAAATAACTGGCAGAGACTGAGGTTAAAAGTTTCTTGAGGTGGAAAAAAGTTAAAATGTCTTGGAAGCATAATATGGCAATTATTTATAGATTTATATTACCACTGAATATATTTTATTACTGTTATGTTTTATGATTTATAATGAAACAACATACAAGGGAAATTATACCTGTGAAATAGGTCATTAGCATAGGAAAATAAAAGAATATTACCCTATCCTCAAACATTCTACACTTAAATGCTATCTAATTATTTTTCTAAAATAAAAGTTTTGGGCCATGTGATATTTGAATTTCCCTTTATTTGGGAAAAAAAACATTATATCAAAAACATATTTTCTCTTGTATGCTTATCATAGCACAATTCACAATTTAAAGATATGGAATCTGGCCGGGCATGGTGGCTCACGCCTGTAATCCTAGCTCTCTGGGAGGCCGAGGGGGGCAGATCGTTTGAGCTCAGGAGTTCGAGACCAGCTTGAGCAAGAGCGAGACCCCGTCTCTACTAAAAAAAAATAGAAAGAAATTAGCTGAACAACTAAAAAAAAAAAAAAATATATATATATATATATATATATATAAAAAGTTAGCCGGGCATGGTGGTGTATGCCTATAGTCCCAGCTACTTGGGACATCAACTGATGGAACAGATGCGCGCGCGCACACACACACACAGACACACACACCCCGTGGAATACTACTCAGTGATAAGAAATAATGAAATAATGTGTTTTGCAGTAACTTGGATGGAACTGGAGGCTGCTATCCTAAGTTAAGTAACTCAGGAACAGAAAAATAAATGCCACATGTTCTCACTTGTTAAGTGTGAGCTAAACTATGGCTACACAAGGGCACACAGAGTGCTATAATGGACATCGGAGACTCAAAATGGGGGAGGGGACCGAAGGGTGAGGGATGAAAAATTACCTATGGGGTACCATGTACATTATATGGGTGATGGGTACACCAAAAGCCCAGAGTTCCCCATTATACAGCATATACATGTAACAGAATTCAACTTGCCCCCCCTAAATCTTTTAAAATAAAAACAATACTATGAGTACTACAATTAACAAAGAAAAACAAATTGATATAATTTTATGAATTAAATCACTTGAAACAATGTGATTATTGGCTTTGTCATATGTTAACTATTTAAACACGGGTAAATTCCTGAGCATTTCTGTCTTGTTTCTCTGTTCTTTATAACAAAAATTATGGTATCAGCTGCTCTGTCAGCTTTTTGAGGGAGCAGTGAAGAACACTGAGTAACTTATGTATTCCAGGGCCTTAGGGGATCATAACCACTTAAAAATAATAGCTATTTTTAAAAGATAACTTTTCATAACTGTATGGAAATGAAACATTTTCTGTGGAATCATGACTCTAATAATTTATCCTTGTAATTGCAAATTTCATTTTTCCAGGTTATAAGTATAAAGAAATTACAGCCTGCCTATAGTAATAGACAGATATTTTTTAACCTCGTTAAAAAACTAAGCCAGGTATTACTTTATGTTGAACAAAAATTTTACAATGTTTCTTTGGCTACAGAGAATAATAATAAATGTTTTCTGAGTTTATAGTAATAATAATTTATTCTCTAAAATCAAATTGTGGAAGTTAAACTCATAATTGCATTAAATTTATAGTACTACAAACATGGAGTACCCTTCAGATGGAGACAAGAAGATATTATGGTTTTGATATCTTGTTATCATTCTCTTTTTCTACTTAATTATTTTTTAGTGACATAGAACTTTCATTGCAAAGGAGACAGCTTGGCCTGCTCTGCTCTTTTATCTAAAACTGAACATATTAGCAGCCCTAATGAAGTGTGGTTTACATGGACAAGCATTTAAGCAAGAGGCACTTGCCTTGCTTTTTGAAAACTGTTAAGTAGATGCATTTGTCAAAGTGGTCTGTTTCCTACTACTATTTAAAATTTTATGAAGTATACAGGAAAAGCCATGGGGGAAAACAAAAAACAAAAAAACAAAAACAGCCTGGGCCAGAGAGATTTTAATTTGTCTAAGTCACTAAATGAGTGACTTAAGGAAGAAACATAGGCATGCTTTTGAAGTCCTAAGGACAGATGTGCTAACCACCCACTGTTTCACCAGCACACTCTGTCTTCACCTACTCATTTATCAGTTGTTCATTCAGGCTTAATCGGGTGGTGAGGCTTTTCCGGGAACAATGAAGGTGACAGTGAACAAGACGTGCAATACCCTCATCCTGGAGTTCACAAACCAGCACAGAAGACAGACAGGAGTTCTTTGAAGAACGAGAGGGTGCAGTAAGAGCATGTAACAGAAAGAATAAATTCCCCGGGCCAGGCAGATCTCCTCTGGGAGAGATGGACATCACATTTACCAGAAATAATAAACACTACTATTTTTTTTTTTCTGTTGTCTTAACCTTGTTAATGAAAGAAGGTGTGAGTTTTTTTCAGGGCTTCAGATACAAAAATAAACAAAATGATTTTAAACCTCAGAGAGATGCATAATCACTGGGAGATGTATAAATGAACACTATAGGCTAACTGTTTCAAGTAAATTCGAAAACATTCCATAGATGTCAACCAAAACAATAAAGCTTAAAAAGTCAACACAAAATTAATTTTAGATTATATATGATATATATGTATATATGCACACATGCAAACACATGGAACATATATATATATAATCTGTATGCTATGTATAGAATATACACATATATACATAGAACATATTTTTAGAAGTTATATATTTTGTGTACACATACACATAGAGGAAGGAGAGTGTGTGGAACAAGGAGACTGAAGAGTTACATGAAGACAAGTGCTAGACAAGGCAGAGGAGAGCTGCATGCCCCAGTGGCCCTGGCACCACCCCAGTTATTCAGTACATCATATGCAATTATGCAGTCTTTGGTATGAATGGATATTTTTCTGGAAATCCAAGGAGTTGAATTTTGCTTTGGATCTGAGTGGAGATGTGGGTGAAAGAACCAGAAAATAAACCAACAACTGAGATCTGGGTTACCCCATAAAAAAAAAAATCTAGAAGGATAGACAGACTTCATGTCCTCCAGGTCATCTTTCACAAATATCATTTCTGAGAATTTAGTATTTGAGGTAAAACTTCCTGAAAAGCACAAGACATGCAGATAGTCTCTTCTGAATTAAGAATCATTTAACTCAATTCTTGAAGCTCTTAACATGATAAATTAAAAGCCCCTCCCTCCACCATTTTAAGTATTTGGACTGATGGTGAAAAGAACCCAAAGGGAGTTATAGTATTTTCCCAATACAAATCAATTTCATTTTCCGTTCAACATTAGACAAATAGGCATTTAAATTCCCTAATTGCTATTCCTAGGGAATAGGAAAAAAATTAAAGTGGGTGTTACCAAATACTCCCCTAGGCATCAAAATCTAAATTATGCATTTGTAGAGTGTCTAATTTACAGAATTTAAATGCCTAGGGAACAATTTAAGATAATCTAGTTGCAAAATGTTCCCCTAGGTAACTTAATGAGATGATTTGCTGAATAGGGCTATTATTAATAAGCCAATTAAATGTTGAAGGGAATCTACTAGAAAAAGAAGTCATTTGCTTTGGTATAGCTTCTCTTAAGTGAACTTTTTGGTTAGAAAATAGATAGCAGGGCCATATGACAATTAAGGACACTTCCTATTAGTAATTCTAAAGTCATAGTATCAGCATTTAGGGAAATACTTGCTATTATATGTACAGAGAGGAGATAGGAGGAAAAGTGTAAGGGGTCATTATTTTCTTATACGTAGAGGGTTCTTTGATACTTTTATTCATAATAAGAAATAGACCACACTAATTTTCTTTTTCGGTTCTCATTGTAATAAAAACTGAATAATTCTAAAATGAGAGGAAAATAGAGGAGGAAGTTCATATTAACTAGATGAATTTTAAGTTCTTTTGACTCTCATGTTCAATGATTTAAGATTTTGTACATAGGGAAAGCAGTTCCTGGTTCTTGGATTCCCTGGTAACACAGTTCAACTATTCAAATTTATTTGACCTTACAGAAGGCCCCAGAATTCTGAAAAACTCAGTTTGCTACTCTGAATATGAGAGAGGTGATTTAGCAATCTGGATAATTTATATTGTACATATATAGTATGCACATGTGTATATTCTATGAACAGAAAGATGCTCTACTGAGATTTGGGAAGATACAAGGTTTAGAAGTTTTTAGAAGAGTTATAAATTCTAATATAACAGATTAGATTAGAATTTAACTGTTTGAAATTACCTTGTGTCATGTCCAGAACCTTGGTAACGTTTTCTCAACTAGGCCTATGTAACCTGTTTCTAGTCTCCACTACCCACATAACTACTACTTAAATGGCAATAACACTAGTATTTCCTATTCGTCACCTTTTGCATTCTTACCTAAATAAAAACTGGCAGAGCAAGATTTTTTCCTTGTTTCTCATATTTATTAATCTGCTTATAAGACTATTTATAATTGCATAACATGGGCTAATTTATTCATTAATTAATTGCTGTATTTGTTCATTCAGATAATACATAGTCTATTTTATACTATAAAAACAAAGGTGAATAAAACTCATCCTCTTCACTCACAGCAAAGAAAAATTACCAAAAAGCTTCATACTCTTTCATGTACATAGGTAGTTATTTTTGAGGATATTTCAAAACAAACTTTAATGGCTTTAAATAAATTTCAATGTACAAATGTACACATTATTAACTGGGAAATAAGTTCTCCCAACAACCAAAGCTCAATTTTATTTTTTTATTATTTTAATGACCTTTTCAAAATTACCTTTTATTTTCCTATTGCCACTGAGATAGTATACAATCTCCTGGGCTCCAAATAGCTTAAAAAGGTCAATTAAGACTTACAAACATATGCTATAAGAACTGTTACTAGTCCCTAAAATACCTTCCTCACAATTGATTTTAAGCTACCAATTTTCTTGAGAGCTCAGGAAATTTATTTAATGTGCCAACACTAAGTGATAATTATGATCCCATAGCTATCATCAAATTAGAGAGAAAATAGTAAAAACTCATAGAAGCATGAAAAACTATTTATTAAATTGTATGGAGTTATATTGATATTACAAGTACAAAGTAGATATTAAATATTCTGTACTTAAAATAACCTCTTGCATTTTTCCAAACATTTTATGCAATTAATATGCTTGTCTTTATTTTCCAAATATATGGTTTAATCTTACTGGCATTGTGAGAGACATTAATTTTCATGAAGGGTTCATTAGAGATATTTAATACTGCTTTTATTACCCTAGTTCTGTTCTAATAAAGTGTGTCTTTTTAATAGGAGAGTGAACAAAGCCATGTGCTCTGTTATAGGATAATGTAGGATAATGGTGCCACCTAGTTCATAATATATAGGAAATTGTACACTTTCTATATTAGGACATGGCTGGTCTTGTCCTTTCCCAGTGAAACCTAAAAAAATGCTTAGATCCAGTGTCTGCTAGAAATCAACAGTCATACAGTTGTATGGCTTATGCTGTTCTGAGAATATAAAATACATAGTCCTGTGCATAGCAGAGTTGAAAGATAGGGCTCCAAAGAAGAAATCAAGAAGTGCAAACCTTAGAGGTGTTCCTTATTTTCCTGATTCCCCTATCTACTTTTTAAATTGAAGTTATCCAATTGAAAAATGCACAGATCATATCTAAATTATTTTCAAGTTATTCAGTTGCACTTTACTGTGGAATTCATGTGGTTTGAGAAACTAATAGATGAAGTGTCTTGGAATCATACAAAGAGAGCAGATATCAAGAACATTTTGAAATAATTATTTCACTTTTTATTCAATCCTGATATCTCCAATTGTAACTTCAGAGCATGATGTTGACAGGATGGAGGAGGTGGAGAAGGGAGAGACAAAAAAAAATAGGGATGCTTAGAGTATTTTAATGTATAGAAGTAGAAAGCATACCATTAAATGATAAAGTCACAAGCAAGTGTGACACAAGGGTTGTATCTGGAAGCACAGGAGCTGGGCAGTTGAGGCTGAGATGGGATAGTGGTTTAGGGGTTGATATAATCTCTGCAGGTAAATTATATTTTGGTTGTGACTACTACAAACAGTGTTTAGACTATAAAGTCTTACATTCTGATAGCTGCTGCTGCTCCTCACTAAGTCACCTAAATTCTCTAAGTTTCACTTTGCCCTTCAAAAAATGTGAAAAAGTATCACTTTATGTTTGATTAATTATAAAATAAAGTCTCCAAGATTGAGCAATGCCTTTCGTATAATACAGAGGGTACTGAGCCATTACTTCTACAAAGCTTGCCATAAGTGCCTAAGTGTGTACTATTAAAGCAATGTTCCCTGTTAAATTGTGAGCAGCTCTAAGTCAAGTAGCCTAGTAGTTTATTATTAATAAATAATAGTTACCTTTGAATTAATGTAATTAATCATTTCCATTATAATATTAAAAACAGGCCTTCAGTACTTGTAGAGTTAGAAAGAACTAGGAATTAGAAATGGAGAGAAGGGGTATAGACAGACAGGATGAGATGGAATTGGGGAGGGATAAACTATTTTATTGGGAGGGTAAACATAGACACTGAGTAAATGGGAAGAAACAATAAGGTGCTGCTAGCATTAGGTTGGGAGGAGAAAGAAAAAGGCAATAAAATGGAAGATAGAAATTACTGAAGATAAAGTCCTTATTCAAATATTAATCTAAGACTAAGTCATATCAACTAATCCTTATCAAAGGTGAAATTTATTAAGGAACATTGTTTAAACTTGAGTCTCTACAATCTTACCAATTTCATCATGCTTAAAACTTTACTTATCTGTATCCAAATGCATTTTACACATAATTTCTCAAAAATGGTTAACTCTAATCCAAACATAAAGAAATAAAAATTTGAAGTTGGTTTTAAAGATATTTATGTTTTAAAATAAATTATATATATATATGTATATATGGTATATATATGTTGTATATATGCTGTCTCTTTCTCTCTATATATATATCCCGATGTCTAAAACATCATTATTTTCCATTTGTGACTCTAATTGTCTCTAAACAGGTGCATTCTCCCTACTTGAGGGAATAGTTTTGGTTTCAGCAATGAGTGGGGTTGCTATGGCAGTATAGTGAATGGGAGCCAGTGATGCGAGACACTGGGTGGTAGAGTTCTGGATAGCTCAATATCATACCATCTAAAATGTCAATAGTGTGCCTGTTAGATATACATAATTAATGACAGCCATTAAGATAATAAAATAATTACATCAACAATTTGCAGCAGACCTTATTGTTTGGCTAATTCAAATCTTCACATTAACCACTTTTTATGGAAGAAGGTCATTGGATGTATTTCTCTCTAATGAGAGATAATTTTAATTTTGTTTAGTGGGGTTTTACAAAAAGATTTACTGTACTGCTAATAAAAAGAGATGAATTCAGCTGAAATAACTTATTGTCCCCTTTGTTCTTTTGACTTTCTTCACATTCTGACTGTGGATGTGAATCCACCTTCTTACAAACACAAGAAAATCTACACAAGGATAAAAGCAGGCCAACATGCTTAGAAAGAAAGAACGTAAAGAAAAATAATTTGGATTTCAATTTTATTGCTGAGCTTCTACCCTAACTCTGGATTATCTAACACATAAATGTGTTCAATGTGAAAAACAATCTTCTTGTTTTAACACCCTTTAGTCCTGTTTTCTTTTATCTGCAGTCCGAAAGTACATTTTAAAAAATAAATAGCCTATATTGATTTTGTGAGTAAAATATATCTAAAACTTACGGACCACTTTCTGGATATAATATATAAACAGGTTTTTGAGTAAATTTGTATTGTTTTTATTTATTGTTTATTAAATATTTTAAGAAATGTTCATACTGTGGGCAGCAATGTTCTTATTAGTTTCTAAACTTCACTTTTGGATAACTGGAAAGAGAAATGCAGGCTAAAAAAGTCACAGCATTCCTAATATACATACATACATGCTTTGTTAATAAAATCCACTAATAAAAGAAATGAAGAAAATGTATAATGCAATGACTAGTTATAAGAATATGTCTAATATATTTGCACGTGTACCATTTTTACTTAAAACTGAAAGCTATACTTGTCCATTCTAAAGAGTTGATATTAGAAATAACATAAATGGTATATTCAGTTCAACTCCACTTGTTTATTTCAATTGATGATAGCAAATATTTATTATTTCCAAAATCCGTTACTAGCTAGTGCTGATAAAATTTGAAGAAAACTATTGCCTTTTCCTTAAATTCAGTGTGGCCATTCTTTAACTGTTAAGGATTAAGCAATCTGATTATTTGATTAAAGTAATTTATTCTGAGGTGTGACTTTCTAATAATCCTACCAAATGTAGGATTAAGTAAGTATGATTGACATGAGGACTTAGCTTGAAGTTACTAATATCAAGCAGAGTGGGAAATTTGTCGGGAAAATTGGGAAAATGATATTTCATTTCTGAAATGTTGACAAGTCCCATTTCAGACCTAGAAATAACAAGATGAAAACCATGAGATTATTTTGACAATCTATGCTTAGGTCTTACAAGAAATTTCACCATTTATAATGATGAATTTCAGGAATAGAAAATTAGCACTTATCATTGTGGTTACTGAATATGATTTACACCTGAACTTTCTATAAACTCAATGTAATTCTTAATATAATTTGAAAAAACCTGTAGCAATTATAATAAACAAGGTACTTACACTTCTATATTTCACTATGTATTCCAAAATAGGGGCCCCTCCGTCATCCTGTTTGGTGATACTGAGTTTAAAGCTCTTCCCACTGCTTGGCTGTCCATGTATGGATGGAGGACTTGGTTCACCTAGACATAAAACACAACAGTTCTTCATTTGCACACATTTCAGGTACCTGGGAAACTATATTTAAATCAAAAGAAAATAGTCATATAATCAAAATATATGATGTTTCCTGGATTTACCGTTAGATATTTTACCTGTGATGTGATATAACCTCAGATCCCCATTTTCCCTACCCAGTAAGCAGAAATATTCATAAATCTAGAAGTATCATGCCAAAATTTTGAAACTTCAGGACTAAATCTATTATTTATACTGATTTGCAAATGTTCTTAAAATAGTACTCCATTATATTAATGTAAGTGTAAAACTTTATGTCTCTTATTAGCAATAGTATTCAAACCTATTTATTTTCTTAATGTAAATTTATTTTGTAAACATTTATTAATATAAACATATTAACACATTAACCTGTATGTATTGTATACCTACCAGGAAAGATAGTGACTTGCAATTAGTTATATGCTTTAATGAGCATTTTCCTCCCTAGATGCAAATTTGAATACAATTTATAGCATCCGATTTCATAGACCTATGTTTCAATATTTTATTTTTCTTCTACTTCATGAGCATGCTTGCCTTTGATGTTATTCTTCAGTATATAGATGACCTTGTAACAAAGATGTTTATAATATTTTGAATAGAACAGGGATATATTGAAGTATAAGAATTTTCTGTGTGAAGGGCACCATCACTGCTTGGCAACTTGGAATGGAAGCTCCCTACTGTGTCACTGATGTGACGTGGTTGGGTGCTTGGGCATTCAGTGGCATCTTTTCTGTTCTATTTCCTCCAGTTCTCTACAGATATGATTATGGATATGGACACGGTAAAACAAAGGATCTAATACACAATCTTTAGTATACATTGTTCCAAAAACTGAAATACCCATTCTTCTTGAGTAATGCCAAGACAAATAAAGCGCAATAGAGTAAGGAGCATTGCCCACCACCAAATGTGAAGAACGTGGAAAGGTTTCTCTTCTCAGCAGGTTATCTTTATTTCTAATATGGTTCCTTAAACAAGTAAGGAGCTTGTTTGCAGGAAGGCGGTGATTAAAGAAATCTGACAATAGGGGGCATTGACATGCAAGTAGGTTATAAAATATCCTTGCATGATAAAGCCATATAGAAACATTGAATAGAGAAAATGTAGAGTGATTGTGCATTAAAATTAATTAAATTAGTGTGCAGATATTATGGCATGATATTTAGATACAAAATATATTTTGGATGAATGTATTAAAACTTCTGTAAAAATCAGTATAATTTATTTAACAGTATTTAATAACAAATTATGAGAAAAATCTAAATATTATATAATGGATTTTATAGCTCATATGGTTTAGAATTATTTCTAAACTGGAAGTAGGAATTTATATGTTATATAGTATAAATTTCTTTAATAATGGTATTGTAATATACTATTTTTATATTATCATTTTGATGCAATTTTAAAGCAGAAACTATTTCAGCTTATTATGGGGGTACAAAAGTTCTGCATAGATATATTGCCCATGTCCCTCCCAATCCCCCGAGTCCGAGCCTCAAGTGTGTCCATTCCCCAGACAGTGCACATCGCACTCTTCCTGTAGGTATACACCCATCCCCGCCCCCACCCACGTCCCCCCCAAGTCAGAACTTCAAGCGTGCCCATTCCCCAGACAGTGCACATTGCACTCATCATATAGGTATACACCCATCCCCCTCCTCCCACCCACCCCCGCCTCTGTCAAATACACAATAAGCTGAAATAAAAAAAAATTAAAAAAAAATATATATTATTACGCATTCACCTGGTTGCTGTAAACTTACGATTAGTTTCCAGAATGCCAATAAAATTGATTATGAGAGTAAAAAAAAAAAAAAAAAAAAATAAAGCAGAAACTATTTTCTGTAGCAACTATTTTACATACTTTTAAAATATTTATGCATATATTTATTTTTACCATGCACTAAATATGTGATTTTATTACAATTGATACTTTCTTTTAAAAAATAAATAAATTTCAGAGCAAAGATTCTATTGGAGAGAAATAGATTAGTGGTTTTTATTCATTATTACAATAGAATGTGTATGCAAAAGTAATAATATCAATACTAATTAATAATTAATAATAGATAGGTGTTGCATATTAAGTACTTTGTATAAGATCTTATTTGAGTTTCAAAACAATTCTGAGAAAAAAGTAAAAATTCATATTTATTACTTAAAAATCCAATGTCTCTACCCTTAAAGTGCTCACTGGGCAGGGGAGAGGTTGGCAAGTCAACAAAGGTACACTAAGAGAATAGAAGCATTATAATTTATTAATAAAAAGGAGAGAGAAAAAGGCAGAAACTGGTGATTTAATTTTGAAACACTAAGAGAGGTGTTTTATGAGCAAATAAAGGAAAGTGTGCCTAAATCTAGGAGGAAATAAAGTTGGAGGGCTTATCCGGAGTGTTATGGAGGAAATCATGCCATGACTGTGGGTTAATCTGCAGGCAGAATGCACAGTTTTGTGGGGAAAGAAAACAGCGTCAGCAAACTATAGTTCAACATCCTGATGCAGACAGTTTCCTGGTAGTTAGGAGAGGAGGTGTGAGATAGCAGGAAGACAAAAGTGGATCTGCAAGGAAGGTGGGAAGATGAAGGGTGGTGCTGTTGAGAATTTTAAGCAGGGCAGGGATAGGCCTCTATTGAAATTTCTGAAAAGTTACTTGAGAATCATTTTGGAAGATGAGTTAAGGGAAGACTAGATTGGAGGTAAGATTATGAATCAAGATCTATTTAGAGTCATCCTGGTGAAAAATAATGAAGGACTAAAAATATACTAGCCTTGGGAATAGAGAAATGGAAACTCATCTGACAGATTTTTATGATAACAAACAGAATCATTGGTCACAAATTAAGGTATAAATTATTTTGGTCAATCTGACTGTCCTAACACATATATATAACTGTCCTAACACGTATATATAACAGGCAGGATTATGCACAGATTTTATAACAGTATTTGTTCAGTCACACTCATTATGTCTTCTCATATTTTAAATAATTTATTCAATATAAAGGAAATGTAAGTATTCTTAAATTTAATCTTCACTTCACATAAACTCAATTGATTCACAATATGCCAAAATAGAGTAGCTAACCGGAACAAGGCTACAATAGTTATTCTTCTCCTACAGTCACTGTTGTAATGGATTAATTCCGTGGTTCATTTTTCTCACAGTTAGCACCTACATAATTTGTGGGTTAAAAGCAGTAGTCATGCCTCATCAAAAGAACAGAATATTGTACATGTTACACAGGCATTTTTCTACTCTCTCACAGAATATAATCTGAACACTACAATCCAACTAATCAGACTATGAATAAGAAGGGCACCTTCATAATGGAGACAATTTCCTGATAGCAATTTTTACCGCATGTATTCTTTCTAGTGCACCTTTTCTTTTTGCCTTGGTCCAAAGCAAGGTTATTTTTAAAAATCTGAGATGTCACCATCTTCAGAAACCACTTCAACAAAGACATATTTCACTTCTCAAAAGTATTGAAACATCTCCCTGCATTTTAAAATCTATTAAATATGAAAGTGTAGAGAATGGCAACAAAACAGAGAACAAAACAGTAATGAGTACTTACGGACTGGTAATGTTTGGAAAATTTCTATTTTACTGTAGTCTCCTTGTCCCTTTCCATTTACAGCTGCAACCCTGATTTCATAAGTTGTATTTGGTTCTAGGTTGCTCAAAACAACCATTGCTAGAAGAAAAAATATATATATGCCTACATTTAATGAATTTTAATAAGGAAAACAAATCAATCTAGTATTACAAGGCTGAGAGCATAATTTCACTATAAAGCTTTCTATGAAATACCTGAAAAAAATAGAAAATTCATACAAGAGAATGATTTGTGAGCATTCCTTTGTCACCTCTGCTTTAGCTTCTAAACCCATGTGTTAACTTTCAAAGAAGTAAATTAACAAAGTGGAAAATAAAATCTTTTGTTTCACCTTTTTAATATCCAAAAAATAAGAATGATGTGAACAAAACATCTCTTCTGTATGGATCCCAAGTATTTTGTCTGCACCAAATGGATTATTTCCATGAAATTTAATGGAGACATGGAATTCAATACATAGAACACTGATATACAATATAAGGTGTTTTGTGCATGTGAAAGAAGTGTCACAAAGTTGAAACTACAGCAAAATTGGTTCATTTACTCGATTAGCTCAAATCACATCAAATTATTTAACACTATCATAAAGCATCCTCATAACTTGAATTTCCTGTCTGAATTTTTTCTCAATTATAGACTGTATAAGACCTGGATTCAAAATGGCACAATGGAGCAGGAAGAATTTGAAAAGGTATAGGGAATTAAAAATTATTAGAAACCTCTCCTGGGTCATGTCAACCTTTTTAGTTTGACAGATAATTTCGGATGCAATTGCAGATTTCAAAATGTTACATCTTCAAAAATTCCTTTGATGTAGCTAACAAAATTCCATAGTTGCCTCTATCCTTAACAGCTTTTGTTAAACAAAGCAAGCATTTTACTAGTGGAAATGACAATGTCTTGATGACAATCAAAAGGAAGTTATTTATGACTTACACAATAACTCCAAGTCAAATGATCAGTTTATATTAGAAGATATATAGTGGGTAAAAGACATGAAAAGAAACTTTTCAAAAGAAGATAGACTAATTGCCAACAAACATATGAAAAAATGTTCAATATCTCTGATCATCAGGAAAATGCAAATCAAAACCAGAATGAGATATTACCTAACTCCAGTGAGAATGGCTTTTATCAAAATGTCCCAAAACAACAAATGCTGGCATGGATGAGGAGATAAAGGAACACTCATACACTGCTGGTGGGACTGCAAACTAGGACAACCAAAGTAATATGGAGATAAAAAACAAGTAGAACTACCATTTAATGCAGCAATCCCACCCCTGGGCATCTACCCAAAAAAAAAAAAAAGACATTCTATAAAAAAGTCATCTGCACTCGAATGTTTATAGCAGCACAATTCACAATTGCAAAGATGTGGAAACAACCCAAGTGCCCATCAATACATGAGTGGATTAATAAAATGTGGCATATGTTTACCATGGAGTACTATTCAACCATAAAAAATGGTTAACTAATACCTCTTGAATTAACCTGGATGGATCTGGAGCCCATTCTTCTAAGTGGATTATCATAAGAATGGAAAAACAAACACCACATGTACTCACCATTAAATTGGAACTAATTGATCAATACTTATGTGCACATATGGAAATAACAATCATTAGAAATCAAGCAGATGGGAGGGGCAAGGAAAGGATGGGTAAATTCATACCTAATGGGTACAATAACTTTGACTCATACAAAAGCAATTTATGTAACCAAAACATTTTGTACCCTAATAGTATTCTGAAATTAAAAAAAAGAAGATATATAAAAGATTAAATCATAGGTAATCAATACTTGGAGAGCTATTGTTTTACATGAATCATGCCTAAAGATGATGTATATTCAATTAATAAAATCAAATTTATTAATATATTATTTCTGATAATTATGTTATGAATTCACTTGATGGCAGTTTGTCTTTCTATACTGTATGGTAAGCATGGTATCTATTTAGCTTTTTATTGTAATTAATTAATCTTCAATGAATTATTTATCACATTCTATTAATGAAAAACTACAAAGTTGCCAAATACACTGTAGAGTTGTTTCTTTGTCTAAAATGCAGTGCAAAAAATATGTAAATTACTTAATGTCAGGTAAATATTAATGGCCAAAAATCATATTCCAGATATCAACCAAACCTCATTTAATCCCACAAAGAAACAATAAATTTCTAATTGGCAAAATTTACATTTGTATTTCTCAATTTCTCTGCCATATAAGAAAACTGAATTTTCTTTTCTGAATGCACCGCCTTGTCAAAGCCTTAAGTTATAACATACAATGTCAGACTTAAGGAAGACCAATTGCAAAAAGACTGACTGGCATAAAAGTCCAAATCATTAGAAGCTTCAAGGGTAAACGGGAAGACCAAGGGAAGACCAAGGCTTGAATTTAACAATTTTTGACAGGCTAACAACTTGCAAGCTTTTTCACGAAACCCCAACCCAGTTGGTGACCTGGAGTCAAGAAATACAGAAGTCTGGCACCAGAAAAAGAATATAGTTACAATGAAGAGAAGAAGCTGAGTGCGTAGATGGAGCTAGGTATACAGATTATGGAAAGGGCAAAGGGACTCTAAGAGTCTTTTGTCCTTAAGAGGGAAAGTGTTTGCTCAAAGTCAGAACAACAAGGGATTCAAGAGCTAAAAACTCATAACATTTTATTGATTTAATCCATTAATAAACATAAAAAAAAATAAAACCAAAGTAAACTAGGTTCATATGTCCCCATGTTACATATAGTCTTGCTTCCTTAGGGTAAAGAATAATACAGCTGAACACGACTGCTCTAAGACATTGTATTGACTGTCCAAAGGCCTATTTTTCTTGTAAGGCTTGAAGAATAAGCACACTTTCATAAAGCAGAGAACTTTGATGTATGCTACACCTTTCTAAATTTCTGTGATATAAAGATGTAGCTGCAACCACCATTTTAAAAACATATCGTAGACTGTAGCTTGACTGTGTTGCTCAGGGCAACTGGTAATGCTATATTCAATTGTTTGTCTTAATACAATTCAAAAAGAAAAGCAACAGAATGTAAAACACAATTTTAATGGCAAATAAAAGTCCACATCCATTAGCAAGTATGAACATCATATTCTAGACATGGTCTCTTCATCTTTTTAGGTTAAAAATTGTTGACAACAGAGCTATCAAAGTAGCAGAGCATATACAATAAGATAAAGATTGAGGTTATTACTCAGGCTAAACAATGAAAACAAAACCTGTCCCCCACTAAAAAAAAATAAATAAATAAATAAAGGAATTCCACATTTTACTTGAATTATCTGAGTATTTTAAGCTCTTTCTGGCTTGGATTATCAGCATTACCTTCTTCTAACATTTCACAGGGGCTGTGAGGAGCTTTGAGAATACCACTACCTCTATCAAAGAAAAATCTATTTCTTTAATTAGATTATGATCAACTCAGAATGGATTTCCCTCATGTTCTCTCACATTTTTCTGTTCTTAGTGTCAAGGGTCTCCCATGTGCTGACTGAGTTTCACATCAGAGCAGCTGGCAGAGGAGAGGTGCAAAGAGGGTGACCACAATGTCGGCTAAACTGTTATTACAATGCTGGGTTAAAGCACTCACAGTTAAAGTGTATGAGGGGAGGTGTTATAGGCGATTTTGACAATTATAGGGGGGAACATGAAAGTAAACCTATTGATGCAAGTTTTACAAAGTTTATGTACAAGAAGTCAGTTTGTTTTTGACTTTTGACTATAAAGACTTTGGTACAATAACTCTTATTATGAAGCTTATTAACATTGCATGAATGACTGCAATGATTATTGTATGAAATAGAAAGAACTCCATACATTGAGACCAAATTAAAGAGAAGAAAAGGAAAAGGTTCGGGGGAAGCAAACCCTGGAACTGTAATTTGACTTGCCTTTCTTAAATGAGAGGATATATACATTAAAGCATCTGTAATTTACTGGCAAATTATCAAACATAGGGTTTTTGAACACCCAAGGTGGGGCCTGAAAGCAAACCACCACTTGAAATATGAAAGGCTGTGCACTCTATAATAGAGTCGTACCTCAAATTATGAAGTTAGTTAATGGAAGACTTTCTTTCCCTAAATGTGCCCATACAATAGAACAATAGATATGCAAATTGAGGTGTAGGATGGGTTCTTATCCCTACAATTTATTAGAAATTCAAACTCCAAAATTAGATGAAAGTAGATCTAGATTACACACTAGTAAAACTAGTAA
Source organism: Varecia variegata (assembly GCA_028533085.1). NCBI lineage: Eukaryota > Metazoa > Chordata > Mammalia > Primates > Lemuridae > Varecia > Varecia variegata. The sequence goes on from CM052436.1 coordinate 17,308,013, forward strand.
AAGTTCTCTAAGGACAAATGGCATAAATTAAGGTATTTTATAGCTATATTCAATCAGCATGGTTTGGAAATCAGAATAAAATTATTCTAAAAATTACAAATCTTGGATTTTTCTTTGACACGGCAACAGGGATGAGTTCTATAATGAATATGGTTTCCCTCACTAATTTAATATTTCTTCTTGATTTACATATAATTGAGTTTTATAAATAACCATTTGTCATCTGGCTATGGATGCAAAAACTACAGCAAAACATTGAGATACATTAAACAATGACATTTAAACTGGTAAGTGACAGGAATATATAAGCCTTTTTTTTTTACAAGTTTGGAAATCATCACATTAGATAGAAAATTTTGACATTTGATTCTCCTTTTATAATAGAATCAGACTTTATTAATAGGAGCTATGAAAAATAAGTTTTTGTTCAGATAATGTACAGTAAACCCCTTCCTTTTGGCTGTCAAGAAAAGCAGAGGCTACAGAAGATTTACAACCCTTGGGGGAAAAAATACATATTTGTTAACTAATTAGACTGGGCAACTGAGCAATATTCTGAAGTGAGATTAGACTTATTCATGCTCTCTTCCCTTTCTCAAATATTAGATTTCTCCATGGGGTTTTCCTGTTGTTCAGTGTAAGCAGATAAGGTCTCCCTTGATGTAGAATTGTTGTATCACCCACCTAAAATGGAACTGTTCATGTTGTCAGAAACTGTGAAACAATTCAGACAGCTGTGAGAAATCATAAAGGTTAGCTATGGTAGAACTGATCATGCAAAATTACACTTGCTATTAATCTCCTCAGATAGATCTGAGAATACGGTGAAGTCCCTGAAGTTTCCCAGAAGAGAATCAGCTTTTGCTCTGTAAACAATTAAAACAAGCAAAACCATTTTTTTTTTGAAAGAGAGAATTCTCTGATTCATTTCTGCAGGAGTTTTCAACAAGCTTGAATAATAATAAAAGTAAATTTTTACTATTTCTATGCATGATTTAGAATATTTCAATATTTTGACCCACATAAACATGACTTCAGGGATAATTTCATTACTAATGGAAATTGTTAAGTTTTCTTAAGAATTTTATGTATGTAATCATCTCAGTTTGATTATATTTCATTTGCTTTTGAAGGTTAAATTTTCACTTTTGAACAAATTATATTGTGGTTTCATATTCCCATTAGTTGCATAAAAATATGATCCCATCTTTTAAAAAGGACTTAAAATACTTTATGAATCATAATATATAACATGTATCAATATATACTTTCCTATAAATAACATTTATGGATAAACTCTTTGTAATAAATAATTCACATGTATACATATTTTGATGAAGAATAGAAAAAAATAATCTAATGAGTATGTGTTACTTGTCCTGGGCTTTTATCAAAACAATATGTTGATGGCACTATTTTAAGATCACAGTCCACCATTTCTAAGTTTTCATTATCTATTTACTATACTGCTTTTTATGTTCTTTTCCATCGAGTATAAGTTATGCATAAAAATAACTGACAATTGAGTTTTAATCAATACGAGATTTTATATAGAAAATACATATTATGCTGTGAAATCAGATGGCTTCCATTAAAATATAAAAACTTCCTCCTATATAAAAACCTTAGAGTATTATTCTGAAATTAAAAAAATAAATAAATAAAAGAGTCAAAGTTAAAAAAATAAAATAAAATTATGGAAGTGTTGTTCAACATTATTGGATACAAACGTGTATGCCAAAGATGATTCCATTTCTATAAACCAGAAAGTAGAAAATATAATATATACAACACTATGATATTCCAAATCAATAAATCAATAAATACATCAAATTAAAAGGAACTTCAAATAAATAATTATTAAAAACAACAAAGTATCTAAATAAACTAATATACCATTTTAATGTAAAAAAATGAAAACAGAAAACCTTAATTTAATAATGTTTCATCAAATGAAATAGGTTTCATAAAGAATTCATACTTTTTCATTTCAAATATAATATTTTTTAGTATATATACAGTTATTTATCCAAGAAGAGTTTAATTGATACATTTTTTCAGGACCCATGAACATATTATAGATGTATAATTACCAAATATTTCCTTCTACAGGAAAAACCAATAGGTTTTCATAAAATACTCATGTAATATCTTGATGACTGAAAATAAGCTGAAAATGATTTCTCACTCACAAAATTGACAATTTCCCAAAATCTCCATACCACAAAACTGTCTACTATAAGCTTTTTATGTTTTATTTTATTTTTTTTTGGCAGTTGGGTGGGAATAAGTTAATATTTTATATTAGTAATTAAATGCCCCCTCTTTCCTCTGCGCTTAGAGATTCTAAACCTCATTTTAGCCATTTAACCTCTTAATAACCTCTATACATACATTTTTCTCAGTTATTGATCATGCTCCCATTATTGTATTTGGGTATTGTATTGTAAGAAACTTTTTATTATAATGATCTTGTGAGAAGAACATATATCACATATACCATAAATATTGTCTCCAACCCTCATATATTAAGTGGAATGATTCAACAAAGAGTTTTTGAGTTTGGATTTTTAAAAATATATTTCAAACACAACCCCACTTTTAAAGAAATTGACCCAAAGAGGACACTTGCTAACCCTGTAGTTGTTATCCTTTATCACTTAGTCACTTTGCTCTTGTTGCTGAACATTTAAAGTATGTTGTACTTCTCCAAGTAAAACTTTTGTTTTGAAGAAGCAGTTACTATTATTGATGATATTTCATTAAAACTTAGACAAACACAGTTTGGTTACTTTCTCCATTTCAAAGATAAGTAAATAGAGGATCAGAAAGTGTACCAGCCACTAAACAGGAGAGCTCGGATTTGAGCACTATTTCTATCTTAAGTTAAAGCTTGGCATAGCCCACAATTTTATGCTAACCTATAAAACCAGAGTACAGAAAAGCCTCTGTAAAAAGGAATAAAAAAATCCTTATAAACATGAATATAAAGAAAATTTATTCTCTCTTCCCAAAGGGTGAAAATTTTCCAAATATTTAAATTCTGCATCCTTTTTGATTAATAATTCCATCTTTAAATCATCTCTTTTTCTTGTGTTTTATTAATAATATAAGTAGTCAGGAAAAAACAGGCTGCTCTTTCGACACTTTGTTTAGAAACTTACCCAGTCAAATATCTGATTTCATCACTGGCAAGTTCTACCTTACACAAAATATTAGGACATAAGCACAGTTCATTCAAGTTCTTTGCCATTTTATAGCAAGGATAGCCTTTCTTCCGTGGTCCAATAACATGTTCCTTATTTTGGTCTGAGATCTCATCTAAATGACCTTTAATGTTTATGTTTCTGTCAACATTCTGTTCAGGATTAATTAACCTCTAAGAAAAGTGAGGCTTTCTCTTCACCTCTCCTATTTTCTTTCTGTGTACCCACAAGAATTTCCCTTAAGGCTCTGTTCAAGGCAATGTACACTTTCACTAGCATGTATCTCAAAACTCTTCCAGCGTCTACCTATTATGCAGTTCCAAAGTCTCTTCCACATTTTCAGGGATTTGTTAGAGCAGCATTTCCACTTCTTGCTAGAAATTCCTACCTTAGTTCATTTGAGCAGCAATAATGGAATACCATAGATTGAGTGGCTTATAAATAATAGACATGTATTTCTCACAGTTCTGGAAACCTGAAAATGCCAAGATTAAGGTGCCATCAGATTTGATATATGGTGAGGACCCACTTCCTGGTTCGTAGTCATTTTCTGACTTTGTCTTCACAGAGCAGAAGGAGCAAGGCAGCTCTCTAAGGTCTCTTTTTTAAGGGCACCAATCCCACTCATGAGTGCTCTGCCCTTATGACCTAATCACCTACAAAAGACCCCACCTTCAAATACCATTACATTGAGAATTAGGATTCAGCATATGAATTTTGAGGCTACACAAATAATTAGTTTATGGCAGTTTTCTTCCAGTAGTTTTGTGGTTCTAGGTCTTACCTTTCAGTGTTCAATTCATTTTCAGCTGATTTTTGCATATAGTGTAAGACACTTTAAAAATTTAATCTAAACTATTAGAGGACACAATGCCTTTCTTAGAATACTTAATTATATGTTTCTGAGATCTCATTAGACTAAACAATGTAAATACATGCTGATTATCTTCATGAATTCCTACCAATCTAAAATGGATACAATTCAGTGATTTTTATTATAGTTCACAGAAGCATAGTAGAATCATAGTAAAAATGCAAAGAAGAAAAGTTTAGAACAAAGTCATGTTAGACTATGTGATTAATAAGAGAATTGATTTTTGAGCCTCTTGTAGAAAAAAGGCACTTACCAGCCACTTCTGCCTATTGTACATTCTGGCCAATCTATTCTGTCTTTTTTTTTTTTTTAACAACCAAATCAATCAGTTTATTTCATGTATCCTGTTCAAGACTCCCAATCACATTTCCAGATAATCAGGAATGAACTGTTCTTGCTTTGTCATCTGTATTAAGCACTATGGAATGTATCAAACCCCACAGAGAGTTTAGAGATACTGTTAGAATGTGAACAAGATTTGGGATCAGTGCTCCAAGTTCAACATTGACCAGGTTTTTGTTTGTTTGTTTTTTAGTGTTTATTTTTCAAAGTTTTCTCTCTTTATTTTTAAGGAATGTGCAATATTACTTTTTTGGAAAACATAAGAATACTTAAAATTTCTCTTTGATAGTTCATTTCCTTCTGTAGCTAATCCAGACATCTCTATTGTTCTAATAAATTGCTTTTCATTTTTTAATGAAGTTGAGGACATAAAAACATACTACTCTCTCAAGATATTTACTAACATATGTGTTCTTTTTTGTCCCTTGTTGCTGCTTCATAGTAATTTATCTTTTTCTATCTAAATATAAATGTTTCAAATTAATTCATATGAATGTTTGCCAAGATTGTTATATCTCTAAAAAAATTTTATATAAAAATATATTCATAAATAATTCAAACACTGAATATTACATTATATTCCATAATGCTCTTTTAAAAGGTTACACATTATTTTGACATAAAATACTGTAAAATATGTCTTTAGGAGAATTTAAATTATGAGGACAGTAGTTCTATGACTAAATATTTGTGTGCAAAGCTTGTTTTCTTATGAGCGCATCATACAGACTGAGGATGCTCACCTGAATAATTTCACCAGAAATTCTCCAATTAAAAAAAAAATCATGTGAAAAAGCTCAAAGAATTAATGTCTATACATGAAAGTTTTAATAAATGAAATGATTGTGGACAGAAAATGTAAAAATAACAACTTAATCTTGTTCCAATAACTTTGATTTGGGATGTTATGGCTGTATTGAGTCTTCAAATACAACTGAAATAAGGTATTTTTTTAAGCCAAATATTTTCTCTTCAAAAAGACACTGATTAAAGGTAAAATTGTGTTGGAACTTGGTGAAGAAATCATTTGATCTAATTTGTTGTATGAAGTTATAATGTTAGATGTAAAAAAATTGATAATCTTCTCATTTGAAATCCACCTGTGTTTAGTGAAGTTTAATAAAATGCAAAGGAGAATAAATTACTAATCCTATTTATTATCCTTAGGCAAAATTGTGATAATTTCCCCTTGTATCTATAGGAGGAAAATGTATATTAAGCTTATGAAAATTCAAATAATAGTACTAACCACCTGCTTAATGAAAAAGGCAAGCATAATCTGTTTCTGTTTATAGTTCTTTTAACATTTATTAAGAAATCTGAATACTTGATATTTGCTACCACCCTTAAAGCACAGATGTTTATAAGGCTTCTAACATTTAGGTGGTTTAATAGGCTAATATATAAATAGGGCCAGTTCTATTTTTATACTTCAGTTTTGAGGCTCTCTTGAATATGTTTTTTATCCTAGGATTATAAAATTTAGTTTTAATAAGATTACCATTTCTTGAAACAGGGAAAGATTTATGGAATTTATTAAAAATAATTTTATAGTATAATACATATTCTTTTGAATATAGTTACATATGAACTCTGTGATGTGTGTTCATATTTACTAACTATACTCACATAAAAGTAGGGATAGTAACACCTTATAAATTGAAATTATATCACAAACTTACCATAAGGAATGATAAACACAAATGGATGAAATAGGTAACGGAATGTGAAATTCAAAAATATTGATTGAATTTATCTGATTTATTTATTTATTTTTTTTTTACACCCATCCCCCTCCTCCCACCCCCCCGCCTCTGTCAAATACACAATTGGTGTTATTCCCAAATATGCACTTAGGTGATGATCAGGGAAACCAATTTTCTGGTGAGTACATGTGGTGTTTATTTTTCCATTCTTGGGATGTTTCACTTAATAGAATGGGTTCCAACTCTATCCAGGAGAACCAAAGAGGTGTCGTATCAGCATTATTTCTTATAGCTGAGTAATACTCCATGGTTGATTTAGACTAACACAAAGTGAGAGGAAATAAAATTCTAATGGGTACACACATATCTATATACTACACATGCACAATTTAACATGAAGGATTAGGTAAGAAATTTTTGTTATTGTACTCTCACTACATTGAACAGTGTTTTTCACATTATAGATATTAGATGTTTAACACATTAAAACTTTAATTTCACTGTATAATTTTGTGATTAACACAGGAAAAGTATGATTTTTATGATTGTGTATGTGTCTATATATGTATTTAGAAAAGAGTAGATGGACATATTTCCATAAAGTCGGATAAATAAATTTTAACAATGTGGTTATACGCATCCTAGGCATAAAAAATCATAACTCAGCTTTAACATACTCTTTAAAAATTCAAAAACAACATCCACAGGATACTGAATTATTGTTATCACAGACCTCTATATTTCAAGAATCAAAACATACCATCAAGCAAACAAACAAAACGTAACTATAAATATCACTTTACATTGTAAAGACTAATTCAAGAATATATAGAGGGGAAAATAAATTTCAATATTTTGAGAACTAGTGAAAATGGGAATTTCAAAAATAACAAAGAAACATTAATTTAGTCTAGAAAAATAATGAAAATTTATATAAAGTGATATGATATACTAAGTGCCCTTCATCTTTACTAAATGCATAATGAAAGGAAAATGCTTTTACTTTTATAAACCAGAATTTTGCTTCATGTGATAAAAGAGAATTTGAGAAAAGTTCTTCCCTAGTTACAAGGACTCCTTTTTAGTAATATCCTTGGGTCTTGAAGGATAGACTTAAAAAGGGTGGGACGAGGAATAGCATAAATTCAGTTATGAATTTATTCATCATACAAGAAAGTATGATGAATGTTGGGAAGCGTGTCGTCAGGCTTGGATATTCAAGTATTTACGTAGGAGAATGATTATGAGATCGGATAGAAAATAAAGGTTAAGGTATTTATACACAGGAAGCACATACATAAATACATACACATGCATATGCTCATATACATATATACGTATAATAGTATACATATACATATGCATATGTAATAGTAATGTCAATCATTTCTTCAATGTGATTATTTGAATGATAATTCAAATAATTATTTGAATGTTTGCACAGTTTGATTAGAGAAATGAAAAATATTATATGATTTGTCTTTAGGCATCCTAACTGTTGACCTTTCAGACACCCTGGAATATGTGTATTCTAGTTTAGATATCACTGTTACATGCAATGGTGGTTTTTTAAAATAGCAAACCAAAGCAGTGTGTTAATTTAAAAGATTAACAGAAAGGTTAACAGACACTGACATGTAGAAAAAAAAAAAAAAAACAGAAGAGATGGCAACAGTAAGACAAAATAATAACATTATCTCCATGGTCCCCATATAAAGTAAAAGTTGTGACAAATAGGATGGTACCAGTTTCTGAAACCATATCTAATTGTACCAGTCTGTGGTGTTCATCAGCCCCTATAAAATGGTACTATTGAATGAGGGAATTAAAACTTTCCAAATACAAGTATCTTAAACCATTTAGTGAATAGAGGAATGGCTCTATAATCCTCCTTAACTCTTGAAGATATTTACATATTATAATAGAGAAAATAAATAATGGTCATAATAATTAATTTTAATAAACAAAAAGTAAAATGTTTAATACAGTGAAATGTTTGCCATGATTTCAAAAATTTTAGTTATATAATTTAAATCTGTCTTCTAAAATGTTCTAGCAGTAAAATTCACTACCAAAATAACCACGATAAGTAAATCCACCAAGATTCTTCACTGGAATTAAGACGACTTTTTAAGCCACATTCTAGCAAAGATCATATTTACACTAAATCTTAAAAGTGTCCAGAAGAGCATATGATTGAGCAGTGAGAATTAAAATTTCTGGGAACTACGAATACTTTCCTCCTCCTGTGGATTAAATTACTATAAAATACTCATGAAATATTCATATTTGTTTTCTCACTGCTCACAAACACCATCCCTACATAAATTAATATCATTTCTTTGTACCATTTATTAGTCTGATTCATAAAATTATATAAGCAGATAAAATCTCATTAATCTTGTTGAAAATTTAAAAAAAAATATTTGCATAGAAGCTCTCTTTATCATATAGCAGCAACCAGGCTGGGTACAGAATTATGTATGCATTTGTGTCTTTATATTGAGATATATGAGGAAGTTTCTCACAGACAAGTAATTTTACTGAAAACTGTTATTATTCCTTAATTTCTCTCTGAGCTTAGTGATTGTATACTTAGAATTACATAGTTTAAATTCATTAAGAATGTAATTATATATAAAATTATAATTTAGCTCTGGTTCTCTTTATTGCCACAGTGAAAACAGTCTAAAATTGTCTTGTTTTGAATTTTAATAAACAGAAACCTTTACACTATATACAATTCAGAACAACTTTTCTTTCACTGAAAATATGGAATTAGTGTAGATTATTTCCCCCCTTTTTCTGCAATTCATAAGTTATGAATGCACTTGCATTTAACATAGGCAGATGCATTTTACATTCAATTTCTTCTTTACCATATGAAACATAGCATTTAGTAATGATAGTCATTTTTATTTGAGCACATTTAAGCTGGAAATAGTGTAATCACAGAAAATATTCCTTTTAGAGCATTTCTAAAAGGCACTGAAACTCATTAAGATTTTAAAATCTGTAGAAATTTAAAGCTAACACTAAACACTGGTTATTTTTAATTGTTTCTATTATAGTGAAATTGAATAGTATGATAGCAGGAAATCCAGTTTCACCCAGCCAATTGTGAATATCCTGGATTAAAAGAAACACTGCGGGATAAACACCCTGAAGTATAACTTGAACTGATGTTACAATAACCTTTAGGTACTGAGAAATCTGTATACCCTGAAGAAAAACCACTTCTCCTATAATGGCTATCGCTCATTGATTATTTAAAAGTAAACATTTAGCCTCATGTCATCATAACTGGTAACCAGAGAGGCTTGTTAAGATCTTGTATGCCACAGCATTTCAAAAATGAAATAACTATCAATGGTTCATTGATAGTCAAGGGACCCCATGAATCTCTTACTAATTGTTAAAAAAGAATGTGCCTGATAATACAGCATACAACAAAAGAAAGTGTACAGTAATATATTTTTCAACAACACCAAAAACAAGCAAAATAGAGAAGAATAAAAAAGGAAAAAATATATAAAGTGATCCGTATTTTGGGGGGGGGTTTAAGAGAGAGAGAGAGAATTGTTATCATGCAGGACAATATTCTGAGGTGCATCCCCCCAAAAAATGCGAGTAACAGACTCGTATCAAGAATTTCTTTCATTATTTTTAGTGGCACCATAACACAATGTAGAAAAATTCCCTAGCAATTTAGAAAACTCACAACTTAGATAACTTACTATTATATGCTAAACATATTTGAGGAAATATTAATATTTTTTAGTAAAAATATGTAAGTAGGCTACACAATTGTTCAGTCTATGGATCTTTTCTGCTCCCTCTTTACATTTATTCCTCTGTTGTTTTCACAACATCATGACTTCAAACATCTAAATGCCAATGACTTCTAAATTTGCACCTCCAGTTCAAACTTCTCTTTAAGCCGTCCTTTCCTGAAGATGTCACCATAAATGCTAAATCACAAGGCTGATTTCCACTCATCAAACAAGATCCACCTCTAGTTTCCCCCTTATCAGCATTCTTCTAGTGGAGATGTTAGGTATAATATCTCAGAGTTAGCCTTGACTTCATTACTCTTCTTTCTACCCTATGTCCTATCTTCCACATTCTTACCCATATAAGAAAATACTCCTGACAGCACCTTTAAAATATGTCTAGAAACTGACCACTTCTACCGTCTCCTGAAGTGCCTGGTTAGAATGCTGAATATCTTTTATTTAGAAGATCACCATTGGCTATGAACTCGTTAACCTAATTGCTTTCTTCTCTCAACAGAGTAGGTAGAGTGATACTAAAATATTTCTGGTCATGTCACTCTGCACAAACACTCTGATGAATCAATCCCCCTTTTACCTGAAAAAAATTTGAAGTCCTGTGCTGTCCTACAATGTGCTTCTCAAACTTTAATGTGTATGTGAATACCTGGTTGTCTTTTAAAATGCAGACCTTCATATAATAGGTTTCTAAAAGGATCCAAGGGTCTTCATTTGTAATAATTCCTTTGGTGATGTCAATGCTGTGAGGTCACATTCATTACATGACCTAATTCCACTCCTAATCTTCTACATTTCAGATTGCATCTCCTTACTGTACCTGAATTTTCTCTCATCCAACCATGTTGACCTTGTTTTTTAAACAAATAAGCCCACTCCAGCCTAAGAGCATTTTTGTGAGGCTTTACCTCCACCCTCACCTTTTCAAGTCTCTGCTCAATAGTTACTTTTCCAATAAAATTACTTCTATTACTTTGGGTTGATACCCAGTAGTAGGATTGCTGGATCAAATGGTAGTTCTTTGACACATCTCCATATTGTTTTCCACAGGAGATGTACTAATTTGCAGTCTCACCAACTGCATTAGTGTACAAGTGTTCCTTTCTGTCTGCATACACTCCAGCATCTATTGTTTTTTGACATTTTTTTAATTTCAGCATATTACAGGGGTACAAATGTATAGGTTACATATATTGCCTTTGCCCCCTGTCGAGTCAGAGCTTCAAGACAATGAATGCACGACACAGCCATTAGGTGTGAATATACCCATCCCCTCATCCTCTATCCCACCTGCCTGACACCTGATGAATGTTACCACTACATGTGCATATAAATGTTGATCGGTTAATATCAATTTGACGGTTGAGTATATGTGGTGCATGTTTTTCCATTCTTGTGATACTTCACTTAGTAGAATGGACTAAAGCTCTATCCAGGATAATACAAGAGGTGCTAGATCACCATTGTTTTTTGTGGCTGAATAGAACTCCATGGAGTATACATATACCACATTTTATTAATCCACTCATGTATTGACGGACACTTGGGTTGTTTCCACATCTTTGCAACTGTGAATTGTGCTGCTATAAACATTCGAGTGCAGATGTCTTTTTTATAGAATATCTTTTTTCCTTAGGGTAGATGCCCAGTAATGGGATTGCTGGATCAAATGGTATTTCTACTTGTAGCTCTTTGAGATATCTCCATATTACTTTCCACAGAGGTTGTACTAGTTTGCAGTCCCAACAGCAGTGTATGAGTGTTCCTATCTCTCAACATCCATGCCAACATTTATTGTTTTGGGACTTTTTAATAAAAGCCATTCTCACTGGAGTTAAGGGA
>CM052436.1:17320273-17348899 GCA_028533085.1 Varecia variegata
ATGTGCCCTTAGTTTGAGTTCATTTGACAATTGTGAATGATGCTACAATATACTTATTATATCAAAGGTAAAAGTTTTTGGTAATTTCTTAATTACATGAGGGCTAGAGTGCAATTTTGAAATTCAGCTTTGAAATTCAAACATTATCTGTAAGCAATAAGCAAATACATTTTCAACACTTTTAAACATTTATTATCAATTCAAAATGGAAGGTATTTTAAAATTCTCAAACTGGAATGTGCATTATTGTGTTTGACTTTATTTATTTATTTTTTACTATATTTATTTATTTATTTTTTTATTTCAGCTTATTATGGGGGTACAAAAGTTCTGGTTAGATATATTGCCCATGTCTCTCCCATTCCCCCAAGTCTGAGCTTCAAGCGTGTCCATTCCCCAGACAGTGCACATATTATAGGGGTACAAATGTTTAGGTTACATATATTGCCTTTGCCCCACCCAGGTCAGAGCTTCAAGCCTGTTCATTGAAACAATTGGTTAACTTATCTGTCAGTTCACAATTTTGAATAAACTTGTAGCTTATTATTTAACTCTAATATTTCAAATGTGCACAATTTATAGAAAATAATATTAATAACTTCATGGTGAAAATTTTCATATATACCTGATATATATGTGAGATATACATATGTGAGATAGATATGTCAGCAATTGCTGATATTTCTAGATTGGCTTATGCTATATTCCTCTTTTCCCCTCCTTTTCTGTTTTTGTTTTAAAAACCAAAGTGCATTTCCTCTGTACAACATTTGAAGCCTTTCATGATGTAAAAGCTCTTCCTATTTTCTGGAAATTACAAAGTCTGGTATACCAACATGAAATATTGCTACATTTTTTAGCCTCTTCACATGTTGTCGTGCCAAAGTCACATCCTCCATCCAATATTGGCCAATACTAATTCTTTAATTTCATTAATATGCTAACCTTATGTCAGTGAATATTGCTGCCTTGGTACTGTTTTGATATTTACAAAGAATATGCTGCACAGAAATTTAGTTCTTGTTTTATTGTAGACAAGACTTATCAATATTTTCTTGCCTCACACCACAAATATGTGTTTTTAATGTGGCTTTTAGTATATAGCATGTATTGCCTGTAGCACATATTACATTCAACATCAGTAATTCTGAATTGAATTCCCACTGAGATCATCAAGCAAGCAATTAGTGGCAATTGCTTTCTTTTATAGAAAAACCAAATCTTACCATAAGTGTATAGTTAAATTATAATAATATAATACACATACATACAGATATCACAGTGTGGACAGGGTATGACTGTGAGTCAGCTGTTAACAGCTCCATTAGCATGTATGATTTTCATATCAGGCTATATTTCTTTGTAATTATATTATCTATAAACCTTTCTATAAAATAGCATAATGCTAATGAAATTATGTTTTATATATTTAACAGTAATAATAACAAATAATGTGTGTGTATATATATATATATATATATGTATAAGCTTAGCTTTTGACTATGAATGTCAAGAAGCTTGGCTTCTCATATAGTTATTCCTTGAAGTAGTTATGTGTTCTTAGATTCTTTACTTCTCTCACTTGAAGTTTTTTGGTTTTTTGTTTTTTCTCTTGGACATATCTTCTTTTCAATTTGGTTGAACTGCTGAATTAAATTTAACTTACTGTTTAACTTTCAGTCAATTTGATGTGCAGTTTTTGAGTTTTGAAAACACTATGTAAGCTATCAGGTAAATAATTATGACTGAGACGCAGTCTAATCCACAAATGCAGACCCTTTGGGGGAGAAATAAGTCAATTCTTCCAGTGCCTGGTGACCATCGTGACAGAGAACATGCTGTGGGTGCCTGAAGTAGGGAGACTCACCCAGAATTGAAGGGTGTGGAGAGGCTGTGTTTAGGAAGTGTGGAGCTTAGTTTTGAAGGCAGCTTGTTGAAGGCACATGTGAAGTTGACAAAAAAAGTAAAACATAGGCAAATATGTCTGTGTAATATTTAGTACACCTAAGTACAAAGATGTACCACCATTTTATTGGGTAAATACTCTTTTGCATGCCATTAACTTGTTCTGAATTTTTATTATTAAAATACTAATGCATTAAAAGTCCTTTATAGAAAACTTTATAATATTTCTAATTATTTTCTCTGGAAAGATCCCTAAAACTGGATTGGATTGCAGAATCAAGTTTATAAAGCTTTTTAAGGCTCTTTATCTTCTTGAGAAATCATTCCAATTACATTCTGCTCAATAATGTATGACAGGGTTCACATTACCAAAATGTTGCTAGCATTGAATATTATAATTTTATTTCTGGGTTTGATTGGGAATATAATGGATGTTGGTTAAAATAGCCCTAGATTCAAGTCCCAGCCCTTAAAATTAGTAAATTAGTTACTAGAATGAGCTTGACATCTCTAACCCCAGATCCTTCATTGATAAATATGGATTATACGTTGCTTATGAGGTTATTAAAAATATCAAATAGAATAAGGTGTATAAATTTATTATCATATAGAATGAAGTCAATAAACATTTCAGCTTTATGTGAGATTGGCATTAAAAACATATTTTAAAAAATGGGACAGGGATTTTTTAAATTATTGCTTCTGCATTTGCACTATAGATTATAATTTTATATTACATATCTGACATATAATTAGTAGCTATGACAAAATTTTACATAGATTATTTTATGCTATTATAAGTAATATAATCGGTGTAAATACCAGTAACATAATTGTTGTACATAATACAATTTAATTGAAAATTATAGTTTTATGTAAAACTAAAAGTCAATCCTCTCAATCATACAATCAGGAAATTAAGGCTCAAAGAGGTTACAATATTTGACATTTTTGTCTAGGTCCTAGTTCTGTAGTAGAGAAAGAGTAAAAGCAATATGTAATCTTCACACTTAGGTTTATTCAATTGAATGATATAATATATTGTCTGTTTTCTCTCAGCTATTATTAGAGAGTTCTGGTGTAGAGACCTGAAACTTGGCATGGAATCATAGGAATAGGAACTGGTTAATATTCAAATTAATTATTTTTCATTAATTTAGAACAACCCTGGTTTAATAAAAATCAGAAATGTGGATACCTTAGAAAAAAATTGGTTTTAGTTGTGATGTTGCCATTTCAACTTAGATTTCATACCTGCTTCTCAAAATGTTTTATAGAAGAAACCAGGTGCAGTGGGCTCACACCTGTAATCCTAGTACTTTGGGAGGCAGAGGCAGGAGGATGTCTTCAGGCCAGGGATTTGAGACCACCCTGGAAAACACAGCAAGAACCTGTCTCTAGGAAAATAAAAAAAATTAACCAGGTGTGGTGGCACATGCCAGGTACTTGGTAGGAGGATCACTTGAGCCCAGGGGTATTAGGCTGCAGTAAGCTATGATTGTGCCACTGCACTTGAGCCTAGGTGAGAGAGTCACACCCTATTTTATACATATATATATACACACACTATATGTACACACACACACACTATATATATACACACACATACATATTTAACAGAAGACATTATTGTGCCCATATATACATACATACATATACACACATATATTTAATAGAATAAATTATTATGCCTAAACTAGATTTTAAAAAGACATAAGAACCATTGATTAGATTTTATACTAAACTCTTACTTTATAATGTAGTTTCTTCCAGAAACAGTTTCTAGAGATGTAGACAGCAATTAATTTAATTGATAGAAATTTTTGTCAGATTAAGAGCAAATTAAACTCTGACTTTTGTTTCATATTTTAATAATTGGCTAGATATGAATGTTTGTGTATTAATGATATTAAAATTATGTTAAGAAATATTCAAATGGCATATTTGCATGAGTTCCTATGCCACATATTAAATACAGGCAGTTCCTGAATTATGGAAATTCAACACAATCCATGGTGTTCATGCTTATGAACAGGTTTCCAAGGCTCCACATAAGATCATTTATAATTAAATAATTAAATTCATACTTCGGGAATTGGTTCTTTCTGTGCACATAAACAAACCCGCATGGCATAAGCGGTTCGTTGGCGCAGCTTCTTTATGCTGGTGGCTGGTCTCATTATTTATACCATTGCTTAGCCAAAGCATCACTTTTGTCTTAACTTTTTCACCCAATTTTGTGCGTTTGTGTTGACTCTTCTGACCTTGCCTCCAACGTGAAAGTCCACTGCAAGTCCAGGTGAGCCTGCAGTGAAGAGAAAGGTGATTAGGATGGAAATGAAAGTACAAATAATTAAGCATTCAGAGAAAGGCCAGATGCCATCATTCATTGGGAAAGCATTAGGCTTCAGTCACTCCACTCTCGGAACAGTTATAAAGGATAAAGTGAAAATTATGGAACATGTGAAAGGCAGTGCTCCACTGAAAGCATCAATTATTACTAAGTAGAGTAGTGGATGAATTATTGAAATGGAAAGATTATTGATTTGGTTAGAACATCAAAATAAGCGTAACATTCCTATTAGCCTAGGATTGATGCAATATTAGATGAGTGTTAACATTTAATATTCTTTTTTTGAAAGTACTCCTATCTCCCATCTAAACTTTATTTTTTTTTAATTTTTTGATTATTATGTGTACATAATAGTTGCATATCTTTATAGGATACATGTAATGTTTTGATACAGACATAAAATGTGAATTTTTGTATGAGTTTATATTTTTTGCTTGAATTGAAAGAACACAATAGTTTCTTTAACTTATTATTACAGTACAGGGTATTATTATCACAGTATTACAGTGTATTATTACTGCATATGAGCCTTTATAGTATTATTATTATTATTACCATATATGGGCTGTTCATCAGGGATATGAGTTATATACAGATTCGACCTAAAGATGTTCTCAGGAATATATCTCATCTGTAACTCAGAGACTTGCCTGTATGTGAAATTAGAATGGTATGGCTTATTTTTATTGTCAATTAAAAATTACTAATATTTATGCTAATTTAAATTAAATGATTATTTAACTTTAAAAAGTGTTATAAATGTTTTATTATATTTTTTATAGATGCTCCCAAGTTTATATCAAACCAAACAATTTATTACTCTTGGGAAGGAAATCCTATCAATATAAGTTGTGATGTGAAATCAAATCCACCAGCATCAATCCACTGGAGAAAAGAAAAATTAGTCTTACCTGCTAAAAACACCACCAATTTAAAGACATACAGTATAGGCAAAAAGGTGATATTAGAGGTAAGTATGCATGTATACATCAATAAATTGTATTATTTTAGCAATTATCTACTATTTTAGACATATTTAAATATCTTCATATACAAATATGTATTGAAATCCTAGTATATATATTTAATGTTTATTTACTTAAAGGTCAATTGGATTATGACCCCATTCATGACTAATGTCTCAGTATTTACTTATATAGAAATGTGTGTATTTAGCCAAAACCATTATTTTTTCTTGAATTTACTTTTAGAAAGAAAAACATTTATATCAGGAAAAATATAGGAAAAAGATATAAATAGTTTGGCAGTTATGGAGTACCAGTAATTCAACTTCAGTGTTGATGCTTTCATTGAGTCTGTGGATTGTAACTTTGTTATCCTCAGACTGGCATGTATAAATGCTATCTGCTGGCTACATATTTACAGTTCTGCTGTGTGCAAGTTCCTAAATAAACCAAATTTACTTGTTCAGTGCCTCGTTTTATTTTATTTTTTAAATTAAGATTGTATGTAATTGTTTTTGTACTGCCAAGTGACTGGCCTGTAAATATTATTTGAATAAAATGTCTTTATTTATTAATTGCAGATTGTGTATTTATCAATTTCTAAAGTTTATACAAATTTATGGAAATGACCATCAGTTCTTCTAATTTACGATGCTGGTAGAATAACTGGAAATCAGCACAGCCTTATTTAGCTAAAAAGCACCTATATTTTTATTCATTAATTTCAGTTTACATAAACTAAAAGAAATGTATGTTTTAGAATAACATCCAATGCTTATACTGCATGAATTTAGGCTGTCCTCAATGACGACAATTAGACTTAGAAAAAGGTTTGTGTAATAGAAGGATTTAGCCATTACATCTCCACATGTTTGGATAACTGACTATTTGGCAATTAAGCCACTTTGTCTAAATCTATTTCAATTTAAATAAGTTTCTTTGAAATTGTATTAGAACTAGCTACAGGTGAATTGACAGGGATGCCAATTTCACCAAAAAAATTGGGCAGCTTTAAACTAAATTTTAGGATTGACCTTAGTTTAAAAACTGAACTTAGATTTAACTTCAGTTAGGGTACCGTCTCCTTGGCTGCCATAATATAATACCACAGACTAGATTGCTTAAACCACAAAAATATATTTTCTCAGTTCTGGAGGCTAGAAGTCCAAGATCAAGGTGCCCATGGGGTTGGTTTCTGGAGAGGACTCTCTTTAACTTGTGGATGGCCACCTTCCTACTGTGTTCTCACATGCCCTTTTCTGTGTGTGTTGGGGGTGGAGAGAGAGGGAGAGGGGGAGAGAGAGGGAGAGTAGTTCTGGTGTGTTTTCCTTTTCTTATAAGGACACCCGGCCTACTGGTTTAGGCCTCAGCCTTATGACCTCATTTAACCTTAATTACCTCCTTAAAGATCCTGTCTCCAAATACATTCACAATGAGTTGGTATGGTTTCAATATATCAATTTGGCAGGGGTGAGGGTTGGATATAGTTCATTCAGCCTGAAACAGGTAAAGTTTGGTTTAAATGATGGAGTAATATCCGCTTTACTTCATCTTGACATTTTTTTAGTTTTGGGGCAACTCATAATTCTTCATAATTAATGTCAAGGTACATTTTATACACATAACATTTGTATATTTTAATTACACAAATATTTCATGCTATTTAAACTTCTGCTTAAATGGCATTCCTTTGCACTCCAAAGTGAAAAATAAACAATTTTTGTTTACTTTGCACATAGCTAAGTGATCTATTGGTTAAAGTTTTGACTTTGAACATATATGTTTTATGTGCATACTGTTTTTCACAAATTAAATTTAAATCCTGAATAAAGAATATTGATGTATAACTATTACAACTTGAAAACAAAGTATAGCAAAACAACAGTAACAAAAAAGGAAATGCAACAATAAGCATTACTAATATTTAATTAGTAGCATACATAGTGTCTTGGGATAATAAAGTATTATTTTTGTTTAATAATTATAATAGTGATATAAGTGCTAATACTTAAGAAAGATATAATAAAATATATAATAAATCAAATTTATGTTTAACAAATTGGTCAATTATAGATTTCTTGAAGTGATTTTTTTAAGTTCTCCCTTTTTCTTTGATTAAATGTGTATATTCAAACTTTTAAATTCATGAATTTTAAAATATAACCAAATATTCAATAAGTCCTTTTGGTTACTGCTAGTAAATGCATCTGTAAAGGTCATAAAAACCTATTTTTTAATCTAAACTCACCCTGAGGTTATAACACAACTTATCAATATGGCAAAAATTAAGATCAGGAAGTTTCTAGTAGAGTTGTTGAAATAATATTACATTTTGTATCATCTGTATCATTGTTCCTTGTTTTAAGTAAGGATGCTAACTGTTAAATCTATTATTTTCTTATCATGGAATATGTAGAAAGAAGAAATCAATTTTTTGAAGTTTAAGAAAAACACTAGTTGGCCGGGCGCGGTGGCTCACGCCTGTAATCCTAGCACTTGGGAGGCCGAGGTGGGCGGATTGTTTGAGCTCAGGAGTTCGAGACCAGCCTGAGCAAGAGCGAGACCCCCGTCTCCACTAAAAATAGAAAGAAATTATCTGGCCAACTAAAAATACATATAGAAAAAATTAGCCGGTCATGGTGGCGCATGCCTGTAGTCCCAGCTACTCGGGAGGCTGAGGCAGAAGGATCACTTGAGCCCAGGAGTTTGAGGTTGCTGTGAGCTAGGCTGACGCCACGGCACTCACTCTAGCCCGGGGAAAAAAGCGAGACTCTGTCTCAAAAAAAAAAGAAAAAAGAAAATGAAAAACACTAGCAAGTCTCTTTATTAACATTGTGCTCTCAGCTTATATTTAGATGTTCACAACTATATTTGTTGATCCATTATATTCTGTGAAAGCTTAAAATCATAAAATAAATTTATTTTCATTGGATTACATTTTATCAAAGCTTAGAATCATAAAATAAATTAAATTTATTTTCATTGGATAGAGGCATATCTTGGGAATATTGCAAGTTCTACTCCAGACTACTTCAAATAAAGCAAGTAATGTAATAAAGCATGTCACAACTTTTTGTTGTGTTCTAGTGCTTACACTATACCATAGCCTATTAAGAATGCAGTAGCTTTATATCTAAAAAAAAAAGCAATATATATATCCCTTAACTAAAAACTACTTTATATTTGGTGGCTTACACCTGTAATTTCAGCAATTTGGGATGTTGGGATGTTGGGATGTTGAGAGAATTGCTTAAGGCCAAGAGTTCAAAACCAGCCTGGGCAACATAATGAGACCCGGCCATCTCCAAAAAAAAAAAAAAAAAAAATACTTCATTACTAAAAAATACTAACAATCATGTGAGCCTTCAGCAAGTTATAACCTTGTTGCTGGTGGAGGGTCTTGCTTGATGTGGATGATGTGGATGGCTGCTGACTGACCACGATGGTGGTAGCTGAAAGTTGGAGTGGCTGCGGCAATTTTTTACAACAAGACAAAAATGAAGTCTGCTGTATAAATGAACACTTTTTATCCCACAAAATATTTCCTTGCTGTATATAATGCTGTTTGATAGCATTTCCTGCACAATAGAACTTCTTTCAAGATGAACCAGTCCTCTGAGGCCCTGCCACTGCTTTATCAACTAAGTTTATATTATATTCTAAATCTCTTATTGTCACTTTAACATTGTTCATAGCATCTTGATCAGGAGAAGATTCCTTCTCAAGAAACCACTTTCTTTGCTCATCCATAGGAAGCAACCCCTCATTTTTTAAAGTTGTATCATGAGATTGCAACAATTCTTTCACATCTTCAGACTCCACTTTTAATACCAGTTCTCCCGACATTTTCCCTACATATGCAGTTACTACCACTACTGAAGTCTTGAACCCCTTATGGTCATCCATGAGGGGTAGAACCAACTTTTTACAAACTCCTGATAATGGTGATAGTTTGACCATTTTGGGGAGATTTCGTCTCTCCAGAAAAACCCCACACAATTGGCCAGGCATGGTAGCACATGTCTGTAGTCCCAGCTACGTGGGAGGCTGAGGTAAGAGGATCACGTGGACCCAGGAGTTTGAGGTTGCAGTTAGCTATGATGATGCCACTGCACTCCAGCTTGGGTAACAAAAAAAAAAAAAAAAAAGAAAGAAAAGAAAAGAAAAGAATTGAGCCTTTTTGAAATTGTTCCAAGGAAAATGGCTATATTTAAATTACTAATCTTAAGGAGCTGTGCAATAGTTACAGTTCTTTCTTGTGGCTATCCTGTCTCTATATTGTATTGATTCAGTAAGCATATTCTCCCTTGTTAAATATACAAATAACTTTTGCATATGCCTGTAGAATAAGAAATTTTATTGTTAAATCTTTCTCAGTAACATTATTTTAGAACTAAATTAGCCTTGTTTATTAAAAGCTGCACATATAACTGTTAATATTTTAATCACTTATAAGTACTTATATAAGAGCTGTTAAAACTTCTAAATTTTAATTGTATGATCTTTTCCTAAATGGACAGCTGACTAGAAAATGAATGACACAGCTTTTTTGTGCTCTTTCAGAATTACCATCTTCAATGGACCTCAAAATTGCACTTTTAGTTAATAGCCTCCCATTACCACAAAATCATTTTTCCTTCTTTTGGGATAGATTTGAAATTAATAGCAACTCTTGTTGTAAGCATATTCTCTCTTAATAATAGTTAGTGGGATTGAAAATTATATCTGTTACTATCATCAAACCTCTTTTCTAAATTGATACTTCAGAATTTCTGGACATTAGAATTACTAGGTTGGTCCCAATGTTCACCAGTAGAATCCCCGAAGGTTAACTTAATTACGGATTTAAAATGTGTAAGGATTGAGGTCAGTTATTTTCCACCTAAACTGAAAGAGAATGATAGGAATTGAGTGGAAATTGAGGCAAGATACTGGTATTAGATATCAAGAAAAAGTACCTGTCTGCAGAGATTGTTGCACAAGGGTAATATTTTCTTTCAGAATACCTTCCTGGAAAGATCTTGTTTTTAATAATTTCTCATCCTTCATTAGTATTTTATGTTCAGTAAACTCAAGAAAGGGAGAAAATCTCAAATATTTTGAGCCTTTCTTAAACTTTAAATCAGCCTGGTCTGAAGCGAAAAGAGAGAAAACAGAGTTAACAATGTTTTGGGAACGAGCCTCCATTTTTCAAGTTTACACCTGCATCGATTGCTATACATTATTTTCAAGCTGTATACTACTTTCTGAGCTTTATATATAGGAGGATACAATGGATTTGCTATTCAATAGATACATCAAAATGGTGGCATTTGTCCACTTAATCAATTAATAAATACACTATGATTCATCTAGTCCTATGGATAGTATCAGTTTGTAGAGACATCTTAAAAGGATTTATGTTATTTAACAATGCTTACATGATAAAGAAAATAAAACAGTTATGGCAAAGAGTTGTGGGGTAAATAATTGAACATGTGTGCAAGTGGTAGGCACATTATAGTTCATTTTAAAATTCTGCAATGCTTTAGAATTGTAACTTTTATTATTATGATTATTTTAGATTGCACCTACATCTGACAATGACTTTGGACGATATAATTGCACAGCCACTAACCGCATAGGAACGAGATTTCAAGAATATATTCTTGCTTTGGCTGGTAAGTGTAGTAAAATAATTTTTGAGATCTCATAAAATATTTCTGTAAGCAAAAAAAAATTTAAATTGGTAATATTGTATCATTTATTTTTAAATGTTAACAAATAATGTTTTTTTTCCATTTTTATGAGTCATGATACAGGTTATTATTTGAAAGAATGAATCAGTGCTTAAAAAATTGGAACAGTTGTATCTGACATATAGTGAGGACTTAGAATGTATATACTGATTAAGACTGATTTTAAACCCTGATTCCTTTTGTTTGAAAATGTTTCATTTCATTTAAATAAGAACATTGTAATTCTGCTTTAAAATTTAAAGATGTAGAAATAACATGTAAAGCAAAAAAAAAAAAATCATTTTAACCAGAAATCCAGCCATATACTTAGTTTTATATATATATATATGTATGAAATTTGCCATTATGTTTTACAAGACTGATTAGAATCTGAAAATACTCTTTGAAAAATAGTTTGTATATCTCTGATGGAAAAATGTGATTAACAGTCTTCTAGGACTAGGCAAGGAAATATCAGAAAATTACTGAATGTTATGTTTTAATAGAATAAACAGCTTCTGTAAAGAAATTTTAAAATATTTGTAATATAGGTCTTATATGTAAGTGTAATTTTATATTAAGTTATGAAAGATGTTCATTTTATTGTTATATAAATATATTCTCAAATGTAATGTTATCAGTTGTAAAGGCCACAGGGGAAATTTTTTATTAAGCTCATAATACTCAAATTATTATATAAATTAGAAAACCTGTTCTTCTTCAAGTTTTACTACATTGAGGAAGAAGGGAGACAAGGGATTCTGTGGAAGGAATTGAGGGTAGAAGGCAGAGATAAAAATTCAAGGTAAGAGAGAACTAAGACAGGAGGGAAAAGAGGGAGAAAGGGATGAAAGAAGGAAAGAAATAAACTAATATTTATTGTCGATCATGAAGTGATTAGGAATTTATTTTTAATGGAAATCATGGTAAGTAGCCTTTTCACATTTAGAAATATCAAGAAACAATTTTATAAGCAAATTAAATTCTAGGAAAATGAAATGTACTAAGATACATCAAAATTCATTAGTAATAAATTGAAGTATCAATTGTACTGATAAGAAGCACTCACTACTAAAATTAATTTGGGGCCTTAGAAAATTAGGTAAACTTCCTTGTAATTTATGTGAAATTTTTATAAATAGCTAGATGTATGATCAATATATGTGTATGTAATTGTATTATTATTGCACCATTATATATTGCCATTTTTATAAATGATATAGTTTTCTATTAGGTTCAACTTGATAAATGACCAGAATTTATTTAGGGTTTAAGAGTTTTAACTCTTGGAAAAATGTATGAAAAATGAAAAAATTATATTGATGAAATTTAAGTAATCCCATTAAATTCACAGAAATATTTGTTTATGTACCTTCAAATATCACAATATTTACTGTGTGTCACATTTTTCTTTGTAACATATATTTGATGACTACCTTTCTAATGAAGATATTAAATTAGTGCATTTCCCTCTGCCTAACCATAATACAAATTGAAATTATTCATTTTAAATAAGAGAATGTTTTGGAATTTTTTTTGAATACTACAGTTCCTCAGTAGCCCAAGTTTGTACAATTCCAGGATAAAAATGTGTTTCAAGAAAAGCTGTTCTCAATTCAAATTATAATGAAGATATGAAAATGAATTAGACACTGACCCTTAGATGGGAAACATATTTAAACATCAACATTTATACATATGATTTCCTTGATAAGAACCTTTCACACTAATATTTCATAGAAAATTTAATTTTTCCTGCAGAATACAAACATTAAGCATGTAATGTGATTTTAAATGAAATGTAAGAAAAATATATAGAAATGTAAATATTTCTAAATATTTGTAAATATCACAGTTTAATATTTCATTGGCCTATCTGACCTAGTAAAAGGTCAAGATCATTTGTCATATGGCATTTTACACTGTAACAGATTACCTTACTTCAAAAGGGCAAAACATTAAGAGCCAAAGTTTAGCATAAAATTTTGTTATATATTCAATGAAAAATATAAAACAGATTTACCTGTCATGTTTTTTATGTCAAAAATATTTTTCCCTTTTTCTCTTTTTCCTCCTTTCCTTCTTTACTTGCATTTTCTCTTTTCAATAATTTAGTTCTACTAAATTGGACAAGGTAGGCATCTCTGTGGGGGTGGAGTGGAGCAGGAAAGCAGGCTGGCTTTGGGTGTCAGAACCTAAGCGGAGTGAATGGAGTGGAGGGGTACTTCAGGGATCCAGTGGCAGGTGTTGGGAACCAGGTGGGGTAAAAAGGGTGTCCATGTGCCAAGAACGAAACAGCAGCCCAGAGAGGAATATTCAAGTCTGATCAGGGTAGGGAAGGGTACACATAAGCTGGGTAGCTGTGGGAGAGAGTTTAGAGTGATGGAGGATTGATTTTTCCAATGACATTGATAAAATAGGTACATATAGGGAGTATTATCAAAGTTGTCTCACTGTTGGAGAAGAGAGTTACAGTTAGGGAAAAGTCAAAGACTAAAATGATCCTGTACTAATGATTTGGTATTTGGTGGGATTGGTATGAACTCTTTTTAATTTTTGTAGGTGGATAGAGGAAGGAGAAAAGACGTAAGGGGGTGTATATGTGTATGTGTGTGCATTTGTATGTGTCTGACTGTGAGTGGCCATTTCCAAAAGGAGCTTTTTTGGAATGCCACTTAGAAAACAATTGCTGAGCTAGCTCTATTGATTGAGAAGACATGGGATTTACAACACTCCAATAGCAATGAGCACACCTAGAAGCCAGATGGTGGATTCCAAATATCATTCTTTTTTTTTTTTTTTTTTTTTTGAGACAGAGTCTCGCTTTATTGCCCGGGCTAGAGTGAGTGCCGTGGCGTCAGCCTAGCTCACAGCAACCTCAAACTCCTGGGCTTAAGCAATCCTTCTGCCTCAGCCTCCCAAGTAGCTGGGACTACAGGCATGCGCCACCATGCCCGGCTAATTTTTTCTATATATTTTTAGTTGGCCAGATCATTTCTTTCTATTTTTAGTAGAGACGGGGTCTCGCTCTTGCTCAGGCAATCCGCCCTCCTGGGCCTCCCAGAGTGCTAGGATTACACCAAATATCATTCTTGACTGAATGTAACTAGGGCTCCTTGCAGAAATGGCTGATTCCAGAACTGGGATATAAAATAAGCTTACAACAACTTGTGGTGTCAGAAATTAATGAAGTTAAAAAAAATAAAAAGATGAGGACATGTCAAAAAAATCCATAGCCAATGTTAACAAACAACAAAACATACATTAATTCAGCCAAGGAGCAACAATGGTTGCTAAGGCAGGTGCATGAAAGTTAGATGAGGAAATAATAAATAGAAATAGGCTTAACGTATTTATCCTCAGATAACTAATTAATTACAAAAGGAATATATTAGGTTATTAAGTATAAAGTGTCAGTTTCCTTAAGTACTATTTGACAGTTGATATCTCTGGCGTTTCACTTTGACACTTCTTGTTTTATTCTTATTGTGAAGGTGCATCCTCATTCTTTCAAATACATGGTTTGGCTTGTGATTATATTTCAAAATTATTTTAAAGCAATTTTTGTGAAACCATGGATAAGTCAAAATTTGTGTTATTTTCGAATATGAGTTCTGTCGTGGAACCAATGCAGCACAGACAGCTCTAAATATCAACAAAATATTTGGGAAGGATGTGGGTAATGTACGCACAGTATGTGGATGGCTTGGGAGATTTATTCTGATGATTTTAATCTTGAAAATGAGCCACGTGGGCAACCTGAAAACAAGGTGGATGATGGGCTGAAAGCTGCAGTAGTAGTGAGTTCATCTTAACCTACGTGTGAACTAGCAGCAACGTTTGATGTTACTATTCCAACAATATTGGACCATTTCAAACCAATAGCCAAGGTAAAGAAGCTGGATAGATGGGTTCCGCATGAATTAAACCAGCAACGGAAGAGAAATCGTCTCAAAGCTTGCCTTTCTTTGCTGTCACAATATAAAGGTGAACCATTTCTACAACATATTGTTACATATGATAAAAAATAGATTCTTTTGACAATCACAAGCATTTGGCACAATAGTTAGATGAAGATGAAGTGCCAAAACACAGTCCAAAACCGAATATTTACCCCCAAAAAGCTAATAGTATCTATTTGGTGGTCCAGTGCTGGTATTATCCACTACAGTTTCATGAAACCTTGACAGTTGATTGCAGTGGATGTTTACCTCAACCAGTTGGACAAAATGATCAAGATGCTTGTGATTAAGCAGCCGAGGTTAGTCAACAGAGATAGACTAATCCTCTTACAAGACAATGCTCGACCACATGTCCCACAAACAAGGCAGTTCAAACCGCAACAGCTGGACTTAGAAACTCTCTGTTGTCCGTGGTATTCACCAGACTTTGCACCAACTGATTACCACTTCTTCCAGGTTTTTGACCACTTCTTGCAGGGAAAAATATTCAATTCTCAACAAACTGTGGAAAACACCTTTTGCAATTTCATCACCACTCGCTCTCCAGGATTTTTCATTGCTGGCATAAACAAGCTACTGTTAAGATGGCAAAACTGTGTCAATACTTGAGGCACATACTTGGATTAATTGTACTGCTTCTTGTCTGAGGTACAATACACTACACTTTTGATTCAAAATTGGACATTTCATATTTAATGACCTAATAGTAACTTTACAGTTGATAACCCTAATATTAATAGATACTACATATCAGGTGATAAAAGTTACATCACTAGTGATAAGAAAATTAAACTTGGGTACTACCAGAGTCAATGAGAAGAACATGGAATGACTACTATGATACTTCTGCTAAAATGAATAATCAGAATCTAGTATGAGAAAACATACAGCAAATCCAAATTGAGGAGCCATCTACAAAATAACTTCAAAGTGTCAAAGCCATGAAAACCAAGAGATGGTTAAGGAAATTCCCCAGACTAAAGTATAGTAGAGACATGACAAATATATTCCATGCATGGTTCTGAGCTGCATCCTCTTGCTATAAAAGACATTATTAAAATGATAGGTAAACTGTGATAGTGGTCTATAGATCATCAATGTAAATGTTTTATAGAGCTTATATAAAACCATGTTTTGTTTGTAGCAAATACACACTAGATTTTCCATGACAACTTAAATGATTTAGATAAAATGTTTCTGATACAAAAATACCTGTATGTACTCTTTTTGCAAATTTTCTATAAAAATGAAACAATGTCAAAAGAAAAAGAAATACTAGAAAGAAAACTAAGGTCAACAACAAAATATGCACAAGATAGAGAAGCTTCAGAAAAGTGAAATAACTCAAGAAAATAAGTAGCATTTTTGATAATTATCATCCACATCTTTTTTGTGTGCATACATAGCATGATATGTGACCCTATAAATGGATTAAAAATGTTTAAAATAACATAATTTTAATTTCATATTATTAAATATTTAATTTCATATTATTAAATACATAATTTATTCACAGATAACTAGTGTTATCTAATATGCAGTTATACAATTTTTCCGTAAAATATAACAACCTTTTAGAAATAACTTTTAAATATCTTAATAAATATGACAACTTTGTCCTTAACAATGGAGATAATAACCCCTATTTAGTAACAATGCAATTATAACAGGGTTTAGAAATAAAATATACAGATGCCAGGCACATATATTTATTATCTGAATATTTCATTTCTATGCCTCACATTCCTTTCTGCCATTATCTCTGGTGGGGAAAAAAAGCTTGGTAAAATATATTAAGAAGACAGGAATAATTTGCTAAAATGAATTATGAGTAGTCATTGTAATAATTTTTAGCTCAATTAAGTACATGAGATATTATTCATACCTATTCTACAAAAGGAAAATAGGATTACAAATTAGAGAACAATATATATAAACACAGTATATTTTATTATTATCTACTATTATTATGGGTTAAACAGTATCATTAAATATTGGCTGTATCAAAGGGCTTCCTTAAGTAAAGAGTTAGCCTGAGGACAGCATCTCTTTTTTCTTGCACAGTTTTCTACAAGTGATCTTAATGATTCAAGCTCTTTTATTTTTAATCCTTTTTTTACATTCTTAAAACTAATTTCAAAGAACCAATGATTGCTGATTTCTCAAATTATATTCTTAAATAAAAGATAATTAAATGTGCTTGGTTTAAATTAACAACAACAACAACAACAACAAAAAAAAAAAAAAAAAAAAAACCTGAACAAGATCTTGCCATTAAACCCTGGCTTCATTTTTATCAGCAAGAATTAGATTAGTCCTCTTTGATCTATCTTCCCTCTCTTTAGAAAATTGAAAACAAAAGGGATTTTTTCTATAATTTTATGGAAAATATGAGATATTACATGCATATGCTTGATTTATCAAAATATCAACTGGAGCCGTGAGAGAGGCATATATATAATTTTATGACTTCACTATAAAAATATATATGCATATTGTATTTTTTGACTTCAGTATAAAATTGTTTTTTAAAATGTATCTCCTAGGTAATAATTCTGCTTTGTAGTTAGGAAGCATCCTCTCTTTTGGGGTTTACATACCTATTTTGGAGCAAATTAAAATTGTAGGACACATAAAGCTAAATAAAATTGTGACTATATAGTATTATTTCTACTTCCAAAAGATCGTGACTTCACAAGGCATTCCATGTATTTGTGCATGTGTTGCGTTTCTTCTCTTAAACGAACTTCACTCTAACTTTTAAACTTTATTATCAAATAACTTAATTCAACTTTTTTTTACTTTCATAATTCATTATTGTTATATTTAAACTTTTTATATTAAATATTAATCTTTAATACAGTGATTCCACGTTTGCTTCATTAATTAATGCACTTATCTAATAAAGTCATCTTCTCCTGGGCAATTTTAGGGGAGGTAGTTGGCTGTAACCTGTCATCAGCCCCTAAGAATGGGAAACGCAGCCCTGTGAGGGTTTCTGGGCAGTGCCCCATAGCAGTCATTCTAAGATCTAACTGATGAGAGTGTTGTGATGAATAGTGAGTTAATGCATTCAAAGCACCTAGCACATGGCAAATACTCAACAAATATTAGGGTTGCTATTATTATGGCCAAATTATAGTTCATATTGGTCAATTTTCCTTTGGTTAGAAGTCAATATGTCAATGTCTCTTTAGATATAATACATTGATCCAGACATCATAGACTAATGCATAATAAAATGGAATAATGGCCTTACTTATTCTGGACACTATATTTCTATTAAACAATATAAATTTTCATTTGATTTGGCCTCTTTTTTCCCATCTAGTAGCTTGTCTGATATCTTTTTTTTTTTTTTTTCAGAAATTTCTATTAAATAAAGTCTCTGATACTGTGCTTCATAATTGATTTACTTAACCTCAGTTCAGGACTCTAGACTTACCCCTATTAAATCTCATCTTGTCAGTTTGGGCTGATCTTTTGAACTTACTGAAACCCTGTCAAATCAAATATTTGAGCTCTTTTTTCAAGATTAACTTAATTCGCCAATACGGTATCATGAAGTGCCTTCTGTATTTTCACCAAAGTCATGGGTAAGCCTATGTAAGTCATTTTTGAGAACAGAGACCTGCTTAGAGGTTAAGCTGTATCACTTGAACAGAATTCTCTAGTTATAGAATTATAGTCAAACTACTTGTCCATGTACCCAGACTATATCTGGTTCAGAGCCTTATTCCACAAAACTTGAAAGCTAGTTAAAATTAGTTCATTTGGAAAGCAAACTTTCTTCACCTGAATATAAAGCCAAGTTTCTTTTACATAATCAGTTTTATGATCTAGCCCGGAAAAGTCTACATCTTGATCTTTTTCCAGAAGGCATGAGGCAAACTTAGTGATGTATATGAAACTATTCATAACTTCCTCTGTATTATCTCATTCTCATGTTGCTATGAAAAAGGGAAATCAGGATAATGTTACAATATTTTTAGAGAATCCATGCTTGTATCAATTCCTTATCATTTCTTAATTCACTCACTCAAAAAATTTATAACGAATTTCATGTAGGTGCCAGACATTGTTCTAGATTTGGAATCTGAAGATTGATGATATATGGTACCTGGTATTTACACATAAGTTAGAGTTCAAAAGATAAAAGTTGCTATAGAAATGTGAATCAAGGCTTGGGAACACCGAATTGAATTGTGATGGGAGTTCTTGGTGAAGGCTTCTAACAGGTGTCACCTTTTGAGTTGGGTTTGAAGGAGTGAGTAGAAATAGGTCCAGTAAAGAAGAAAGGGAAGACTCAAAGAATCAAGATGACATCTGTAAAAAGGCACGATCCTCTGAAAGAGTGTGAACTGTTAAGAAATAAGGCATTTAATGGAACATGGGAGGAGTACATTGTGTGAGGAGACCAGTGGTTAGTGACGTGAATAGAGAGGTAGTGAGAGATCAAATTATGGATTTCCTTAAAAACATTCATCATGTTTATATTCTGTCTTGTATATAGCAAGGGAAGTTTAGAGTCTTTTAGTGATAAGGCAACATGATCCATTTATCTTGGAACAACTATCTTGGTAGAATTCTAGAGGCTGATTTCAACATAGCATACCCTGTGGGTAATTGCCTATTTCCATGTTTCTCCAAGTACCCAAAATATGTAAATATAAACTCTAATATACTAATGTCTACTACAGAGGACAGATATCTCTCTCTATATATATGTGTGTTTGTATGTAGTATATCATTATATATATATATATGTACACACAATATATATTGAATATCATTGTATATATGCAATGTACATTTCTGGTTCATAGTTGTTTTAGATAAATTTATTAACTATATGAAGGTTTTGTTGTGTTATATTTTATTTGCTTATGAGCCATTATTGAAATGCCCAGATAATAAAGGGACCTAGGTGTCCATGACCTGTGAGAAGTGTCAAGAATTGGATATGTAGGAGGATAATTTTTATTGATACCTCAGGAGTGAGTGAACACTTCCATGGAGAATATTAGAGATAAAAATGAGATAAGGTCAGATCCCTGGACACCCTCAGTTTATTCAATGGATTTAAAAGCATATGAACAAATGAAATTGAAAACAATTATTCATAAAGTTAGTGTAACTGTTTCTGAGGAGAAAAATGTAAACATATGGATCAAATGCTGTGAGAAAAATCAAGAAAATAGCAATTTAGATTTGGAAATTGGAGAAAACCAGATGACTAGTGAAATATGAAGGAATTTACAGAGTTTCAGATGTGTTGCAGATAAGCTATAAAATTAGGTGAAGTTCACAATTTGTCTTACTCTTTTGTGGCTGCTATAACAATATACTTTTGACTCTGTTAATGTATATATAACAGAAATTTATTGCACACAGTTCTGGAAGATAGGAGGTCTACCATCAAGGTGCCATTAGGTTCTGTTCTGGGCGAAGGCCGGTTCTTCACAGATGGTGGTGCCTTCTATGTGTGCTCACATGGCAAAAGGAGCAAAAGGTGCTCTCTTCAGCTTCTATTATAAGAGCACTAATTCATTCATGAGGAAAGAGGCCTCATGCCATAACCAAATCCCATAAGGCCCCACCTCTTAGTAATATCACATTGGGGATTAAATTTCAATATATGAATTTTGATGGGACACCAACATACAGACCACAGCACAGTTGAAATAATAAAAATGCATATAAAACCTAATTGGAAATTAAATGGCCACCCAAAACAAAAGTAGATGAACCCCTCTCAACCCAGAGTTCCCGAGATGCAAGCAATTGATGGTGATACTCTGCATGTTATAGCCTTGCTGGATCTGGGAGGTTTGATTACTTAAGTACCAATGCTTTTAATATTTGGGACTTTTATCAGATAGAGATTGGTGAGGAAAACAAGCAAAAATAATTTATTATGGAGAATTAAGTGGTTATAAGATCACTGGAAAGGCAGACAGAATGAAAGACGAAAGAGAGCCAACACTCTTCCACCTTCAATGTTACGAAATAACTCAAGTGAGGTTCAGGGATCAAGTCTGCAACTGCTAACTAGAGGTCAAGAAGCCTTGCTGCCAAGCTACTCCTGTGCTGATATCACAGCTACCCCACACCAGAAATGGGATGAATAGACTGCAGAATAGATGTGGAGTCCAGGTGCTACCCTCATTAGCACCTGCAGGTTGTCTTGTCCACATGCATCGCCTGAGAAAAACAGAAAGAGCATTCATATCCCTACAGCATTCTAAGCCGTATACATGAGCCTCTCATCCTAAGTTGCCTACATAAACCACAGCAGCAAATGAGTCTGGGTAACGAAGATTCTAACCTGCCATTTCTATGATAAAGAGTAGTAGCTTAAATGATAGAATTGGATGTTGAGTGTTAATAGAAAGTACCTATGATAATGTTTTAAACATCATTCTGGAAGAATATTCATGTAGATATTTCCTTTTAAAAGAGGGTTTACAAACATCAAACTCTTCAGATTCCTTGATCTAAGTTTAGCAACACAACCTCAGAAAGAGCTGAGTCAGTGTCTCTAAACCACACCTTAGTCACTAGCTTCTCAGCATTCTAGGAGATCAAATTTCCATAAGTAAAGATGTTGGGGTAGAAATTAGGAACAACCTATTTAAATACCATAACAGGAAACAAAAAAAGAGGAAGAATTTCTTGTTTTAAGAGAGAGTAGGACTGAAGAAAGTTTGTCATTTGAAGGATCTTTATAATTCATGATAATAAGATGGAGAAGAAAGATTAAAATTCCAAGAAAGAAGAAAAAAGATGAGAAGAGCTCTCTGATGAAACAGATTTCTGGAAACGAAAAAAAGTAAAAACAAAATTCCATTCTGAGGTGGAGTGTTTAGCTTTGGAAAATACGAGGATAGGCTTTCATTACAGGTTAAGCAAGCAGTGATAGCTCTTCAAGATATTGATGTCATTGTAGCATTATTCACAATAACCCAGATAGGCAAGATACAAAAATATTTACATGTAAGTGTATTATATGTCTGTGTGTGTGTCTGTGTGTGTGTGTGTGTGTGTGTGTGTATGCTGTGTAAAATAAGCCAGACATGGAAAGACGAATACAGCGTGATGTCACTCATGTGTAATTACAAAACAGTCAAATTAATAGAAGCAGAGAGTAAAATGGTGGTTTCCAGAAGCTGGGGAAGGAGAAATGGGGATATGCTGGTCAAAGGATACAAAGTTTTAGTTATGCAAGATGAATAAGTTCAGTGAATCTAATGTACAGCAATGTGTCTATAGTTAACAATACTTATTTTATATATGAGATTTTCTAAGAAGGTAGATCTTAAGTCCTCTCATCACATACACACACACCACATATCTACATTCACAATGGTAACTATGTAAGATAATGGATATGTTAACTAGGTTGATTGTTCTGATTATTTCATAGTGTGTACATATCAAAACATCAAGTTGCATATCTTAAATATATAAAAATTTTTATTTTTCAATTATCTCTCAATAAAACAGGACAAATGAGGTGATAGGGTATAATTTGCATGAATTTGCTTTATGTTTCCTCTTTTCACTTTTGATGTTGATTTATGTTTATTTGCTGAGAATTTCGAATGCAATTGAGAAAGAACTAAAACACATCACAAACACATACACATGCACACACATATGCACAACTAATCTTTGCCATTATTGTCTTAAACATTTAGCTTATTCTGAAGCCTAGGAAATGCTGGTTTGTAATTCCATGTTCTCCTTCATTTTGAAAATATTATTTAAATATGTATATGTGTTCATCAAGATCTCCTTTATAACCACATATAATATTGATTAGCTCCCTTCCTTTTCTTCCACATTAGTACTTTTGGGCCTATCCTTTCAAGATTTTTCTTTATATACTGAATCTTCACTTGAGAAGCTTTTTTTCTGTTAGGAAGATAATATCTCATGTACTTTTTACTCTTTCAAATCTGTTCCCAATAATAGAACGCTCTCTCTCTCTCTCTACATATATATATATATATATATATATATATATATATATATTTGATTATTGCCCTCTTCCTTTTCTGTAAGGATTCATGCACTTTCATTTCACTTATTAGTTCCTCTTTATTTAATTGTATGTCTTTATTTTATCAAAATAACATCAGAGGAGAAACTCCTCCCATTGTTCCTCTACTTGTTACATCACCAAAACAGACATTTTAGTAAGTTTCATATTTATACTTTGACCAAACTATAACTATAGGTATATGTATAAATATAAAATGTTTACCAACATTATTTGTACATGGACAACTATTTTTTAAGGATAGGGTAAGTGAGAATAGTATTTGTGAATGTCCAGTGATTTATATACATCAACTTATTTTCATAACAACTTTAGTGTTGGCATTATCATTACTATTTTACTTATGAGGAAACTGATGCCAAATTAATTTAATTTGCCCAGGTTCCAGTAATATCAGAGATTGTTTCTACCTGACTCCTAAATCATAGCACCAGCTCTTTGCTATTTACACACAGCATAAAATTTCTAAGTTGAACCTAGATACTGTATCCATTACCTACCATTTGACTAAAACATTGATATATGTCAATGGATAAAAAAGGACATAATATAAGGAGGATAGTTATCAGGAAGCCTTAGCAAAAATTACAATAACTGACATTTACTAAGTGGTTAATGTGTCCCAGTTTCTGTTTAAGTGCTCTGCATTACCTGATACTCCCAATAACCCTAGCAGTGGGTACTAATCTAACCTCCATTTTAGAGAGACAAATACTGATATGTGAAAGATTAAGGCAGTAGTCCCCAACCTTTTTGGCACCAGGGACCAGTTTCATAGATGACAATTTTTCCATAGACAAGGGGTGGGAAGGGATAGTTTCAGGATGATCCCAGCACATTACATTTACTGTGCAGTCAAACCTCTCTGCTAATGATAATCTATATTTGCAGGCACTCCCCAGCACTAGCATCACCACCTCATCTCCACCCGAGATCATCAGGCAGTAGATTCTCACAAGGAATGCACAACTTAGATCTCTTTCATGTGAGCAGTTTACAGTAGGGTTCGTGCTCCTCTGAGAATCTAATGCTGCTGCTAATCTGCCAGGAGGCAGAGTTTATGTGATGATGTGAGCGATGGGGAGCAGCTGTAAATACAGATGAAGGTTAGCTCACTGGCCGGCCACTCACCTCCTGCTGTGCAGCCAGTTCGTAACAGGTTGTGGACAAGTACCGGTCCACAGCCCATGGATTGGGGACCACAGAATTAAGGGACTTGTCTACCATTGCAGTTGACAAAAGTGTCAAGGCCATTCTTTGGATCCATAGATTCTGAGGACATATCCAGTCTCTTAATCTAACACTATACCAGCACTAGCAGAGGTAAAAAGAAAGAGTAATTAAATAAATATATATATATGCACAATTGTTTTCATTCAGTAGTGGGTAGAATTCATTAACTATTGAGATGACAAATGCTGGGAAATGGTTTAGAGAAATATGATAACAATGAGGGGAGAACTGTGTGTGGGGTCAAACACCCATAAGCCCCAGGCTGTGTTTGATAGCCTTTCACAATATGCTCTTCTTTTTGCATATACCCAGTGAGTTAGATAATCCAGGATCCTAAGCATAAAACTGAAAAGACTGAGATTGAGGTTGTAAGAAGAATAAAGCTCCTGAATGCTCTTCTCAGGGAAGTGAGGTGATCAGAGTGGTTCGTTGGACAGATTGATTTTTGCATTTGCGTGTCATATGGATTGAATTTTTCTGGGATACCCAATAGAAAAGGAAGCCGAGAGACACTAATAGCATTGCAGGCAGAGTCAGATAGGACTAGAATTCGGAGTTAACTGAGGAAATGGGAAGGAAGAAATAGACACAAGGATTATAATGTAGGAATTATTAAAATAATGTCTTGACTAACTGGGATGTATATAATAGATAGAAATCAGGGATGTAGGCAATTAGAAAATAATTGAGAGAGTGAAGAATTAGAGGTATTGATTCCAGGCACATCAGACACTATTCCTTTGGATATATTCTATATCCTTGTATATTATTTTTCAGTACTGAAATATCTAATTCATCAAATATTTCCTGAAGACACAATATTCCAGTCACTGTGCTCAAAGTTACATATATGTATGTATAAATATATGTGTGTGTCTGTATAAATATTTGTCCCTTTTTCAAAAAAACATAATTTTGTTGCCATTTTGTGGCTGGACACAAAAAATAAGAATGTTAAAAAAGTTTAGAAAGATACTAGAGCTGGCAGTCATAAGCATGCTTTTGCTTTTAATGAGATAACAGAAAGCAGAGGCCAAAAAATAATATAAATAAAAAAACAAGAGTCATTGAATATAGACTGTATGGCTAGAAAAGTGTAGTTATTGGCCCATGTTTTGATGATTGGACATTTGTGCTATGAAGAAAAGGATCTTGTTTCTCTTTAGATGCACGATGTCAGGTGCACAGGTTAATGAATGGTACACATCTCTACAGTCAGAGTAAGAACAAATAATCGTATACATGCCATGTATTCAAAGGTGGTATCCCAAGAGAATAATATCTCTCCTCATTTCTAAGGATATACTACCTTCACTTTTGATGTGTGTCTCTAAAATGAAGACTATAATTGCTGTGATGTCCAACTTAGACCTAATGGACATTAGAAAGTCACTCAGCATGGATCAAATTGGCAATCTAAATAAGGGCATCCATATGTGATTGTTTTCATCCTCTATTTTGGATCAAACCTACAGATGAAATTTTTGGATCAAATTTACAGAGGAAAGGAACTGCAGATTAATTTGGAGATTAAAGACACATGAGAACTATTAGACTGTTTACATATGACACTTTAAACATATTATTTTAAATAACTGAAAATTATATTTCCAGACAAAAATAGTACTATGACTTTTCTGCTGTATCAGCATTTTATAGACGTGTTTGTGAACCTTAAAGTCATAATATAATGTAATTCATAGACTTTCTAATTTACAGTTACTAATTAGAGCTGAAATATACACTGTGGCATTTCTTTACAATATTCACATACAAAAGACCATAAAACTATCCTCCTGGCTCTTGTCCAGTACCATTTATAAGGCATAATTTCTTGTGATCTACAGTACTCCTTTTTAGCTCCAGCAAATAAAACACATTTGACTTTTATTTATTTATTTATTATAGATTTTTTGACTGACATTTGAGATTTCTATCTGAATGCTCGATCAAGAACAGAAATTTACATTTACTTCATTTTTGTCAATCAAGTATATATAGAGAGATATGTAACATATTCTTTCTCTGAAAATAGTTATATTTGTTTTCTTTTCTGAAGTTTATTTCAAATGTGATATATGGCAAAGACAGAGTGCAACTGATAGAGTGAGAAATCCCTTTAATGTTTAATGTGCCTCTAAACTTGATGTTTCTGGAGTAAGGTTTTCATTTATTTCTTCATTAAGATTTTTTTTCTCTCTTATCTTCTAATTCTGCTTGTTCTGTCTTTGAGATAATTCTTTCTAAAGAAGTTTCCATATTAGAAACTAAAAGTTCCACCAAGGATATTGAACTTGAAATAATGTAAATAATGCGTTGATATAATAACATGTACAAGAAAGATTTTATAGCTGTTTTTAAAATAATTTAATAAGACATCAGTATCTCAACTAAAGTTTGGGGGCCCACAGTTTTACTTAAATTATATAATATATGAATGAAATTAGACTAGAAATTTTGCAGTTTTATTTAGTTCAGAATACTAACATTTTCTGGGTACTTAGCACTTGGCCAAAAGTAAGTAATATAATTTTGTTAAACAAAAAGAAAATAAATTTTACATTTTCACAAGACATTATTATTTATGGCAATGATTGAATAATAGATTTATTTATTCTTATGTTTTAAATATTACCCTTTATCTCTATCTCCTCTCTCTCTTTCTCTTCCTCCCCCATCTCTTTCACACACATACAAACATAAATGCACATTAGTTTTCTTTAACATAAAATACAATATTTATATTGTTCAGAAAATGTAGAACTAATATATCTCCTCAATAAATGAAATGTGACATTGAATGTTTTACTTTTTTATTTAATAATAAAAATTGACTTGTGTGTGCTCTCTTATAATTTGAAGATATTATTCAGGTGCTTATGCAAGCTCTGAAACTCAAATCTATTGAACGATATAAGCACCCATTTTCCTTCATTACTAATTCTCATAAAATCTTAAGTCTTAATAATGGCTACCCACATTACTTGTTGTGCTTCCTTTGTGCTTATTTCTTCACAGATGTGCCGTCCAGTCCCTATGGAGTGAAGATTATAGAGCTGTCACAGACCACAGCCAAGGTTTCTTTCAACAAACCGGACTCCCACGGAGGTGTGCCTATTCATCACTATCAGGTGGATGTCAAAGAAGTGGCGTCAGAGATCTGGAAAATAGTACGCTCCCATGGAGTTCAAAGTGAGTCAATAATTTCAAAATGTATTGATTGATTCCGGCTTATCTTCAATATACCTGTGTGATTAGCTTTTTATTTTCCTTCAGCAGTTTTTTCTTTTGATAAAGTGATGCTGGGAAGACATTTTCACTGCCCTATTCTTCTTGAGAATAACCTCAATACAGAATGGAAAGGTTTCCATCTTTACATGGAAATGCTTAATAGAATCAGCAAAGTTCTATTCTGAGGGGAAAAATTACTGTTTAAAATTTGTTTTTGAAAAGAGGACTTCTGAGGTGTTAGATATGATGGTTGGGTATTCTAGAATGTGTGCTTGTTTTTAATTTATTAACATTTATTTCATAAGTAGGTGTGAAAGTCATACTATAAAATGTCAGTGTCTTATATGTGTATTCATGAAGCCATCCCAGAAAATTCTGTAGAATTTTATATTTTAATGCTTACTTTTATTTTTATATTTCTATAAAGAAGGCAAAATGATTCACCGAACTTCTTTTCAATTATGTAAAATTTCATCATGTTCTGAAAATGTGTTTTGTTTCCTCATTATGAGGAGAGAAAAGTAAAGTATGAAATAATAAGAAATTATCAGTATTGGATTTTGTTGGTTAAGACATAGAACTACTTTGAGTGGTCTGAAAGAGTAGTAGAAAATAGTGAGGAAATTAATGCATCATAGTGTACATCCTATAAAGATCCTTCCTTGACTCTAACGTATACGGCATAGGGGTTCAGTAAAAGGCAAAGCCCTCCTGAGAATAAAAGAGAGAACCAATTGCAATGAACTTGAAGACAGAGCAAATTAAATCACTCTAGTCTCATCTTTATTGACACCAACTTTTCCAGTTTTCCCTGAGAATAACTACAGTTCTTTTTATTATTGTTATAGTTTATTATGGGGGTACAACGTTCTGGTTAAGTATATTGCCCATGCCCCTCCCAACCCCCCGAGTCTGAGCTTCAAGAGTGTCCATTCCCCCGACAGTGCACATCGCACTCATCATGTAGGTATACACCCGTCCCCTCACACACCCCCAACACCCCGAGTCAGATCTTCAAGCATGTCCATTCCCCAGACAGTGCGCATCCCACTCATGATGTAGATATACACCCATCCCCTCCCCCCACCTCTGACCCATACCCAATTGGTATCATTTCCAAATGTGCACCCAGGTGTTGATCAGGGAAACCAATTTTCTGGTGAGTACATGTGGTGCTTGTTTTTCCATTCTTGGG
>CM052436.1:17349399-17364706 GCA_028533085.1 Varecia variegata
AGCAGAGTGGCTGAATATACATATTTAACAAGTTATAGGAGGAATCTTGAATATCTATGAAAGGAAAAGCATGAGCATGCACAACTAAGCTCAAGCTACTTCATGGGATCCATGTACAGAAAATGGTGGTGTCAGCATGTTCTGAGAGTGACGTTTTCAGCCCTCTGATGTCAAAAGATGAAGCAGAGGATATGAAAACCCTGACAAAAATATATCCATCTCCACTATTCACAAAAATTTGAAACTCTGAAAATAATACAAAACAAATTAAAACAAATTAAAAAAAATACTATCTAAGGATTTTCTAGAGGAAACAGAATCAGAAGATTGTGAAGAGGAATAAAAACTAATTCTCAGTGTTTTATTTCTTTTTCTCTCAAAGCTTTGCCCAGTGGGTAGGACTTCCTTGAAGGGATTCAGAGTGAACCTGGCAACTAAAGAGGTGATTTCATGCTGAAAACATTCTCCAGAAGTTTATCAAAAGCAGACTGTACAAATTAATTTTTACAATGTCCTAGATACAATTCAACATTTCTTGGCAT
Source organism: Varecia variegata (assembly GCA_028533085.1). Taxonomy (NCBI): domain Eukaryota; kingdom Metazoa; phylum Chordata; class Mammalia; order Primates; family Lemuridae; genus Varecia; species Varecia variegata. Next base: position 17,349,942 of record CM052436.1, read on the forward strand.
TCGATGAGCTAGAAGACTATGACCGATTTTAAAAGGGAACAGACAAGTAACAGATGCAAATCCTAAAATTACGTAGATGTTGAATCTATCAGATCGGAGACTTTAGAGCAGCTATTGTAGAGCAGCTTTACCCACGCTTGCCGAGGTGAAGGAAAACATACTTAGAATGAATGAAAATATAAGACTTGGCAGCAAAGAGACAGACAGTTTAAAACAGAACAAAATTGAAATTTAAATACTAAAAAAGTATTACCTGGAATAAAACAAACAAACAAAAAAGACTCATCATTGGCTCAATAGCAGAAAAGAAATGAACTAAAGAGATAGTTAACTTGAAGAGGAAACAACTGAAAATTATTTAATCTGAAGTGCAGTGAGGCGTAAAATAGATGAAACTGAAAAGTGTCTCATGAGCCTGTAAGATACTTTCAAAATGACTAATGTGTGTAAGTAAAATCCCACAGATGAGACAGAAAAAATATTTGAAGACACAATGGCCTCAAACTACCCAATATATTGACAAATATAAATCTATAGATTAAAGAAGCTCAGCTCAACCCAACAAGGAAAATTGAAAGAACATCACACTTAGACACATCTTAATCAAACAAATAAATAACAAAGATAAAGAAAATAGCTTGAAAGTAGCTAGAGAAAAATGATATATGGCATACTCATTTCCTTCAGAAACCAAAAAGTCCAAAAGACAGTGGAACCACATTTTTTAAAAAATGTCAATCTAAAGTTCTTACTGGCAAGAAAAAAAAATCATTTAGAAATAGGAATATAGAGATGGGGTGGACATTTTCAGATTAAAAAAATTAATAGAATTTATCTCAAGCAAATCATTTATATAAGAAATAGAGGATAGATTTCTTCAGGCTAAATGAAATCTGGATCTTCAATGATGAAGAAAGAGCAAAAGACATGGTATTTAGATAAACACATAAAGTATCTTTTCAGTTCCTTAAAATATTTGTAATTGCTTAAAACAAAATTTATCCTAATATATGATGAGATTTTAATGAATATATAAGTATTATATATGATATAAAAATAAAAAGATCATTAAATAATGGGGTTGCAAGATATATGCATGATTTTTACATTTAATATAAAGTGTCAAAATATTAACTCTAAATAGACTGTGAAAATACAGGTTTTTATATTATAATCCCTAGAGAATCACTTAAAACAAAATAAAAAGATAAAACAAAAACTAAAGAAATACTGTCAATATAAATTAAAATAAAATTCTAAAACTTCACATAACCCAAGAGAAAGTAGGAAAATGAGAACAGAACATACAAAAAGCAAAAAAGCAAAAAAAAAAAAAAAATACACACCTAAATGAGATGATATCAACAATTGCATTAAATTTAATAGTCTAAACCAATGGATACCAAACTAGGGCCCATGGACAGAATCTTATATATATGGCTTAGAATGAAGAAAGTTTTTTTTACATTTTTCATGATTTGTAAGAGAAAAAAAGAAATGTGACAAAGACTATTTGCAGTTCAAAAAAACCTAAAATATTCATTTCCTGATCTGTTAACTGCTGAATCCTCATTTAAACCATCTAATTATAAGGTAAATTTACAGAGTGGATGAAAAAGCAACATTCTATCATATGCTGCCATAAAGATATTTTAATTTCATATGAAATATAAATAAGCATAAGAGGGCAAGAGTAGTTATTTAAATCTTAGATATAACACATCATGTAAGAGATTAGCAGAGAAAAAGAGGAATATTTCATTCTGATAAAAAGGGCAGTTCATGAGGAAGATGTGTACAGTAGGGAGAATAATGACTTCTCAAAGATACTGGCATTCTTATCTCCAGAAGCTGTGAATATGTTACATTACATGGCAAAAGGGACTTTGCAGCTGTGAGGAAGGTTGTTGAGATGGGAGGATTGGCCTGGGTTACTTGAGTGGATACAATTAACAATTAACAGCAGTAGAGTCCCAGATAGAGAAGCAGCTGTGAAGAAGGAAGTAGAGTCCAGAGAGATGTGTGAACTAGACCTGGCATTGCTGGCTTTGAAGATGGAAGGGAGGTATGAGGCAAGGAATGCGGAAAGCCTCTTGGAATCTGAAAAAGGAAAGACAATGGAATCTCCCCTAGAGCCTCCACAAGAGAATGTTGCCCCACCGATGCTTGATTTCAGCCCACTGAGAATCATTACTGCCCCCTTATCTCCATAAGTTTTAAGATAATAAATTTGTTTTATTATATAACTAAGTTTGTTGTACTTGGTTATAGCAGCAATAGGAAAGTAATATGACATACAAAGTATAAATATGCATGTGCCTCATTGAGGTTCAAAATATGTGATGTAAAGATAAACAGGATTAAAGAGAGAGAAGAAAGGTCACAATCATGGTAGCTTTTAACACCCCGTACTCTGACAGCACAGCTGCACAAAAAATTCAATAAAGACAGATTTAAACAATGCTATCACCCACCTTGATCTAATTGACATCTACAGAGAAAAATATACAATGGCCAAAGGCATATGCTTTGCAAATACACATTGTGTATTCACCAAAATATTTCATATTCTGGGACATAAACCAAATCTCAAAAAATATATAAGAATCAAAATCATAGAGAGTATTTTTTGAGCACAATTGAACTAAATTAGAAATCAATAACAGCAAAATATCTAGGAATACCTCAGACATCTAGGAGTTAAAAGGATTCTTATTGGGCCAACAATAAAATCAAAAGAAAAATAAGAACATGCTTTTAAGTGAATGACAATAAAAATGCAACATATCACAATTTGTGGGATGCAGGTAAAGCACTGCTTACCAAAAATTTTGAATTTTATATGGTTCTAGTAGAAAAAATGAAATATCTAAAATAAATATCCTACAATTGCATTTTAAAAATTTAGAAATAAAGACCAAGGTAAATTCAAAATACCTAGAAGAAAGAAATGAAGATAAAACAAGAATCATCAAACTAGAAAACAAAAAGATTATAGAAAATATAAATTAACAAAACAAAAATCTGATACTTTGAAAAGATTAACAATCATGGCAAACCCTTAGCTAGGAAAAAGTCTTTCCAATAACTAGTGCTTGATCAACTACACATGTGCATGGAAAGATAATGAACACCAACTCCACAAAAATGAACTCAAAATGAATTATAGACCCCAATGTAAATCCTAAATCTGGAAAACTCTGAAAAGAAAGCATAGACATAAAACTTCATGGCTTTAGGTTAAGTAAAGATTTCTTAGATAGAAAACAAACAGCATGGAATATAAAAGTCCGATAAATCTGATATTAAGAAATTAGATTTCAGGAAAATTAAAATATTTTGCTCTTCAAAAATCTACTTTAAGGAACCAAAGAAAAATATTGATTGCAGAGAAAAGAGAGTATATGTTCACACAATGTTCAAAAATGTTCACAATAGTTTTTTTCCGTAAATAAAAGGATCCAAAATGTCCTTCAACAGGTACTAAATAAACAAACTCTATTATATCCATGAGGTACAATAACAGGAACAAGTATTACAAATTATTGATGCACACATATGTATGTCAATGTATACTGAATGGAAGACCTCTGTAGGGACAATGCACGGAATGAGAGAAAATATTTGCAACCACACATATGAAAAGGTTAATATCCAAAATACATAAGAAAATCAAATAACTCAATAGTAAAAAAAAAAAATAATAACCTGATTTAAAAAATGGGCAAAGGACCTGAATAGACATTTATTAAGAGAAGACATGCACATGGCCAATACCTGCAGGAAAAAATGATCAACATCACTAATCATTGGGGGAAACGCAAATGAAAACTACAGTGAGCTATCATTTTACAACTGTTAGAATAGCTTTAATCAAAGAGATCAAAGAGAAGTGTTGAAGAGGATGCAGAGAAAAGGGAACACTGTTAGGGGAGATGTGAACACTGTTGGGGGAGATGTAAATTAGGATGAATATATTATCTAGCAATCCCTTGTCTGGGTATTTATACCCAAAGGAATTGAAATCAGCCCCTCGTAGAGATACCTGCATTCCCATGTTCATTGCAGCATTATTCACAATAACCCAGATATCAAATCAACCTAAGTGTCTATCAATGGATGAATGGATAAAGACAGTGTGTTATATATACACAGTGAAATACTATTCAGCCTGAAAAAGTGAGAAATCCTGTCACTTGCAACAAGATAGATGAATCTGGAGGAAAGTAAGTTAAATAAGCCAGACACAGAAAGATAAGTACCTCACAATCTCAATTATATATGGAATATAATGAAGTTGAACTCATAGAAGTAAAGACTAAAATGGTGATTACCAAAGTATTGGAGGAAGGTGAAAGGAACAGACTGGGGAGTTGTTGATCAAAGGGTACACAGTTTAGGATAGATGGGAGGAACAGGTTTTGAGACCTATTGCACAGCTGGCTGACTATAGTCAATAATAATGCATATTTCACTATAGCTAAGAGACTAAATTTCAAATGTCTCTCCATAAAAAATGATAGGTAAGCAAGTTGACATATATGTTAATTAGCTTGACTTAATCATTTAACATTGCATACACATATCAAAATATCACATTGTATCCCATAAATGTATACAATGAATATTGGTAATCAAAAATAATATTAATATTTTTAAATCATCAAATTGTACATCATAAATATATACCATTTTTATGTGTTAATAAAAGTAAAATAAATTTAAAAAATAAAGTAAAAATAATACAATGACTCCATGTATATAAAATTCTTAGTAATATATGTATTTATGTACATTATATACATGTATTTATATACATAGTCTAAATGTAGACTAAATTATAGTGATTAAAAATAGACAAATGAATGTCTAATGATAAATGTAAACGGAGAGAGATTGTGAAGTGATCTGGGAAGACGGTTGGGATGATGGAAATTTTTATTTTGATGATTCTGATAGATTTGCAGGTGTACACATATGTCAAATTGATCACATTTTACACTTTATATATGTGCTTTTTGTTGTACTCTATTGCAATAAAGTATTAAAAATAAAGGATATTTATTTGTCTAATTATTCCTACTCAAGTATAATAAATTTAAATGTATTACTTTGAGAAAAGGAAAAATTGAGCAAGCATTAGAAGAGTCTCACTTTCAACAATATTAGTGGAAAATTAATATTTAATGAAAACAAAAAGTAGTCATTTTTAACAACAGTTTAATAGACGGAAAAAAAAACATTTTATTGTTTACAAAATATATTTACCTAGTCAGCCTCTAATCAACATGGTGGCAACAATAATCTCAGGAAATGTTCAAAGAGTTCTCAAAACATCTATTTACAAGACAAGATCTTTCATCCTGTTTAAATAGGAGAAACTACATAATTTTCTGGTGAGCTTTAGTCTAAACATTTACCTCTAAGTAATCCAGTAGAAAAATAAACCAATATTTAAATCTGTGATGGAGGAATGCATCTGTGATCAAAAGCAACTTGTACTTTGCTGGAAATCAGTCCTTGAAAAATGGAGTATCCTAATACCCTAAACACTTGTTAGGGTGTTCATTTAATTAAAAGATCACAAGAGCAAACAATTCATATTGCAATATACAATTGTTTATCGATACCATTATTTTCTACCTAGCTGAAACCAATGATAACTAAAAATCTCATGTCATCATATATCAGCATTTCACATTACCTTGATATTTTCTCCATCACTTTGTAATTTGAATATATGCTGAGGTGCAATTTAAATCTCATTTGATCATATTGTTCTCATAAAAAAGGAGCTATGTTTTATTCATTGTTCTTTCTGATATAACTTAACACAAAACCTGAATATTAAAGTGGACTTTGTATGTTTTCAAAACTTAGTTTCAATAAGGTTTTGTGATATAAACATATAGAAACCATAGATCTTAGTCTAGGTTTTTATTTATTTCATATAAACACCTATGCTGGCATGCATCAAGAATAATTCAGAAGCTCCAGGCATCCTTGATAAATGTGGATATGCTTGAGTAAAAGTATTTTTAAATGTTTGAGTTTGAAGAGGCCCCGCAAGTCTCTTTCTTCAACCATCTTATTTTATAAACAAAGAAATTGAGGTTCCAGTGATGCAGGTCATGTGAGTAATTAGCATATTGGCTAGTCCTAACATTCTAGTATTGGCATATTATGTATGAGCCATTCTGCTTTATTGTGTTTTGGAAATATCAAAGATGCTCAGTTTCCATAAACTCCACTTTTCTGAGTACCTCCAAAAGAGATTTCATAATAATTTTATGATATGTCAAATACATTTAAAAATATTTAGAAAATACAAAGAAAAGAATCTTTAAATATTAAGTTTCATTAACATAGTGTATTGCCTTGCACTTTCATAGGACAGTGAAAAAAGGCCAGAGGTATTCTAAAGACTTCCCCTCCAAAATGGCTGGGTAGTTGAAATAGAAATCATATCTTGGTATTTTTAAGTTTTTGTTCACTTTGATTTGCATTAAAGAAAACAAACAAAAAAAGATATATATATGAAGTAAATTTTGGATTAAATATACAAATATGAAATTACAAAATATAAGCAAATGTGTTGAAATATTGAGAAATGTGTATAATTTGCTAACAATATTAAACATACTTATGATAATAGAAAAATAGCAGAAAAGAGTATTAGGGGAAAAAATCATATTAAGTAAGTTATCAGCATCAATTCCTTCTTTGTGCATTCTCAATAATATCAGGTTATTTTGTTTGTTTTTCAGGAAGTGTGATGGCAACAAAATGACTTTCCAGGAAATTGTCTAATGTTATCAAATAAAATCAGTAATTTGTGATAGAATCAAGGTGCCTTCTTCATAATCCTTTTAAAATTTGTTAATTTCTTTCCAAGAATTTCTTGACAAACACAGTCTGCAAAGATGTACAATAATATAAATTACTTTGTTCTTGAGAAAATATTTTCTTTCTAAAGGCATTAGCCATAAGAAAATGCATCGTGTTTCACAGTTACCATTACAATCCATCAGTATTAATGTGCTGGAAATGTTCCAATAGAAATGTTTTGTCAATAAGAGTGTCTCATACATTCCTACCAAGACAGTTATGTCCTTTCAAGCATCAGAGAATCTCCAACATTGATGATTCATAAATATTATTGAAAATGATGTTAAATTTGTTCATTTTCTAATAACAGGTATACTAAATTATTTTAAAATTCCAAAGCAATGACTTAAAGTGACTTGTGAAAGCTTTATCCATATTAGCTGTTCCACTTCCCAAATCTCACATAGTTATGAAAATATTTTTATTTCTTCTCAAAAGTATCCTGTTATAGTGCCCCCTTCCAGACAGACAAAAATACTATTCTGATAAGATATAAGTACTGACATATGTCACTGAAACTAAAATACTATTTCATGTTATATGAGGATGTAAAATAATTTACCAAACCAATTTGAATTAGAAATGAAGACACTTACTGCATGTTTGAGACACAGAATCATAAATATTATAAAGAAATAGATAAAATCTGAGGATATATTGACCAAACGTGTTTTGGGTTAAATATTGCAACGAAAAGGACAGTCACTGTTTTCAGGATAATTAATATTAAGATGATTAAATATACTGTGAAATGTCCCATAGCATCCACTAGATGTCTCCAATAACTGACTTAATGGCTACATTCCTTCCAAAGCTATGCATTAAATGCTAAAACATGAGCTACATAGGTATTGTGATTTTTCTGTAAAAATTCTTATTTTTTAAAGCAGACAAAGCTCTTTTAATAAACATACAAAAGGAAAAAAACTTACATTCAATATCAAGGTACATGCTCTTTTGGTGCCCTCCAATTCTACTTGCAGCTTCACAGTCATATCTCCCTGAATCTGACAACTTCACATCTTTAATATGCAGTGATGAGCTTCCATGCTGCCCTTTGACTTCAATACGGCCGTCTGGGCTCTGTTTACATTGATTCAGGAAAAAGAAAGATTTTATGCTTGTTTGTGCAAAACGATGACCAAATACATAACATTATGTTATTTTCTACATTTCTCTGGCCAAAAATAAAAATAATCATAATAATTCCAGCTGCAGAAAATATTTCTTACGTAGCTGAGAATAAGTTTTTTAAAAAGCAAACTTTTTAAATTCCCACCACAACTTCATGAAGATTTCATGTCCCCCGCCTCCATAATCATAAATAACATTGCATTGCCTCCCAAATAAAACCCCAGGCACTCAGCCTGAAGTTTAAAGATCTCCATGTACCTTTCTGTACAAAGCACATTTTACAATTTGGATACCATTAATTTCAATTAGTTTGAATTACTTGTGCTGTCCTGAACGTCCTATGCTTTCCATAAGCACCCTTCACAGACTTGTTGCAAATATTTCTCCTGTTTTCACTTCCATATTTACATGTCAAGATTCTGCTGTCTATCCTTTAATTTATGGGCAAATTTCAATTTATATTCAAAATTGTCCCTGATTGTCCAAATAAATAATTACAACTTCTTTGGATTCCATACTTTTCTTGGGACACATTGCTTTTACTAAAGTCTTAGAATTTCAGATTTCTTCCTGTAGGATGATATTATAGTTGAAGGAATGTGAGAAAATTGTTATGGAACTTCATGTAAAAAATACCTGGACTTCTAGGACAGAAGCATTATATTTTAATATTTTTATATAGCAAATTAAGTTACAGTGAAATTTACATGTAGTTGAGTAAAGAAAAGATAATCCTTCAGCTACTATTTACTATGGGTTAAAAACTTGCATATAGTTATTTTTATTAGAATGTAGCAACACAATACTCTATTATTATAATAACACAAAGTAAATTCTTCATTTTATAAGGAAAATATATTCTTTCACATTATTGAAAAAAGTGCATTTTAAATTTATAATTTTCTTGCCTTGAAAGTAATCATATTTTCTTTTTCTTTTTCTTTTTCTTCTTTTTTTTTTTTTTTTGAGACAGTCTTGCTTTGTTGCCTGGGCTAGAGTGAGTGCTGTGTCGTCAGCCTAGCTCACAGCAACCTCAAACTCCTGGGCTTCAGCAATCCTACTGCCTCAGCCTCCCGAGTAGCTGGGACTACAGGCATGCTCCACCATGCCCGGCTAATTTTTTCTACATATATTTGATTGGCCAGATCTTTTCTTTCTATTTTTAGTAGAGATGGGGTCTCGCTCTTGCTCAGGCTGGTCTCGAACTCCTGACCTGGAGCGATCCACCCGTCTCGGCCTCCCAGAGTGCTAGGATTACAGGCGTGAGCCACTGTGCCCAGCCAAAAGTAAATATATTTTCTTGTCATTACCTGTTGTACATGGTATTGTCTTTAACTTGTGAAAACTATTAGCATGTAGATAATATCAGCATACGATTAGTAAAAATGCTGGCATTTAAACATTATTATTACTGTATCTGAAATCATTAAAAGAAATTCTGTAAAAACAATTTTGGGGAATATGTGTGACTCCTTAGGAAGTTCTAAGCCATTTTCAGACTTAACATTGGCTCTGTAATGATGCATGATGTGCAGCTGACTCAAATACTTGCACTAGAAAACCAAAGACATTTTTTCTAAAGGGCATGTCTCTCTTTGTGTTACAAAAAAGCTTTATACGTATCTGAAAGAAAATTCATTTATATCTTGGCTTTAATGCAACACCTACTGAAGATTAATTTAAGACATCTGATATTTGATTGAGACAGGTTAATGGGCATTTTAGCTGTCTGTCTAGTGTTTCCAGGTTCTATCACTGAATTAAGTCAGATGATTAGAATGCAAAGTGCCTGACTATACATTATTACTCCCATCCTTTGCAGAAATGTACTCTCTGAAATTTGATTTGATGTTATATTCTTTGCCTTTCTAGAAGGTCAGTTTAAGAATTGCTTATTTGAATATTATTTCAATATTTTTATAAAAGGCTATTTTTAGAGTTTATTGTCCTTTCAAGAATCCCTTAATAAAATATCCATGTGATAACCACTTTATTAAGTTTCAAATTAAATTTTTTCTTGGCAATTTCAATTGAAATTATACAAGGTGTCATGTTTATAGGTTATTTTTGTGACCTTACCTGGCTAGACATTTATTATCAAATTTAGAACCCAACTGTAGTACGCAGCATATTTGAGGTGGTCAGTACTTCCTATCTTTCTTCATTACACTGTGCCCTTGCACATTTTTAGAGTCACTAACTAACCCCTTTGGCCTTTTGAGAGAATTATGGATCATGTCACTTAGCCACTCAACAAGTTTGTGTGTGTGTGTGTGTGTGTGTGAGTGTGAGTGTGTGTGTGTGTGTGTGTGTGTGCGCGCGCGCGTGCGCGCACACGCAACATTCTACAATAAGGAGCCAGGCACTGGGGATACAGTGCTGAGCAAAATGGAATAGTTTCTACCCTTAGTGGCATTACAGTTTATCAGAGAATACATACATATTCATTTTAAATTACAATGCAAATAAATTGTGAGAAGTACCATGGAGGAAGACCACAGTTTCATTTTGGGGGTAAGTAAATGGAGAGACAGGGTAGAGTCAGAGATTGTTGCCTGAAAAACCAAATGTGAATTGAGACCTGCAAAGGGTGAAAGAGGTGTGATATTGAGTAGTGAATTCCACCCAGATGTGCCAGGAAGATATATAGAAGTGAGTAAAGCAAGCAGATGCACAGAAGCAAGTGAGGGCGTGTAGCTCTCCTGATGTTGGAGGAGCAAATAGAGACCACATGCAGAACCCAAGACAAATACATAGGCACAAAAAATGTGCACCTAATTTTGCATCCTTGCATTATATATTCTGTTGGTCTCATTCCTACTGGCATTGTTTCATTACTGAATGTAAAGTAAACTCAACTTCAAATACTTGATGGTAAAGACAATGTATAACTGCTAAATATGTAAAGAGGAAAACCAACACTGTCCAAAGATTATAAGCATTAATTTATCCAAACTAACATCTCAAAATTATTTTAATATTGTGTTAATATAACAGATTTCTACAGTCCTACCAAGAATTTTAAACAGAAAGATTATTTTTCCTCCTTATAAGATCCTTTTATTTACTACCAGCTATATTCTCTTTGGTCTGGGTTTCCTTCCAACTTTCTAATTTTTTTCCTGTTTTGATTTTATGCACTGAACTTTTTTACAATTACTTTTTCTCCTAGCAGTGTAAATGATGTCATAAAGAGAAATATGTGCAATAAAATTTCTAAACTTAGTTTCTTCACTAGGTCCTACTACTATTTTGTTTTCATTGCATATATTAGTAATTTATTCAACAGCTAGGAATTGAAGATAATCATTATAGGTAAGGCATATGATAAATTATACCTGTTAAACAATATTCTAAACATTTTACATTTACTAGTTCATTTAATCCCAATGATGCCACTATGAGGTTGGGACTAATATCACATCCATTTTAAGATGAGGACATTGGTGCAACAAAACATTAAATAACTTGCTATGCCCTACACCTTATAAGTGATAGCAAGTGGATGTCCAGGTAATCTGGCCGTGGAGTTCATGTTCTGAATTACTCTTGCTATGTGGTCTACAACCAGAACCACAACTATGAGGTTGCACTACACATCAACCACATCTATGTGACACATACTATACTGGATTCTGGGGATAGAAAGATAAATAAGAAAGGCAAAGCTAAAAGAATGAATTGGAATGTTCCTAACACAAAGAAATGTCAAATGCCTCAGGTGATGGATACTCTAATGACTCTGATTTGATTAATTTACATTGTATTCCTGTATCAAAACATCACATGTACGATATAAAGATATACAATTATATACCCATAATAATTTAAAATATATATTAAAAAGTGTAAGAAAGAATAAAAAAGGAAGGAAAACCCCTTAGTAGCCCAGGAAATAGGATCTAGAGGAAGAAAATGACAAATTATAATACATGCTAGTGTAGATGAAATTCAGGAAGAAAATCATATATGATCTACAGAGATAAGGAATTTTCCTGTAGGTATTTCTGTCTAAACTGAAGGACAAGTAATGATGATAAGCCAGGCAATGGACTGGCTCTATAATTTTCAGAGCCCACTGCAAAATAAAATGTAGGCTTGCTTGTTTAAAAAATATTAGAGTTTCAAGCTGAAGATATCAACACATTTACCCAACATGGGGTCATTCTGAGTGTAGGCTCCTGTACAGGTTACACCCCCACAAAGTCAGCCCCGGCCAAAAGGAGGGAAAGTGAAACAGAGGGAATGGCCTGAAAATATGGCAAAAATATTTTCTGTCTCTTTAAAACATCCTGCACTCTTTCTTGTAAACTGAAGCCTGCATCCCTGCCTCAGGCCAGTGGTTGGGAGGGGCAGGGTAATATCTTTTGTTCTTTGTGCTACAGGAGATGGCTCAGCCCAGGACCTGGCTGAAGGAGATCCTGGGTGGAGGTCAAGGGATTGTCTTCAATGGATGGGATGGAGATGGGACAATCAGGATCATCAACTTTGGTTGAAGAGCAATTGCCTGAAGCTGAGAACCCACCCTTTAAAAGCTAAAAGCTCTGTTTTTCTATTTATTATGAGGAGGATGGCATTTTTCAAACAGTAGTTCCCATCCTCCTCATTTTCCAGTAAATTAATAAATTTCTCTTTCCTTCTCCTCAAACCACTTGTCCTCATTCTTCTGATGCAGCCTCTCGAGGGCAAGTGGCAAGCTTTCGGTAATAAAAGTAGGTAGGGTATAGGAACTATGTGGGCCTAGACTCGAGGGAAAGCATGGTATATTAAAGAGTTGAAAGAAGTTCACTGTAGCTGTGATATTTAATATGAAGTGGAAGGGGTGACATATAAAGGAGTTGGAGAAATAAACAAGAATATAATAAAAAGCCTCAAAAGCCAAGAGAAGGGAAATAAGAACATGGGAACATGTTCCATATCATTAGCCATCATGGAAATGCAAACCAAAACCACAGGACCACTTCATACCCACTGGAGTAGCTATAATCAAAAAGACAGATAATAACAAATGTTGACCAGTGTGTGGAAAAACTAGAACCCTCATGTCTTATGAGTGAGAATATAAAATAATGGAGGTTTCGGATAAAATGTCCAAGAGTTTCTCAAAATGTTAAATGCATAGTTATCACATGACTCAGCAATAATTAATGCATTCCTAAGAGAAATGACTATGTATGCTCACACAAAAACTTGTACATAAGTGCTCATAATAGCATTATTAATAAAGTCAAAAAAGTCAAAACAACCCAAATGCCTATTCACTGATTAATATATATAAAAAAGTGATCTATCCACATAAGGGAATATTATTTGGTAATAAAAATAAACTATTTACACATGCTTTAACATGAAAGAACCTTAAAAATATTATGCTAAGTGGAAAAAGCTAGTAACAAAGAACACATATTGAATTATTCAATTTATTTAAATATTCCAGAATAAGCAAATTATATAGCTACAAAAAATATAGTAATGGTTGCCTATGGCTGGCAGGGTAATGGGAGGTGATAATGAGGAGATTGGGGAGTAATGGACAAGAAGGATGATGAAAATGTTCTAAAATTGATTACGTTGATGGTTGCACATCCCTAAGAATAAAAGACTTTTAATTGTATAGTTTAATGGGTGAATTGTATGCTATGCAAATGTATATAAATAACACCATTAAGAAATAGAAACCAATGGCAGGGGTTTGTGTGCCTTGCAAATAATTGGAGAAATACATGGAGGATTTTAGGCAGAGGCATTGTGATTTGAAAAGGTCACTCATTTTGCAAGGTGAAGAATAAATTATTGAGGATGCTATGGTCTGAATGTTTATATCCCCTCCAAAGTTCATATGTTGAAATCATATACCAAAAGGTGATATTAACAGGAAGTGTGGCCTTTGGGAGCTGATTAGATCACGAGGATGGTAAAAGTTACCACAGAGAGCTAGCTAGTCCCTTCCTCCAAATAAGGACACAAAAAGAAAATGCCATCTATGAGAAAGTGGGCCCTCAGCAGAGACTGAATATGCACTACCAGTAACTTGACCTTGGATTTCCCAACCTCTAGAACTGTGAGAAATATATTTCTGTTGTTTATAAGCCACCTAATTTATGGTATTTTATTATAGCAGCTTGAACAGAGTAAAAACAGATGGTCAGCGAGACCCACTGCAAATTCATTACACTGATAACATGTTGGGAAAAGGTAGTGGTAGGTAAGATGGAGAGAAAGAAGTGAGTGGATTCCATAGACTTACTAAAGTGGAAATGACATGTTTAGTGAATGACTAAATGGCGGGTGGTGATGAAAGAAAGGAGGAAAGAAATATTTCCAGGATTTTGTCACAGACCCCTAAGTAGGAAATATTATCTTTTTTTTAATGTGTTTATTTATTTGTTTATTTATTATAGCTTATTATGGGGGTACAACCATTTTGGTTAAATATATTGCCCCTGACCCTCCCAACCCCCCGAGTCTGAGCTTCAAGCATGTCCATTCCCCAGACAGTGCCCATCACACTCATCATGTAGGTATACACCCATCCCCTCCCCCTACCTCTGTCCGATACCCAATTGGTGTCATTCCTAAATGTGCACCCAGGTGTTGATCAGGGAAACCAATTTTCTGGTGAGTACATGTGGTGCTTATTTTTCCATTCTTGGGATACTTCGCTTAATAGAATGGGTTCCAACTCTCCCCAGGAGAACCAAAGAGATGTCGTATCATCGTTATTTCTTATAGCTGAGTAATAC
>CM052436.1:17365206-17409987 GCA_028533085.1 Varecia variegata
CAGCCCACATATTCATAGCTCAGGAACACAGGTTGTGACAAACTTCTATGTAATTCTTTTATGTTCCAAAATCACTTTGCACTCTGAAAGATGCCAGCCTTCCTCATCTCCTCAAAATCTTTCATAGAATCATAATTTCTGTAGAAATCTGCATATGCCTTCTTTCTTGGTTCAGCCACACCAAACTTATACAAAGCTGAAGCCCCCAGGGATACAATGACTGCTCCAACAATATGAAAGCGCAGATGCTTGGCCAGGAGGCCACGCATCTGAGGTTTCGCCAAAGTGCTGGATGCCATGGTAGTTACTGTCCTTGATGGGTATGCCAACCTCAACACACCCTTCCTGAATTGTTTAATATATCTTATTTAAATTTATTATCTGTTAATCTATGAGTCAAGAATAAGGAAGGCATTGCAACTACTGTGTTAAGGTAATTTTCATTACAATGGATTCAATTTCATTTTTAATTATTGGGTAACTAATATTATCTTATGTACTTGTTTTTACTGTATACTTGACAACAGAATTAATTGAATGTATTATTTTGCTGAAATTTTTATGTTTGCTAAAATATTTTCATAGATATACTGTATCTACTTATCTACATTTATTCAAATTTATTTTTTCTGTATATATTTTTTAAATTGTTCTGAATTTATCTGCATTTCTATATCCATTTATTCAAATTTTTTCATCATATTGCTGAAATTTAGTTAGCACTATTCACTAGAATACCACACACATAATTCAAATTATATTTACCAGAAAATTTGTTGTTTTGTTTTGCCTCTTCATATTCACTGATATCTTTATATTTCTTTATAGCTTATGATTTTATATTTTATTCAGGGTAGTAGATCACTTTATAAGAAGAAGTAAATACCAACTAAATTCTCTATGTAGAATATGTTATTTACAAGAAGAAAATATATTTTCTGTTGCAGAGCCATATTAAAATCATTTTTAATATATAAATAGCATTTTCCCCAAAACAATTTTTATAAAATTTTGAACTACTATCATGTTATCTTACAAATCTGATGACAGATTATTTCAAATGAAGTTCTTATAACAGACTTCAAATAATGGATCATTAATAAATGATTTTTTTAAATAACAATGGCATTTTCATTTTTTAAAATACTTTTAGGATTCTCTCAAAAATAGTTTTTTAAAAGGATATGTTCACCATATGACTAGACTTCTCTGAGAATCTTTATTCAAGCTGTGGGCTGAAAAAGATTTCAGAAAGTTGTAAATGATTGAAAACCCACCTCTCAGCAAGCTCTGAAGCATCAAGGAAGATTTCTAACATGCCTAATTATATTCCACCACCTACATCAGAGGGTGAATAAAAGTATCCATTTTTCCTATTGCCCAGCAGGGACCTATATTACTGCTCTCAGAGCACTGGTATGAAAAAATGCATTAGGTAAATCTTAAAAGTGTCATTCAAATAAAAAATCCTCTAGAAAAACCCATTATCTCTGCAAAGGAAAAAAAAAAAAAAAAAAAAAACTATTGGCGTTAAAATCTACAGGTGCCAGAAGTTGGTGGTAGGTTCTTTAGCATTCTTCTCCACAATCAGAGATTGACTTTTTATCCAGTCTAAAGATATTATCAAAGTAATCTTAGCTTTTCTCACTAATTGAGTTATATGGAAAAGCTAAATAGAAGAAAATTGAAAAAAACATTCCCTTACTAGACTGTTATTAAAAATCATGAACTGAAAAATGAATAAATATCTATATATGAGCTTAGCACAGAAATAAAAACTGTGTCGTAAAACTTATTAAATTTACTGAGTCAACTGAAAGATTTATAGGATAAGGAAATATTAGAAATAGAAAGGAACTTATTTGATAAATGATGGACCTATACTTCAGAAAAAAACATGGTAATCTACCTGATATCACAGAGCAAATAAATCAGTGTCACAACCATCCCATAACACTAATTAATTAAGCTCTATTTTTATAAACTTAGAATTCCAAAGTTAACATGACTGGGAAGCCATGTGTTATACAAATTAATTTCCTTAATATAACTTAGTCTGTGTGTAGCTGTATTTAATGTCAAGATCATAATAATTTTTCAAAATAAATATTTCATGAGTGTGTGTGTGTGTGTGTGTGTGCGCGCGCGTGTGTGTTTGGGATGGAAGAAATACAGCCATTTAAAAGATGGAGGATCTCTACAGAGCACATACACAAGAACCATCTCTAAGCATTTTCAAAATATGGCTTTTTTGAAAGAGCCAAAGATTTAGTGGATCAGAAGGTCTAGTAGATAGGCTCAGTCAGAGCCCTAGGAGTGAGACTTAGTCACACCTATGTGTATACAGCTCATTATGTGATTCTGATGTACAGATTTGGTTAAAAACCACTACCCTGAATATTATCTCAGAGATTTAAATCCTTAGCAAGGCAGAATATCAGGGAAACTAAGATTATTTTAGACCCTCTAGTGTAACATCACAATCAAATGAAAAGATTTTCTTTTAGACATTGATGATCTTGCAGATTTGCTAGAGAAATTCGAGGGAATGGATCATCTCTCATTTGTAATTTAATACATTATATTATCTGTAAGCTCTGATTGTTGGAAATTCTATGCATTTTTGCAATGTCATCCTTATTGTCATACTGCCATCCACGGTAATTAAGCTATGTGTCTAGTTCAACTGCATATATAACTCTAAAATATTTTAACAAGCATTCCATTAATATTCCTTCAATTATTTGTTAAGACATTTTATGAAGTTTATTTATTTGTTTTTCACACGAGGCTTCTCTCCTTGACCTCTCTTCTTGGTTTTAATGTTTTATTTCATATTTTTATATCAATCTTATAATCATGCATTACAAATTGCCCATAATTGCATCCCAGAATGCACCTGCAGGGTTTGGTAAAAACGGTCTGAATAAAATTCCTCATAAAAGTTATAAAACTAAAGCTATAAAAAACTGCCCAGAAGTATAACTACTTACAAAGACATATAAAAATGCTTATATACTATTCTTCATTCTCAAAGATAATGTTATAAATATGCCATCATCGTTTTTATATTTTATTTAGTTTTTCATATCACTAGAGGTCTTTTTTTTTTAAGTACACATACTTGAAACTCTACACTCTCTGTATTTTTAAATCAATAATTGTGGATTTTTCACTCATTTTGGTGATTTCTATTTAAGGAGAAAGTTAAAAATCTTAAATTGCTATAATATAAAGATATCAATTAATTATACAATTGCATATTTTTAAGGTTTTTTTTTAAGTCAGAGTCTAATCACTTTTTATTAGCCTATAAAAACTATATACTATAGTATATATTATATAGACATAGTTTGCAACATGAACCAAAACAGAGACTGTCAAGCAAGCAAATGGAAATGGGCCTGTGATAATGCAGAGAAATATTCCAAAACTATATCTGTGACTTTGTGGAGGCCACTTCCATACTCAAACTGGTATTTTGAAGATGAAAATTGCATATTTTAAAACTACATATTCATAAAAAAAGATTGTTAAATTTAAATATGTTTTAATTCTATCTTCATTCTGAAATTGTAAGCACCATGAAGCAAAAAACTTGTATTTTCCATTGCTACATTCCTTGTATCTAGAATGGTACATTCCAAAATAACGGTATATTTGTTGATAGTTGTTAAGTGAATTGGGGCTAGTGATAAAGGAAATGTTAATCACAGAAATTCCTATCACTTTAATATTGTTTCTTTGCTTACATTTTATGAAATTTATACTCAGAAAATTTGCTGGAAGAATAAAAAAAGGGGAAACACTTAAAAGGCTAACATAGTCTTGATATTTTGTATATAAAAATGATCTAAGAATTTTCAGTGGCGATTTTCATGTGACGTGAAAAATTCACCCCATTATATTCTGTCTTCTAATAAAAATTGTTTAAGTAAATATTTTGTTTTAAATATGAAGTTTCCTTAAGTAAGTCCAGAGCAAGAACCCCTTTATTAAATGACATTAAATTGCACTAAAATATTTGCACATACATAATAAAGAATACTATACTTGAGCTTAAAACAATAATACAATAATGAATGCAGCAGTGTTATAATAAAAATTTGTATGTTGAGATATTTAAATTGTTATAAACTTTAAAGCACCATATTTTATTAAGGTACTTTTATCTAAGGAACTATCTATCTTTATTACTGGGAGAAATCCCTTTTGAATTGGTACATTAGTTTGCAAAAGCGTTTTAAGTATCTATCTTCCAGATCATAGTGCTTAAAATCATGGAGGAAAATGCTTACTATGTTTACACTATAAGCATATAAAGAAATGTTTTGGTAAAATTAAGTGTTAAAGTTGACTATTCCTACTTTGAATTAAAATTAAAACAAATAATCTTAAATTTCAGTTTGAATACATCTACTTATTGAGAGAAATAGAGGTAAAATGTACTTACAGTACAAAATTTAATATTGATATTTAACTCCCATATATAAATGATAGATACCCTTCCCAACAAAAAGTTAATGTTGAACCCATAAGTCTGTTTTCTTTAACATAGAAAGACACTTTTTTTTTCAGATGAATGTAAAAGAACAGAAAATTCTAATATTTTAATTATAAACTTTTGAGGTGATCTAAACTGAGACCAAGACCACCATTTCATATTTTACTTTAGCTAAAAAAGGAAGAAATTTTTTAAAAATTGATTACTTTGCTTTATTTATTCAGATTATTGGCATCATCTTGAAAGAACAATTTGGTGTTAAGGATTTAAATTAAATGAGTTTCTGTTACAATGACTTGTGCATTAACTCTGTACACATAAGTAAAGTGAACCATATTATTTACTGGAGGGAAGTGTATGATCCCACAAATACGGTAATGGAGAATGGGTTCTATCCTCACTGAAGCATCTTTAAATATGATTCACTCAAAATTTCATAGCTAAATTATACATGACATTAATTCAAAATATGTTTGATATAAAAGCAGCATTTCTCAAAATGTGGTCTTTGTACTACTCAGGTTATATAGGCTGAGTTTAGGTACTCTTTTGAAAAACAATTTTTATTGTGTTATTTTATATTTATCTTAAAGTCCATTTAAATATATAACTAGTATATGCATCATACTTTGTATTTCATGACAATTTGGGTTAGGATAAGAATAAATAAAAATTAACTCAATTTAAAGAAAAATATGGGCATATAACAGTCCAGGGAGTACTTGAATATAGAGAAGAGATGAAGCTGGTTGTCAAATTACTGAAGTTTGAGAAATGCTGCTTCAAGACAGTTATAACTTATTGCTGTACATTTCAAATACTTCTTATTCAATGTAGAGTGGGATTAATTTCTACTGGATGTAGGCCTATAATTTACTAAGTAGGACAAGTATAACAGGAATAAAATAATTATAGATTCTGTGTCTTAAGAGTAGATAAATGACATGAGAGATGTCATCCACTAGACAATATAATAAGCACTTTATAGTTATTACACAAAACATTCTATTCACATACATAAAATTGCTTACTGTTATGTTTATCATATTCTAAGAATTCTAGGAGCAAAAATCACCCCTTTAGTAGAATTTTTTACTTTCATTTAATACTAAAATTGACAAGTAACATAATATTTCTGGGAAAACGTTTAAATGAAACCAGTTTTATCATATGGATATAAAATCATATTTTGAAAAATTTATGGGAACAAAAAATTCTTAAGCAGTCTTTTTTTTTTTTTTTTTGTGGAGCACAGCATATTCTTTTTATTACTACCTTAATGCCCTGTTCAGATACATCTTAGAATGTGGAAGAATCACGGCTGTGTGCAGTGGCTTACTCCTGTAATCCCATCACTCTGGGAGGCCAAAGCTTGAGCTTGCGAGTTAGAGACTAGCCTGAGCAAGAGCGAGACCCCAGCTCTACTAAAAATAGAAAAAAATAGCTGGGTGTGGTGGCATGTGCTTTTGTCCCAGCTACTCGGGAAGCTGAGGCAGGAGGATCACTTGAGCCCAGGAGTTTGAGGTTGCTAGGCTGATGCCATGGACCTCTAGCCTGGGTGACAGAGAGAAATTGTCTCAAAAAAAAAAAAAAAAAAAAAAAAGAATGTGGAAGAGTCAATTGCACATCAGTTTTTACTGATATATAACATGGCAAGTATGCAAAGGCCCAGAAGGAGACAAAAATCACTCATTTTTTAGAGAGGAAAACATTGGAGGAGTGAGGGAAGACAGATGTAAGGGAAAAGAAAGAAGAAGAAGATGATGATGTAGGAAATCTGTGATATTTCTGAGGGAAAGATGTAGTTTCTGCACCACCTAACAGAAACACAGCGCCAGCGCCTGGAGCACTTAGCAAAATTGTTACCAAGTAGACTAAACAGGTACCAAGATAACCACTGGGCCCTGGAAAAGTGCCCAGCACTTTCATGCCCTGAAATGGCTGACTCAGACCAGCCCTGACTGCTTTAGAGCTGCTTTGGTCATCCTATAGTGCCCTTCAGCTAATTGTAATACTAAAATCCCCACCTAGTGAAAAATTGCAATGTCATTAACATAACATGAGTTTCATGACCATGCATAGCGATGGTACTGTGCCAGCTGTGATTTGTTTCACTGTGAAGAAGCAAAGATACAATGTAAAAACATCACATTACTTATTGGGAAAGGATTTAAAGCTACCCCACAGGGTTGGCAGATGTGGATTTTGCATATTAGAAAGCTGTTGAAGAGCTTCCTATACCACACAACAGCAAGGGCCCTTGTAAGTAACCTCTAATAAACTCATCTAACTCATCAAACTGGACTTGACTGAGTCATTCTTTGATCTCTCAGCTTCCTCTCAGTTTACGGATGGTTTTCTACCCTGTCCTGGGATTTTTTTAGGAAATAATTTCTGATCCTGATTTTGTGTCTCAGAGGAAGAGAGAGCGGCCTTTGCCATTTAAGAGTGTCTCAGAATCTATCTCATCTATGATAGGAAGCTAGAGACCTCCTCTGTACTTCCCTGTACAGATGTAGATTGAAGTCAAACATAAGGTCTTTAAGATGAAATCCAAATGCAGATTTCTGATATTGTCAACTTCCAAGAGGAATGTGATATACAGTCAAAAGATCTGGAATTTAGTGTGGTAAGACAACTTGATATCTGAATTATTGAATTAATATTGCTAGGGATTATTTAAGTAAACTTCTATGTAGCTATGTTAAGGAAGCACAATCTATGACAACTAGGGGTAAAAGACTCAGTCAATTTTGTGAACAGTATTCCTTCATAGAATACATATATGACCATAGAATACATATATGACCATACTCATAAAAATTTTATCTGGTCACTTTCATGGCAGCAATCGATGACTAAGACTTACCACATTCACTTTTTTTCATTTATTTTTCATTTATAAAAGCCCAGATCTCACCACTATACAATGTACCCATATAACAATATTGCATTTGTGCCCACTAAATATATTGAAATTTAAAAAAAAATATGATATTGGAAACAACTCAATAAAATAGAGAACAGAATATTTTCCCAAAATAACATTGCATACTGGAAAACATTTCTAAACAAGTGGATATGTTTATATATATACATACATATATATATATATATATACACACACATATATATATATATGAAATTTATCTGAAGAGATTTTAAGAGAGTGGAGGCAAGATGGCAGACAAAAGAAACTGCCAGCCAGAATTTCTCTTCAAGAAACATAGATTTTTAGATGAAAGTGAAAAAAAAAAAACAAATATGCAGACAAATATAGATTGTATGAGCGTCAGAAGGAAGGGTGCCTGAATGCCTCCTCCTATAGGAGACTCCATGGGAAGAAATTGTTGAGCACGATTGGAAGGAGAAAGGCATTGAGAGGGTATAAACACTGAGAGGTTTGGAGACCAGTGACGAGGGTAGATGGAGTGGTTAAATTTCCTCTCCCTTGCATCTTGGACTCCTTGTGGGCTCCTGAGCTACTGGAGAGACCTACTAACACCAACCCAGAGACGGCTGCCTCCAGTGAGTGGTGAGCCTCTTGCAGACAGGGCACCAGGCTCCCAGCTCCCTCGGGGCAACTCCTGCCCCTACAGACCTGAGGGAGGCACCATATTGCTTCATTCACCCCTCCCCCTCCCCTGCCTGGGGCTGCTGAGACAGACAATTTAGCCACCACCCAGAGGCATCTCCAGGGAATGGGACCTTTCCTTTTGGGGTCCTGCAGCAGGCTCTGGGGTACTGGGACTGTGAGTTCCCTACCTGCCAGCCCTCCCAGGTGCTGCTTGGGGGCTAACTCCAGCAGAGCCGGGCGAATCCCGAGGTGGAGAGACACTGATCCAGCTTGGGCACCATTGAGGTAACTTGAGACCAGCACTCATCTCCCTGGCAGAGTCAGGGATTGATCTCTAGGGCCCAGAGGACAGGCCTACAGGCCAGATCCTATACACCCCGGTCTCAATGGCATTGCCCAGGAGCACAGAAGGGATATTTGCAAACTAGTTTACTGAGGTGTGTGTGTGCCTTCAGGGCAGATCAGAGTGGGTCTGAGCTATAGCATGCTTGAGGGGCAACCCTCCTCCCATGGGAGGACCGCGCTCCCAGATCAGGCTGCGATCTTGGGTAGGGAACCTCTTGGCTTGCATCACAGACAGGGGAAATCCACTGGCTTGAGGTCCTGCCTGTTGGTAGAGGCCCGGGAGAAACTGTGGAAAAGAGGCAGGTGGAAAGGAGTGAGGCCTGCTCCAGACTGTCAGACTGTGGGTCTCAGACAGTCCCATCTCCACACCCAGACTTTTTGGCTAACTGGGGCCATTTCAGCCCCTCCTTGGCAGCTTTGTCCAGAAGCAGAGAATAGACCTTTGGCCCCTGCTAACAGCATTTGTGGAGCTTGAGGGCAGGCTCACCCAACCCAGCCCCACCCAGCCTCACTCCCCTAACTCTCCCTACTGAGATGGAGAAAAGGAGACACTTGGAAGTCCCAGGGCCCCACCCACCACCTGACCCACTAGAGTGCCTCTCTAAAGGAACTAGAGCTGTTTACAGGAACCCAAAACAACACTGCAGCTTGCACCTCCTGGCAAGTATCCCCTACTGACAGGCAGGTCAACTTGCACACCCATTTACTTCATTCACTGACTCATAATACAGGGTGTGGTGGAATCTCTCCTGCATCACCACCTGCTGGCTCAGAGACTAAACTGGGCATGTCATTATCTAAATAAAAATCTAAAGGTAAGAAGTAACAGCTGATCCAGATGGGAAGGAATCAGTGAAAGAATTCTGGAAGTATGAAGGTTCAAAGTGAAAGCACACCCCCAAAGGGGAGCACAACCTCTCTAGCAATGGATATCAACCAAATTCAGAACACTAAAATGACAGAAGCAGAATTCTGAACATGGATTGTAAGAAAACTCAATAATATGCAAGAGAAAATGGATACTCAACACAAAGAAACCACACACACACAAAAAAATCCAGGACTTGGAAGAAAAATTCATTAAAAAAAATGAAATATTAATTGAAATATTAATGAAAAATCAAACAGAACTTCTGGGAAATGAATTCAAGGAATTACAAAACGCAGTGGAAAGCCTCAAGAATATAGTAGATCAAAGAGAAGAAAGAATCTCAGTGATTGAAGATAACATCTTTCAATTAAATAAGTCAGTTGCAGAGATAGAGCAGAGAAATAAAAGAGCCAAGCCTATAAGAAATGTGGGATTATGTGAACAGGCCTAAAATGAGAAGTATAGGCATCCCTGAGGGTGAAGAAAATACACAAGGTTGGATAAACTATTTGAGGATATAATGGAGGAAAATTTCCCAGGCTTTGCTAAAAATCTAGATATCCAGGTTCAAGAAGCTCAAAGGTCTCCTAGGAGACTCATTGCAAACAGGAAGACACCACAACACATAGTCATCAGACTGGCTAAAATAACCACGAAAGAGGCCTTCTTATGAGCGGGTAACCTACAAAGGAAAACCCATCAGACTAACTGCAGACTTCTCACTGAGACCTTACAAGCCAGAAGAAACTGGGGCCCTATTCTCACTCTACTCAAATAGAATAATGCTCAGTCTAGAATCTTGTACCCTGCAAAACTAAGTTTTTTATATGAAGGAGAAATAAAGACATTCTCAGATAAGCAAAGACTAGAGAATTGATCAAGACAAAACCTACACTCCAGGAAGTACTCAGAACAGTGTTACACAAGGATCAGCACAATAACACTCACCAATGTAAACTCAACCAAAGGCTATAGGTCAAAGGCCAGATACCACAATGGCTCAAGAGAGAAAACAAAGCAACAAAGTTCAACTCAACAGGATTAACAGAAATCTGCCCCACCTATTATTTTTTTCAATAAATGTGAATGGCTTGAACTGCCCACTAAAGAGACATAGGCTTGCCGAATGGATAAATATACACAAGCCAAGTATCTGCTGTCTTCAGGAAACATATCTAACCCACAAGGATGCATTCATACTCAAGGCAAAAAGAAGGAAAACAATATTTCACACAAACAGAAGTCAAAAGAAAGCTGTTATAGCAGTTCTGATTTCAGGTAACTTAGTCTTAAAATCAACAAAAGTAATGAAAGACAAATAAGGTCATGTATTTAACTCAGGTGCACCCAGATTCATAAAACAAATCCTATTTGATCTAAAAAAAAATGATAAACAGTAACACCGTAATGGCTGGGCACTTCAACACTCCTCTGACAGAATAGGACATATCCTCTAAACAGAAAATAAACAAAGAAACAATGGACTTAAACAGAACTCTAGAACAAATGGGACTGACTGACATTTACAGAACATTCTACCACAAAACCACTGATATACATTTTTCTCATCAGTTCATGGGACATTCTCTAAGACTGACCATATCCTAGGGCACAAAGACTGTCTCAACAAATTAAAAAAAAAAAAAATAGAAATTATACCATGTATTTTTTCAGACCATAGTGGAATAAAATTAGAAATCAACTCCAGTGGAAACTCTCATCTCTATACAAAGTCATAGAAACTAAACCATCTTCTGCTGAATGATTATTGCTTTAATGAGGAAATCAAGATGGAAATCAAAAGATTCTTTGAAGTAAATGATAAAGGAGATATAAGTTATCAAAATCTGTGGGACACGGCGAAAGAAGTCCTGAGAGGAAAATTTATATCCATAAATGCCTACATCCAAAAGACAGAAAGATCACACACCAACAATATAATAAATCAACTCAAAGAACTAGAAAAGGATAAGTAACCCCAAACCCAGTAGATGAAAAGAAATAACAAAGATCAAAGCAGAACCAAATGAAATCAATAACAAAACAACTATACAAAAGATTAATAAAACAAAAAGTTGATTCTTTGAAAAAATAAACATAATTGACACACCTCTTGCTAGATTAAAGAGAAACAGAAAAGAAAGGACTCTAATAAGCTCGATCAGGAATGAAAAAGTGGCAAAGAACATGAACAGAAATTTTTCAAAAGAAGATAGACTAATGGCCAACAAACATATGAAAAAATGCTCAACATCTCTAATCATCAGGGGAATGCAAATCAAAACCACAATGAGATATCAATTAACTCCAGTGAGAATGGCTTTTATCAAAAAGTCCCCAAGCAATAAATGTTGGCATGGCTGTGGAAAGATAGGAACAGTCATACACTGCTGGTGGGACTGCAAACTAGTACAACCTCCATGGAAAGTAATGTGGAGATACCTCAAGGAGCTACAAGTAGAACTACCATTTGATCCAGCAATCACATTACTGGGCATCTACCCAAAGGAAAAAAAGACATTCTATAAAAAAGACATCTGCACTCGGATGTTTATAACAGCACAGTTCATAATTGCAAAGATGTGGAAACAACCCAAGTGCCCATCAATACATGATTGGATTAATAAAATATAGTACATGTATACCATGGAGTTCTACTCAGCCACAAAAAACAATGGTGATCTAGCACCTCTTGTATTATCCTGGATAGAGCTTTAGCCCATTCTACTAAGTGAAGTAACACAGAATGGAAAACCAAGCACTCCATGTAC
This sequence comes from Varecia variegata, assembly GCA_028533085.1. Taxonomy (NCBI): domain Eukaryota; kingdom Metazoa; phylum Chordata; class Mammalia; order Primates; family Lemuridae; genus Varecia; species Varecia variegata. Next base: position 17,377,275 of record CM052436.1, read on the forward strand.
CGACCATCTAATTGGTATTAACTGATCAACATTTAATGCACATATAATAGTAACATTCATTGAGTGTGAGGAAGGTTGGAGAGGGTAGGAGGTGCTGGGTATATTCACATCTAATGAGTGTGGTGCATACTTTCTGGGGGATGGACATGCTTGAAGCTCTGTCTCAGGTGGGGCAAAGGCAATTCACATACCCTAAACATTTGTACTCCCATAATATGTTGAAACAAAGAAACAAAAAGAGTTTTTAAAATTATATGTGATGCATTATATTTATAAATAGTAATTAGTTTCAAAGCACTGTTTTTAAGTACCATGGTTTTTGGTATCTTGTTGAAGGACATTTTATGGAATATTAATATGCATAGTTCAATAATTTAATTTCATCCACAAATAAAGAGAGTTTTATCAGCATTAGGAACCAGCAGAATACGGGAAATTGCATATAAAATGAACATTTTTTTCTCAATAGCTTTTGTGTGAAATTAATATGATTTATCCTTAATGGAAGCTGACCTGGATTGTAGTATAAAATTGTGCCCAATAATAGTAATAAAAGAGGAGTACATAGTTGTTATTAAGTTACTATCATTAAAACTTTAACCCATATTTTTGAAGAGAAACTCTGAAAAAGTTTACTACTTTAAATTAATCATTTATTTCATAAAAAGAATAGTATTAAGATTCTAGATTGTTTCTTAAAGCATGAGCTTTCAAATATTTTTGGTAATATCTATTATAAGAAGTAATTTATATATATAATTTTTAATAAAACCCATTAAGAAGTTTTAGTATTTACAGCTCATTATATTTTAAATAGTTTACAATAGGAAGTATCAGATTACAAACAAGTTTAAAAAACTGAAGCAAGACCCACACCTTTCACCTCTCACAAAAATTAAATCACGGTGGTTAACAGACTTAAACCTTAGAAGTGAAACTATTAGAATTCTAGAAGAAAATGAGCCTAACACACCTATGTAGGCATGTAGTACTACTATGAAGAGTGAGAGACAGTTCAAATCCTGGCACTGCTATTTACTCCTTGTGTAACCTTGACCAAATCCCTGTATTTCCCTGAGCTTCGGTTGCCTCTTCTACAAGCCTGAGAAAAACAAGTGGACTTAGCTCATGTGAATATTTTGGAGATAAACTGTTGCAGATATATTTTCAAAAGATAGCCTTAACGATATCTCTCAACCAACATCCTTCTCTATAATGTGATTGTGACTCCTTCCCCATTAAGAGAAGAAATCTAATTCTTCTCACGTTGTTTATGGGCTGGGCTTATAATTTGTTTGTGACCATTATAATGTGGCAGAAGTGACAATATGTGACTTCCAAGACTACTTCAGAAAAGTTCATGTAGTGTCTGTCTGGCCTGATTGTCTTCCAATATTATCTCCGGAGAAAGCCTGCTGACATAGGAGAGGACAGACTATTCTGAAACAGCTATGCTGTAGACACTTTCATGTAAGTGCTCCCCAAAACAGCTAAAACTGAGCTTATAGCCCACAGCCAGCACTGACTGGCAGCAACTTAAGTGAGCCATCTTGGCTTCTCAGCACAGTTGAGCCTTCTTGTAACTACAACTACAAACAACATCTAAGAGCAAGCACATTAGAAACTCCAAGTGATATCCACTTAGCTAAATCTTACTCAAATTCCTGATTCACAAAATCATAAACAAAATAAAATAGTTGGTTTATTCCATTATGTTTTGGGGTCATTTATTGGGCATTAAGAATATCCAAAGATAAGTTGGGATAATGTGTATATAGTGATCACTAAAATGTTATTAGCATATTGTTAGTTGAGCAGTGAACACTTCTCATAGACTCTGAATATTTATTCTGTGAGGACAGAGATCTTCTAACATACCACTCCTAGACTTCCCAACTGCTTTACTTACTGCTCCCAAGAGAAGTAAGGAGAAATCTGATTGCTAACTATGGGGATACCAAATTGGACACACTTCCTTACCCTCCTTTCCTTTTCAGTTTCAGAAAGGATCATAGGTTCTCCACTACTCTCATCCATGATTGTAGGCTTAGCATCTCTTCTCCCACTGCAGAGCTGCAAGGCCTAATGCTACTTGGTACTGTGTGAATTACATTTATCCAATTCTTAAGTTTAGTATAAGAACATTCTCTTACCTATAGATTTAAGCCATATGATATTTTATCCTCATTTATTTCTTTTGTCTTATCTGGTGATTGATTGTGAATTAGACAAGGAAAAGAGATTCTGTTAACTGAGTTTCCACTTTGAAAAATGTAGAAGGATGAACATATTTGTTAAACATAATTGTCATGTTGTTGGATGAAATTATTAGTTTGAAGTATATGGCATTGAAGATATTTCACTGTCTATGACCTACAGTTTTGAAATTTTATCAAAACTTTGACTTTTGTGTGCGTAATGGGAACTTTTGTTTAGTTTAGTTTTGTTTTGTATTTCCCAAGTCCCTATAGGTGCCAACTAATCTGTTAAGAGCACTTTTCTGTTGAATAGATTAGTTGTAAAATTTCATCTTGACTTAGAATTATGATTTGTTTTCTAAAATATGGCCTGAAGACTATATGACACCAACTGATGAGTTTATTACATATGCATTACTAGGCCCCAGGCTAGACATAATAAATTAAATTCCAAGAGCAGGAATCTAGAATCTGCATTATACTAGGCTGTCCAAGGGATGCTTATGGAAAATACAATCTCATGCTACTTTCCATGACAAGAATGATATGATCTCAATATACTCTATGATAGTGTTTGATTGACCCTTTGGTGTCAGATTTTATGGAGTCTATTAGCAGCCAAAATTTAATCAGAATAATAGCAACAAAATAAACTGTGTTTTAAAAATTATGTAATATGGCAAAGATAAAAATAAAGTGTATTCAATATTTATAGTATACTAAACATTTTGGCATGTATTTTACAATGTACTTCTCATCTTCCTGATGACAATAGGGAAAATAAATATTATTGCCAACATTTTAAAGGGGAAGAAACTCATATTAAAAAGTTCAAATAACATTGCCAAAGCAGAAGCACCATAAATGGCAGAGCTGAGATTCAAAACCTGATCTGTTTTACTTCAAAGCTCACCTCAACCATTCAATTTGTGAATTTTGTTATTGAAGAAACTAGGAATATTACAGAAAAGAGGCTTACTAGAATTCAAAAATAATTTGGGGATCTTAAAATATATTTGGAGAATTGTCATGATAGAAAGACAATAGCCTTAATTTCTATCCACTGGATAAAAATGGTATAGAAAAGTATATTTGGGCTTCTATAATTGTTTTGTGACAAATAAACCATGTCAAAAAAATTAAAAGATTTTTTTTAATTGGGATAATCCTCAGTAAACAGAAAATAAAAGGTTATTTTTCACAGGTAATACAGAAAAAATTTTGTGTGTGGTTGGTGTGGCCTGGGGCATAGATCCTAGAATAAAATATCACAGCTTTCTGATTACTTGATAAAATTTTACCGATAAAATTTTACCAATGAAATAACTGAATATAATTTATCTCTCATTCTCAGCATATATATATGTGTGTATATATATATATATATTAAATGGAGAGTAAATGGTTTCTTTGAGAACTTTTAGAAATTTTATAGTCGGCATGAAAATAATTAGAAAGCATAGCACTAGAAACATGAAGGTAGAGTTAATAAGGGCTAAAGGCATGAAAATAAATACTCTTGAGTGATCTGATATAAATGCATGTGCAAAATTCAACTATAAAATAATCTCTAATCGTTTTAAATATCTCATTACATTTTTGAAATTTTATGGATATTTAATTCTTTTCAGCTCTGGCAACTGTGCCACAGTAATACCTATGATATTCTGTTAAGAAAATTTTAAAGCAAACTATAACATTTTCCTGAGTTGCCAAAAGACTATGATTGTCATTCACATTTTATAAATTTGATTTTCAACTTGAATATATAAAATATATCAAAATAGCACAACTATTACCAAAAGAGATATTTTTTGTTCAAAATGCCATAATGAAGCAAAATGGGACAAAAAGGGTGATATATATGATAACATATTCTTTCAAAAGAGAAGTGATAAATGAGTCAGAGAGACGCCTTTTTATTGTTTTATGGGGTTAGCATGTTGTTAAATATAACATAATGAGTTGGAGGGATAGAAAGTATATTATGGACAAAATGATTTCTATTTATTTTTACTATCAGTGTTAGTAAGTCAAAGGTACATTACTGTGCATGGATATTTTAGAAATCAGACTTCTGGCAGAAATCAATTTAAATTAATGAAAAAAGTTTAAAGGAGGTTTCCCTTTAACACTGAGCAAAGAAAAGCTATCCAGTAGCCTAATTTTATAGTGTTTATTAATGTGAAAATGCCAGTTCCTTCATGTCAGTACTTTACTATCTTTTCCTTTCTTTTTCACCTTTGTTTATATTTGGAGTTTTGTATCAAAAATAACAATAATTAAAATCCATGAAAGGTAGTGAAATGTACAGTAATGTTTAATTAATTTATAAATAATTTGAATGCATTCTGGTGACCAAAGTACAGTAACTTGTATATAGTTATTTCTCTTTATAGTTTCAAAATTATATGAAAGGATAAACCTATACTTATATGCACAGACAGTTTTAAAGATTAAAATGTTAAATGATAGCCAGACTTTTTTGAAATTGAATTGCTTTTCTTCTTTGAGTTCCAATAAAACTTTATTTATTAAAACAGGCTGCAGGCCAGATTTGGCCTGTGGGCCATATTTGTTGAGCCTTGCCTAAGTAAAAAGGAAATTAAGTTAATTTGAAATAAATATTTTTTTACAAATCCCTTCCAGCACTCATTACTCACCATAGTAGTTTCTAAATGTACAATCATTTCTTTAATAAACTGAAATTGTTAAGGTTTACAGTCAAATGTACTGGTTTGTGAATCTTTACTCTGTTTAAAATAGCAATATTATTTGTCTCAAGTACTTTTCTCACTGTCAATGAATTCTCAAAGGCCAGGTACTTACACAGCAGGGGTAGAGGTTGAAATTGCAATAACATGTTTTAAAGATTCAATGTTTAACCCAAAGTCTGTGTAAGCAACTCCAAGAAAAATACCACCAACCTAAGATTTTGTGACTTAATATATAACATCTTTAAATATTTCATATTGACATTTTTCTCCTCTGAAGTTTTAGACTGACTGTGGTAGAGTTACCTTTTTAAAAATTAAACCATTTGTGTGATTCCTACAAATAACTAGGTAAATTGGAGACTATAAGAGATTTAATAACATTCAAAACACTAGAAATTGCAGTGGTATTGGAAACTACTACATATTGAGATGCTCTTACCTTATCACCTTCAGAAAATGTGATGCCATCCACAGCTCTTTTCCAAGTGATTTCTGGAATAGGCTCCCCTTCTGCATCACATATAAGTGTGACTTGACCATTCTCGTACGTAGTCTCATTTTTAAGCTGTATTATGTGAGGCTGTACTGTAAAGAATATATATATTACTCAATCGATATAGGAGGAAAATATTACCACTCAGACATAAATTACATGGTACACATTTAAATTTACTTTAGTGGATTAGGAGACTATTAACTTTGCAGCAATCACAGTGGCATGCTTTATAGAAGTGTCAAGAGAGTTGCAAAATACAGGACAAACAGGAGAAAAAGTTTTAGAAAATAATGCTCATTATCATTATAAAATTAATTTGAGGTGGCCTAGAAATGAAATGAACATACAAATTACAATTCCTTTCAAAATTTTACCAACTTAAAAGCTATCTTATAATTTATTTTCCTTTATTTCCTTATTAAAGCCACAAAATTAAAATTTCTTCTTTTAAAGCTATACATGTATGCATGTATATGTGTGCAAATATACATATATACACACATGCATATATATACATATATATACACCATAGTATCTATTTAATGATTATCTCTAGAACTGTAATAACAATTTCACCAAAGAAATGATGATTTATCTTGAATATGTAGTAAATATAATTATATAAAAATGTGAAAATATTTATAAAGCAAATATATAAACATGCAATTTGCATATATTATTACAGTTTATTCATTTTGACTTCAGTTTACTTAACTATATATTAGACATTGTAATTTTTTCTTTGTAAATTATAAGTTCCATAAAAAGAAAAACATTATATCTACAAATTTAAATGATCTTAATCCTAAAAATATTCCTCCATAAAATTACATCATACCACAGACCTTTAATTTTTGAACTTTGCATTATTTGCATTTCTTAAATTTTTGCTTGTTCAGATATAAAAGCAATAAAAACCAGCACTTGTTATTTTAGTACAATACTTTCTTTTTAAAAATCTTTTAATAAAGTTAATCAGGGAATGTAAATAAATTGTTCTTAATATCAGAATGTAACATTTCAGATATCAGAAATTTCTGATATCAGTCAAATTTTTAACAATTCACTGTTTATTCTCTTGCCTTTAATGGATTCAGTTATATTCTCATTTTATGTACATGCTTTTGTGTCCAAAGCAACCAAAATTTGTTCATTGTTACTATATGAAAGCGATTACAATAGAGACATGACATATAATATTTCATGAATTACTTTCTATTTGAAAGGATGAAAATAGAAACTTTCTTTTATTTATCTGTTTGTTCTCACTCATGGCCACCCTGATAAAAAAGAAGTTAACTAAACAGTATTTCACATAAGCCCACTGACATAGATTGAGAACACCCATCCTTTGAAATTATCACATACACTACCATTTCTAATCAATTAATTTATTTTTATACTGAGTCATATTTACTTAATGTTGTAAGCTTCAAAGAAAACCATATATTTAAGTGGGGCACATTACTGGCATATGTTAGGGGCTTTCTATAATTTCTAATAGTTTTAAATTTATTTACCCTTCCCTCTACATGAGCAATCTTCTCCACCCTCTCAGTTTGGCCTACTTTTGATCATTAAAGCTTTTTTGTGTAAAGACAACCTAGACATTACCATTATGAATAACTTTTCAACACCACACTATCCACAATAATAATCCTCTTTATCCAACACCACCTGATTTATCCAGTTTCCCTCTCTTAGGACATCATATTATTCAAATTTAATTTTTAATACATTTTGATATAGTTGTTTATTTTCTGTCTCACTCTACTAGAATATAAGCTTTATGAAAATCTCTCTGGTTCAGAAAATGTTTCCATCAGAGAGAGCAACCACAGGAATAACCCACAAAGAGCACGGCCATGCAGGTATTACCATTCATCTTGTGGCCAGTGTAATGAGTACCTCTGCACCTTCCAACTGTGACCATTGGTCCTTCTAGCTCTCACAGATTTTTTTTTCTTCTTCCTTTTCCCTCTTTTTGTTGTGAAAGCATTTCAATAATAATATTTTGAAATATGGTAAAAATATACCATCTTTTTTAGTGATTTTTAGTGTTTATGCTATTTAAAGAGAAAAATCACATTACAAGCATACACCAGCATAACTGTCTTTCTTCTTGCAAATATAATGAAAGCTAAACCAATATCTTTTAAAGGACTAGTTTCCTATGATCTTTAAGTGTTCAAAAAAGGACAATATCATTCTTGGTTAATACAGACAATATTTACAATTTCTTTTAATATAAAGAAAAAGGAATATTTAATTATAGTTATAGGTCAATGTTTCTAAATTATAGCCTTATAGATGTGCTCTTTTGAAGTATATTGAAAGTAAAACTAATCCCCAAATTTGTCATTTGAAGATTTATGAAGATCAACACTTACATAGATACATTACAAATGTAATGTAATATATGTAATTACATATAGGTGTAATTTAAATATATTTTCTTATAGCTTCTGAGTCAGGGAATATGTCACAAAAATTTGCATATGAAATTTTATGTAATTCTGAAAATAATTCTATCTGATAGCTGAAAATTAAAAATATATTACAGAGAAGAAGAAACTAGGTTTAATTATGAAAACTTTAAACAGTGTGTATGAATGACAAAGTAGATTGACTCAGATCTTCCTCTGGACATCACAGTTTTAGCCACTATGCTACAATACTTACCAAAGACTTGGAGGAACGCCTGCTTTTCATCTTCTCCTGCCTTATTTGTGGCCCTGCAGACATAAGGACCCCCATCACTATTGATTATGTTTCTGACAGTAAGTTCTGTATTGCTTCCTTTCAATATGTACTTTTCATTTTCTTCAATGAACTTGCCATTCCTAAAAAGGAAAAAAGAGGTTGATCTTCACAAATCTGACTTTATAACTCAAAAGATTATAATCAACTTTTGATCTCTAGGCATCAATTATTTCACGGCTACAGTCATTGGCAGACACAGCTGTATTTCAATAAAAAGTATATTTTTAGTAGCCCATTAATATAATGCATAAATATTAAAATTCTCCTTGAAAATTGTTTTGATTTTAGAGACAAAAATAACATTCGAGCTATGTTGAAATCTTGACATTAGTCAGGTATAAAAAGCATATCAGTTCAATTCTTACTTTGATTATTAGAAAAAATAGATTTCTTTGTTGATTTTCAATTCCATGCATAACTTAAATGTTGGTAAGCCAATACATATTTAGGAAAATTATGTATTAACTGGCTTCCTGGGACACATTTAAAATAATTTCTATGGAAACTTTCGTTAAAGAATTTTAAAATAAATACAATATAAATACACAATAAATTTATGTTACATATAAGTACTGTCAATAAAAGAGTAAGATGAGAGAATTATGTGAAAATATAACTAATTTGAGAAATTATGCTACATATGATGATCTAACTCATTAATTATGAGAAGACATCATTTTTATGCTTACTCTTAGACACAAATAATTGTCAATATTTTCTAAGTTCTTAATGGACTGAAATGGATCTTATTTGGCTCCCATTCTAGTCTTTGCAGTGCTTTAGAATAATCACTTTCAATCATTTTTAGTATGACCTACAGAAATATTTTAAATATAATCTGAAATATTTCTATAGCACTCCTTAATATTTGTGTAATATTCTTATATTATGAATTTGCTTCACTTCCATTTTATTTTCCTCAATTCCATTTTCTCCTTCTCTCTTTCTTCTCCTTCTTTACTTCTCCTCCTTTATTTTTCTTATAGTAGTAGTTTGGGTGACTGAATTGATTCTAAGACTCACTGATGTAAAAATTTGGGGTTCCATTATTTTGGTTGTGGAGATTTACTTGTCTGCACAATTTTAAATTCAAAGAAAAAAAATGTCTATAAAGATTATTAAAAAATCACTCTTGAGATAACATAGAAGATTTCTCTGATACACTAAAATTGTCTCCAGTGAATTCTGGTTCTACTTCCCAGAAAGCACTGACATATATAGTAATACAATCCTTATTCTTCTATGACTCAATAGCATTTGTTTTTCCAGTTTCTCATGACATCTCTAAATATAACGCGCAAAAAAATTTTAAGAAGAGTGGAGGATGAAGGAGTTAGTGTTTATTAAAATAATAATAACAAAGACATATCTACCATATTATACTTCTCATGTATTTACTCATATTTTACTAATTCAATCTTTACAACAATTATAAAAATGACATTTTGGCATTTTTGTCTAGAATTTAATGTACACATAGGGCTTTAACCACAGTTAGTGATACAATATATTTCTCAATCTTTTCAATGAAAATCATTCATTTGTTCCTTAACAATAATCATAATAATAATATAATAGAGGTTTTAGCAGCTTATAATTTATAAAACACTTTCAATTTATTATTTCCTTTATTAAGTATGATCAGTCTATAGATTTGTATTTTCTTCCTCCATCCTCATTCACAGATCAGAGAACTAAAATTTATGTATATTTTCACCTTTCAATTCACAAATGAAGAGACTCAGGCTCACACAGTAATAAAAGTAGCAGGTTAATTAAGTTCCGGTGTTCTTTCCAATAAAAAAAGATATTTCCCTACTTGATATGAAATATTGTACTAAATGTTTGATGTATAGCAAATTAGTTGTCACCCATCATGAAGAATTCATAATCTGGTTGGAATTAATACAGGATAATATAGATTCCATTAATGAACTTATAATTTTTTTGAAGAGTGGTCTGTTATAGTAGGAGAAAAAAAAAGGAAGATGACTTATACTCTGAGAATTTTCATTGGAATAAAAATACCTTGATTTGGTCTTTGAAATAGATGGGTACATCTTGAAGAGATTTGGAGGAAATAAGTGCATAAAGAAAATGTTCACATTTAATTTTTAATGAAAATATCATTAAAGTATAATAAATAAGGTAACATTCTTAATATCTCTTTCCCAACTAATATGTTTAGAATATGCTCTTATTGTTATTCTAGCACATTTCTATGGGGTGTCAATGCCTGAAAAAGCACTCCCAAAGGATTCTGATATATTCCCTTAAGCTCATCTTTTAAAAATCAAACCACTTCTTTAAGTGCCCCTTTTCCAGGTACAAGAAAATAGGAGTCAAAATTGTAGAACTAATGGAAACAATAAAGAATGGATAATAATTGCATTTTTGACAATAATGGAAAGAGAGGAACCATATTTTCCCTCCCAATTTAAATGACAAAAACACTAGCTACACATATAAAATTACAATTTTCACACACTGGGCAATAGGTAGCACATGACAGAGGCCACAGAGGATCACCATAGCTTACTGCTTGAACAATTTTCAGGCTGCATCTGGGAGACGAAGAACCTGAACAGAGTCAGGTAGTGTATGTGGGTTGAAAGACAGAGTTTACAGTTGGGAAGTTCCAAGTGCCTAGGATTTTCAGGTTAGAAAATGTGAGAAAAGAGAGATGCACAAGAAATAGAGCTACAAATATCTGCAGAGGGTCCCCAGTAAATCTTTAACTGAATATTGATTGATGAGCGCATGTCAGTAAGGCTTTCTCAGGCTAGGAAAAGAACTATTGGAAAAGATAAAGTACAACAATCCCAGAGGCTTACCTAATACCAGGAATAACTTGTATCTCAACTATCCAGAGTAGAAAGACCTCCTAAACACAGGGCTTTAAGTTATGTCCTTAGAAAAAATATTGCCTCAGTAATGGAGATAAATTAACACTAGACAGAAGGTTCTTCTGGATCCACATAGAATAGCCTAAAAGCAAGCCTCAAGTATAAAAAACTTTTTCCAAGTAACTCAACTGTATCTATAAAACAAAGTAAAAGAATGCTAAAATATCCAGCACCCCAAAATATAAAATTATCAATGCCAGTCACCCAATAAAAATTATCAGTATAGTAAAGAAGCAAAAAAATATGATCCCTGAAAAGGAGAAAATCAATTAAAATGATATATAAACGATATAGATGCTAGATTAGTAGACATATCTGTTAAAACAGCTATTAGAAATACATTCTTATATGTTCAAGGAAGTAAACCATGAGAATGAAAAGAGAGGGAAGGAAAACAAACAAAAGGCCTAACCTCAAACTTGTAGAGATAAAAAATAGAATGATTAAAATAATACTCCAGTGGTATTAACAGACTAGGCACTACAGAAGAAAAGATGAGTGAACATGAAGACATAGCAAACTGAAAAACAGAAAGACAGGACTGAAACAAAATTCTACCTGGTATCATTTCCCTTGTCTCTAATCAAAGCCCTTCAGTAATTTGTATAGTACTGATCTGATGTACATAAATATTTATACAGACAATAGTAGAGCTTCAAAAAAAAAAAAAAAATGAAGAAAGACAGAGAGACTGAACATTGAAATAGATGGGGCCAGAATTTACCAGACCTACAAAGAAGAACTAGTGCCTATCCTACAGAAAATATTCCACAGCATATGCAAATCTATAAATGTAATTCAACACATAAATAGAAATAAAAATAAAGATCATTCAGATTCAATGCAATTCCTATTAAAATATCAAAATCATTTTTTGCAGATCTAGAAAAAAATAATTCTATGCTTCATATGGAACCAGGGAAAACCCCGTATAGCAAAAGCAATCTTAAGCAAAAAGAACAAGTTGTCAGGCATCAATTTACCAGACTTCAAGCTATACTTCAAGGCCATAGTAACAAAAATGGCATGATACTGGCACAAGAACAAAGACATAGATTAATGGAACAGAATTGAGAACCCCGATATAAAACCATCCTCATATACCCATCTACTCTTTGACAAAGCGGACAAAAATATACACTGGGGAAAAGAATCCTTATTCAATAAATGATATGGGAAAATTGAATAGGCACATGTAGAAGACTGAAACAGGATCCACAGCTCTCACCTCTCACAAAAATCAACTCATGGTGGATAACGGACTTAAACCTAAGGCATGAAACTGTAAGAATTCCAGAAGAAAATGTTGGAAAAACTCTTAAAGACATAGGCCTAGGCAAAGAATTTATGAAGAAGGCCCCAAAGGCAATCATGGCAACAACAACAACAAAAAAAATAAATGTGACCTGATCAAATCAAAAAGCTTCTACACAGTCAGGGATGCGCTCATGAGAGCAAACAGACAAACTACAGAATGGGAGAAAATTTCTGTAGGCTACACATTCAATAAAGGGCTGATAAATAGAATCTATATGGAACTCAGGAAAATCAGCAAGAAAAAAATCAAACAATCCCATTAAAAAGTGGGCAAAGGACATGAATAAAAACTTTTCAAAAGAAGATAGACTAATGGCCAACAAACATATGAAAAAATGCTCAACATCACTAATCATCAGGGAAATGCAAATCAAAACCACAATGAGATATCACTTAACTTCAGTGAGAATGGCCTTTATCAAAAAGTCCCAAATCAATACATGCTGGCGTGGATGCGGAGAGACAGGAACATTCATTTATGAGTGGTGTGTGAATATGAAGGCTTAGGACATGACTGTACCCTGCTACTCTAGACTTTGTAAACAACACACACTTAGGCTACACTAAATTTGTAAAAAAAAAAAAAAATTAATAAATTAACCTTAGCTTACTGTAACATTTTTACTTTACATTATAAATTTTTAAATTTCTGACTCCTTTGTAATAACGCTTAGCTTAAAACACAAACACATGTTACAACTATACAAAACTATTTTCTTTATACCCTTAATCTGTAAGCTTTTCTGTTTTTAATTTTTAGGGTTTTTTTTTTTTTACTTTTTAAAGTTTTTGTTAAAAACCAAAACACAAACACACACATTAGGTTAGGCCCACAGAGGATCAGAATAATCAATATCACTGTCTTCTTCACCATATCTCATCCTAATGCAAGGTCTTCAGGGGCAATACCACTCATGGAGCTATGATAACAATGCCTTTTTTTCCTGGAATATCTCCTCAAGGACCCGCCTGAGTTTGTTTTATTGTTAACTTTTCTCTTTTATAAGTAGAAAGAGTCACTCTAAAATAATGATAAAAACTACAATAAACATATAAATCAGTTATATAGTAATTTGTCAAGTACTATGTACTATACATAATTGTATATGCTATACTTTTATATGACTGGCAGCACAGTGGATTTGTTTACACTGGCATCACCGCAAACAGGTAATATGCCCTGCTGTGATGTTATGACGACTAAAATGTCATGAGGCGATAGGATTTTTTAGAGCTCCATTGTAATCTACGGACCGCCGTGGTAAATGTGGTCCAGCATTGACGGAAATGTCATTATGTGGGGCATAACTGCATGTTATGATCAAGTGGGTTTTAAACAGGAATGAAAAGTTGTTTTAATGTTTGAAAATCAATGAAATTCACCAAATTAATGGGATAACAATAAAAATTTGTATTTTATTCTCAATAAATACAGACGAGTGTGAATGGAAAGGGAGGAACTATTAGAGTCCCCGCTTTCCTCCCATTTTAATTTACATGACCATTAGTGTTCTTGACTCTTATTGTGAAAATATCTTAATTTTGGTCCTTAATTATCTTCTTTACTGGTATTATGGACTAAATTGTGTTTCCTGCCCCCCCAAATTTATAAGTTGATGTCCTAACCCCAAGGGTGACTGTAAGTGAAGAAAGGGTCTTTAAGGAGGTAATAAAGGTTAAATGAGGGCCTTAGTTGTACAAGGCAGGTGTTCTTAAAAGAAGAGGAAGAGACACCACAGATCTCTTTCTCTCTCTGTGTTTGCACACAAAGGAAACACCCATGTGAGGACTAATGAAAAGCTAGGAAAAGGGCCTTGCCAGAAACCAACCCTGTTGGCACTTTGATCTTGGATATGTAACCTCCCAAACTGTGAGAAAATAAATTTCTGTTGTTTTAGCTACCCAGTGTGTGGTATTTTGTTATGGGAGCCTCAACTGACTAATGCAACTGACTTTATTCATTGCACTTGGGATATTATCTCTACCCAACACTTAGTCTGGATCTTTGTGTCAAGGCTGCTACCCAACGTTCCCTGAGGCTTGCAAAAATATTTTTCCACAAACATATCTAGAAATAAATAGATCAAAATTTTTTAAAATGTCCTCTACTAATAATTTTATCTCTGTTAATCTCACACCCACACTCTCCCATTACCCCAATATATATTTTACATCCAGAGACTACACCAATTATTTAGGTTTTAAGTGAATTATTATTTAATCCTATCCAAGGAATAAAACTAATGCCATATGAAGATATGGAAAGGATAAATAATAGATTTAAATTGCTTGTTATGTTATCCTCTAAATCTGATTTATATAATATTTTTAATTAAATATAAGAAAACAATTTTGAATACATGTGAAACTCTAAGAAAAGAAACAAAAAACTAAGCAAAAAAGAAGCCTCTCTGGAAAACCAAGCCCCTTTTCCAACATTCCCCATCTGCTGGAGAGTCTTGGTGCTCTGGGTAGAATAAATTGGTAAATTATTAATTGGAAGGGTATTTGGTATAGATAACTGCATATGGACACACCAAAAGCTTATGTCCCCTGAAGATGGACCTAAGGACAAATCTGTGTAACTTAACATCAACTTACATAGGTGGGAAAACTGAAGTTACTATCAAACCTGGAATCCCTGTGATAAAGGCTAACAGTAGAGATCTAAGAAGTAAAGAACTCTTAATTCTCAGACTCGGGGTCATATTCTTCAGGGGCATGAATTCTGAAACTGCAACAAGCATATCATTTTCATATATTTACCCCTCAGAAATGATGGAGTACAAGCAAATATTATTTTAAAGGATAAGATACACACTCATTTCTTGTTCTTGAATGTAGGCAGTTTCCCAGCCATCTTAACCCCTTTACCCAGAACGACTGTGTTTTATAACATTCCTTAATAAGTGACTCAATATAATAATTTCAAAACAATGTTTATTCACCAGTACTTTCCTATCATCTTCTGTTCCCGTTACTGGTGTGTGGAGTCATCAGTTACATTAGCCAAGACAGGCCTGGGTTTGAAGTTTAGAATGTTTATCTCACTATACGTCAAAGTGGTGCATGGGTATCTCAAGTTCACTGTCATTGTTCAATTTCCCATGGGTACTATTATTGTGCTTCAGTTTCCTTATATGTTAAATAAATCTTGTTCAAGGGAAAAAATCAGTGTCTATGAAAGAAGTCTCTATAAAATCATTCAAATAAGATTGTACAATAGTTCATTGTATTATAAAAACTCTTATGCAAGAGCTTTTCTGTGATGCAATCCAATCTGATATTGACTGTTAAGGATCCACAATAGTAAACCAGCAGTCTCTGAGATATATGATGATTATCTGGGGTGAATATGTTAATATTTGATGTATAATCCAATCATCTAAAACTATACTATTGGAAGAAATATTTTTATTGTTACCTGATGTATTATTGATAAATACAATACACAAAGTTTAGAAAGTTAAAGAAAACATCAGTAAATGCTCAGAGAGAAAGTAATGAAAAATTAGTTTGGATTTTAATTATTGTCCTTATAATTATTTTTTAAACCTAATTCTTACTATGGACACTTTTGCATATTTAAATGTATATGTTACTAACTGTTTTCTCATGATTTTTCTTATATAAAATGCTTTATGGAGTAAAAAAGTGATTCCATAAATATCTGTAGCTAAGACTTATGTAGTAAGCTGCATTACTAATGTACATTTACAAGACTGTTCAATATTAAACTTTATTGTCTTCATTTAAGTAGTTTGAGCCATAACCTAAAATAATGGAATATTTTAACATATACTTGATCTTACTGGAAATCAAAGAATATTCAAAAATTCTAAAAAAAAAAAGTAAACTGGGAAAGTATATATTTGGTATACAGGTTACTTATTTGATGAGGTAAAATATTTTTTAAATGACATATTAAATTCATGGAATTTAAACCCTATATAAACAGTGTTTTTCTGTAATATAGTACACAAATAGAATATACAACTATTTTCTAATAAAATATGATTTGGTATACATTCAACAGTGGTGCCAGCAATACTAGGATGTCTATTTCAAGACACACTGTTGCGGTAACAATAAAATATTTGACTCAAACATAGGGTTCCTGGGCCCATTTTGGAGAAACATGCCCTTATAGATAGAATAAGTATAATGAGCACAGTCTCTGACTCAGAAAATTAGGGCAAGATCATACTGCTGATTTCTTTAGCAATTACCACCTTACCTGAAAACAACAGCATTATGAATATTTTAACAAAACTAAAAAACAATGGTTTCCTGCTTGCCCAAATTATTAAGATACCAAATATTATTGCATAAGCCTGATTATGGACACAAGCCACAGGGATGTGGGCACATAACTTACCTGTACCAGGAGATGGAGGGTTCAGGAGAGCCCGAGGCCCTGCAGGAAAATGTCATCTCTTCTCCTCGCTCTGCTGTGGCGTTAAAGGATTTCTGAGGCATTGTGATTGCTGGCGGCACTGAAGGAGAGATGGACATAGAATAGACATAAAAACATCTTCACCAACATCATTTCAGAATTTTTTTTTACCACTTTTATTTTAATGCTAAACTACAGAACTTTATAGTTCACTTTTGTTTTTTGGTTACTAGAGCTGACTTAATTTGATAGTAAAATAACTTTAAGATCACTGAACTGCCTTCCAATGTATAATAATTAGATCAATTCATTGTAATGCTCTTTTACTATTTTTATTCTATTATACTAGACTAAATGATGAACTACACACTTTAGCCAACATGTATACTTTTATGAAATATGTTTCACAAAAAGAGAGACAATACCACCCTGATTTACATCAATACTGAAATCTACTTTGAGCATAAATGGATTTCCTATTTGAGTTCTCATTGGTCTGTGTAATGCCATAAGCAATCAATCACTGCTTCAAGACACTGCTTTCAAATTAGGTGTCAAACCATAATGTTCTTTCTGATTAACTACACTTAATTTCTTCAAACATCTATAGAACATTTTATGAAGAGAAACTGTGTAAGCCATAGAGAGTATGAAAATAGATTTTCATGAACTGTTCAATTTTAAAATTAAGCGTCCCCAATTTCTAACTAATTACATTGCAAAAACTGTACATGCTGCACATTTTGGACATGTTGAAACTGTTACCCAAATGCACTGTTTGCAATAAACAAATAACTAACGTTCACAATAGAAGCTAAATTTCAAAGTACAGCATAAATTGTGACTCAACACACACTTTCATGATTTTAAATTGAATATGACAAAGCAATATTACTAAAATTAATTATATCAATAAATTTGTTTTTTACTCTTCTAAACAACATGACCAGGCAGGCATTTAGAAGTGTAATTACAATTAATTATATCAACAATAGCAGTCAGATCAGCTTTGATGCTGCACTATCCCTAGTGATAGTGAGGATGAGAACTTATATGTAACTTAGTCATTAAACACAATAAATCAAGTTTCTGCCTTTATGAATTTAGATATAAGGAACATGATCTGACACACTGCCTCTAAAATGACATAATAATTACTAACTAGCATTAGATATTATGGACTTTTTCAGATATTAATGCTGAATTTTAAGTACATTGCTATTTGACTTTCTATATCCTGTTTTCCTTCCCTTATAATTATGGAAAATAACATTTTAATCAAAATGCATTGCTTTACCTTTATTTATAAATGTAGTTGCAAGAGAACTATTACTATTTTTATTACAACAATGAAGATTTTTAACCCATTCAAGAATTACAATGAATATGAACTCTTTAATAGAAATTCTCTGTATAGTTAAGTATTTATGTGAATAGAAATATTTCCAAATTTAGAACCAAGTGCTCCAGTTCATGTCCTGGTACTGCTTCTAACTGCAACAATTTTTTTAATCTTTAACATAATTTTCTTGTCTATAAAGTGAACTGTTTAATCTAGGATCTCTAAGAATTGACACATCTTAATGTTTAAATTTTATGATACATTGATTCTGCTAATGTAATAACTGTTGTTACTTACAGTGTAGTTTAGCAGAACAATATTAATATTGCATATTCACATAGTACTTTGATTCACATAGCAATTCCAGAACTATTCTGAAGAATAATAGTATCAAAATCTGAGGAGGTTTTCATAAGGTCAGATGCCAAGGTATTCAGGGAGTTTGTTAGCCATTGTTTTAGACTATAGAAAGCAATTTCATGTATATTACCTCATTTGTTCTGAATACCACGTTTAATTGGATTAAATGATTTTAAAAGGAATTGCAATTATATTTCATCTGAAGTTCTTATTTTCATAATCCCACATCTACTCTATTTTTACTCCTTAAAAATATTCTTTTACATTAGACTACATCCAAAATATCCAGTTTTAATATCTTTACTGACATTTGTTTTCTGTATGTGTTAAATAGTCAACACTTTCTGATAAGTTTCTATTAATATTTTCCTTCTTTGGCTGTAGAAAACATGGTGGTTTGTAGGGAAGTAGCTCTGTAACTCTAATTAATATAGAGGCTATGGTCTACCTTCAAGATATAATTCCCCTCACTGGCTGCTTAGACACCAAAGATACCACTAAATTGACAGTTTGATTTCCTTTCATCAATACTGGCATCCAGCAATTTCATACGTCTTCTGAATATTGCAAGTCTTTCTCCATTCACTTCCCCTCAAATATTTCTCAGAAGATGAAGAATAGCTAGTGTGGTTCAGATTAATCAGCACTCACTAATTTCTCCAAATTTATTCAGACTAAGGATAACTGATTCCACTTCACCATAGGCAGGAAGGCTACTGTTTTGTGATTCATTCCCTATTCAGGTCTAAATATAAATCACTAAATAAATTCATCTGTACATCCTCAGTCTGGCAGAGGACTGCTAATCTTAAGACAATTCTTTTTTGTTTATCTTTCTCTATTTTTAAGTTATAAAGCTGTGCGACACCTAGAAAGTCACAGAAGCTACCTCAGCCCCTAGCCTAGAGAACAGATGAACCAGGTTAACATTGAAATATCTTGTAGTCTTAACATTCTATATTGATATTCTCAGTCTGCATGGAAAGCAAATTAGTTTATTTCTTCAGGTCTTCCCATGACTTCATTTACACGTGGTTCTTTCCATTGCATATTAATATTGAAGATAGAAAAATTGAAATGACTCGAATTTGCAAAGGTGATTCATATTATTAAGGTATGGTAGAAAATGGCAATTTTTTAGTTAATTTTAAGAACCCTTCTTTGATAAGGAAGCAAGTATCCTCATTTTGGAACTTACATCTTTGACAATTCTTCATATAATTAATTGCTGATATTGATAATACCATGAAGTAAAGAATGATTGGTATTTAATATTTTGTAGACTCTCCTTACGCAATAGGACATTTCAATTATAAAGAATACCATTGTCATCACGATTTGATCATGTGATTGTTACTTTCTGACAGTCATATCAGACATCAATTCAAATCACAGCTTCATTGTTTTGTCCTTTGTTTTAATTTTGTTTGTTTTGCTCTTCTCTACTGCCTCAAATGCAAATATCAGTTATTGTTAATTGTAATACTTTTTCATTTTGCATTTATAAGGGTGGCCAGTATAAAGAGCTATTTAACAGGAATTCTTTTTTTTTTTTTTGAGTTCAAAACACACACACTATTTAACAAATATAAAGTATCAAATGATAGGCATAAAGAAAACTAATTAATTTTATAATTTCATTTTGAAAAAAGTCAAGCACACTGATTACAATAAACTAAATGCATATTATGAGTTATTTTTAAATAAATGTAGTTAAGTGGTCTTCAATATTGAGTGTCAGCATACTTAATATTTCTGCCTTACTACCAAATTTAATCAATGCAGCATTTCCTTATATACTTGATTGGTAACAAATTCTTGGGCATTTTCTGTATATTTGTTGCTAATTTGTGACTACACTATAGCAGTGACATAATTCCAATCATCTGGTGAGCACTGAGTTTTAAAAATCAAACCTATCTGAGGAACACATTAAGAGCTTTATTTGATACTATCAGATTACAGGATAGTGAGGATCAAATTGGCTCATTATATTTGTCTAAAAAAACCTCAAGTGAGAGGTTTACACAGACATTTAAAATTCCCTCTTAGCAAACCCTAATATGAGAGGAATCAGCAATTTAATCAAAGAAATGTTGCCTTCCATGGATAGCAAGTACAAAAACAGTGAGAAAACATTAAACTGATGCTTTGTTGCATTTTCATAATCATGCTTTTCTCCATTTTTCAAATATTTGCCAATGAACCTGATTACTACATTCTTCTGAATTGACTTTTTAAATAGATCATATTCAGAAGTTTGAAATTAAAATAAAATAATAGACATTTAAAATTATTGACCTTACCTCTTTTCTGGTTAGTTACTTTTATTAATCATAGTCTTCTCTTGGTATCCATGGGAGATTGTTCCAGGAATGCCCTTGGATATCAAAATCCAGAACATTCAAGTCCCTTATATAAAATGGCATAGTATTTGTATATAACCTATGAAAATCTTCTTGTATACTTTTTTTACATAAATGTATAAGGTACAGGTGAGATTTTGTTATGTTCATAGACTGCATAGTGGTAATTTTAGAGTATCCATCATCCAAATAATGTATATAGATTATTTATAATACCTAATGTAAATACAGTATAAGTAATTGTTATTCTGCACTGTGGTTTTATTGTATTTTTAAAGTAGTTTTGACATATTGTTGATTGAAACCATAGATGCAGTTCATGGATATGAAGGGCTAACTGTACTTGAATTTTTGATGCAAATATTAATCCATATTTTTATGTTTTCCTCTTCCTTTTACAAAAGATACCTTTCTTGCACCATGCTTCTTCCCAAATTAACACTATATGTAAGAGATACATTTATGTCATTCTGTAGAGAACATCCTCACTTTTACTCAAATTGCATAGTACTCCAAATCCTGTGCATATTCTATTGCATGTGTATTAAGTCTTCTGGCCAAATATATATTGATTACAACATTTATCTACTGCAATAAATCCTACATTTCATTACCTAGAAGTGAAATTTATAGGTCAAAGGATAAATGAATATTTAATATTGACTGAAGAAGACTAAGTTAGTTATTCCAAATTGCCCTTAATAAAATTATGCAATTTTCTAAACTAACAATGGATTATTTTATAATCAGAAAATTATAAATGAACAAATAAAAAACATAACAATAAAAACTGAAATAAATAATTTCCATTCAATTTACAAAAGCTAATTCATAGCTAGATTTCTACAGTATTATACCTCCAAAATAAAACAATTATTAAAGGAAATCAAAATAAAAGATGACATTTGGAAGTATGGAAAATACTGCCTTTACTTTCTTTTTGTTTCTGCCATAAGAGGTGATAATTTAAGGTCAAAATTAATATGGAAGATCTCATATGCCAATAAATAATAAATAATAAAAGCCTAAAATTTCTTTTAATTCTTGAAAGATAGTTTCACCAAAAAAACAGGGCCATTTTTTACACTGTTTTCTGAGTGCATTCTGTGCGTAACAATACTCTACAGCAGAGGTCCTCAAAGTGTGCTTCAAGAAACCTTGAGGTCCACAACACCCTTTCACAGGATGGCTGGAGCCATCCCTTTTCCAATCAAATATCTGTGCAGAGGGATTTTTTTCCTGCAAAAGCCAGCTACTGGATTGTGATAATGGAGGAAAAGTTCAATAATCTCCTTATCTGAAAGAGTTGTTTTTTCAGATTCAAAAATATATCTCAAGAGATTGAATGCAGCAACTGTTCTGCAAATCCACCTGCCTTCTGTTAATCCACGCATTAAAGAAATTTGCAAAAATGTAAAAAGAAGCCACTCTTTCACTATTGTTTTTGTTTATATAATATAGTTATTTTTATAAAATTGTTATTTTGGTTAGCATATTTATAATTTTTGACAAATTAATAAATTAACACTTTAAAATTTAAATGTGATCCTGAGATATATTTAAAATTATTTCATTTTAATGTCTACTATAACACATAAACAGGTATGACCCATATAAACGAAACTTTCGGGAGTCTTCAATAGTTTTACAAGCATAAAAAGTTCCTAGGTCAACAAGTTTTGAGACCACCTGGAGTACAAAAGGGAGTAGAATACAATTTGGTAATTCAAATTAGCATTTTAAAAGAAGTCATAAAACTACCCAGAATAATATATAATAAAAACTATAGTGTCTGTTTAAAAGTAATCTAAATGTATAAGATTTCAGAATATATTCTTGGAGACTTAATAATAATCACTTTTGAGAAATTCTGGAAAAAAAAATCCGTTGGGATACATAATGAATTTGAGGATTTCGGGACTGATCATGGGAAAAGCCGCGATGAAAAGTGACATTAACGCACAAGGAGCTTGACTTAGGTGTGCCTGGACAAAGTTGCTTGAAAGGAGCAGTTCCTCAAAGCAGGAAACCTTTCAGAGACAGCAAGTCTGGCCATGACTTGCTGGTGGAGGGTAAAGGAACTCCTGGGAAGAAGAGAATCTGAGGGGAGGGCGCTAATGTGTCCACGTGATGTCATTCAGCAGCATAGCAGAGAGTCTCTCAGTCAGCAAGACAGTCTCTCAGAACTCAGAAAGGCAGCTGCAGATGTGGCATCTCATATTGCACCTGGGGTTTGTCTGTGGCTAATAGAAGTTGTGTGCAGTTTTGCAGTATGCAAACCAGGCTGATTCTAAATGGTTAAAAATATGCTTATATTGGTCTAACTTTAAAATAATTGGATGTGTAAAATTTTGAATTTGGTGTTGGTAAGCTTTTGAGCTGATCATCCCAAAGACCAATATACAAAGGCCATGTTTAGTTTATGTATATTACAAGAGTAAAGGTAAAGTTGGATGATGATGGGGATTGTGGGCAGAAACGGTTATTTTGGTATTAAAACTGGTCTGTTTACTACAATATCTTAATAATACTAGGAAATCATCAAATGATCAGGTGGCTCGTAATTTTAGGAAGCTACTATTACATGATTTTAAAAACAAATTTTGCAAGACCAACATTATTTCCACCTTTGATAAACTTTGAGAAAGAAAGAATTGTAGCTTCTTTTATTCTCTTCTCTATAAATCTTTTAGTTGTGTCCTACCAACTAAGTCAGATAAGTGTGATCTTAAATATACAACAGTTAATAGGCAATAAGTAGTATGAGCTTATCCTAAAGTGTGAGCAAAATATTCAGTGTTACAGTGGAGTGATAAACTGAGTATTAATCAAAAGAAGGAAAAAATACTCAGCATCATTAATCATCAGAGAAATTAAATTAAAACCACCATTAGATAACAATGTACCCCAGTCAGAATGGCTATGATTAAAAAGTCAAAAAATAAAATGTTGGTAAGGATTCAGAGAAAGGGAAATGCTTGTACACTGTTGGGAATGTAAATTAGTATAACTCCATATGGAAAACAGTATGGGGCCTTCTCAAGGAACTAAAAATAGAACTAGCATATAATCCAGCATTCCACTACTGGGCATGTACCCAAAGGAAAAAAAATCATTATTTCAAAAAGATAACTGCACATATATATTTATCACAGCATTATTCACAATAGCAAAGATACAGAATTAACCTACGTGTCCATCAATGGATGACTACATAAAGAAAATGAGGTGTGTATTTGTACACACACACACATGCACACATGCACCCACACACTAAAATATTTTTCAGCCATAAAAAAGAATGAAATAATGTCTTTTGCAGCAACATAGATGAAACTGGAGGTCATTATCTTAAATGAAACAACTCAGGAACAGAAAGTTAAATACTGCATGTTCACAGTTATAAGTGCAAGCTAAATAATGTGCACACATGGGCATAAGGTTTCCACTTCCTTGAAAACCAGAAACTACCAAAGTTTCTCAAAATAAAATCTATAACACAGCTAGTTCTATAAAACCAGATAGTTTATTTGGTGGATTTTACCAAACATTCGTAGAAGAAATAATGGCTTTTCTGTATAATCACTTTAAGGAAATATAAGAGGAGGGAATATTTTTCCACTCATTTTATGAAGCCAGAATTATCCTGATAATTTAACCAGTCAAATATATATAGTATAAGAAACCCACAAAGAAATACCTCATGAAAATAGACACAGATATTTTAAACAAAAGTAGAAAATAAAATCCATCAATAAATAAATACAAAAATATGCCACCACCAAGTGTTTTTTTTTCCCCTGTGATTGTGAAGCTGACACAATACTGAAAAATCAATTAATATAATCCAACTGATCAACCATCTAAAGAAGAAAAATCATTTGATAATATGAGTTTATGCTAAAACAGAATTTGACAAAATTCAATATCCATTCGAGATTAAAAAAAAAAAAAAAAAAAACTCTCAATATCTGAGAATAGAGGGAGACTTCCTTATACTGATGAAAGACATCTGCCCCAAATTTACACCTAACTTTGACATAAGGGTAAAGAAACGAACACTTTAAAGACTGAGAACAAATAAGTCCTCACTCAGCACTCCTCAACGTAGTACTGGAAGAACACCATGATACCAGACCACTGTAATAAAGTACCTATGCAATAAAGCAAGCTACTCACACCTTTGGGTTTCCCAGTACATAAAAAAAGTTATGTTTACATTACACTGTATCCTATTAAGTGTGAAATAGTATTATGTCTAAAAAAAGTACATTCCTTAATTTAAAAATACTTCATTGCTAAAAAATGCTAATAATCATCTGAGTCTTCGGTGAGTCTTCAGGGAGTCATAATCTTGTTACAGTGGAAGGTTGGGCCTCAATGTTGATGGGTGCTAACTGAATAGACAGGGGGTCACTGAAGATAGGGTTGGCTGTGGAAATTCTTAAAATAAGACAGCAATAAGGTTTGCCATACTGATTGCCTTGTTCACAAAAAATTTCTCTGTAGCATGTGATGTTGGTTGATAGCATTTTACCCACAGAACTTCCTTCAAAATTGGAGTCATTAGCCTCAAATAAGAGCCAAGCTTTTTTTTTTTTTTTTTTTTAGACATAGTCTCGCTTTCTTGCCCGGGCTAGAGTGCGTGTCGTGGCATCAGCCTAGCTCACAGCAACCTCAAACTCCTGGGCTTAAGCTATCCTACTGCCTCAGCCTCCCGAGTAGCTGGGACTACAGGCATGTGCCACCATGCCCGGCTAATTTTTTCTATATATATTTTTAGTTGGCCAGATAATTTCTTTCTATTTTTAGTAGAGACAGGGTCTCGCTCTTGCTCAGGCTGGTCTTGAACTCCTTGAACTCCTGAGCTCAAACAATCCACCCGCCTCGGCCTCCCAAGTGCTAGAATTACAGGCGTGAGCCACCGCGCCCGGCCAAGAGCCAAGCTTTGAAGCAAGGCATTGACCTCTCTCTAGCAATGAAAGTCCTGGATGGCATCTTCTTCCAATAAGTGGTTGTTTAATCTACACTGAAAATCTGTTGTTTAGTGTAGCCACATGCATACATCAATTATCTGTCTAAATCTTCTGAGTAACTTGCTACAGTTTCTATATCAGCACTTCCTGCTTCACCTTGCACTTTTATGTCACAGAGAAAGCTTCTTTCCTTAAATCTCATGAACCAATCTCTGTTAGCTTCAGACTTTACTTCTGGAGCTCCCTCACTTCTCTCAGCTTCCACAGAATGGAAAAGAGTTAGGGTCTCTCTCTGGATTAGGTTTTTGCTTAAGGGAATGTCGTGACTTGTTTGATCTTTTATTCAGACAACTACATCAGCAATAAGGGCTGTTTTGTTTTCCTATCATTTGTGTGTTCACTGGAATAGCACTTTTAATTTCCTTCAAGAATTTTTCCTTTGCACAACTTGGCTAACTGCTTGACACAATAGGCCGAGCTTTCAGCTTATCTCTGCTTTTGACATGCCTTCCTCACTAGCCTTAATTATTTCTAGCTTTTGATTTAAAGTAGGAGACATGCAACTCTTCCTTTCACTTAAGCAATTAGAGACCATTGTAGGGTTATTAACTGGCCTAATGTCAATATTGTTGCATCTCATGAAATAGGGAAGCCCGAGGAGAGGATGAGAGATGGTGGGATGACTGGTCAGTGGAGCAGTCAGAGAACACATAATATATATGGGTTAAGTTCGCTGTCAAGAATGGAATTCATGGTACCCCAAAACAACTACCATGGTAACATGAAAGATTACTGATCACAAACCACAATAATAGATATAATAAATATGAAAACATTTGAAATATTGTGAGAAATACCAAAGTGTGGCATGGGCACATGAAGTGAGCAGATGGTATTAGAAAAATGGCAACAATAGACTTTTTTCCAAACAGGATGGATGATTCCATTTACATGACATTCTTGGAAAGACAAAACTATAATGGCAGGAAAGAGTGTGGTGGTTTTCAGGGGTTAGAGGTTGAGAAGTGGGTGCAACTAGAAAGGGATAATATAAGATAATATAAAGGGGTGGAGTGATAAAACAATTCTGTGTAGTGATTGTGGTAGGGATATATGAATCTGTGTACACATTAAAATTCATAGGCTTGTATGGTTAAGAAAGCAAATTTTCTTGTATGTTAATTTAAATATAATACAAACATGCAAATATTTAAAGATGACATTTTGTGAGGCTTTTTAAAAAATTTAGAATCGCTTTATAACAATTACTATCAGATTCAATAAGTTGATGCACTGCAATAGTCCTCAACTCCTGGAGAATTCTATTCCTGATCATTGTAAAGCAGAGAAAAGTTTTAAAATCTCCCTCTCTGAAGGACTCTTGGCTTATGTTCAAGGAATGTCCAATTTTAATTCAGTTTATCAGACTCTTCACTTTTCTTTCATTCATTGCTCAGATCTGCCCAGTGTATTCTGAAGATCCTTTCAATCTCATTGCTTGTCTTTATTTGTCATGAACTTTAGATTGCACTGCTTCCATATTCTTCATGTTTATGAGTGACCTCAAATGTTGGCTGTGTTTCAGTTCATCACCTTAGTTCTTTCAAAGTAACATTGTGATACCCTGCTATAAATTGTTCAGTGTCAAAACTGGAGTACAATTTAATTATTTAGTTAATTAATTAATTAAAATAATTTAAGTATGGAATGAAATGTGTGAACAAAATAAGCAGAAAGTAAAACTTAGATATAGATCTATTGATATACATATCTGAAATTATTTTGAGCTTAGTACAGAACGACAGGCTGAAATATTTTGAAATCTTGCTTTAGTCATAAGTAACACTACATTAAACAAAATATATTGCTATGACACATTTTCAAGACCTTGGAATACTGTATACAATTTTGTTTGCTGCACTGAAATATATATACAAGAATGTCAGCTTTTAGCCAAGATGTAGAAACAGGTACCCAATTTATCCTACCACCTGAAACAGCTAAAAATATCATACACATTGTATAAAACAAGAGTTCTCAAGACACTATGAATCAATCAATAAAATCAGTAAATATTGATCCCTGAAATGTGGGGGGAGATGAGGTGAGTCCTAACTGCCTCAGATTACTGTTTGAATGTTGTCCTCTGTAGCATGGGGCAGAGGACCCCAGTTGGAGTCTGGAAGTCTCCCAGACCGAGAAGGTAGGGCTAGTCATTCAGGGGTGTGAGGATGGCTGTAATTCACAGGGCAGAGCACACATGAAGATTCCTTCAGATTTTCAACGGGCTCCTTTGGTGTCTTCAGGTGAGTCCTGATAAGTACACTAATGAGAGGAAACTAACTGAGGTGAGGGAAAGTACTATGCAAAAGAATTAGAAGGAACAATTTCTAAGGCTCGGAGTAAATGAAGAACACACGTGGTCTCCAGGTTATGGACAAGGTATGTTTCCGAGAATGTCTTTAGGTTGGATTTGCATGTAACTCGGATCCCTAATGAATAGCGCATATATGGTAATATTAATAATAATAATAGAAATACTATATTATAATGACTTGTGAGTGGTAAAAATAATACAATGTAATAGTGTAATAATGATAAAAATACCCATATGCTCTAATAATAAGTTACAGAAACTATTGTGCTCTTTCCTTTAATTCAAACAAACATAACATAAAAACAAACTCATACAAAAAGTTTAGATAAGAGGAGAAATTTCAAAAGAGTATATTAAAAGTTAATACTCGCCTAATGTTGCATCAAAGTAGGCTAATAGGAATGTTACGCTTATTTTGATCTTCTAACCAAATCAATAATAACCTTTCCATTTCAATAATTCATCCACTACACTGCTTAGTAATAATTGATGCTTTCATTGGAGCACTGCCTTTCACATGTTCCATTATTTTCACTTTATCCTTTATAATTGTTCTGATAGTGGAGTGACTGAAGCCTAATGCTTTCCCAATGAATGATGGTGTCTGGCCTTTCTCTGAATGCTTAATTATTTTTACTTTCGTTTCCATCCTAATCACCTTTCTCTTTGCTGCAGGTTCACCTCTAATTGCAGTGGGCTTTCACTTTGGAGGCATGGTCATAAGGGCAAACACAGACTCACAGAATCCAATAAAAGTAAAGATGAAAGTGATGCTGTTTATAAGTGACCGTATAAACAATAAGACTAGGCTCTTGTGTAAAGATGCTGTGCCAACGAACCACATATGCCGTGAAGGTTTGTTTACATGCATGAAAGAAAATAGTTCCCAAGTTAGTAATTTAATTATTTAATTAGAAATTATCCTTATGGGGAACCTTGAGAGCCCGTTCTTAAGTATGGAATGCCATTAAGTCAGATGTCCATAACCCAGGGACTGCCTGCAGTCCCCATTCTTATGAGTCAGAATAAAAAACTTCATAATGCATGGGAAAGATTTGTACCTCAGGAATGGAGAAAAATAAGGCCTGGATTATGCTGTCAAACCTCACAAAGCATAAAAGCATGAACTGACAGGATTAAATTGTTTCCAAGTAGCTTATCTACATTCCTCAACAAAGGCCTAAAATATTTAAAAAACACAATACAAAAAATGGTTAGCATATAAAGAGGTACAATTCACAAGATCTAGCATCCAATCTAAAATTATTATGAAAAAAGAAGCAGAAAATATGAGACATGATGAGAAAATACAGTCAACTAAAAATGATACAGACGATAATTAGTAGTCAAGAACATTAAAGCATGAAAGCATCATGATTGAATTCCATGTGCTCAGGAATCTACAGAACATATTGATCACATTAGAGAGTTGGAAGATACTTTAGATGTCAAATATCTACATATTAACACTATGACACTGTGATTGAGATGAAATGTACACTAGATGGAATTAACAGTGGATTAAACATTGGAGGAGAAAAGATTAGTGAACTAGAACATAAAGCAAGAGAGACTATCCAAAAATTAATAAATCAAAAAAAGAAGAAAAAAAAGAATGAAAGGAAATGATCAGAAAATCTGAGAGATGTTGGGTAAGTACAAGTGGCTTAATATATGTGAACCTGGAGTCCCAAAAGGAATGTGAGACAAAGAATAGTTTGTGAAGATCTAGTGGCTGAAACACTGAAACATTTCCAAATTTGATAAAAATTATCAATCAAAGTCATCAACAACATCCAGGTATAAGAATAGTGAAGAAAAATCTCCCCGAAGAGGTAAAGAAAAAATCTTCAACAATCTGGTGGGACTGTATGGATGGGACAGAGGAATAGAATAAAGCTAACAGCAAACTTTTCATGTGAAATAACTCAAGCAAAAAATAACGATAATTTTTTAAGGACTGAAAAAATAAAAGCTGTTAATTTAGAATTCTATATCCAACAAAAATTATTTTATATATCAAAGCAAAATAAAGGTTTTCTTAGACACTCAGTAGGTGAAGATAATCATCAACAGCAGATGTGCACTGAAAGAAATGCTAAAGGAAGTCATTCAAGTATCTGGACACTGATACCAGATAGAAATCTGGATACACACAAAGTAATGAAGAACCCTGGAGATGGTAATTATGGAGATAAATACTTTTTCTAATGGATTTTACTATGAGTCATTCACTTAATAATTGACTAATTCATATTAGATCATTGGTAGTTAAAAGCTACACACACACACACACACACACACAGTAAAGTGTGGTGGGCAGAATAATGAGCCTCCCCAAACATGTCAATGCCCTAACACCTGACCACCTATGAATATGCTAACTTACATAGCAAGAGGGACTCTACAAATGTGCTTAAGGTTATAAACATTAAATAGAAAGAGCATCATGGCAGACTTATAGCTGGCAAATCTACAAATATTTGGAAGCCAGGTGAGACCAATCACATGATGTTTTAAAAACAGAGAACTGTCTCCAGCTGTAAGAAGAAGAGGAAGGCAGAGGAGATGAAGCAGAAAAGAGATGTCAGAAATATTCCAAGTATGAGAAAGATTTTAACATGCTGCTGCTGGCACTGAGATGTACAGACCCACCTGCAAGGATCAGAGAGGAGTCACTCAAAGGTAATGACAGCCTTGTCCAAGTGACATCCAGCTAGCAAACAGGACCTCAGTCCTACAGAGGAAAGAGACTAAATTCTGCCAAGAACCTGAGTTATATCAGTAGGGATTCTACCCCAGAGCCTCCGCAAAGAAACACAGTCCTGCCAACGCCATGATTGTGGTTTTGTAATACCCTGAGCAAGTTCCAGCATAGCCTATATGGATTTCTGACATACAGAAACTGTGAAATAATAAATTTGGGTTGTTTTGAAACAGAACATTTGTGATAAGTTGTTATAGCTGAAATAAAAAAAAAAACTATTATGAGGGTTATAATTTATGTAAAAATGTCTGATGAGATTACCACAAAGGCTGAAAGGGAATATTATTATACTATATATATGAAGTAGTGTAACATTATGGAAGGAAGACTGAAAAGCAACTACTGAAAAAATATAACGATGAGTTATAGTTAATGAGCCAAAATAGGAAATTAATTAAGTCATAAAAATCCTCAAAAATTAAGGGGGGCAGAAATAGAAGAAAAAGGGAACAAAGAACAGACAAGACAAAAAGAAAATATATAGCAAGATTGTAGATTTTAAACCCAACTAAATCAATAATTAATGTAAATTGTGTAATACTACAATTCAAAGGTAGAGATTGTCAGAATAAATTTAAAAAAATGAAAGGTCCAACTATATACTTCCTACAAAAATCTGCTTAAATGTAAATAAACATTTAGATTAAAATTAACAGGAAAGGAAAATATACCATGTAAACACAATGGAAAGAATGTTGGGTTAACCATACTAATATCAGTTAAAGTAGATTTTAGAGCTAATAATATAATCTGGGATAAATAGAATCATTTCCTAATGAGAAAGTAGTCAATTCATCAAGAGAACACAAAAATTATAAACTTTTATACATATAATAACAGAGCTTCAGGATACAAGAAGAATAAACTGATGGAACTGCAAGGAGAAAGACAAATCCATAATTTTAGAAAATAAACATCTCTCTCTCAATAACATACAGCAAGTAGACACAACATTAAAAAGCATATAGAAGACAAGATTAACATCATCAGCTGACCTTAACCTAATTGATGTTTATCAAAACTCCAACCAACAGCAGCAGAATATACATTCGTTTTAGGAGCACAAGTAGTGTACTTGAAAAGATCTAAACCAAAAAAAGTGGTCTCTGACCATATTAGAATCAAATTAGAAAATCATGACAGAATTATATCTGGCAAATCTATGAATATTTGGAAGCTAAATAACACAATTCTAAATATTCCATAGGACAAATAAAAAATCAAAAGAGGAATTTCAAAATATTTTAAACTAAATGGCAATGTACATATATATAACATATCAAAAGTTGTGGAATGTACTTGACACAGTACATATAAGAAATTCTTGAGCAATAAATGCATGCAATAGAAGAGAATAAAGGTTTCAAATAAGTGTTCTCAGATTTAACCTTAGGAAAAAAAAAAAAAAAAAAAAGAAGAAGAGTAAAGTAAACCCAAATAAGCCAGAAAAGATAAAATAAAAAAGATCAGATTGCAAATCAACAAAAATGGGGGAAAAAAGAAAAAAAAAAAACAAGTATAAAATCAAGAAACCAAAAGCTTTTTCTTTGAGAGATCACTGTATCTGATAAAACTGTAGCCAAACTGGTCAGAAAAGAGAAAGAGGAAGAAAAATTAATTCTTGATAATATCTCTTAGTAATCTAGAAAAAGGTCACTTTCTCAACCTGATAAAGAACATCTCTGAAAAGCCTACAGCTAACCACACATTTAATATTGAAATTATGAATGCC
>CM052436.1:17410487-17468050 GCA_028533085.1 Varecia variegata
GGGTGTATATCTACATGATGAGTGCGATGCGCACTGTCTGGGGAATGGACACCCTTGAAGTTCTGACTCAGGGGGATGGGGGTGGGGGAGGGGATGGGTGTATACCTACATGATGAGTGCGATGTGCACTGTCTGGGGAATGGACACGCTTGAAGCTCAGACTCGGGGGGATGGGGGGGCATGGGCAATATATTTAACCAGAACTTTTGTACCCCCATAAGAAGCTGAAATAAAAAAAAAAGAAAGGAAAAAAAATGATTATTACTGAGCAATAAAAAGGAATGACATATTGTTTCATGGGACAATGTGAATGAATCTCAAAATAATTCTGTTGAATGAGAAAAACAGTGAATCCACCCAAACGAGAGTATTATATTTACTTCATGGCTACATTTATATAATTTCTACATATTTCTGTGGGTGATGGATATATTCACTGTATTCATTATCTTGATTATGATGATTGTATATACACACGCACATACACATACATATCTATATATATGTATAGATATAAATGTATATCTACATTTTAAATGTGTGCAGTTTATTTTATATCACAAGCTGTTAAAATACATTCAAGATAATTGGAATCGGATTAGTAGATTGGTAGTATAAGGGGGAATGTCCTCAAGGTAATAGTAAAATAATTTGGCTTATGTAACCAAAAAGAAAACTAAATAGAAATAATTATCAAATAAAATACCTTTGTGATTAAGGAAATCACATTTTTGTACAAAATAATTAAAAACTGAATAAATCATTTCAGAAGTTATAGACTGCCTCCTCTATGCAAATCTCTAAGATGTACCTTAAGGCAGTAAAATATTACATTTTTTCTTGAAGGATTAATGTTCTAATCTGTGAGATAATTTCACTCAAAAACAGATAATTTCAAGTCAGTGTGAAAGATACACTGTTAGGGCTGTAGAAATGGAGTTGGTTCATAGTTAAACTGGAAAAAGTCTATCAA
This sequence comes from Varecia variegata, assembly GCA_028533085.1. Classification (NCBI taxonomy): domain Eukaryota; kingdom Metazoa; phylum Chordata; class Mammalia; order Primates; family Lemuridae; genus Varecia; species Varecia variegata. Next base: position 17,411,461 of record CM052436.1, read on the forward strand.
TATCTTCAAAGATACTTGTATGGCACCTATTTGACTTTTGGCCAAGGTAAGGACATTGGAATTTACGATGTACAGGAAACTTCCCTAGCAACTCCCAAAGTCATTTTCTGCACTGACTATTTGCACCTGACCCAAACAATTTGTGAAGCCTGGTTTGATTCCTTACGGGTTCCCTGTTGAGAGTTTCTTTGAACCGCCCCATTCAGATCTTGTTGTCTTAAGCTGAAGATATAGCCCCATCTTGTGTGCATATTGGGCTTTTGGAAATCTTGTGCAGGAGATTGTTGACTGCATTCTTTTTCTCTGGCTGCACCATATTCTTTCCTTTAGAACAAAACTTTTACATGAGTGTAGTTAGCTTTACACATCCACAAGTTCCTCATCCAAGGATTCCACCAACCATGGATTGAAAATATTTGAAAAAAGTAATAAAAATAACAATACAACAATAAAAAACAATACAAATTTAAAATATAGTATAACAGCTATTTGAATAGCATTTACATTGTATTAGATATTATAAATAATCTAGAGATGATCTAAAGTGTATGTGAATATATGCACAGGTTATATGTAAATACTTAGACATTTTATATAAAAGACTTGATCATCAGTGGATTTTGGTATCCTGGGGATGGTGGATGCGTTGGTTTGGGAATCAATTTCCCACAGATACAGAGGGATGACTGTACTCTGTGGAGTCAGTTGAATCCTTTCAAATACCTGAACTTGGGAAAAATTTACAGAGGTGAACCTAACAGTATGAGATCTCATGGAGCAAAATCTTGTAAGAAGGCAGATGAAACTGAGAATTGCTTTCTCGAAATGATACTTGGACTAAGTCTTACAGGGCAAATGGAAATCAGCATGACAGAGAGTAAGAGGGAGGGAGGGAGGGAGAGAAGGATAATGAATCATATTTTAGACAAAGATTGTACACTTTTCATCCTAGTAAAATTAAATGTACCTGCATAAAGAGGAAAAACATACTGTGCTTAAGAAGATGATCTAGCACAGGGAACTAATTTTACTTACTATTGAGTGGTTGTTTAATGTATATACAATGTGAATTGAACTCTCTCTGTTGCTTATTTTCACTGTTATAAACGTACATGCTCTGGATGCTTACATTTTTATCAAAAGCCATAGGGTATGACACAAACAAAAGATGAAGGCAAAAGATACTGGTTATAAGTAAATTTTAATGTGAATAAAATACTAACACTGCTTCCTAAATTGTCTTTTAGTGAAGCACAGAACTCAAGAACAGAAGAACAGAACTCAAGAATGTCTCTCCAAAGTAATTTAGACATTAATTGCCCTGAATGCTTTTCATCTCCACATTGTCAGATGGTACCTTGATGGTACCTTTTATTTTATTCATTGATTCTATGAAATGGTAAAATTTTGTTTTGTTGGCAGCATCTTGTGTCCTCATATAGATTTCTTAATGTTGTTATTGTTTTTTTCACAAATGACAAGATACGCTTATGTGCTTATCAACCAAATGTTAAAGACAAAAAATACAAAGACCAATCCCTAGTTGACCAAAAGATTGCTATCCTAGAGACACATGAATTTAGAGTGAGGATCTGATTCAATAGTGAGAAAATTCTGCCTTTTCTTTTTTAATCAGGGATTAAAATTAATATGTTGAAAAATGAATACATGTTTTTCTACAGCCTTTCAAATATGACATTATGCCAGTAAGTGTACTAGGAAATCTGGGTAAAAGAGAAATAGAGATTTAATGGAAGGGAAAGAATTATTGTAACTACTCATAGCAATCACTTATGTGGAGGAGAAAGGGAAAGAAATCTTTGCCTAGATTATGTAGGTGATCCATCATTACTATCTATAATATCTGTCAAGTTTCTATAATCTGAAGTTTTCTAAAGCCATGGTTAGTTAAGAGTTAAGGAGAAAAAGTGTTTTTATTTCCTTACATTTTCAGACTGCTAATCTTAGAAATTTAATGGTATCATTGGAAAAAAAAAAAACAGTAAAATTAGAAAATACTCTGGTTTTATTAAATGCTTATTTATTGACATGGTAAATTATATACTGTATATTTTATATCATTGTTACAAATTCTTTCATAATTTGCAGTTATTAAGCTGATTTAAAATAGCTGTCTGCATGATTAATTCAATTATATTATTGATAAACAAGAGCCAAGTTCACTGTATTTTATATTTATATATGCTTTACATTATAAAACATTGCATGCAATTTAAAGAAAAAAATTGGACCTAATTTTTTAATTATTATAAAAAAGTATTTTCCTCATTTTCTTGACTTTAAGAAATGGCTACAATAGATAGGAATACAAAATCACTGCCTGGGAGTCACTGAGGTAACAAAGTACACTATATATTCAGACACCCACTTGCACAAATATCTCTGGCCGTTATCATCCACTGTTGATTTTAATGTTCAAAGGAAGATCAAAGACACAATTGCTTTAAAATTGTACTACTAAGTGTTTTTCATCCAATTTCAATTGTTCCTGCCTCCATTGCCCCAAATTTGAACCTGCCGTTAGTGGATCATTCTTCACAAATTTACAAAAGATTCAGAAAATAATGAATCATTTTATCTCAGAAGAACATTTTATAAAAAAATAACTCTCTAATGTGTGTATTTTAAATTTAGAAGTTACTTCAAGACCTTTCATCTATATGAACATTTTCTATGCAGTATGGGGCACGTTTATTTAACTAAGTGCTAGGAATCAAATGGTGGGAGGATATATTGGGGTTAAAGCAAGAGAAACACCACTGATTCTCTTTTAAAAGTGTGTCCATGATGTGCATAGAAGTGGGCATGTTTGCGTATATGTATAGTATAATTATCTAATTAAAAGAGCAGATTAATTTATAGAAAAGATGGCTAGCCAATTCAGCAAATGTCTCTGTTGATCTGCTTTTGAAAGATTTCACATCGTGTGTCAAAGTCAAGCAAGGCATGATAATAAGTGGAAGTCAGTCACCAAGAGGCTAGTGAACAGAAAGGCTTTAGGCAAATTGGAAAGTTTACCTGAAGGTCCAATAAAAAGCAGATATAAGCACATATAAAAATATTTGAGAGATATCAAAAATACATTGGCATTTACTAGGTGAGGGAAATCATCTAATTGAAAATAGAATGTTGATGTTATATAGGATTTCTCAACCAAACCTACCTGTGAATTTATTCACATCCTCACTTGTTTTTTACTCATTTCCTCCAGATTCAGAATAAAAGATATCCTCCTTATGTTCAATGAAAGTCTTTCTTAAAAATGTCCTAAAACTCCAACCATATCCTGTAGTCTTTAACTCAGCTTTGTAATGTTTCCCATTTAAGATTCAATTCCAACAATCTGAGGTAATAGGTCTCTACTTTCTGTACTTTCATTCTTCGATGAATGTCCATGTACATTATTCTTCAATTTATTGTAATCATAAGTTTATCCAGGCTAAACAAGTGATATTGTTCACCTTGATGTCTCTTATGACTTTGTAATTGCCAAATTCAGGGATGTATTTTTGTTCACAACTTGTTGGTCACTTCTGCTTGAATTTGCTACATTGGAAGACCTAAAACCCTCACTGGAAGTCTTGAAATTGTGCTTGATACTTTTGCCTCTGTGACACAGGTGTAACATCTTAACTTTGTTTCAAATATGACCTCATTATATGCCTTCTTCTTCATTTCTTTATCCTTTAGTCCAGGCCTTAGTTATCTCTTCCTTGAACTCACTTTATCTCTTTGCCTATATCCTTCTGCCAACTTCCTTGCTCTCCAGATTACTTGCTTCTTAATGGTAGTTCATCTCAGTCCCATTGAAGAAAATTAGGTTTTTAATGGAGTATCCATAGACGTCCATTATCTGCCCCTACTTGTTTTTCAGCTGCACCTCCACATAATCCCCAAACCAACTAACACCATCATTACTCATTCCTGCTAAAAATACTAAAAAATAGATATTTTTCACATTCAAAACTCTTTGTTTCACATGTGTGGTTCTATCTGACTGCAATATATTTTCTCTCTCCTATTTTACTAAGTAACACTGTATCATCAGCAGATTTATCCCAAATATGAAGGAACTCTCCTATCTTCAGTTACAAGAGGTATTCTTTCTTATTATAAGATAGTCTGTGAATGTCTATAAAAACTGCACTTACTGCATGCTTATGAATCCAGCTACTCCATAAACAATAAAGTAGTTTAGTAAAGTTGATTATTTTAAGTCATTGAGATAAAACTATAAATGCTATAAGGAAAATGATGATGTACTAGACCTGTCAGATTTCCAAGCATAACATAATATAAAACATATAGCTAGTGCTTTGCATATATGCATGGAATAAACATATTAATGCAATATATAAATTACTTTTGTAATGATAGTAAAAAAATCCTCAGTTAAATTTCAAATATCTTGATAAGGTGGTAAAATTTTGTGATAAATTATCAGGGTAAGTGAGAGTATAAGATATCTAACAGAGACTCAGCTAGGTAACTTCAGAAGTACCCCTAGGTCAGATAATGTTTAAATTGATTGTCTAAAAAGGGAAAAAAAAATCCGGTGACATTGCATTTGTCTCTTTTTTTGTGATAACAAACAACTTTAAAATTTCAGTACTTAAAATTTTTGCTTTATTTCATATTCATCTTATGTGTCTGCACCTAAAGATCAGCTGTGCCTCTGTTCCTAATGTCTTCATCATGGTGCCCTGGATGAAAGAGAAGTCCCTATTTGGGGCATGCATGTTAGTTTCATGGCAGAAGAAAAGAACAAAGAAGTATAAGAAAACATGTGATATTTCTTAAAGCTTGATTTCAGCCCTGGTGTGCATTATGCTTGCTTTTATACCATCAGCCAGAGCAAGTCACATGATCCATTGGATGGGGCTATGTAATCATCCCATTGGGGGCACCATATTTCACATGGCAATGGTCAGTGGTGTATAACCTTTTTCAAGTGACAAGAAGAAATATTTGTGACAAATGATACCCAGACATTATGAAATACATTAAGAAAGTTATGGAAGGAGTTAAGGAAAAAAAAAATCCTTAACATTTAGTATTGCTGGTACGACAGATGAACCTAACAAGCATATCTTTCAACTAATTGTTGAAACAAAAGAGTATAAATTGGTGCAGAAAAAAATTTTGCAAATAACAAACAATGCAATAAAGAGCAGAGCCTCTTCCAGAGCCAAGATTTGATAAGGAAGCAGCGCACGTGAACAAATATTTGGCTGGAGCATTGGTCGGTACTTCAATATACTTGAGGGAGAAGGAGATGAATGAAAAGGGACCAGAATAAAGGCAAAATAAGTAAAGATACAAATTAGTAGCAATTAAATGAGAGGGCTTGGAATATAAATTAAAGGAGGAGCATAGAACATAAGTCAGATTTTACAATTGAAGAAAGAAGTGAATATGGATACAAGTAGTGCTTTTATTTTATTGTGACTTTTTGCAGCCTCAAACTTCTCACTGAAATATTTTCAAGAGGTTTTATAAGAGAGGCATAATAAGGGAAAGCTTTCAGAGAAGCTCAAGATTTACAAGGAGCCGGTAAGCAGTCTAAGAGTCAATAAGACTGAAATAGAATGATTTTTCCCGCTGAAGTCAAGGCAAAATGTGACAGAGAAGCACAGGTGTCTGATAGCATTAGTCAATGCAGTCTCTCGACAAGGTCCAATTGCATCACCCAGAAGAGGAATCAATTGATGATTGATTCTGTGAACAATGCTATTTTGAAGAGAAAATGTTCTAGGAATTTTAAGGTATGAGAGTTGGTGACCATAAAGGGAAAATATGACTCATTAGCATAGTTTGAGCACAGGAGATCAGATTAGGATCTGTCGTTGATTCTGTTAGAGGAAAGTGGGATATGGAGGAGGGGGATTTGCTTTTGGGAGGGTCAGTTTGACACAGACAAAACAGTACATTATCTTCATGGTTGATGTGAGTGGCACAAAATAAGATAATCCAGTATTTATCTCCCTATGGAAACTGAAATAAATAAGTAGAGAAATACAAAACTAAATATTCCAGTTTGAATGCAAACCATGATGGACTTGAAGACCTAAACTTCATTAATGGGATGCACACCCATATCTGAATAATCCTTTCTTCAAAATAAATGTAATCGTTAGTAAGCAAACACTCACAGATCATCTAGTATGGAAACAGAACACACTGTAAGTACAATAAAGAATGTATTAAAGAATAAATTACAATAGCAGAATGGGTAATGAAGGGTTACTATTCTTGTCAGATAATACTTCTTTTTTAATATCTTACTTGAATTAATGTTTTAATTTAAAATATATATATAATTACTTATATATTTGTATACATAATAGCATAATATAATAAATATATCCTACTTCCTATAAACATCACTTTTAAAAGAACTTTGCATATATTAATTTATATTATAATTCCCATTTTCATAAGGAACTACTGAACACAAAGACTTGTTCATGATGAAATACGATTTCATATGCTACTTTAAATCCTTTTGGAAACAAAATGTGGGAGACAGGTAAGTCAATAATTAACAAACTAAATAATCACTGTATGTTACCTTTGTTTACTGTATGTAGTAGAGAAAGAGATAAGAGATGCACATAGATATAGATATAAATGGACAGCTCCATATTTAAACCTAATCCTTCAAGCACTGAAACTGGAGTTCAATCCTCCAATGTCTATGGCATCCTTCATAAATAGAAGACTCCACTGTCTTAAAAAGGATGCTGAAAAAATTTAGATATCCTCTAAGGATCTCGTTTCCCTATGGCTTAAATCTAGGTTGCTCATGGCAGAATATTTAAGGAAGGGGGCCAATCACAAAAGGCTCCAATGCCATGAAAAGCAGTTGATTTGATTTCATTTTGAACGTCATGAGAACCATTGAAGAATAATCATGGTTGAAAGGTTTGGTGGTGAAAATGGTGGAATTGTGAGATTAAGAGTAGAGAAACCAAGTTGTGGCGATTTAAGAAAAAAATTAGAAGCAAAAAATTAGAAGAAAAAATTAGAAGAAAAAAATTATAGCACTCTCATGGAAGACATGAAGATAGAGAAAATAGACTATGTTTAACATATGCTAAAAAATACAATGGACATGTCTTGATAGCACTTTAGCTTACCAGGAGACATCTAGGATAACTTTAATATCTCTTTCAGTTTCATAGAATGTCATGTTAACACAGGCAGAAAATAGAGTAGAAGAAGCAAGTTTGGCGGAAGAGAGGTCATCATAATTTCATAAACTTAGTTATAATGTCCGTTAATACTTGAAAAGGTAATCTTGTAAATTCAGTTGTTAAATTTGAGAAAAATGCAAATAAAGTTCAATAATTTATGTGACAAGTAATTAATGCAATATAAAAGTAAAATTTAGTGTGATACTTTATTATGCTTATTGGACATTCAACATCTAGAAATCTGGTAAAAAGGCAATTACTCTCATATAGACTCTTTAAAAAGAGTGAAGATGACATTGTAAAATAAGTCGTGGATCCTGCCTCGAGGCTTAATACAGTGTAACAGATGCCACCATAGAAGTGGAGAGATTTCTTCCAGGCATAGAAGGGGTTAATCAGGGAACACTTGGATTTTGAGTTTACACAGTTGCTCTTTTAATAAACATATTGCTAAAATGAAACATAAAATGAAACATAACATATGTGCAAATTATTGACTGCTTACCATTAACAATAACAATGATATCACGAAAGTCAATTTCTCCCCGGGCTTCCACTCTTCCTTCACACCTGTATATACCTTCATCACTCTTATTGATGTTGAGAATCTGCAGATTATTGTTTGCTAACATAGCGAACCGGTCTAGAAAGTAAGGAAAGGGGAGAAAATGATATCAGTAATTGAAGTCTGAGTCCAGTGGACTCTAAATTGGTAAGAGTTAAAATATGGCACTGTCTGACACTATCAAACTTTTCATCAGCAAACAAATTCAAATTTGAAAGTAAAATGTAATTTCATGACTTCAATGTTTCCACTCCACACTGCTTTGTTATACCTTTTTTTTTAATTCTAAAATGCATTCAAGACTTTATATCCACATGCAATGGTTAGGATATTATTTTCCCCTTGGCGCTTTGAATGCAGAAATGATACATAAAAGAACAATGCAGAGAGATTAGATATTGCAGACATGAAAACTTTTGACTGCAAATATGTAGCAACTTGGGTTAGAAAAGGATAAGAAAATTTACTGAACATTCTACCTCATACAATAATTAAACTAATAATTTTTCATACCCTGAGGAGGCAGCTAAATGATACAATAATATTCAAGTCACATAAAGGATATGAAAATGGTTATATCTCAAATTTACTTACAGGATTTTTTTGGCTAATGAGATAATCTGTTTTAGGAATGAATAGTTCAGACTTCATTAATTTTATTTAAATATTCCATTTGTGTGTGTGTGTGTACTTTACTTGCATACATACAAAAATAAGCCAGTATAGAACATGCATTAAATGATTTCTTAAAGTAATCTGCTAAAATATTCTGAGATGCCTAAGCATCATTGAGTCTGGACAATATTTTCCATGTCTGGGCTCAGTTTATAACCATAATGATTTTGTTGCAGTGCTAAAACTGTTTCTCTTATCATTTAAGGAAGGATTTCACATCTAGTCCTATTTTGAAACATGTTGTATAGGCAAAATCTTAAATTTCATTGATTAACACATCCATTGATCTCATTGACCATCATGCATTTGCTAGATACTGTATTTAAGATCCATTGATGAATAAATAAGACTCTATCTCATTTGGATCTTTTGGTCAAGTATTAACATAAATGCCATTATTTTAAGGTATGTAGCCTCTAAATTATCTACAGTCTGTGGACCCATTCCAATGTTTACTGCTTTTCCCCTATGTGCTGACTTGATAGGGAGGTTAGGGCTATCACTGAAGTGACATGTGAAAAAAGTAGAGCCTCTGTCAGCCTGGATCATTGAATGGTTGTGTGGGGTAGAATCCTACTTTTACCCTTGCTGCCAATTGAGATTTCCATGAGAAACTATGGTAGGAAGCCACTTGGATTTGGGAGTTAATTTACCATGGAAATTCATTAATGGGAGGGGAGAAGTTTGGGCTAGACATGACAAAGAGAGGAGTTATCAGGCTCTAGACGAACATTAAAACAGGCAAGCAAGTGGTTACTTGTTATCTAAGAGATAACTAAAAAAAAGTGAAAGTGTGTAGATTCAGAGCCTCCCTCAGACAAAAAATACTTATTGGAAAGCTACAGCCACATGGTTTTCAGCCCAGGAGGTATAAATTTTCCATGTTTATTTTTTCTTTTGCTTGACGGAATGACACCAATTGGGTATGGGTCAGAGGTGGGAGGAGGGGATGGGTGTATATCTACATGATGAGTGTGATGCGCACTGTCTGGGGAATGGACACGCTTAAAGATTTGACTTGGGGGGATGGGGGTGGGAGAGAGGATGGGTGTATACCTACATGATGAGTGCGATGTGCACTGTCTGGGGAATGGACACTCTTGAAGCTCAAACTCGGGGGGTTGGGAGGGGCATGGGCAATATATTTAACCAGAATGGTTGTACCCCCATAATAAGCTATAATAAATAAATAAAAAATAAATAAACCTATCAGGTTAACACCAAAAAAAAAAAGGAGAGATAAAAAAAAAGTTTATGCAGATTCTTTCTCCTGGTAAAGTAATAAACAAACATGAAATTTCCCCACCAAAGGAAAGAATGAGGATTAAAAAGAAAAAAATCTGCCACAAACTTTAAACTAAACTCACAATAGTCCAGGAATAACTCAGAACTCCTGGAAATTCATATGTTTCAAAGGCAATTAAAATATCCTGTTTTAAAGTGCATAGCAGAAAATTAGAATGAGAAGCAATTATAAATAAAAAAGTTCAAAATTAGGAGAGACACACTCAACCATACTTAAATCATTATAATATTGCATTTTCTAACTTGTTAAGGTACATATCATCTTTTAACTATAATACCTGTTAGTGTTTACATTTCATTTGAATTAGGAAAAATAGTACAGGGAAGCATTTTAATCAGGCAGGTAATGCTTGATATAAAAGAGAATGAATTATAATTACATAATACATGTTTTTGATGGGGATAAATTGGCATTTTTTCTAACTGAAAAATTTTATTTTCAAATGGTCATTTTAATGCATTATCTCTACTGTGACAGAACTGTTAGTACATTAGGAAAGCGGTAACTACTTGCTGAATCTAAATGCATGCCATTATGTAAGTTTATGTATACAAAATTTTCTTTCCACACAGAAAATGAACTATGTGAAAATTGCATGTCAAATACCAAATGTGTGTGTAAAGCCCATGGACTATTGCTAGCAAACTATAAAAAAAGAGGACATCATTAATATGCATTTCCAGAAAACATTTGAAGAAAGCACTGCTTTAATCAGTCACACATAATTGTGGAGATTACAATTTTTTTAGTATCAGAGATTATATTTTTCTCAGTTATACCGAAATCCAATTTTCATTATCAAAGTAAGAAAAAATAAATGAAATCAAATAATACCCAATAAGTAGTCTGCTTTATACTTCTTCAACCTAGTTATTTCTAAGTGCTTCTTTTTCCTCATTCTACACTAACTCAATGATTTGTCTCATCTACCCTTATAACTTCAGTTACTATTTATATCTTAATGACTCAAAGTTTTTCTTCAAACCAGATCATTCCTGTAAGTTCCATAGCTGTTTAACAGTCTACCAGATGTGCCTACTTGGAAGGTCTGCAATTACCTCAACACCAGCATGTCTAAAATTTAGCTCACTACCTCCACCTGAAATTTCTCATCTGGCATTCTCCAGTTCTGTCTTAACATGCCTTTACCTGGAACTAGTTGCCTAAGGAAAATTACATAAGTTACAGAACTCTGTATGCAAGGCATCCATGAGTTATCCTCAATATCTAAATGCCCCTTAGTCTGCAGACCCAATCAAACCCCATGTCTTATCACTCCTTCCTTTATCATTACTTAATCTAAACCTTCTTCCTCAGCAATTATTTCATTAGCATTTGGACTATTCTCAGTGTCTAAAGTTTTGCCTTGCCTCCCATCCAATTCATTCTCTTTACTAACTTACTAATATCATTCTCAAATACATATTAGGTAATGTCACTGCCTTGATTAAAACCCTTCAGTGATGTCCCCTATTGAATAAATTCCAAACTCCTTAGCAGATGTCAAGATCCTGTTATTTGGCTTGGCCTTCTTCTCCAGCTTCCTTTCTTATTAGTCCTTTACTACCAAGTCTCAGTTACATTTATCCACTAGAATAAGTATTCAAGTTTAACTTATTCATATGTTTTAGTTATAATAAACATATTCCAGTTTCTAGAATGTGCTTTCCATGCTGTCTTTCATCTCTGAGCCATTGCACATGATGTTCTCTCTTCCTGAAAATCTCCACCACCTTTTGCTGGGCTAATCTTTGTTTATATATAAAGGTAACTTTTTCCTCCTGGCTGGCATCTTTGACACTTTCCCTTGACCTAAATAGTTTATGTGTTCTTTCTTTATCATTCTCTATTACTACACTTTCCTTATCATAGACTCAACATATTTTGTTTTACTGATTTATCTATTAGGGATCTTTCCCTCTAGACTATAAGTAATTTGAAGGTAATATACTTGTTTATCTTTTTAATCATGAATCACCAACATCTGGCATACTAGGTGTTTAATAACTGTTGAATGACTCTTTTTACTAGTAATAGATTATATTAAAATTCTACTGAACAAGATGATTTCATCCATAGTTTTTATTGATGTTTGCATACAATTATATATTTTTGTTTTGTTTTGTTTTTGTTTTTTATTTTTAATTATTCTGGGTACATAATATTTGTACCTCTTTATAGGGTGTATGTGATGCACGTCAATTAGGTGTTGAGCAAAGCAGTAATGAAGTTTAATTAGCAAACACCATATCTCTCCATCAACAGGACATTAAAAGTCTGGATATTCAATTTTTATAATATAATGTGAATTTTACTCCCTAAATGCTTGGATCCTCCAGCATATGGATCTTTCGATGAGCAACATGGAAAACCCCCACTTATATTCTGTAGGAATTTTAATTCTGAATACCTGCCCCATCGCTGTGATCAAAAGCATAACTAATAAGTTGAACACTTCCAAGCCTTTATTGTTTCATATGGAACATCTAAAGTTTACTTTCACATCACATTAAGGCAATAGGAATTTACCAGAATCCATGACATTATTCTAATCGCCCATACACATTCCTTTGATAGTTACAAACCTTATCTTATTCCTTTAGCTTTAATAAAGGAACCATATAAAGTATAATCAGATGAAGAATATTACTTCTTGGAAATCCATCATAAGTACACACATTGATTGAAAATGAACTATGGGCAAGTTCCTCCAATATTACAAGGTCAGAAAAGTGTTCCTTCCACACAATTCACTTGAATACTTTAAATCCTACAGTGAAAAAATAACTATTTTATTTCCCTTTTTTTTTTTTTTCTTTTTTTTGCCTGCCATGCAACTCATTGTTATATTTCATGTTAAACTTTAGTCACTTTCCCCACACTGGATTTTTTTTTTTTTTTTTTTTGAGACAAAGTCTCACTTTGTTGCCTGGGCTAGAGTGAGTGCCATGGTGTCAGCCTAGCTCACAGCAACCTCCTGGGCTTAAGCGATCCTCCTGCCTCAGCCTCCCGAGTAGCTGGTACTACAGGCATGCGCCACCATGCCCGGCTAATTTTTTCTATATACATTTTTGGTTGGCCAGATCATTTCTTTCTATTTTTAGTATAGATGGGGTCTCGCTCTTGTGCAGGCTGGTCTTGAACTCCTGAGCTCAAACGATCCACCCGCCTCGGCCTCCCAGAGTGCTAGGATTACAGGCGTGAGCCACCGTGCCTGGCCCCCACACTGGATTTTCTGGTCCTAGATGTAACGTAAATGCATATAGTTTTGGTAAAATTGATTCCAAAATTTAAAAGCTCAATAACAAGAAATGAGAACGATAAATGTCATTTATTGACAACCTAACATATAGCCAAATATTTTATTCGTTCACTTAAAAAATAAAGTACAGCTGGGCCTCTGTATCCATGAGTTCCCCATTCTTGGATTCAAGCAACTGCTGATGAAAAATATATGTTTTTTAAATTGCATCTGCATTGAACTTGTACCAAGATTTTCCCTGTAATTATTCCCTAAACAATACAGTATAACAACTATTTACATAGCATTTACATTGTATTAGGTATTTCGAGTAATTTAGATATGATTTAAAGTATACTGGAGTATCTGCATAAGTTATATGCAAATACTATGTTATTTTATATCAGGAACTTGTACGTTTGTAGATTTTGGTATTTGTGGGAGAGCCTAGAACTGGTCCGCTGTGGGCACTGAGGGAATATTATATGACTCATGTGTTATTTACAACTCAAAATCAGTGTTTTAAAATGTATGTAATATTCTATTGTTTACAGATGAACAGTGTTTTAGGCACAGAACCGTTAGAAAGCTTGTTCAAAGCTTCAAGGTCAAGGAACACTTGGCCAAAATAGAATGTAAGATTTACATCATTCCACCCTGGGATCCTGGGAAAACATGTACAAACTGTAGTATAGAACCATCACTCCTCTATCACTGCCACACTTGACCAACAATCTTTGCTTTGAGGCTTTTGTTCTACCCATTTCAAAACCTTCTTGTAATTAAGGTTTACAATAAACCAGATGTACACTTGAAGCTTAAGATTTAACAATCTAAAAATGTTTAGACACTGTCATTTTACTGCTATAAAATAAGTGCTCTTTCTTTATTATTGAGAGGAAAAGAGCTGGAAATGTATCACACAATTTACTCATGTGACTTGTTAATAAAATCTAAAGAGTAATGCTAAAATAAAGCAAGAGGAAATAAAGTACTGCTTATCATTATCTTATTATAATAGAAACAGTTTTAGTCCATAACTGACAAGCAATGAATATGCCAAGCTCAGAAATATACTCTCAACATTTAAAAAATGACTATTGAACATGATTATGATACATTATTCCTACATATTCAAAAATAGATGCTGTCTTCTTTCTCTCCTTTATACTGTAGAAGTTCCATGCCTTGGAAACACAAAACAGAATCATCCAAGATGGAAAGTATTTTAAAGATTCAATTATTTTGTACCTCTCTGCAATGCAGGTGCATTGAAAAATATCCTAAATTGAAAATGCTCCCTATGCACAATGGTAAAGGAGCATAATGTAAGCAAATTATGCTTTCAATTTCAGATGTCATATTATTCTGAAATTTTAGCTCAGTCTCAATCAAAATCATGGAGACAATTTGAGTGAATGTACTTTCTCTGTCTATTATCTACATGTACTTTCCCATAATATCTGGAACATGTAGATGTCTTTGAAAGAACAGCCCCAGAATAATAAATAGTACTCCCACAGATATTGTTTTAGGTTTACATATAGTGAGCAGATGGTATCACGTATGAATTAAAAATACAGAATCTGAGTGCCAAACGATGTACTCCTTCATTTACTTAGTACTATTTATAAGTATTAATCTTTCTTTGAAACTAGAGCAAGGGTCAGAAAACTTTTTCCGTCAATCTCCAGATATTAACTACTGTAGACTTTGCAAGCCAAACCATCTGTGCTACAGCCGTTCAACTCTGCCCCCAAAGCCACTATAGACAGTATGTAACAATCCAGCATGGCTGTATTCTGATCACAACTTAACAAAAAAATGGCAGCGGGGCTGAATTTGGCCTGGAGTCCCTAGCATTTTAGTTTGCCAAACCCTAGACTAGAGCTTTAAGGCTCTCGAAATAGTTGTTTGACATTTAGGGTCATAAATTCCAATTTCTATAGTCAGCCACATAGATTCAGTATTTTTTTTTTAAATTTTCAATATTATTAGAACATATAACTTAGGGAGTTACCAAAATACTAACTGTCGGAAATAGTGGTGACTTCCTCATTATGGTACAACCAGCTGACAGCAGGAGCAGGTGAGCTGCTAACTCGGCAAACAACTTCTGCATCCTCTCCTTGTTTGAATTCTTGTGGAGATACCACTTCTCTGAAAGTGAGTTTTTCTGTATCAGGAAAGTAAAACAAATCATAATAAGTATTATTACTTATCTCTCCCATAATATGTTCTAGGTTCTATGTTCTATAATAAAATAATTAGGCAAGCCTAGATACTTTAAAACTTTAGAATCTAATTTCTCTACCCAATAACTTCCCAACTCACTGAGAACAAAACCCAAAGATTTTACAATGTCATACCAGATCCTGTGTAAATTGTAGTCTACCCTACAACTCTGATCCCAATTTCTCCCTCTCTTTTTAGTCACTGAGATCTGGGCAAATTGTCTTCTTAGAAGTTGCTTGAACACTCCGGTTTGTTCTCACCCTGTACATTTACACTCCTTTCAATTCATTCAGATTTTTTCTGTCCAATGTCCCTTATATAAAATAGCAATATCCCTTTCAATTTCAACATTCCCTGTCTACTCCAATTTAATTTCTTTTCCATAAAATTCCATGGCATGTACATCCAGCATCTATGTATTTTTTAGCTTATTTATTGTTTATCTGTCTCCATCTGGGGCTTGGAATAGTATTGGGTATACATTTAATAAGTGTGTTGAATCACTGAATGAATGAACATGGATATTTATGCTCGAGGAGAAATTTTCACAAAAGTAATGTATTGTTCTTGCAAAATTTTTTTTTTATCTTCACATTAAAATATCAGGGAATCCCCCTTTGTATCATTTAAAATAATGAAATAACTTTCCACTGTGTCTATGAAATGGCCATTTCAAATTTAATTGTTTGCTAGTGTGAAATAGATACTTCAGGGAGTACCATAAATTAGGAAAATATTCTTTGAGAAGCTTATAATCTAATAGGAAAAAAATGCTAAATCAACAAAACAAAACAAAAGCAACAATATGGCAAGAAATCGCCCTGGTCATCAAACAGGAAGTCCTACTGTGGGAATGTTCTTACTTTGTTTTTCATTCTATTTCTACATTAATATTTTAAAAGCTATAAGCATGAGCCAGCTTACACGCTTGTATCTAAAACTAAATATAATTTTCCACTGATAGAAATGCTAACGACCACATATTAATTTAAGACATTTTTCTAAGTGCTCCAGTATTATTTAAAGCAGCCCTCAAAACAAATCTATGTATGAGGAAGGTATAATCATTATATTCATTTTACAGATGAGGAACCTGAAGACAGAGGTGTAAGGTGATTTGTTCAAGGTCACCAAAGCAATTGAGAGACTGGTTTCAAACCCAAGGAGTTAACAGTTTTCAAAAACAGTGTTCCTAAAAGTGAAATGATTCCTAAATGTGAGAAGAAAAAAAGGGACATAGGAATTCATACATCTCAAGTCATAAAATGAAGTGTAATTGTGGAACACCTTGTTAATGAAAATGCCTAATGATAGAAAATCCTGGCTAGAAATTATTCTCTACTAGATTAGTTCTCAGCTTTCTGTCTGTTTTCTCCTATTCACTCACTGACCCTTCCCCAGATTCTGATTCTAGAATGGTCAGTGCTATGAAATATGCGGTTTCATGTCTTCTAATCAAGACAAATTATTTTAGACCCAAAAATTACCCCTGATATATTTCAGACTACTAAATAAACCACTATTCTCTATTGAACCAATGAAATTTAATAGCTTGAGGAAATATAAGCATTTTCATTTATAATATTTAACTAACAGAATTGGTTCCATATATATGTGTAGCCACCTACTACCTGTTATCTATTCTAAGATACAATCTAGGAAAACATAAATAAGCTGATATTTGTTGAAAGTCTTAGAACACTGCATAACACATAGTTTTTTTTTTTTCAGTTTTCAACAGCTTTATTGAGATATTCACATTCCATAAAACTTGCTCATTTGAAATGCACAATTTAATTTTTTTATATTCACAAAGATGTACAACCATCACCACAATCAATTTTAGAACATTTACATCACTCCAAAAAGAAAGTCTGTACCTATTAGTATCCATTCCAGGGGAGATACCATGATCACAAAACACATAGTTCTTAATGAGTGTTAGTTTTACAGTATTCTGGTAGTAGATACACTAAAAGGCCAGACTTCATCACTACACAATTCATCCATGTAACAAAAAAACACTTGTAACTCCTAAATCCATTAAAATTAAAAAAAATACATTTTATTTTGTTTGAATTCTTTCTAAACAGCTACAATTTGAATCAACTGAAACTTATAAATTTACTTACGGTAAATTTCCAAAACTACTGTAGCTTCTTGTGTCTGTCCTTTGGCATCTGTTGCTTGACAACGATATATCCCTGCATCTTCTATATTTGCATTGTAAATGGTTAATCGTGACCTAACGCCTTCCTTTTGCACCACTACCCTCTGGGTTGAAATTATCTTCTCTCCTTGAGGATTATACCAGTCTATACTCTCAGGTTCACCAATTGCTGCAAAGAGTCGTGGAAAAGAAAGGTTTGAAAATACATTTTGAATGCTTGTTTTGGCACTGACATTTATTATTATGTAACAATTTTAGCAATTGAGAAACGAATGTAAGTAAAAGACTAGAAATCTGAAAATCTTACAAAATTGAATGTAAACACAAATGTTAGCACAAATGTTCCTTTTTTTTTTTTTTTTTTTTTTTGAGAAAGAGTCTCACTCTGTTGCCCGGGCTAGAGTGAGTGCTGTGGCATCAGCCTAGCTCACAGCAACCTCACACTCCTGGGCTCAAGTGATCCTGCTGCCTCAGCCTCCTGAGTAGCTGGGACTACAGGCATGTGCCACCATGCCCGGCTAATTTTTTTATATATATATGTTTAGTTGGCCAGATAATTTGTTTCTAATTTTTTAGTAGAGACGGGGTCTTGCTCTTGCTCAGGCTGGTCTCGAACTCCTGACCTCGAGCGATCCACCCGCCTCGGCCTCACAGAGTGCTAGGATTACAGGTGTGAGCCACCGCGCCCGGCCCAAATGTTCCTTTTTGTTTATCCAATATTGAGGATTCAATCTTGTTTGAGTAAGCAAAACCCAAAAGTTCCATAGGAAAATGCCTGTATGATATTTAAACTGTGATAGTTGAAACTATACCTCGGAATCAATAGATTATTACTACATTTAAGTACTGAAACTGCCTTAATTAATGAGCTAGACATAAAACCCACTGGTAGATAATAAATGAACAGAAATATGATCACTAAAATTATTTTGCCTGCTCAAGTATCTCTGCTAGGGTCAGAAGACAGCACTTTTATCTCTAATAATGCAGAGCTAACAAAAATGTAAATCTTTTACAAAACAAACTTTGGCCTTTGATGATACCAAATTTTGAATTAATTTACCAAGTTACTAAACTTGTATAGATAAGGCCAATGACTATTTTTAAAATGAAGTCCTAATCTCTTTTCCCAACTGAAATGAGTAGTTTCATAATTTTAATCTAAAACTGTTAACTATTTAATCATATGATAATTAGAATGCATTGAAATGATACTTACACTGCTACGTAATTACAACCAAATCATTACAGGGTAAACATTTATTTAAGTTTTCCAATTCAGAATCTAGGTTATTATCCTCTTCTTAAAAGCTGAAGCATCCTGTGTTTGCTTTTAGTCACCAAAAGGATGTATTTCACCTAATTACTTGAGAGATCATTTGTGGAAGCAGCGTACACTATTAACTCAAAAGTATCAGAGAAAAATGCGTAAAGTTAACTAACATCTGCAGGACCTCTTTGAAGAAAATTATTCCTTCTTATTCTTTTCTAAGAAATGGTTTTAGAAAAAAATTATCCTACTTTCTATAACAAATTAGAAATGCTTGAGCAAAAGTATAAAAGAAAGTTTAGTGATTCTTAAGTGGATCTTAGTAATGTTATCTTCAGTTTTTCTGAACAAATCATAAAACCATGGTGGGTATAGGATAATGTATTTGAAATGGGGAATTTGTTTTAATTCCTCCCTCCACAGAGAAGTAACACAAGAATAATTTAAATGAGCATCACTTTAAATTTGAACAATACAAAAAATCTCATTTTATACAGTAAATTAAATAGGATATTCTGAGAAATAGTTTAAATATTTTCATTCTTAATAATAGGATAGAAAATTTCATTATCATGGAAAGTTTATTCTGGATTTTCATGAAGTAGTCATAATTCTCTTTTTCCTGGCATATCTAGCAAATAATAATGTTCATCAAAACTTTCCATGTTGGTAAGACTGGACTATTGTACAAAATATTTACAAATTCCATTACACTTTTCATTTTTGCAATGTTGTTATAAAAATGTATTTACTATACATGACACACTTTTTTTTAGTTCTCTGAGAGTATAACTATCTTCTAGTTTAAATCTGAAACAAATTTTTTTTTAATTTCCTCAGAATGTCATTTATTTCATTGTTTGACTATTTCAATTGTTATAGAAATGCTTATCATTCAACCCTGTTTGAATTCAGATTATCTGAATAAAAAAACTTAAATGCACAATAGCTATCATGAAACGTGAAAAAGTGTAATGTGAAATAAAGATTAATTACATCTTGTAGATTTCCAGAAATATTTATTTTAGTGAATTTTAGATGTCTATGTTTTTAAGGCATCTAGAAATTTTAGAGTCATATCTGTACAGTCACTATTGTATTAATAATAGAAAAAACACATACTAGCGCTTGGATTTGCCTAGTTTTCCCACATCTTTTTCTTTAGAATCTTGTTTTTCCACTGTATTTAATATAAATAAGACCACTTTCATTACTACAGTACAATTTTTGGTGATACATCTTTATATAAAAGAAAAGAAGGTTTATTTAGATTGCCTTATTAAGAGCAAACCTCAGTACCACTGAACGATGTTAATTCACACTTATAAACTGCATCTTAATTTGACCTATGCAATATATAAAAGCAATTGCATTATGTGATAAATGCCTTACTGATATGAATAAATAAAAATAATACAATTTCATTTTATTTAAAAATTCATTTTAACTATTTTATTATCCTGACATTATGTCATGCAATTCAATGTGTATATATGTGTGTGAATGCATCTAAGTAGAGAAAATATGAATGAGATTTAGAAACAGTGACCTATACTCTTTTGCCAAAGCCCTTCTGACATAATACATGATGTCAGATAGATGTCAATCTGTCTTCTACTCCCTGATTTTCCATTTGTCAGTATAAAAAACAATGTATTGACAGACCTATCAATTCTGATCTTTGGAAGGTAAATGTGATGAAATCATGGGCTCTATTAATGTTTAATAAGATGAGATATTTTGGTATTTCCTACACATATACTCTGAATATGATTAGTACATATGTTATTATAACCACTTTTTTTTTAAGAGATGGGGTACTCACTATATTGCCCAGGCTTGAGTGCAGTGGCTATTCACAGGTGAGATTATACCACACTGTAGCCTCAAACTCTTGGGCTCAAGCCATTCTCCTACCTCAACATCCTGAGTAGCTGGGACTACAAGTGTACACTACTGTTTCTAATGTCAGTAATTTTAATAATAATTTAAATAAGCCATGCCATTCTCAAGACAACTTTTATGATGCATTTTAAGTCATTAATGCCTATTTTAATCTAGTTTTGTATTGCTTTAGTATAATCAGGATTAGAAACAAATCTAAAATATTCTCATAAGGAAATTTGGCACTAAGGGAACATTTTTGAAAACTTTAGGTATGAAGGCTAGCATTCATTTAAAAATGAATATGATGAATCTAAATAGATGCAGAATGTGTTCATTTGTGAGTTCTACAATACATTGAATTAGAATTTGATGCTGAAGTATTTAAATGTCTTCTGAAAAAATTCTGTATGTACATACGTATACTGAATGAAGCCCCTATATTAATGATCTTCCCTAGGCATCATGATATATGATACTTATGACTAATAGTCACACAGATCTTGCAAACCCTTTTCTGATTAAACAGCTATCAAATTTTTAAGTGAATATTTGCTTTTTAAAAGAATATAATCTTTTTGTACTAAAATTTTCACTCAAGTGTAATTATAATGCAGTGGGCCATTCACTGCCTATTTGCAAAGATGTTTCAGTTATAATATGTATCTTCATCCTAGTATTACTCTTTAGACAGAAATAATATTTAAATTGATTTAAATTTAGACATACATTATATTTGATAATAAGTTATTTTCTAAGTAAATGATGTAGTTTGGAAGCTAAAATTAATAAATAGAAATTAACAGAAATAAAGCCCATAGTGTTTAATATGCAAAATGTGATTATTAAACACTTTTCTGATCACTATAAACCCGATGATAAGATGATACTTTTAAAGAATTGAGTTTTTAACTATTTAAATTTATCCAATATATTTTATTTAGTAATTAAAGCAGAAAAAAAGCAGTCTGAAAATATGTATAGGAATACATACCTGTACATGTGAAGAATTTAGATTCTCCCACGCTGAGTTCTACTTTGCTGAGTGAAATTGTCACTTGAAGAAGAGCTGAAAAAAATAATTAATAATAAATTGTTGTTTTAAAGATTATTTCTAAGATTTTAATACAAAATGTCTAATCCACATGGTCCAAACAGCAATTACTTTCCCTGCAAAATTTTATTACTCATGAAGAAAAATGAAAGTTTGGTAAAATGCAACCCAACATCATATATGTTACATTATTATGCATTTAACAACCAGGTCAAATACAGCACACATTCAAGTTAATATATTGAAATTTTGTTATTCAAGAAAATGATCAAATTCATACTCTGACATCTGTTCCTTATTTGCAGGCTAAGCCTTATATGTACTACCAGATTGAGCAATAGCAAAATGTTTGTACAAAAGTTGGAACTTTGAAAAAGTCCTCTACTATAATTGCAACAATAAAAACATATATATATATATATATATATAAATTACATTTTGATGAACTACTAAAATATTTCCATGTAAGGAGGCACACATAGGGAAGGCAGCATTGTTGCTTAGCGAAAGGTAAATGAGCGTTGATTTTCACAAGATCAATAAGCTAAGTAAAGGAACCAAGATTGTGGCAATAAAATAGAGGAGATACTCAATATTTTAAACATTTGCTGTTAAAATTGAAATAAAAGGTCTGAATATTCTAGACTTTTAGAAGGTACTGTAAATGTCATTTTAATATGAATTGACATATATATATTTTGCAAGCATTTACTTCTGATTTTTTTAAATTTATTTATTATAGTTTATTATGGGGGTACAACGTTCTGCTTAAGTATATTGCCCATGCCCCTCCCAACCCCCCGAGTCTGAGCTTCAAGAGTGTCCATTCCCCCGACAGTGCACATGGCATTCATCATGTAGCTATACACCCATCCCCTCCCCCACTCCCAACACCCCGAGTCAGATCTTCAAGCATGTCTATTCCCCTGACAGTGCGCATCGCACTCATCATGTAGATATACACCCATCCCCTCCCCCCACCTCTGACCCATACCCAATTGTACATATATATTTTTTAATAATATGGTGAACAAGATAGTGTGACCACTCCCCAAAATCTATTCTACCATCCCGTGCTCTCAGAAATGCATAGTTGAGATTTTATTAAGCAATAAAACTGCAAGAGATAAATGGAAAATACAAATATAAATACATATGTGTGTGGGTGTGTATATATTTATATATGAAACTAGCATACAAGTCTGTACTGGGAATTTGCTAATCATAGTAAGCAAAAGGCTTATTTAGGTGAGCATGAACTGCACAGAGATAAGATGCAAGCTCGTCTATAATAACAGGGTGACACATAACACCGGACAAGAGTGGATCAGAATAATATTCACACTCAAAGGAGTGTATAGAATCAATCAACTCACCAGGAATGGGATATGACAAGGAGACTTGCCTCCCTTCAGCTGGGTAAGGGGAAAACGTTTCTCCTTAGATTAACTAGAAGTTCTATCATATCCCAGGTTTTGGGTTTTAATTATAAACATGGGTTCTTTGGGAAACCCCAAGCTGAAAACTGAAGTCTCACATGTAGGGCTCACAGGTACACGGAGAAAGCAAACATGAATCTTCAGAAGAATCACATCCTCAGACCAGATTGCCCAACAATTTTATAAATGAGGCTCTTTTTGATCTAAATGCACATTCTGATGTTAAAACACACATAGTGAAATAAGGCACTGTGAGCAATAGTTTGCAGAAATAATAAAGGGAAGAAATAAACCCACAAAACTTCTAATAATTTTTAGACTAAGAAAATAAATAATTATGTGAAAATGTTTAAAGAAATAAAGTGTGGCATCAAAAGCATGAGAAAGGAACAAAATATCTAAGAAAGACCTGTCAAATATGTTTTTTAAGGTTTTAGAAATAAGTTTCCTGATACTTCCTATCTTCAATTGTTAAATTATTTGTTTTTCAGAAACATCTCTGGAAATTTTGGGGTAGGTTACAGGGCTTTCTTCTCTCCTCTCATACTTGGGTCCTATTTTTATTCATAACTTCCCAGTTCTCAGAGAATGCTTCTTATCTTATAGGGGCTCAACAAATGTTCAAGTAAATCTAATATTTCAGAGAGAAACTGATAAAGAAAAGCACAAGTCAGAAAGAATAGAATGAGAACTAGTAGAATCAAGGAAAAAGAGAGTATCTAAAAAACCATCACAATGCCAATTCTAGTGAAAATTCACAGAAATTTTTCTTTTAAAGAAGAACAATTCCATAGGTGAACTTAGTATCAGTGGAATGAGATTAACAGAGGTAAATCACAGGACTTAAGAAGTTTGAGATTGCCTTTATAAAAAGTTTGAATCTAAAAAAATGGATGTGGTTATTGGGATCCAAAATTCTGGGCAGAAGGGCAGGGATTTCATATATTGGAGAAGACTTGAGAATGCCTATAGATAGAAGGGAAGGAGGCAGAAAAGAGATTATAGGGTTGAAAAAACAAGAAAAAAATTATAATTATGTCCCTCGTTCTCTTTTCTTTCCTCTCATTAGTTTCTCCTTTAAGACACCATCTTATTTCATGGCATCAATTCCCTTTTATCTGTGTACTTTTAATCTGTATTTTCCCAAAATATAATCCTACAATCTCCAACTCGCAGCTAACATTCAGTTGGATAATATACTTTAATTTCAAACTTCCTATTTGCAAACTGAGTCTGTTTCCCTTCCACCAAAATTTGCTTACTGGTCAACATGAATCAGTTTCTAACTCTTGGTGATATAACCTCTGAAATATAATTTGTATGCACTTTTGTTTACTTTTAAAAACATTCACTCTTTATTTTTTATTTTTATTGATACAGAATAATTGTAAATATTTATAGAATGCATGTGATATTTTGATACATGCATACAAAGTATAATGATCAAATCAGGGTATTTAGGATATCCATTGCCTCAAATATTTATCATATATTTGTGGTGGGAACCTTTCAAATATTCTATCTATTTTGTAATATACAATAAATTGTTGTTAACTAGAGTCACCCTACTATGCTAACAGTAGAACTTATTCCTTCTATCTAAATGTATGTTTGTACCCATTAAACAGTCTCTCTTCATTCAGCTCCAATCTTCCCAGCCTCTGGTAACTATCATTTTATTCTCTAGCTCTAGAGATCAATTTGTTTAGCTTCCACATATGAGTGAGACATCACAATATTTCTCTTTCTGTTATTGACTTATTTCACTTAACATAATGTCCTCTGGTTCTATCTTACCATGAATGAAAGGATTTCATTCATTTTTTTTTTTTTTTAAGGGCAAATGATCTAAGCAGACATTTCTCAAAAGAAGGCACATAATGGCGAACAAGTATATGAAAGAATGCTCAACATTACTAATCATTAGGGAAACACAAATCAAAACCACAATGTAGTATCATCTGACCCCAGTTAGGATAGAAATTATCAAAAATACAAAAAAAAATATCAAATGCTAGTAAGGATGAACAGAAAAGGGAACTCTTGCACAATGCTGGTGGAAATGTAAACTGGTACAGCCACTATGGAGAACAATACGGAGGTTCCTCCAAAAACTACAAGCAGAACTACCATATGATACAGCAGTTCCACTACTGGGTATTTATCCAAAGGAAAGGAAATCAATATATTGAAAAGAAATCTGCATCCTCATGTATATTGCAGCACTATTCACAATAGTCAAGATATGGAATCAATCTGGGTGTCCAACAACAGATGAATAAAGAAATGGTTGTATATACACACAATGGAATACTATTCAACCACTCATTAATTTAATTCAATATATTTTGTCAGCCTTCATATTTCTTTTTCTGACTGTTACATCTTTAAATCTCTTTTCCCTCCAAAATATTTCTCAGGCTACTGCATGCATACCTTTCTAAATCTGTATTTAATTTCACCCTCATATTCAAAGTTCTTAAAAGTGGATTTGCTTTATCCAATTAATATTATCCAAATTTTAATTGAAAGAAAACTTATCTTTTCAAGTTTATTTCCAATATTCCCCTACAATGCCTCTGCATCTATAGATGACTAGGATTAATTTCCTCTCTTCCCCCAATCTGACTCAGACTTTCCCACATTTGCTCAAAATGTTTCCTGTGCCCTCATGAAATCTAAAATATGAGGAGATTTACAAAACAATGCCTGATAGCTCTATCATGAAATCAATAAATAAATACCTTTGATCAGTAAGAATTCTCATTAAACAAATAAAACATTGTTGATAATTATATTCACTTCCCTACCTCATTTGAATATAAATTCATGGAAATCAGGGCTCATCAATCAAACTTTTATTCTCCTAAACTGATAATGTATGAATGGATGGCAAAATAATGGAAAAACACTTACTTAGAGCTTATTGTATACTAGGAACAGAACATTGACAGTATTAACAGCATATAATTTTGGAATGACTTCATTACTTTAAATTGAATTTAAGGATATCAGAGAGTTTGAGGAATGTCTTCCAATTACTACTTAAATAATTCCTACCACTGACTTTTGGCGTAAATTTTCTTTTCTAAGAAATAGTGTATAGAAAAGACAGAACTTGAAAGATAAGGGCACTTTAAAAGTCAAATACAATTCTGGACAATTTTTATACTGATTTACTGATGGGAGTTATAAATAATATATATTCATTGTAATAAAATGAAATTAATCAGGGACTTAATTAGTTAATTTATATTAAAATACTTGGTTAATTTTTCATTCAGTTCAAATTATCAATTTATCCCTTAATTAAGCCATATTTTTCATGAACATTTTGGTGACTGGGCACAATGATGTATTTCATTGTTATATACAATTAAAATATATAAAGAAAACATACTTCTCTACTACATTTCCCAAAGATCAGACTGGCTCTAACTGACCTCTACAGATATATTAAAATATTTTCATGATAGTAAAAATTAGAAAACTAAAATTTGAGGTCATCCTTAATCATTGCTCTAGTGATTTAACATCCAGGGTTTCTTCTTGTGATCAGTCTTGATCTGTGCCCACCTCCTAATGACTAAGTCTGGACCCAAATGTCAGAAGAAAATTAAATGGTTTTCTAATGCCAAAAAGTAATGTTTGGAAAAAAACTGGACAGGAATAATACATTTGATTGATATCCAGCTATTCATAAATATCATTAAGAATCTCACAAGAGAATCTTATATGAGAAAAGATTTTAAACCCAAAGACTTAAAAATGAAGCTTTGATAAATACCTGTTCTCTGTGAACAATTCTCAAAGAAGTACATGTAATAACAATCTTTAGAGTTGGATAAATTAAAAGATTATTTACCATAACCACTTAGTATTTATGAACTATATGCAACTGGCAAATCATTCTTTTATGCTATGGTCCTAACCTCAGGACCATAACCATAGTTCATAGCATCAAGGGATTTAACATTTATTTGGGAAGACAATTGAACTACATAAATAATATGAACAGAAAAACAAGAGGGTGTGTATCAATTATGGCCATTATAAAATCTATGATTAAGAATGCTTCATAAAGGACAATAAAACTAAAAAAGACCAAAAACATGGGATAGATATTGTTGTAAAAAACACAAAAAGGGGGAGGGCATTCCATATTGTGTAAGGGAGAAATATTCAAGCAACATTCAGGAAATTTTTAGATCAATATAGATGAAGTTCATCTCATATAGAATATTGTTGATATGTTGAAGAAATAGTTTGGAAAAGACTCTGGAGGATCTCAAAAAACGTAGTAAAAGATCTGGACTTACATTTCTATCTATTTATTATTTATAAATAGAAACTAACCTGGTAAAATGGGCATTTAGATACAACTGGTCAGGATGGCAGATGACTGATAAATCCGATTAAAGTGGGATAAGCACTGTAGAATACGCTATGTGTGATGAGTATCTGGGTTGAATAGTAGCCAAGAATGTGGAAAGGTAGGAATGGATGTAACAAAAAAATTCAAAGTAAGTTTTCTCTGTGATTAATTAGAACATTAGTGGTAGAGGGGAAAAGTCAAAGATATTAAGATTTTATACTTCTTTGACACAAGGGTCACCAAAAAGAAAAAGACATTGCCATATGAGTGATTATATATGAGAAAAAAAGAGGGGTGAAAATTTTTGATATTTCTCATATTCAGGTTAAAGCAGAAGAACATATAAAGCCATAAATTTACTTTTTAAATGAAAATTATTTTTTGAAAATAGAACACAGGCAATATTATAACAAAGATAATTGCTCTTTTCCATAGAGGTTGTACTAATTTACACGCCCACTGGAAGTCATTATCCTATGTGAAGTATCCCGAGAATGGAAAAACAAATACGGCATGTTCTCATTTATAAGTGGAAGTTGAACGATGGGTATATATGGTCACACAGAGTAATACAAGGGACTTTGGAGACTCAGAATGGGTGAAGATGAGAGGAGGGTAAAGGATCAAAAACTACTTATCAGGTACAATGTATACTATTCAGGTGATGAGTGCATTAAAAACCCTGAGTTCACCATTGTGCAATTCTTCCATGTAACAAAAAAAAAAAAAAAAAAAAAAAAAAAAACACATCTAACACCATTATAAAATCTATGATTTGAAATAAAAATAAATAAATGAATGGATAAAAGATCATTGCTAGCTTAACAAAGCTTAAATTAGTACTTATAATTTATGTAAGCATGCAGATCAAATAGATAATCAAAAGAGACTTTTTTAATTTTATAGGAAAATAAATCTAATTAAGTCATTGGCATTTCTAAGTCCCATCAGGGTAATAACATTCCTTTGCTTTGATATAACATTTAGTGAGGTCATTTGAAATGGCCAGTTTATCACCTCCAGAGATTTAAAAACTGACAATTAGTTAGTGGACTACCTTTCTCACCCAAAGCAGACTTGGAATCACTTAGAATCCCAACAGATATGCAGAGATAACTTAAGGTACAACTTGCAATATTTTTCAAGCAAGCACTTTATTTTACTTGGCCTTCACATCAAGGGAGTTAAAAGACTAAGACACTTATTTAGTAATTACAGCACCTCCCAGAGAGTCTGTCTTATTTCTAAAAGGTCCTTATAAATTATTGATTACATCAAATGAATATACTTTTCTCACTGGAACATATTTTAAAATTTATCTATTCTGAAAAAATTATTTACATTATTTATTTATTCTTTTTATTATTGGATTTTCACCATATTAAAACAGTCTATGTGGTTAGTAACTTCTGAAAATTGCTACAATATTCGTGAACTTTGTGAACCTTTGGATCACTTAAAAGAGAAACTCTAACACCCAACATTTTACAAAATCTAATAACTATAAATATTTTATCAAAATATTATTTATTATTTCATCAAATTTTAACAAGAAAACAAACTTTTTCTTATAATTCCTCTCCACCTCCATATTCTTTATATCTACACTTAAATTTGTTTGCACTTCTTATTCTAAGTTAAAAAAATAAATATTTCAGTCACCAGATTATCTGCCCATTTTAAAATTATTTATTTATTTATTTAATTTCAGAATATTATGGGGGTATAAATGTTTAGGTTACATATAGTGCCTTTGCCCCACCTGAGTCAGAGCTACAAGTGTGTCCATCCTGCAGACAGTGTGTACTGCACCTATTAGGTGTGAATATGCCCATCCCCTCCTCCTCTCTCCCACCTGTAAGACATCCCATAAACATTACTACCACATGTGCACATAAATGTTGATCAATTAACACCAATTTGATGATGAGTGAGTACATGCAATGCTTGTTTTTCCATTCTTGTGATACTTCACTTAGTATCTATCAAGGGCAATACAAGAAGTGCTAGATCACCACTGTTTTTCATGGCTGAGTAGTACTTCATGGTATACATATACTACATTTTATTAATCCACTCATGTACTGATGGCACTTGGGCTTTTTCCACATCTTTGCAATTGTGAATCGCTCTACTATAAACATTCAAGTGCAGATGTCTTTTTTTTTGTTGTTTGTTTTTCTGTATAGAGTGTATTTTTTTTCCTTTGGGTAGATTCCCATTAATGGAATTGCTAGAACAAATGGTAGTTCTACTTCTAGCTCTTTGAAGTATCTCCATATTATTTTCCATAGAGGTTGTACTAGTTTGCAGTCCCATCCAGCAGTATATTAGTTTTCCTATCTCTCTGCATTGATGCCAATATTTGTTGTTTTGGGACTTGTTGATAAAAACCATTCTCACTGGAGTTAAGTGATATCTCATTGTGGTTTTGATTCGTATTTCCCTGATGATTAGAGATGTTGAGCATTTTTCATGTTTGTGGGCATCAGTCTGTCTTCTTTTGAAAAGTTTCTGTTTGTGTCCTTTGCCTGCTTTTTAATGGTGTTGTTTGATTTCTTCTTGCTGATTTTCCTGCATTCTATGTAGATTCTATTATTGGCCCTTTATTCTATGTATAGCATATAAATATTTTCTTCCATTCTGTAGGTTGTCAATTTGCTATCATGATAGTTGCTTGGCTGTGCAAAAACTTTTCAATTTGATCAGGTCCTATTTATTTATTTTTGTTGTTGCTGTGCTTGCCTTCAGGGTCTTCCTCATAAATTCTTTCTTTAGGCTGATGTCTATAAGAATTTTTCCAACATTTTCTTCTAGAATCCTTATAGTTTCATGCCTTAGGTTTAAGTCTGTTATCCATCCTGAGCTGATTTTTGTGAGAAGTGAGAGGTGTGGATTCTGTTTCAGTCTTGTATATGTGGCTATCTAATTTTCACAGCACTGTTTATTGAATAAGATTTTTTTTTCCCCAGTGTATGTTTTTGTCTGCTTTGTCAAAGATCAGATGGCTATATGAGGATGGTTTTATATCTGGGTTCTCAGTTCTGTGCCATTGGTCTATGTCTCTGTTCTTGTGCCAGCATCATGCTGTTTTAGTTACTATAGCCTTGTAGTACAGCTTGAAGTCTGGTAAATTGATATCTCCCAATTTGTTCTTTTTGCTTAAGGTTGCTTTTGCTATACGGGGTATTCTCTGGTTCCATATGAAGCATAGAATTATTTTTTCTAGATCTGTGAAAAATGATGTTGGGATTTTAACAGGGGTTGCACTGAATCTGTAGATCACTTTGGGTAGTACAGACATTTTAACAATATTGATTACGCTGATTCATGGGCATGGTATCATTTTCCGTCCTTTTAAGACCAACTGGTCAACCTCCTTAGTGCAGCTTTTTCTCCTGGCCCTTTCTTGCCAAGCTGTGAACACTATTTAATCACTGTCATCCTAAACAATAAATACCAAAAAACAAAACAAATAAAAAATAATCAAATAATATGAAAAGAAAAATAATCATCTCCTTGTTTTCTCTCTCAAATTACTATAGTGTATTCTAATTGTCTTCATATTTTCCAAAAGATAAATAAATAAATAAATAAATAAGCAAACTCTCTAGGTGACCATTAATTATTCAATTTTATTCTGTCCTCTCAATTCTACTAATAAGCTTAGTGTTCTTAAGATCAACTATAATCTTCATAATTTTCAAATCCAATAATAATTTTTAGTTTTAATTTTATTTGATTTAATGAAGGATTAGATACGATTACTTTCTTCTTTAACTGTCCTATTTCCTGATACTTACATGTTTATTCTCTGCTCATATTCCTGATTATTACTATTTTAGTCCTTTTGGTTACATCTCTTCTCCACATATACCTTACATATATGTTTTTCTTAGCAATCTCATCTTTTTTTTTTCTTTTCTTGGGGTATTATATGCTGAAAACACATAAATGATATTAATTATGTGCACTGTTTTAACAAGCATGCTTATATTAACTAATTTAATCCTCAAACAATTCTATCAGGTAGATACTATTATTACTCCTATTTTAGAGATGAGAAATCTGAGGGCGAAGATGGTTGCATTGCTAATGGTCACTCAGCCAATACATGTTGAAACTAGATCTTTATCCAGTCATTTGTGTCCAGTGTCTGTGATCTTAACCACTGTACTAAAAGCCCCTTATATATAAAAAGTACCCATTGTAATACACCTCTTTGTGAGCACTCAATACTCACCTTCCATGTGCCCACTAGGCCCTTTTCTAGATTTTAATTACAGAACTGGGTTTGTGTTCATGTTGCTATCTTCAATTTTGAAGTCTGGAAACATACTTGCTAATATGTAGTATACTCTTTACTTTGAACAAATTTCTCAAAGTCAGAATATCAGAACTCAAGTGCATTCTCTTCCTGTCTTATCTCATTCTTTGTTGCCCCCCTTAAGTGATGCAATTATTATCCACTGAGTCTATTTTGCCAAAAAAATTAAAATATACAGGAAAAAAAGAAATATACAAGATTCTTTCTCCTTCTCCTTTCTCAAATATAAACATTTGTCAAATTCAATTTACCCTTCTTCTTACATGTTCCTCAAATATGCCTCTGTTTTGCATCCTTGCTGTCTTAGTTTCATTTCTCACCATTGCTAGGCTAGTCTAGTGAATGGTCTGCAAAATTGAGCAATGTCAGTTATTCAATTTATCAGGAACATCTGAGTAAGTTTTTGTGTGTATGTGTGTGTAATTTTTTCAGCAAAAACATATGCATTTTTCTATTTATTTGGTTTTGGTCCCATTCCTGGAAATTCTCATTCAATATATCTAGTGTAGAGCCTAGGATTCTCTATTTTTAAGCAACTTCCACGTGGTAACCATTGCTTCTCAGAAAGTGGTCAGCAGTCCAATACCATTGACCTCAACTAGGAGGTTCTTTGAAGTGCAGAATCTCAGGTCCCGTTTCAGACCGACTGAGTCACAATCCATAATTTCAAAAGATCCCCTGTTGATTCATGTGCACGTTAAAGTGTGATCATCATTGGCTCGGACTATGGCAGTCCAATATGTTTACCACCTGTAACACAAATATACTCCTCATTGTGTACAGATAAAACCCAAATTTCTTCACAATTGACATGTAAGACCTTTAACAGTCTGGCCATCACCTCAACTTAATAGAACTTATTTCCAACCAAATCAAAATAAAACACACACAATAGTGAAACTATCAGGAAATTCTGAAAATAGGCCCCACTTTCTTATTTCTCTATTTCACCTCACATTGTACTCCTTATTTATTAGAGCTCTCTCCTTTTTCTCAACAAAGGATATGCCTGTCACTTTCTGTTAAAGATTTGCATGAGTCCTCAGAACAGCCAGAACCTTTCAATATCTTCTAAAATCCTCTAGCACTTTTTTAGAGCATTTAACACATTGCACAAAAATATGTTGATATTAATATGCAGAAAACATTAATGTATACTTTCACTTAAAGCCATCATGTTACCTTCCCCAAAATCATTTAGTGCTATTTAAGCTAAAATTAATCTAAATTTAAAGAAGGTTGCTAGTTTATTTTTAGTTTCTGTACTACTCTCCGGTAGCACTTAACAACTCAATTTTATTCATGCATCTGTTTCTCCACTGGACATTATGCTCTTGGAAAATGATGACAATGCCTAATTTATCTTAATCTATCCACCCAGCATGGGTCTGGAAGAAATCCATGCTAAAATATTGGTGCATAAAGGAATTGATGCTATAGCAAACTAAAACAAAAACAAAATAAACAAATTGTTATTCATATCTCTCCATAGATCTTTTTGTTGATTTTAAAAGTTGAATCCAATAAAGAACAATCTAAATCTAGTTTTATTCTCAGTACACTTATTACATTTTGCTTACTGATCATACAAAAAATTATATAAATTAAATTAGGGACAAATTGACTTTTGAGTAAAAATTTTGCTACCATGTGATTAATCGGTAGTGTGTGTGTATGTTTCAATTCAAAGATATATTTCATATGTGAACATAAAATGTACAAAAATGTCATTTAAATGATTGGTACTCAAAAATTAATTGACGTCCAAAAGAGGTCATGTGAATGAGAAGAGGGAGCAAATAAGGTTTATATAAGAAAAGAAAGAATTAAAAGTAATGGTGAGAATATCTGCAGGAAAATGTTAAGAAATGATGAGTTTAGGAAAACCATGATTGCCAGACATAATATTGTATGATTATTACACAGTCATCGGTCATCAAACTAGAGAACTGAGCAAAAGTCAAATATTTACAAATCTTGACTTACCCGAAAATTACAAAGAATACATCACACTAAAGAGGAAATATCTGTGAAATAAAATTTATGATGATTTGAATATATTTTTGTTTTGAAAGCAAACAGTATTATTTTTTCTAAAATACCTTACATGAAATTAAATATCATACAATAAGTTTAACAAGTAAATATAGAAGGTGTAGTTCCAAAAATCATTATATATATTTTATTGCATAGAAATAGTCAGCAAAGTTTATTAATAAAAGTAAAATCATTACTGAATTTTAATACTTATTAAACAAGAAGCAATAAAACTACCTGTCCAATATTTTGTTTTAAACTCAATCCTTTTTAAAAAAATATATATCACTTATGGTAAATAAAACTAGAATGTATCCCATAATGCCAGTTAGGCAGGGAATGTTGTCCTAGTGATGAGTGAGGCGATCTGTGCTTATGTGGTAGTCAGGCCCTGAGCCCATTTCAAGACGAGGAACAGGTCACTCATCACTTATTTTGAGTGTGACATTTAATTAAAACTAAAATATCTTGAAGAGGCAGCTAAACTCAAGTTTTGCATCCAATCCAAGTTTATTTCAACTGACACCACTTAGACATGTAAGTTATTAGCCACCTTGATGAAGCAAGCATAGAACATAGTGTAAAATTTTTTATCACCACTAATCCTATGCAGTAATAAATTAAATTATGGGGGAGTGTTTGCATTGGGCCCAATACTTAAATCTCTGGATGCCTGTGTGTTTTGTATGCCCCAAGTATGAATAGTTTCTCTCCAGTTTAAGATCAGCAGAAACCTTATTTATAAACCTGACAAAAGAAATCAAACATATCTGTCACGGAACAGTTTAGTCAGAGGCTTCACATTCCTTTCTTTCCTGAATGATTTTATAATACTAGCTATTTTACACTTACATTGCTTAACAGTAAACTATGATAGGCATTGTCAGAAAATGTGAAACCCGTCAAAGTATTCCAAATGCTACTATAAAATAGTGTAGAAAGGAAAAGGAACACAACCTCTTCAGCTTTAGGAACAAAATGTTTAGAATTAGAAGCATTAAAATGGGAGATCAATAAAAGATATCACCCTTAATGTGAGAATATATTATTGTTCTCTGTTCAGTGAAAATCATAAAATTATTATATTATGAGAAATTTATATTCCAAAATATTTCTATAGAAATATGCACCTTTAAAAGAAACAATTTAGAATGGATATTACAAAGCATGTATCATAGTGTTTTTTAGGTTTTCAGTAGCACATGGTAGCAGTGATCGCTTGAATGAAATTGGCATTTATAATAAAGATATATGCAGCAATTTATTCATTAATTAAGTGGTTCATTCAATAACCACTAATGGAAACACTGAGGAGCTATGCTTGAGCTGATATTAAAGTTTGCTGTTATGTATCCACAGGAAAAATACTTCATGAGGCTAAAAAATTCCAACTTTTCACAAAATAAATAATTTATTTGTTCTAAGTAGTAAACGCGAATTCCATTTCTTATGCCTTTAAATCAGTTGTAGGAGCACTTTATATTATACCAGGGGCACTTATGTTTATAACAAGATTTAAGTATTACACAAAGAAAACACATCTTAGAAAGAATTTATTCCAAAGTGTTCATAGAGATAGAAGAGAAAGAGAAGTTTTAAAAGAGTCAATAAATTTGGATAGCTAAAGATACAGAAAACATTCCCAGCAGAGGTGGGGAACCTGTGGCCTTCTAGGCTCTTAAGTGCCGCCTTTGATTGAATCCAAATTTTACAGAACAAATAGTTTTATTAAAAGGGGTGTAGCAGAGAAAGATGAAGCTTTTGTTGCCTCCTTTGGTGCTTAAAAAAGAACAATCTTGAAATTAGAAGGCTGCAGGTTCCCCACCCCAAGTTGGTGCTATTTTGTTGATACTGTCAAAAAAATTTAAATGTGGGAGGAAATTCTGCACCCTCTCAGAATGGAGGAAATTTTGATTTGGGAAAAATTCCTTCCAAATTGGAAGATACAACAGATAGTCTACTCCTTCTCCAATGGAGCAGAGTGAATCAGAAGAAAGGTAAGAATTACAGGGTTGCCAGAACTTGTTCTTGCATAGCTTGGATTGAAAAAAAAAACAGAATGGAAGGTTTTCCATATGTTGAGAGGAAGGCTGGGAAAAAAAAAAAGAAAAGAAAGAAAGAAACTGAAGCTCACAATCTTGTGTGGCACTGTGTGTGTGTGTGTGTGTGTGTGTGTGTGTGTGTGTGAGAGAGAGAGAGGGAGAGAGAGAAAGAGAGAGAGAGAGGATGCATGTGTGTGAGAGAGAGAATAGGGTGGAGCAACTCCGTACTTGTGATCCTGCATGAATCTGCAGCGGCAAAGGACAAAAATCACCCTGGCACAGTTAGTCCGAAAGAGAATGAGAGTTATGTCACTGTGTTATCCTTGACTACTGTACAGCTTGGGAAGGCACAATGTCCCAAAACCCAAACAGGCCCCATGTTGCGCAAAGTAGCTTCCATCATTATACTTGCTGTGGGAGGTTCCCTGGTGAGAGATAAATGACCGACCTTGAGGCACAAGCCAGCGGGGAGTAAAACAGAAAGTGTAGCTTCACTCCCAGAAGTCACCAGCACCAGCAGGAACTGAGATTGTGCTGATGCAGCGTGAGGGAGTCCCTTGCCCCTGACCAAGTCATGAGTGTAAACCACAGATTCACCAGCAATTTCTCTGAAGACACCAGTTCAAGGAGTCAGGAAACCCACAAGAGCCGCCGACCAGAGAATTAGAATGTATCCAAGGGTCGCCCTGTTAGCCTCAGGTTTACATAAGCAGGTTTTGCCCCCCGCCACCAGATACACAAATACCGTGGAAAGGTGTATTAAACTCAGAGTCTATCTGTAAGATTTTGAATTAACTGTATAAACCACAAGAAACCAAAAATTCCGTTTTTAGAACTTTCTTGTAAATAATGTCGATATGATAATTTTAGCTCCATTGTATTTGTGAGGATTAGTATAAAGCATTTAAATTAACGTCTGATGCATAGTAAATAATCAATAAATGCTAACTGCTGCAATAGTAACCCTCCTCTTAATTAACTCTAGAGGGAATCCGAAAGACAAATTTTATATATATTTTTTGTTTTACATAAGAAAATCACTCCATCTTTGCACATCACTGAATTGAGGTCACCAATACAAGTTACACTTACAGTTTTTTTTTTTTTTTCTTTCAAAATAAACTGAGAAATCTTTACTCAATCCAAATTTAAATGGAATGTATTTAAGCAAAATTAGTTCACCTATATTCAATGATGTTGAGACTAAAATGCTTAAGATTTCTTCTAGTAAGGTTGTATTGTACAACAGGCTGTAGAATTTGTTGACATATGCACAAATATTACAACAAGTTCTGATGCTCATTGACATGATTCTCTATTACCCTGGTGAGGAGTCAAAAATGTAGGACAAAATTTGAAGTTTTATGAACCACAGAGAAAAAGAAAAAAAAGGCTATTTCCTTAGTAACCATTTGAAGAAAATTGTGGACCAGACAAAGCTTATTAATTATAATGAAATACATCCACCTGTAGTGACCAAATTTTTAAACCCACATTAAGAAAAATCATAATAGTATCAAAAGTGGTTGTTTATGTACAAATAGTCTGGTAATAATCATAATTCAATATTAAAGTATGCTGTGTGTTTCAAATTTTCTCCCATGTAATTATGACTCCTCCCCCTATGTGTCCCCTTGGAGAGTTGCTATCTTCATATCAGAAATATCCTCAGCCCTTATTCTGTTCTACCCTTCTATTGCAAATATTCTACTCCTATGTTCTGCCTTCACCTTGATCTTCCAGAATTAGATAGTCTTCCCCTCTCTTTCTCCCTCCCCACTTCCTACATTTCCCTCTCCCTCCTTCCTTTCCTTTCTCTCCCTTACTCTCCCTCTTTCTCACTGTGCTGCCATACCTCATTTGGGGAATAATTATTTGTTTATATGGCCATACCTCTAATTAGAATGCAATTTGTTCTGAGAAAGGAGAATGTCTTATTCAGTTTATTAAACCCCAAAGTCTTTCTCGGAACCTGGAACTCTGCAGGCATCTATTACATTTCTTAAATAATGAATGAATACATTGGTTCAATGAATAAAAAAATAAATATATTTAAATCTAAATTTTCCAGATAAAAAGGTGCAACTCTACTCCCCATTCCCATCCCCAGGAAAGGGAGGGTAATTATTTTACTGATATTTTTTAAAGAGTTTCTAGAACCAAACCATTTTATTTAAATATCAGTTAAATAATGAAGGAACTAAATGCATCT
Source organism: Varecia variegata (assembly GCA_028533085.1). NCBI lineage: Eukaryota > Metazoa > Chordata > Mammalia > Primates > Lemuridae > Varecia > Varecia variegata. The sequence continues at coordinate 17,449,510 of CM052436.1, forward strand.
GAATATATTCAACTTGATTGATTGATTGCCAAGAAAGGCAATTATTACTATATCAGTGAGTTCTATAATAGGCTTCACAACCAAAATAACACCTTCACATATTCATTAATCTTTTTAATTCAAACATGTTACATCTCATATAATGGAGCTGGTTGTATAGATGACAAATTTTTTATACTTTAATATATCATTACTTAACAGTACCGTAATACCTTAACATAAGTGAAAAAAGTATTACCAGTACATATCAAATGCATATATCTTAAAATAGAATATTCACAGCCAAAAATACACATTATATGACTCACAAATAATTTTCAACATTATCTATACAAGTTGCTTTTCAAAATAATTCAATGCATGTGAATCTGTCCTGAACTTGTGCTTTTAAATATCATGAATTAGTAGTCCCTTTTGACACCAGTTCAAGGAATCAGGAAAACCAAAGCCAATAGGAAGGTGCACGTGACTGAATTTCTCCCCAGTACCCGAAGTGGACTCCCCTCGCCATATGTGTTTGAATGTACCTGTCATGTAAAAATCAAAAGTTGCATGATCTTTCTCATACATATTTGGTTCCCAGGTTCCTGATTTTTATTTTTTGTACTGCTTTGCCTGCCAAAAACATCAAGGATATTGTTAGATTTCTTGAGTTCTTACCATCTCGATGCCAAGTGACCTGCTCTAATTATTGCCAAGAAGATTGCATAGGACATTTTATCTGGCTTCAAACGTACCTGAAGCTTTTGTCTTCCTTTTAGAATGAGGGATAAAATCATGTAAACAGTTTACTCCACTCTCCATTTAACTGATGGAAAAGAGTGCTTGGCTGTCAATTCTGGGATTACTCCAGTGAACAGCCTTTGTTCATAACCTCCAGAGAAATTTGGTTGTATTCCAATTCAATCCATCTCTTTCTTTTACAAGCCAAAGATTTTACAGTTTAATGGAAATCCCAGACAAGTGGTTTCTGGTTTTCATGACTTGTTTATCAGAAATACTGGAATAGTACAAAGATCTTCTCCTACATACACAAAGCCCATAACAATGCCTCTTAGAAGGACTGAACATCCTAAATCATTGTAAAAATCCATTCTACTAAGGTAAATGATTACGGTTAAAAAGATGAATGATTGCAGGCCCAATTCAGGAAAACCAAAGGAGGGAATTCACAATGATCTCATCAAAGGTATCCCTATTCTTGGTAAAGAATAGAAAATTCTTCCTTTTCTAGAATTACTGAGTATACACTACTCAAGATCACTACCTTTTCAGCAATGCTTTATGAAACTGGACTTCCGGGGTGTATAGAACCTCCTCTGGACAGTGAACACAGGAGGTTCCAACACAAATAAATGACTTCCCTTCTTCTAAAGGTCCATTAACAGGAAAGTACTTGAATGTATATATTGACAAGATATAATTGAAACATATTGTAAATTGTTCTGTTGATTGTACTTTGTGTGAGTCTCTGGATGCAGCATTTGGTTCCATGGTACTCCTTAAGAAATGCATGCGATTGTAGAGGTGGAACTTTATGTTATACAAAAAGTAGGGGTACTCTCTCCCAGGATCCAAGTGAGGGAGACTCTCTAACAATCAATGGTGATCAACACGCCATTGCAGTTTCAAGACGATGTAAGCAACCCATCATACAATCTTACACCATCTAGTTAAAATAATAGAACACTATATGCAAGGAAAGGGACTAGTCTGGTCCCTAATAAAATCCATAGTATTCTAGTAATTGAAAATGTTGCTATTTCTGCTCTCATTATAGACTACCTAACCCAATAACATTACTGAATTTGGTTTTAAATGTGGACTTAGGTGGGGCTATGGACCTACACTAAGGAAAAGTTACCACTATGATTTTTTGCCTATATTGTTGGTCGTAACCAGAACTATATTGAAGTCACAGTCAAACTTGACCAAGGAAGGCAAACTTGAGGGAAAACTTTTCAATGAAAGTATATTCTGGGCAGAGAGTCAATAGCTGAGGAAGTCTGGCATGCTGAGACTCTTAGGCCTAATCACCACAGCCTGGATTATGCAAAGCACATCTCTGTCTATGCCACATAAATTGGGCCACAATTATTCAACAAATATTTGGGGGAACCACGTATCATTCTAGGCAGTCAGGTTATCTCTGTGAAGAAAACTGATGGAGATTCCTGCCCTTGTGAAATTTACATTCTAGCAGGAGAGAGACAGACAACTGTGAGAAATAATTTGATTATATATTAGAAAGTGGTCAGTGCTATGGAAAAAAATCAAACAGTATTCTTCAAAACACTTTGAGAGATTTTCTACAAACACTTTCAAAAGGCATCCTGTCACAGAAGCTGAAACACTATCATCTGCAGGATACAGTATAATGTTAGCAGCAGATTACTCTCTTCTGGCCATGGTACCAGAGATGCAGAAATGGACAGAAGCATAGATATTCATAGAAGGTGAAGCCCTGCTTTATTAAAACAGCCAGACTTAGGTCCTAGGAGGCAAAGTCTTTAAGAAATTTCAACAGAGAAGCACACTTCAGTTATTCAGTAAATAGGACACACTTCACAGGGAAGTCTAGAAGCTACTCATAAGCTATGTCATGTTCTAGTAAAGGGATAACTCTGATACTAGTGCTAAGACCAAAACCAGCCCCGGAAGACAAAAAGGGCTATTATGATCCCAACCTTCAAATGACCATAGGAAACCTACACTTCACTTGTGCCCTTCCCAGATTGTCAATGTCATTGTTAGCTTGACATTTATTCTGTCCAATCAATATATCACTTGGAACCACATCTGTTTTGATGCAAAAAAATTCTTGAATACCCCTAGTATTATAAATACACACATACACAATGATGAATACACACAAATTATATTGCCAAGTGATAGGACGAGGTTACATATTGTTAGGAATAAACCTCATCATCTGCCTTTCTTTACAATAGATATACAAAAACAACCTTGGCACAAATGGAGGACCTTTTCCCCTAAGTCATGTAAACTCACTGAGGTGGCCCCCTCATTCTAACACCCCTACACACATCTCATGCATATTTATCCTGCCTCAGAAGTATCCTCCTTCATTTCAGCTCTTTACACCTACACTGGACAAGTGAAAAGGTGAAATGAATTGCACAGTATAATATGGCCAACTTTAGCAAATATCATGGTAAGAAGAATACGGTCTAGATGACTGTTTATGGTCTAGTATTTAAACTCTACCTCTTCCACGAAAAAATGCACCAGAGGAGGAAATCTGAAAAGTATGTCAATTGATCAAGATGTCATTTTCTGATCACCCACAAACATGACCTAGCTTGAAGATAAAAGTCAAAGCTACAAATAACAGCTTCCATTACAGGCAATTGGCCTATAATTCTGAGGCAGAGTTGTGAGTTATTAGGAGCTTGAGGCTGACATCAGACCTGAGTAAGATATTCTGCCTTTGCCACTTGATAGCTGTACAATTCAGTTAGCTTTCTGGATCTCTCATTGTTTCAGATTCTTCATCTGCAACATGGCAGATAAGTAGCACTTATGGGATACACTCTTCCTGAGAAGTAAAAGGAATAATAATGGAAGGAGCTTGGTGTAGTGTTTGATACAAAGTTTAGGACAAAAATGTAAAAAGACAGACAAACAAAGCTTAATAAAATAAAATAAAAAATTTAGCTGTCTTGATTTTCGTATTTCTGCAGTAGAACTTTTGTCTTGGTACTTGTTTTTTCCAATGGATGCTTTTGGTTTGACAAATCTTTATTCAAATATTTATATATTCTTTTTTTTTTATTTTTAGGACTGGGCATTTTGCAAAGGTCTTGAATTTTATAATCCCTCTGAGTTTTGGAATTGCCTGCATTCTCACATAACACAGAGGATATATCACTGCAGTCTAATGCCAAAGAACCTGAGATTTTAATCACGAGTATTATTTCTTAGAAATCTAGGCCAATTGCTTCCTGGGTTCTAGAACACCAGTGTCTAAGCTGTTTCCCTTAGGTGGCCTAGAAACAATAAACATTTATTTCTCACAGCTATGGAGGCAATATCAAGCAACCGGCAGATTCTGGCAGATTCTGGTGAAGAGTCCTTTCCTGGTTCATTGATGGAAACTTCTAGCTGAATCCTCACATATAGAAAGGGGTGAGGCAGCTCTCTGTGGGGTGAGGCAGCTCTCTGGAGTCTTTTTATAAGGAAACTACTTCCATTACTAAAGGCTTCACCCTCATGACCTAATCATCTCCCAAAGTCCCCACCTTCTAATACTATTAAATATAACAGTGGTAATTAATTTTCAACGTATGAATTTTGAGGGGACACAAACATGTAGACCATAATACACTGTAAATAATATGTATTGAAGACCTGCCATGTAAAGGAGGAATTCTTCTAAGTAATGTTAAGGATTACCAAAATGAGTCAGCTTCAGTTCAAATTGCTCAATGAACTTAGCAGGGAACATGAGACATATTTACCCGTGGTGATATTCAAGAAAGAACGTGAGAATAGTGCATAAGCAAAATGTGATCGTATTAAAAAGACTGGTGACAGTAATACTGGCAGAGTATTGTAAAAGCATTTTAGAAGAAGCAGTCCTATGAGGCAGCTTTCTAGTAATTGAGCAATCAGAATTAGAGAGAAGGAAAAAGCAAAAGAGTACAATCAAGGACACAAGGAAGGAAAAGAAATGGCCATTTTTTTAGTAGTTTTCGGTACTGGGGGATTTGGCAATTTGGAGCCAGATTGTAGCGATGCTTCTAATACTATGAAAATAGATAAGCATTAATATATAAATAAGAGATGAAATGGAAGGCTTAGAACTGAGTAGTAGGATAACAATATCCTTCCCTGCAAGGACAGGAAAGGGAAGAAATGAGGGGAATGAGAATGGGATAGAGAAAAGAAAGAATAAGACAGGTTTTGGAGGTTTGACAGAGATAATTTTATTTTTACTTAAGTTGATTTTGGTTACTATTATAGTTTATTCAATGCAATTTCTCAAAGGTTTAAGAATACAGTAAGAGTGCATGGGTATGGAAAATAGTTTCATTTGTTTAATTGTCTGACATAAAATTGCATTATTACTTAAAACAGCAGGGAATTCTATATATATGCCATTCTTCTTTTGTTTTGTTTTGATTTCATTTTTGAAAGGTTTTCCTGCATAGCTCTCCTGTGTTTTGGCAACTTCTACAAATCAATTCAATATACTATATAGTATATAATAAAATGTTGGATTTTTTTTTATTTAAAGAACATATTTGGATAGCTAATAAAGAAAAGATGGTCTGATTCATGGATAAAGTTATTTTGTTAACAATAATTCTAGCTGATGTATGTTAGATAGAGAGCATGTAGATTTATCTAAAGACATATGATCAAAATGAAAAAAAAATAAACAACTCTCACCACATTTATTCCTTTCCTAGGAGGGAGAATAGATGAGCCAGGTGTTAAAAAGAACTTTGTAATTAAGTTTAATTTAGTTCTGCACTAGTGGAGGACATATTATCTCATAAACAATAAGCAATTATAATCATGTAATATTAGGGTAGCTACAGAAAAAAAATTATGATAAAAATTGCTACAGAAAAAATATAGTATCAAAAATACAAGAACACCAGACAAGGGATTTATTAAATGGCCATACATGTTCTAAGATCTTCCATACAATTTTACCAGATGAAGTTTAATATATTTTATAGTATATTCATAATTAAGTGAAAGTTTGGAGTTGAAATTTTCTATTAGAGATTACAAACTGGTACTCAATGGATATACAGTATGGCCAGTAGAAATGTTTTATTTGTCTCACAACATTGTTTTTTTAAAGAAATGAATTTGAATTCCGAGAAATCTTTCACATTCAGGGTTGTTAAGCTCTCTACCTTGCCTCTGCACTAATAGCTGTTATCTGCCATGTGTTGCATACTCTGTTTATCCTTTGTTTGGTTCTTTCTTTCCTTTTGTAGAAAAAAATGAAGAAGGAAAAGGATGATCATATTTCATGTATTTTTTAAAACTAACTTTTCATCAAATACAAACTTTGGACTCATGTGGCATATGTGGTCACATTATGTAAAATCTCAACTGGAGATTTTTTTACAATTTGCTAATGATTAATGGCAGTAAAACTCATAGGTACAAGAAGCATCTCCTTGGGCAGCATGCATTGAGCAGGACGAAAATGCCTGTGTCAAATTTGATACAAACACAATTTTTTCTAACATCCAGTTAGAATTTTTCGACTCCAAGTGTACTTTTTTTCTTATAAGCTTTGTCTTGCCCAATTAGCTTTCAATGGTGCTTGAAATTCCCACTTGAAATGCCTTATGTTGACCTGTCCGTTTTAATCAAGTTAAATACTACCTGGGAGGAAGATATATTAGCTATCACTTAGGCACAAATTAGTCTATCTGAACCTATTACCGCACATTATCAACCAGCACAAAAGAGGGCCTGAGGGCAGTAGTTCCTGAAATCATTCAAATGCCAGACCATGGAGAGGCATGGTACACTTGGTGGTATACTTAATCCATTACTCTTAAAAACAATTAAATATATTTGGTTGTGCTAAATCCGATGTCATTTTATACTGCCATCTAATACAGTAGAAGAAATCACAGATTTAAACAATTTAATAGAAGATAATTTTATTATGAATATTTCATTCATTTAAAATTTTAACAATTGTTCATACATTTTGCCTGTGGAAAACATGTTTCTTGCAGAGACACTCTGCTATAGACTTAAAGAATAGGCAAAAACAAATAATAAAAAAAAAAAAAAACCTCAGTAAATCTATAAGGGGATATTGATTGTCTGCTAAAGGACGCACTCAATGTTCTTGATCTGAATAAGTATTGTAAGGTAGATCATCATCTTAGTAAAAAATTATAAAGAAACAAAGAAAATGTCACTTTATGGAATGTGTGCTGTGGCCATAAGAAATATCTGAATTTAGAAACATGAAAACATGTTTATACTATAACTGAAGATGCAGTTCTTAATGAGGAGCTCCAGTGATTTGCCCTGGTTGGGTAAGGAGGGAGGTGAGGCAGATGGGTACTGTACCTTGGGGGTAAAGCAGCCCTTCTGAACCACAGTTCAACAAGAAAATTAAGCTCCAGTGCCCTAAGGTATTGTACGCAATATATTAACTTCTCTCATATGCATCAAGAATGGTATTAGCTACACACCCTGCTTAAGAGAAATGAGAAAATAATCACTCAAATCATTATATAAAATTTAATTATCTTCTGGAATCTCAGTTGAAAAGGCTGGGGAATAGAAGTGTTGAAGAAAGAACTGATCATGGATGAAGGAAAAAAAATCAACATTTTTTTTTATTTATCTTCTAGGTAACATTATTAGTTTAACCATTTGACATTATTATTATTACTACTATTCTTTATTCATAATCAGGAAAGACAGTAGAAGATCAGGGAGATATAACGGCTTTTTCAAAAACTAGCATTACCTCACCTTCAAGATATTTTTCAAACTCATACAGTCGAACAACCCAGTAGATACCTGGACTTGGGATATCAAAAATGTTTCCCAGTAACGAAATTCTATTATTTAAGATGAATTACAAGTGTAATCAGTCTTTGTTCCTAATTTGAGGGCAGCGACATCTTGGCAAATGAAGAAATCCATAAATCTTAGTGGACTCTATAAGCGAACAAGGACTCTTGAGCATGACAGTTTTTCCTTTAGTCAAGGAACATTTAAAAGAACACTGACATGTTATAAAGGGGGGAAATAATGTTACTAAATCATTTAATGATAGTCAAAATAAAATTATTTAAATGGTGAAAGAATGTTAATTAATTCATTAAATAGAAAGCAAAAAAAAGTGACTTAGAAATTATAATTCAGGTTACTTTTATATAACCACAGGGTCTCAAGATAGAAGTTCAGAGAAGAACTAAGCATATGGATCAGCAAGTTAATTAGACTCTTTCTTCTTGAATATTTATACCTATAAAGTGGAAATAATACTGTCTTTGTTCATTTCATGGAAGAATTCCCTACCCAGATGAAGGTTACTTATTTATAGTATACATATATATATATATATATGTGTATATATATATATTTCTATTTAATTGAATTGATAAAAACATGTCATTTGTGTCTCACACACAAACACACAAATGCCTCTTCTCTCCCATTCTTTCAACTCTCTGTTTATGCCTTCCACCAAGTGTAGAATTTTAAAGTCATTTTAAACTCTTATATTAAAGAAATGGAAGGAAGGATAAACAGAGGAAGGAAGGGAGTGAGGAATAAAGAGAGGAAAAAAAGAAGGAAAGGAAACAAGGGAAAAAAAGGTCTGTTTGCAGTGATGGATATTAGTAGAAAAAATTCTTCTAGGCTAAAAAACATGATTCTGATTATGATAAAATCATAAGGAGTGTGTACTAAGTAATAGAAATAAAACAGGTGTGAATAGAAATGACTGTGCATTTTTTCATACTTTTCTACTTTTAATACTATAATTACATGGCAATATGAATCTACATGAGCAAACACTGGTTAAGATAAACAATATGATTATATGGTAACTAATTTCATTCAACACAATGTTCCTTGCTGGATAAAAAATAATTCATCATAAATTACAAGGTGGCTATATTTCACTTTCACAGTAATAAGTTTAGGACTACCTGTATAGACTTTCATTCATCAAAGCATAGTAAGTGGAATGCAGATGTTCCAGAATAAAATGAATTTTAAACTTTTAAATTTCAAAAATCCATTTTGGATTTTTCTAGTCTTTAATAGATTTCTCTGAAATAGTCCTATAAAGAAATAAAATCTCTCTGTTTCATTATTCAATATAGTAAACTCTGCTATAGAAAGAATGCAATGGAAAGATGCCTATAATTCACACACTAGCCACCCACTACTTATATTGCTTTAGAATTTTTAGTCTCCTTTTTCACAAATTAAGTTTGAAATCATTGTACTCCAAAAGACAGAAGATAATGACTAACAATATTCTCAAAAGTTTTGAAAATTCATTTTTAAATTTAAAAATTTGAAACAAATATTGATAGGAAGGAAATTACATTGGCTTGACTACCAATCTTTCATTGATATATTTTGTTTCTTCTCACTCAGTGTGATTATTGTGAGTATCTAGAAAGTGTAGGTAAGAATAAAGGTAAGAAAAATAGGTAAGAGAAAGGCAAAAAAAAACTTGCAGATTTATGTGAAATTGGTTATTACCCAAAACACTCACAGATATCACTCTATCATTACATATATTTTTATATTTACAAACATATTTCTGTAATACCATATCTATATGCAAAGAGCTATCTGTATCTTTCTATATTTCTATCTCTCTCTGATCTATCATCTATCTATCTCCTCTACTATATTATCTATTGCAGCATATTAACTTATGCTAAACATAATAGCCTAAAACAACAAATACTCATCTCATAGTTTCTGTAGATCAAGAATTCAAGAGTAGCTTATCTGGGTGGTTCTGGCTAGGGTCTTATAAAGGCAAAGGATTTATACGATCTGAAGAGAAACCAGAGTATAGGCTAGCGTCTTTTATGCTCTTATTGTCAGGATGTCACGTGGGCAATTCACTTCCAAGATCACCCACTTATGTGACTGGTGGCAAGAAACTTCCATTTCTGGTCACATGAGTCTCTGCATAGGTTCTTTGAGAGTTCTTATGACATGGCAGGTAATTTCCACGAAAGTGAGGGAGCCAAGAGAGAGCAAGTGAAAAGGAACACTCAGTACCTTTTAACACCTTGTCTCCAAAACAGCACACTGCCATTTCATCTCTAATCCATTTTTCAAAAATGAGTCATTAAGTGTAATCCACACCAGAAGAGAAGCGAATTAGGTTCCATCATTTGAAAGGAGAGGTATCAAAGAATTTATGGACATATTTTAAAACCACCACATCTATTACCTATCAGCTCATATCATATCTACCTACTTTTCTTCCTTCCTTTTTATCTCTTACCAACCATCTACCATTTATCTCCATCATCTTCCTATCTCTCTTCTACCATTCACCTAACTTCCTCTCTCTTTTTCTCTCTCTCAAAAGAGAAAGAAAAAATCCATAAGAAAAGTAACTGAGAAATAAAAGTATAAAATAAATAAATTATGAGCTCTGGTATTTGCAACACAATTTTTGGAGAGTGGTGCAGTGGAATATTTAGGCACATGTATAAAGAGGAAATATCTGGTAATTTGGTCCAAGGAAAGATATACCCAGGCCCACATTATCTTCATGTCCTTCCTGACAACCTCTCTGAAGAGTTAGCACATCTGGCCACTGGAGCTGCATGTCATTACATGTCTAAATGATGAAATGACTTCTTAGGTACATCCAACAACAGGGAAAAACTTACACTTATGCCAAAGGAAAAGACATGTTCAAGTTCTTAAACAACTTACCAAAAAAAAAAAAAAAAAGAAAGAAAGAAGGGTTGGACATATATGCAATATCAGCCAGATATAAATATACAATGTGATAAAACTGAAAAACTTCATAGTATCACGAGGGAGTTAGTCATTGATTATCCCAGCATGGAAGTTGTGAGTACAGTAAACAGACAAGGGTTCACATGGTTGATACCAGTTGACTTCTGAATGAAGAATAAGGGATTTAGGGAGAGAAGGGTATCTAGGCAGCGAGAATAGCAAAAGCTTGGAGGGATGCATGTGTATGGAATGTTGTGGTGATGAAACACATAAGGAGTGATCCCAGATGTCTCTCTAAACTCTCAATCCTCTAGTTACTGTCCTTGCAGGATATATCCCCCTTAGATACAGGCTATTCTCAGCATTAAATGGTGATTGGAAGAATTTTGATGATTTCTACTTCTGTGTCACTAAAGAGGCATATAACTTTTCATAGATTCAATTCAAAGGAGCAGTTGGAAAAACAGATATTCAATGAAACTAATAGATGTCACAATGAAGTACTGTGATAGAGGATGTCCTTGTGTTTTGTTGCTGTTTATACATAATTTTGGCATTTAATATAAAAAGTATATGCTGAACTCAACCCAAAATATAATATGTAATTTTTACCTGAAACTTCATATAGTTCATAACTAAATTTCATATCCTTCTATGAAGGAAAAGTAACAAGGTGTTTGAGATTTTAGAATAAGGGTATTAGAATCTGCACAACTCTTGTACTGTATTTGACTTCAATTTGTCAAATTTAAGCTAACTAAATATTTCAAGCCACTCTGGTTTTTGGCATTTCTACTTCTTCCACTGTTTTTTCCTTCTAGGGAGAAATAAAAGGTTTCCTTTCATATTAAAGTAATTTTATTCTTTTGACTGTCTAGCTGAAGCTTTTAGGAGATGCATAAAATACAATACTCTGTGTTCCTTGTTCTAGGACTCTACACCAACCTAAATCTGTCTCACCTTACTCAGACAAGCAAATACCCTTCCTAATCTAGACCAATGGTTATCACCTCTGGTTGTCCATTAGATCACATTGGAAGCTTTTAAAATTTAACAATGCTTGGGTCCCATCCTAGAACAATTGAACCATTAATTTAAGGGAAGGGATATAGACATTAGAAGAAAATTCCCCAGTGTGATTTTTATATGCATTTTAAAACTAGGACCATTGATCTTTATCTTTCTCATGCTATAATCTTATTATCTTTAATTTAGACTCTTTTTTATTTTCCTTAAATAGGACCCAACCATTATTCTTTCTGTCATGAGTTTTTCAGATACATGTATGCTTTAAGACCTGTTCTAGTGGACAAGCTATGGATTTGTAAGCCATTTACATTTCTACCTTCTAAGCAGTGTTTGAGTGTGGGAAAATGGCTTAGAAATTTTTTCAAAAGAATGGATGGTCTCAGGTATTCCTTAAGTTAGATAGTCATGTGACTCTACTACCATGGGAACCAATGTCAGGACAAGATGTCATGAGTAAAGTCAAAGCTAGCCAACTGTAACATGGCAAATAGCTTTGAAGGCTTACATCTCAACATATATTAACTGTAAAATAACTTTTCACCAACTGGTTAGCCCAAGCATGCCTGGACTTCTTAAAACCCAAAACTCGAAAAAGGGTAATATAGCACCAAACACATTTCAATGTGTAATAATTGAATCTCTGCTAAACTTTATGAGCTATAATATTTCCCCTACAAAAAATGTAATAGTATTTTATGATTTTTTTTCAAGGTGTAACTCTTTTTCTCAGATGGCCTGGAACATATCTATGCATTCTAATTTATTTCTTCCTGTAGTTCTAAGACTTTTGCTCTTTATTAATAGAAATATTGAACCTCTGGGACACCAAGTTTCACACAACCACTGCCTTCACTAACATCATATTATTTCTCTGGTTCTTAAAACCTTGCAAGTGTCTGCCCTATGGGTTTTCTGTATCTCTTTTAAGATTCCCTGCTTCAACTCACAATTACCTATATGCATGGAGTATTAATTTAAGTATTTACGATACCTTAGCTGATAGTTCATCTGGTTTAATTTTTTTAAATAAGAGGGCCTAAAATACACAGGGAACAATTATCTTTCTCATATATATATCTTTTCTTCAGTCATTTTTCTACTATTCTCATTTATTCTCTGATTGGCAAAGTTTCACTCATTTGCCATACACTTCTTTCTCTCCAGGACAATTCCAAAAGCCTTACCTCCTGTCTAAATATTAAGAACAAGGAACAAAAATTTGAAATAAATATACCAAAGAGATGTGTACACTCCCATATTCATCACAGCATTAATCGTAATAGCTAAGATATGGAAGCAACTTAAATATCCATTATCAGATGAATGGATAAAGAAAATTATGGTATATATACTCAATGGAATGTTATACAGCCTTAAAAAAAAGAAGAAAATTCTGTAATTTGTGACAACCTGGAGGCTACTGTGCTATGTGAAACAAACTGGGTGAAGAGACAAATACTATATGATCTCACAGTGAAAAAAGTCAAAAAAATAGAAGTAGAGGGTAGAACGAAGGTTACCAGGGTCTGGGGGAGGCAGGTGGTTGGGGAGAGGGGCGATATTGAAGAAAGGGAACAAAGTTTGAGTTAGACAGGAAGAATACACTTTCAAGATGGATTGCACAGAATGTCAAGTATAATAAATTACAATGCATTATAAATTCTGAAATTGCTAAAAGACTTGATTTTAAATGTTTTTACTACAATAAATGTGTGAGTTGATAGATTTACTAATTAGCTTGATTTAATGATTCCATAATGTACACATATATCAAAACATATTTTTCACTATAAATATATATAATTATGTCAATTAAATTATTTAAATAAAAATTAAAACTTAAAATAGAAAATAGAGAAATTTTATTGGAAAAACAACCAGCTAGTTAACATTTGTCTATATACTTTTCATTCTATCACCTAATATATAGTTTCAGGAATTTAATGGGTAGTCAACAATTGTGATGTAATGGCTGACTGAATGTATGAATTAAATTTTACGGTTTTATTTTGAGATCCATTATTTTATTGTTTTCTGAATCTTTATTTGATTGTATTAGCCTGCAAGCTCTCAAAATAGATTTCTAGCTAGAGCTTATTTTACAATTAGCAGTCTTTTTCTTCACACTTGTACTATCAATTAGTGTAGAGGCTAAATAATGAAGGCAGCTTCTTAACTTTAAGGATCAAATTTTATTGATCAAAAACACAGCATCAACATGGTGCTCAGAATTATGCAGCTTTTTTACCAAACCATAGATTATGTTAAAAAAATGAATCAGAGCCTTGGTTTCAGTTCTTTAAATTACCTGGAATAAACTCTTTACAACCTGGCATGTGCTTCACATGAATGGAGTTGGAAAGATTTCCTGGACTGCTTGCCATTAGAACCCTCTCCAACATCTGTCCTACTGTGGTGGGGTAAAGCACATGCAGTTCGCACTGAATAAATCTAGGTTACAGTGTGAACTCCATCACACATTCTCAGTGAGCTTGGCCAAAATAATTAGCATGTATTTATTTAATTTCATAATTTACAAACTATGGAAATTAAAACTTTGTATGTTCAACCTATACAAACTGTGAATATAGTATATAATATTTAGAATGGTTTAGACAAAGTTTTTTTTCTCATAGATAAATCATCAGGAACTTAAGATTTTTTAAGGTCAGTAGAAACAATTTTTAAAAGTACAACACATTTTTACAAAGCCATTTTTTTTGACATTCTAAATGTTAGATGACTTTTTGTTTGTAACTGAATGTGTCTGGGACACACACTGGTCCAAAGTGTATTTTGAACTTATTAATAATACTTTACAAATGGAAACTATTATAGTTTTTGAGATACTTCCAGATGCTATATATAGTTTGCTTTCTTCAAATCACCATAATATAGTCTTATAGGAGATCTGGTCCTAGCAATACAATGATAATGCTCTTTTTAACACCACCGCCACCAATAATAATAATTGAAACATTTATTTGGTACTTATTTTTATCAAAGACTGTTCTAAATATTTTATAAAGATTAATTAATACTCACAATCCTGTGAGATAAATATAATTATCTCCATGTTTTTTTCCAATGACAATTGAAGCATAGGAGATAAATAACTGGCCCAAATTTAATATGAACCCTTAACATATGATATTTAACTGGGGCAAAGTTTCATCTTAATTGATATGAGCATTCCCCAGATACTTCACTGGAGTTGACAGGAGGAAAATATGAGATGGTGATATAAAAATAAACCTTATGAACTATTAGAAAATTCAAAATTTTCCAGAAGACTAAATTGTCCTTCAGAGAAGTTGGGGATTTCACTAGAGACAAATTAAGTAATTAGCGACAGAATAAATACCAGGAACTGGGTTAAGTAAACTTTCCACCATGCCATTCAGGCTCTTAGTTTAAAAAGTAGGATAATTCCTTTGGCCTGATAGCCAACAGTCTTAAACAGGGATCAACTTTCCTTTCAGAAAGAATTCATGCAGAATTGCTGCTTTTGCTTTTTTAAAAATATTTTAGCAAAATAATCTGATATATTTTTGCATGAAAATATGATTTTAGTAGTTAAAACTTCATAAACTTTAGTGGAAAAAAAAAAAAAAAACATTTGTACTTTTGAACATTACTTTTTAAGTATATATGCCACCACCAGAGGGATAGTTGATGGTCTATAAATAGCTAAAATTGATCTCTTGGGCATTTCACATAGTCCTTTTTTAAAAAGTTTTAATTTTAATATTGTTTTTAACACTTCTTCAGTAGAGAAATTTTATAACACTAAAAATATATATTTTGCTCAAACACAACTTCCTAGAATAAAGAGAAGGTATATGATAATATATCATTGTGTACATGATGGTGTCCTTGTGTCTGTGTGAGTGTGTGTGAGTGTCAGAGAGACAGAGAGTGGGAAAGAGAGAGAGAGAAGAGATTGATTATCCCAAGGTAACTGCTGTTTGGAAGAAAAAATACTTCAAATTACCTAATATAATTAACATTTTAATATATATATATATGTGTGTGTGTATATATGTGTGTGTATGTATATATATACATATGTGTGTGTATGTATACACACACAGAGTATTTTTAAGTATCTCTGATTGTAATGTTTAAAATGTTAGTCCATCGATATTCACCTGGGCTCAAGAAATATTCCTGCCTCAGCCTTCCAAGCAGCTAGGAATACCACTTAAAAGTTTTAAAGTATGGTTTAATAATTATTTGGTCAATATGATACCTTCAAGTTCAATGCTAAAAAATGGAAAGTCTTACATTTTATTATAATAATATCACCCTAGCATTGAACAATTCTGGGGGATGGACACGCTTGAAGCTCTGACTTGGGTAGGGCAAAGGAAATATACGTAATTTCAATATTTGTATCCCCATAATATGCTGAAATAAAATAAATAAATAAATAAATAAATAAATGAATATCTAATCATATCTTTAAAGGGAGAAAATTTTAATGAACATTGCTGATTTCAAAGAGCCATACCCTAAGGAGAGATTAGTCATACCCTCTGTAACCCAGCAACAGACTGGTTTACTTGCTGTTTCTTCCATCAATCACATTTTTTCCCTCTTAAAATTTTCTGCTCCGGATACCTCCTTGGTTGAGCATTTCATGAAGATGTTTGCGGTGGCAGGCACTCTTTCCCTTTTCCACACAGAATCATTATATATGCACACACACACACACACACACACACACATATATATGTATGTATGTGTGTGTGTGTATATATATACATATATATATATATATATATATTTAACATGGGTTGCAAATGCCTCAGAGAAAAATTCCTCACCAACCCTTTTATCATCGGACTTGCCCAACATCTGAAATTACAGTTTGCATAAATGTTTAGTTTAAAGAATAAATATTCTAGAGTGAAACCTAAGGGAGATGAGGGAGCTGTGTATCTCTATCTTTTGTACAATGTCAACCCCCCAGTTTATTGCTCAATAAATGTTGACAACATTATGAAATATTCTCATGTGAAGGAAATTGAAAATCTAATTTCATTTAGTCCAATTGTATCTAGAGATTACAAATGCTTCCATTATCTGCTGTAATGACCCACAGAGGGGAATTGCTCTGAGAAGATTATGCCATATGATTGAAGCCTTTATCATTATTTTAATACATATTTGAGGATCTGCCACTTTGCAACCTCAGAAAATTGAGGTAAACAACTCTCTGAACTTCCAGTTGATTATGTCAGTGGAAAATGGCTATCTTATTACAACTCTTTACAAGAAAGAATATCACTCTAATGTTTGTTACCAAAATGACTAAAGATTCCATTTTTATGTTTTACTCTCTTGAAAAGTGCTTTGATGTAAGCCTGAGTTAACACTGTTAAGAAAAAAATTGAAATATCCCATTTTATATAATGAAGAACAAACACTTATTTTTAACTATTTTTTCCATGAAAAAATAAAATGTTTATGATCATAAACATGTCTAATATTTCACCTCACTCTCCTTTCTTAGTTTCATATAATGTATTTTATCTTCTGTAATCTTTATGCTTAAAAATGTTTCCTACTCCACAATCAAAAGGTAAAGTAATGCAATTTGCCAAACTTCTAATGGTTAGTGTTATATAAGTACTATTTGGTTGAGAAAATAATCTGTGTATTATTTGAGAAAAAACAAAATCAAGTAAATGAAAATAGTGTTCTGATTTTTGTTCTAATAATCAATTCCTATGCCAAACTATACAGCAAATGAAAGTAAATGATATCTATTTTGTAAATTTATCTTGATATTGGGAGTTTTAGTTTTAAGGAATAAAATGCCCTGGATAAAATATAAAAAGAAATAAAAGATCCTTAAAATGCCATAGCCTATATTTTTTTTTAGTATCTGCAATTCAAAACATTTAATAATGTCTAAAACTTACAATAAATACTAAATATGAGCATTGCTTAAGAAATTCCACTGAAACCATAACTATATTGCATGATTTGTGGAGTTAGGTTTAAGTGTTTTTTTTTTGTTTGTTTGTTTGTTTTTTTTTTTTGTGTGTGTGTGTGTGTGTGTGTGTGTGTGTGTGTGTGTTTGTATTAATCCCTTTATTTGGAAATGCAGCTGTATGGCAAATTGAATTTATCTTTAACTAAAATTTCTTAAAATACAAGTCTCAGATTAACTTGAAGAACAGTAAACCTTCAAGTGTCCAATAGAACATATGCTTTCATGAGCATGAAAAATAACATAAAGTAGATATTCTTAATCTGGGAGAGAAATCCTATATTTAAACATAAGCTCGGGTCTGTAAGGTAAGCTAAAAGATCATTTAACCTCTAACCTTGTCAGAGGTTAGGAAATAGTATTGTAATTCATAAAGGAGTGAAAATTTTATCTGTGAGTTGAAATGCCAGAAAGAGAAAATAGTAGTCAAAATGTTCATAATGATATCATCATTTCTTATGAAATACTTAAATATGCTGAGAGTTTTACTTTCCATCTTATCTATTGCCATAGCTAATTATAGAAAGTAATTTGATAGAACTTTTTCCTCAAAAGATATAATGATATGAAACCTTAAAAAATTTGAAACCACAGTGACAATATGAGCTGATCTCTTGGGGCTCTCTGCAGGATTAAATACTCTACTAAATAGGATGCCTGACTAATGAAAGGATTATGGAATTAGGTAGTCATGCCCATTACAGTCGTATTCTTTCTGTTCATTCTCCCGAAAATACCAACCATGTGCCTCCAGAAATAGGATTAAATATCAATCAGTAATTAATGATCCGGAAAGCAGAGAAGGCAGGGATAGAAACACAAATAATGAGCGGAATTATAAGGTTAACAGGTTTGGCCCTAAGGAAAATAAAAAGACGGAAAGAAGCATTGAAAAAAGACAAAGGTGATAGAGGAATTGTGCCAAAACAAGATTATCTACATAAGTCTACTCTCTATCCTAAACATCCAACTCTGCCGAAGTGCCTAGGTTAAAGATTCTGCTGTTCTTTGTGATATTATGGGTAATACGGAAAACAT
>CM052436.1:17468550-17508860 GCA_028533085.1 Varecia variegata
GTCATTCATATATGTATGAACATATTTATATTATTCAATTTTATGTATCCACTTGGCTAGGCTATAGTTTCAGTTGTTCAATCAAACACAAGTCTAGATGTTGTTGTGAAGATATTTCATTTGCAGATGTTATTAACATTTACAATCAGTTAACTTTAAGCAAAGGAGATTATGATCAATAATGTGGGTGGAACTCATTCAATAAATTGTAGGTCTTAAGAAAAAAAATCGAGGTTTCTGAGAAAAGACATAATTCCGTCTCAAGACTGTAACAAGGAAATCCTAATTTCCTGTTTCCAACCTGACAGCCAACCCTACAGATAACAGACTTGCTAGTCTCCACAATTATATAATTACTTAGTATAAATCTCGTTTTATATATACACATATGTATATGTATGGGTGTCTATATGTTTATGTATGTGTCCATGTGTATTATGTATGCATGTATATGTGTGTGTGTATATATATATTATATATATGTGTGTGCATATATATAGATTATATATAGATGTATATATATGTGTATATATGTATATAAATAGATACACACACATATATACACACAGAAAATAAACTATTTCTTCTGTTTCTCTGGAGAACTGTCACTAATATATGTATTTGTATGTATATGGACATATATACTGTAGCAGCCATATGTATAAATTAGTCATATAGTGTATATGTATTTATAGTATGGGTATATATACATATATATTCCCAAAAGGTACATTATTTGGTTCTGAGTAGAAATATGAAAAAAAGCAATATTTTATATATTATGTGGGAAAATAATTGCCTCTCTGAAAGAAAGATTAAACATAATTGACAATATGGATAATAACAGCCAGAGTTCACATGGATCAATAAACCATCATATCCCACAAAAAAATATATAGATAAAGTGAAAAATAGAATTAAAGAGCTTATAATGTTTTTTTTTTGCATTTTCTAATAAAGTGGAAGTGGACTGGCTGGTGGCAGGGGGAATCCCTTCCCACAGAGAAAAGATAACACAATTTGCCCAGCTCCCAAGATGAAATACAGTTTTAAAAGGTTTATATTTCCCACTCCTCTACAAATATAATGATGTTAGAGAAGAAATCAAAAGGCAGATAAAGAGAATGGCAAAAATAAATGTAGTTATCATATAAATGACCACAGATTGCTGTAGTCCTCTCAAACACATGAATCTATGAACAATTTCCAAAATAAAGGCATTTATATTTTTCTACTTTTCTTTCACTAGTACTTAAAATCCGTTTTTGTTTTTAATTATTATTTTTGGAATTAGGATTTGCCTTGAAATAATTTCTTTGTAAGATATTATTCTATTAATATATCATGCTCAGTTATTCAGTGAAACTCGAATGACCATAAACAATGGAATAAATAATGACCTCATCATTTTCAGAGCTCATGTATTACTTGAGAAATAGGAAGAAAAGGATTTCTACAGAGAAAAGCTTGGAGATGTCTGTTATAACTAACTGGTTTTACTCAATGTTCACTAAAGTAGCAGGAGGATGATTTAAACATCTAGCACTTTGAAATGTGTTAAAAGGAAGAGTGGACTAACAGAAGAAGAGAGAAGTGCTCCGTGAGTTAACAAATTAAAAGAGTATACACACCTTTCTAGACCAGCACTGGATAGCAATATAAGAGAAGCCACAAGTGTGAGACACATATATAGTTTTAAAATTTCTAGTAGCTACATACATAAAATAATAAGAAAAAATAATATTAACATATTTTATTTAACCCAATATATCCAAATTATTATGCCAACACGTAATCAAAATAAAAAATACTAATGAGATATTTTACGTTAATTTGTTCACATGAACCTTCAAAATTTGGTACATTTTGCATTTATAGGACATCTCAATTCAAACTCTGCAAATATTATATGCTCAATACTCACATGTGGCTAGTGGTTACTGTATTTCACAGTGACATTCCAGGCCAATGAACTTTAGCCCTGAGCAGACTGCTAAGATCATCAGAGAGCTTTAAAAACAAAAACAAAACAAAACAAACAAAAACTAATGTTTTAGCTCTACCACCAGAGATTTTGCGTTAGTTGATCTGGAATGAGGCTTTTTTAAAAAGCTTCTCGATGATTGCAAACCATGAAAATCTTGGCCTAAGGCTTAAGCAATGGGTTCTGAAGACGGTTGCTTCCAAATTCTGTCCAGACTCTGGAGTACTGGTATGCTGGTGTATGGCTGGGAGAGGTAAGTAGATGATACGCTGGTTCATAGATGCTCATCTTCATTCCCTGGTTTTTGGCCCACTTCCTCTCCTTTCAATGACTGCTAATGTGGTCGAATCTTTCTCATGCTTTGAATATCTCTGCCCTCCCCTTCTGCATCATGTCTCCTCTGCTTCTCTTTTCTGAGATATTCCTCTGACTGACACTTGTAAAGGCTAATGTGATTACACTGTACCAACCAGGATAATCCAGAATAATCTCCCTATTTTAATGTCAGCTGATGAGTAAATTAATTCCACATTCAAAGTTTTTCCCAAGCAGTACCTAGATTCATGTTAGATTGAATAATTACAAGATGGGACTCTTGAGGGTTGATTTCAGAATTTTCCCTACTACATATAAGAACTATATATACAGTTGGGCATGGTGGCTCACGCCTGTAATCCTAGCACTCTGGGAGGCCGAGGCGAGAAGAAGATCACTTGAGTCAGGAGTTCAAGACCAGCCTGAGCAAGAGCGAGACCCCGTCTCTACTAAAAAATAGAAAGAAATTATACGGACAACTAAAAGTATATAGAAAAAAAATTAGCCAGGCATGGTGGTGCACGCCTGTAGTTCTAGCTACTTGGGAGGCTGAGGCAGGAGGATTGCTAAACTGATGTCACGGCACTCTAGCCCAGGAAACAGAACAAGACTCTTTCTCAAAAAAAAAAAAAAACACTATTTTTTTTTTATTTATTTATTTTTTGATTTCTATAGTGCCTTACAAACTTTCACTTCTGCAATAGAGACATGACTAAATAAATTAGAGAAATAAAAATATATACCCAAATACTGATTAGGTACCAGTAGTATATACTCGATTAGGAATTCTCAATTCTATATTCCAAAGCCACATCCTGTTTTCAGACTTGTTGCTCTAGGGTTTGTAGACAGCTGAGATCTTAATGCTCAGCTTAGATACCTGAGCATTGATTTTTCCCTAAATGGTGTTTGTACTAAGCTATCTCAATGCCCTGGTGGCATGTTACATTATGATCATTGTCACTGGATGTCAGATATATTCTTCTCTACTCCTCTAATTTTTGTCTGTCAGTATTCATATCCCCTGACAGCAAAAACTAAATTTTTACCTGGAGAAAAACTACTGGGCACCTTCAGCATTTCCCCTGTGCTATGTACAACCTGTACCTTCTCAATCTTGACACTGGTAGTCTTTCCAGGTTTAAATTAATATTTTTTGTTTCTTTAGGGAGTTTCTGCTTGCAAAATATTATCACTTGCCTTTGTTCATAGATACAACTTCAGCCAAGGTTTCCAAATTACCTACTCCAACCAGTAGATGCTTACTAAAGAATTTAGGATTATTTTTTCTGTTTTAATTTAGCACATGTAACTCTGGCCTATAATCCAGGGATTCTGTACTTGTACCTAACAGAGGGGAGCTTGAAGCAACTCTTCCTCTCACTTCTAGAAGAAAAAAAAATCCCTATTTCAATCCTTAATAGGATTGAAAGAACAACTCTATCTATCATTTAAGACCTCGTATTCACTTTAACCAAGATAAGAATGGTCAGTATAATTGATGAGCTAGAGAGAAGGAACTGGGCATGTTGGTTCAGCCCCTGGCTGGGCAGGACAGCACATTCAGCTGTGTTTCCCAATCCTTCAGTAATGCTACTGAGGAAGGCCTGTAGTTTTGGATGAACAAGTTCAGCTCAGAGAGCAAGTATTAGGGTACCAGATTGCAGCTCCATATCTAGGTCATGTCCTTCCTACCAGTTTTAACAGTAATAAAGCTAAAGTTTTGTTCTCCATCTGTCCAACTCCATGTCTATTTCTCAGTTGGTTTGTAACTCACAGGGGAAGAAAAAATGTGATTAATTATGACCCCTCAAAACACAGCAGTATCTTACATCTGCTCTGGTATTTTATTCACTCTTCCCCCACATACTCCATTTATTCAGGTTGTGCTTTTTCTACTTCTTCTGTTCTTTGTTATATTTTTTGCCCAGACATTATAGATTTCTGGTGCCAGATAATTAAGTGTCTGGGATTTTGATAATCTGATATTTTCCTGGTGCCTAGAATAGTGCCTGCAATATAGTTGATACCCACTAATTATCTATTGACTACCTCTGATAAAATTACAAGCTAAAAATTGCCTTGGGGATAATAAACCTGAGACCCAAAGACTTAGGAAACGAACAGTGCCTGCTTTGGTTACCAAAAGAATTATTTTATCAGCATTGTATCTCAGCTCGTATTACATTTTGTCTCTCTCCTTGCCATACTATTTATATTTCTTCCCATTCAAGTGGAAACAGGCAGGAAAAGGGGAGGAAAAATTGTTTTTCTTTTTTCTTTATGAAAAGAATAGGTATCAAACATCTCACAACCCTGAAAAAATGTATATATATGTGTGTGTGTGTGTGTGTGTATATATATATATATAAACATATAAATATACACACATCCTCTCAAAGAGACTAAATAAATGTATTAACGATCTTTATTTATTAGATATAAATAAAGTTCACCATCTAACAACTACTGACTTAGTTTAGTGAAGTGTTTTTGTCAAACATGATCTTTACATGCATTCTTCAAATACCTCTTAACAGTTTTGCTGCTCTAAGATGAGTATGTGTCTATGACTCTGTTCCATACAGCATTACCAAAGTCATTTTATCCTGAAAGTGTTTGATACATCATGCATTATTCTTTGCATCATGATGAACACATACATATGTAGAGAATCTTATGAATAGAACTACAGTAGATTCATGGAGCTTCTGGATTGGTTCCCAATACTATACCATTTTTACTTCATCACAACTATTTTATTTAAGGCTTTGATGTCACAAATATAATGATCAGTAAAACTTCAGTACTAGCTACTCCCCCTCAATGTTTCATATCTCTAAATTCATTCAAAATACATTTAAAATCAGCATATTTCCAGGATTTCATCATTCCTCTTGCCAAGAGTTTCTTGTAGCACTAATTCAAGCTAAAATTAATTATATCAGTGTTTAAGTCCTTCTAATAAATTGATCCTAATTTCATTTTTTTCTTTTCTTCACAAACTTCTTTGCTGTATTTGAGGCAGTGATAGTTTTGTTGATTCCCTGTACTGTACACATCTAAATATATTTCAGTATCTAAAACTTGATTGTATTTGTCCTTCTGTATAACGCCTAGTGCTGATAGCACATCTTATATTTTTTTCAAGAAATAACACTTCCTAATAGTTTCTAAGAAGTGACAAATAATTATGTGGATTGGAAGGAAGAAACTCAAATCTTCATTCATTGTACCTAAATAGACAATCATCCTGGCATCCATATTACATTTGCGACCTTACTGAAATTAATGTTTCACTAAGCTTTGCATAATTTAATAAATATTTCACAGAAAAGATATAGAAAAAATATTGGAGCTGGCTATTTACTATTTAGAAATACAGACATTACTCAAGAACTAGAGTCTTGGTAATTACCACTCTTATTTCAACAATCTTGACCCATAAGCATTTTTCATAAAATGCTTTATTTAAAAAGATTATAATTCTCCAAAACTGGAAAGCTACACAAAAATAAGCTGAAAGCACAAAAAACACCCACAGAGCACCATTAGCTCCACTTCCTACACATCTTCGGTGTAGATGAAATTCATTCACTGAAGTAAGGAAAATAAAACAAACATATAAAATTTAGTGTTGTTATATCTCATCACATTGAGGTTCAAGTAGAAACTGATGTTCAGATATTGTCCTATAAAATGAATCACAATGATTTCAAATGAATATCTATATTTAGTGGCATGGCAACAGTTAAAATGTAGTTGTCATTTACTCAGTTCTGTTGACCTCAGTTAATCAAGAGGTCTATTTGTAGAATATCTGGAATGTCCTTCGAGCAATCACTCCTAAATATTGTGTGTATGTTCACATTAGGCAGAGTGTTTTGTGTTTTTTTTTTTTTTTTGCATGTTGAAGGATATCTGAGCTGAATACAGTTTGGGGCTATTACAAATAAAGCTGCTATGGACATTTATGTACAGGTTTTGTGTGAATGTACATTATCATTTCTCTGGAATACATGCCCAGGAATGAAAGTGTTGGGTCACATGGGTAACCCCATGTTTAGTTTTATAAGAAACTGCCAAAGTGATTTCAGGAGTGGCTGTACCATTTTACGTTCCTATCACCAATATACAATTGATCCAGTTTCTCCAAATCTTCACCAGGTTTTGAGGTAAAGAAATGAGAATCAGGGGTGAAGACGAATTGACAAGGCCCTATCCTAGGAGCTTGCAATCAAGCCAGACCAGAAACTCACAGGCTGCAGTTGACAGTATAGTTCCACTGCAGTGCACTATGGAGCAAAGGAAGTCATTATTCAGTGAGAGAAGGCAAGGTAAGCCACACATGGAGAGGACCAGTGACTCCAGCAGAGAAGAAACTAATAGGACTTCAATATTGGAATAAGCTGCTCTTTTAGAAAATGTGTGCCCTGCTTTCTCCAACACACATATTCCATGAGATATTTTAGTATACTTTCACCTCTTAGCCTAGTTATTTTCTGTAACTAAAAGTTATAACAATAATAATAATCCTCACTAATACACTAGATGGTAAAAAGTATAACTGTGGTTTATGGTACCCAAATTAAGGTTATTTTCAGAAATACATTGAAAATGCTGAGGACTCTGCAGTCAGACAGATTTGGATTAGACTCAAATCCTGGCTCTTAACCTCGGTTGTTCACATATAATTGTGGTAAAGATTAAATGAAGTTTGTTCTGAAACGATTTATTACAATTCATGGTAAATACCACAGTATGTTGTTTCTACAGATAAACATATTTTGCCAGAAATCAGATACACTATTGCTAAGCAAGAAGTTTCTGTGCTTTTTAGGTGAAACTGCCCACCAGCTGCCAAGTCTGTGTGTGGGGAGAAGAGGGTGTTGACCGTGGAACTGAATCAAAATGAAGGCATAATTTTTAAAATAGTATTTACTGTTTGGGTTTATTTAGTGAAGAGTGTGAGATTATTAAAGTGTATTTAGTGATTTATAAAAGAAATTGCTGATGACAATTCTTGATATAACTAACCCATTGGGGGTGTGTGTGTGTGTGTGTGTGTGTGTGTGTGTGTGTGTTTGGGGAGAGTATCAGAAAAGTCCGATATGCCTTCTATTAATATATGGAAGGTTCCTTAGCATCCAGTGTGGTGATTTCTTCCTATTCCCCACCCTCGCAACTCACCCCCAACCCCCGTCCCTTACTCCAACACCATTGGTGATTTATCAAAGCATCCTTTTGAACTACAAAACATATTGTCCCTTGAGGGGAGTTCTAATAAATAAGATGTTCTCCACTTCGTTGCCTTTTAATGACATTTTGACAGTCCTTATAGATTACAGCCCTGGGCAACTAACTGTCCAGCTGACCCGTCCCATAATCTGTCTCTAGTTGCCTTTCTTCAAGACGGAATGCTTCATTGTGTTTCCAGATAACAAAGAGGTCCTGTCTATTGTGATAATAAAGGTAAACTTGTCCTCACGAATCAGAACTCACCATTGTGGCACTATTTAAATAACTCTGGAGAAGAAACTTTTCTTTAGATCTCTTATAATCCTTAAGTTTTTAATTACTTGTCCTTCATAAAGGATTCTTACAGTAAATCAGTCACGGAGTGTTCTGGTGCTTTTAAATATCTCACTATTTTGAAAAGGCTAAAAGTAATCAATTCTTCAGCTTACAGATAAGAGGTGAAAACTTTTTCAGGTTATGACTATCAAATGATAGGGTAGCTTATAATTATCTCAATTTGTAAATAAACACTCCATTTTTAGTTTTTATGTATTTCCAATCTCTTGCCTAATTTGTAATAAGTTCAGTGAGTACAAAAATGGCAATATCCAGCAATTGACACAATTTTTGACAGATTAGCTTATTTTTCCCATAAAATTTCTCAAAGTAACATGTATTTGATCGGAGGTAAGAGAAAACAGTGAATTGTATGGTCAAGTTTGATCTATTATAGCATTCCCATTATTTCATGGCAGAAAGAACAATTGTTTATTATCTGTGTCCTCCTCTAAAACACATTACAGTAACATGAGCCTCTTGACTTTATAGCTGAAAGTTAGTCAGCACTTCCAACCCAACACTACTCCTCAGATACTGCTCGGAAATTCCCCAGAAATCTGTCCTCTGGACAGGTTCCTCAGGATCTTCTACTCCCAACAACTTGTCATTGTTTTCATGTTACTATCTTTGTTTGGGGGTTGAGGAAGGGCAAACATGTGGCAAGCAACGTTATTTTTTAACCTAGCAGGACTCTTCCTTTTCCTCAGGCCTCTGGTGGAGGGACACCATCCAGCCCTTGTCTATTGTATTGCACATGTTGAATACATACTGTATTTTAATTTTTCAACAGAGCAGAGAGTCAGAACTTTTATGATAGCAGATTATAACAGAATGCAATTACAATACAGATAATCTCTGTACCTTTGTAGATGCGCCCACTTCCATGACTAGCTGCAAATCTCCCTGCTCTTTTCCCACCCTGCCTCCTGTGACCAGGACCAGCTCCCACCATTACCAGATATATCACCACGCTTCAGGACTCAAGCCAAAGCCATTATCAACCCTAGAAATGGCAATTTTTTCCTAACCCTAGCCAAGGGCTCATTACCATTTCATGTTCTCAAAGTTATCTCTTAATAGGATGCTGAGAATGGAAATGTCAAGGTGTCAATAAAGCAATCACATTAAAGTACAAAATCAATATATTTCCCAGAGTCAGGATTATTTTTACATGAAATCACCACACAGATGAGGCATCGATGTGCTAATTCAGGTTTAAAATATAATCCTGTTCAACCCCTGTTTATTAAGGTTAAAATCACATAGCCTAATCTCAAACAGCTTTACCTAATTAAACATAAAACAAAGAAAAAGCAAATGTGTTTATAAAAGTAAGCAACTAATTTTGGTTGAATTTTAAAACTTACTGAGACTGAAATAAAATGATGCAATGAGAAACTTAATTTGGAAATTTTAAGAATTGAATGGTTAGTTATCTTTCTATTGTTATTTTTGGCCATAAACTAAGCAGGTACAAGAAGGAAATATTAAAGAAATTTTTTTTTGTTAATATCTCTTCTTCTTTTTTGTAGAGATAGAGTCTCTCTCTGTCATCCAGGCTGGAGTACAGTGGCAGGATCAGAGCTCATTGAAGCCTTGAACTCCTGGGCTCAAGTGGTCTTCTTGCCTTAGTCTCATGAATAGCTAGGACTACAGGTGTGCACCACCAAGCTCAGATAATTTTTTGTTTTTATTTTTTGTAGAGATGGGGTTCTTACTATGTTGCCCTGGTTGGCCTTGAACTCCTTGCTTCAAGTGATCTTCCTACTTCAGCCTCCCAAAGTACTGAGATTACAGTCATGAGCCACTGTGCCCTGCCCAACTTTTTTATAATAACCTCTACATAGGTAGTACTGCTTTTCAAGCTTTTACATTAGTTTATAATTGGAATCTAATCTATCATCAGATATGCCCATTAAATGAGAGCTGAAACTTATAATCATGTACATTTTGCCATAAAAAAAGCTAAAATTAAAAAGATGGTAAGTTTTTTACCTAAGGTCATCCTAACATTTAAAAAATGGACTAGGAATAAAATTATTATATTTAGGAAATGTCTGCCCACCTGGGCCCTAAATATTACAAAGTCCTTAATTGGTATTAATATTACAATAGAGACATCAATTCCATCCTCCCCTGCTGCCTAATACAGATTGCATTTTATTAGTCTGAAGACTTTTAAATGGTTTGAAGTGATAATTAAAATGTTCCTTTAATATGTTCCATTTAATTCATTGTCAATTGATTCAAGGTCATATGCCACTGTCCATTGTTATATTCAACACTTTAACATTTTTCTACTGCAATTTATACCTTGGAAGTATTTATAGCTTGGTATATTTTTAATATATCTTGGGAAATTCTTTCTAGCAACTAATTGTAATTAACTTCAAAGGGACTTATGATCTAACAGCATTTCAATTAATTTGGTTACTCAAGTTCACAGTCACAAAAATTTAATAATGTATTAAACAGAGCTATTTCATAATTCATAGGCACAGTTTTGCTTATTTAACTTGGAAGAATGACTATCATACCTTTCTTAAGGAACATATTAAATAGCACAATTAACATAATGTCTTACAGTTTTTGTTTAATTCTTTCTGACAAGGCATATGAAAAAGAAGACTAAAGCATTTGTATTTCTATAATATTATGAAGTTTACCTTTAACTGAAATAATTTAGAAGCAGATTTTTATGCACACGAGTTATTGATCTTTTACCTTTTGGAGAGGGGTGCATCTTCTTATATTTAAAGGTTTAATTTCCTGTGCTTACATATTCTCAATATCCTACTAGTTGACCAGTTCTCATACTGTCCTGGAATAGGTACCTAGAATAGGTACCTGAATAAGCCTACATAATCTCTAGCTCAAGTTTACACATGCAGGTTAGAGATTTTTGTAAACCCTTAATGATTTTTTACATCTTCCCAATAGTGAAATTCTTATTAAGTTCTCTATGCACAAGTCCCAACTGACAACTTAGTTCAAATGGTCATGTGCTTGTTTTCCTCTCTTGTGTTAGAGGCTCACTCTTGGGTCCCTGCTTGGCATGACAAATTCAAATATAATAGAATGACTTTAATTCTCAACAAGCACTGCAGTTTCATCTCTCAACCCTTGCCCTAGTTTGAGGTTATAGGAAAATTTGGCAAAGATACAGGCCAATAAACATCTGAGATAGACAAAACTATGCTTCTTTCTGAATGTCAAACACACGCTCATACACATTTTTTCCACATTCTTTAAATTAAACATCATGTTATTCCCAAATGTCCACTTAGGTGATGATCAGGGAAACCAATTTTCTGGTGAGTACATGTGGTGCTTATTTTTCCATTCTTGGGATGCTTCACTTAATAAATGGGTTCCAACTCTATCCAGGAGAACCAAAGAGGTGTCAGAGGTGGGGGGTGGGAGGAGGGGGATGGGTGTATACCTACGTGATGAGTGCAATGGGCACTGTCTGGGGAATGGGCACGCTTGAAGTTCTGACTTGGGGGGATGGGGGTGGGGGAGGGGATGGGTGTATACCTACAAGAAGAGTGCGATGTGCACTGTCTGGGGAATGGACACACTTGAAGCTCAGACTAGGGGGAATGGGAGAGACATGGGCCATATATCTAACCAGAACTTTTGTACCCCCATAATAAGCTGAAATAAAAACAAAACAAAACAAAACAAAATTAAACATCATGTTTGCTGAAACTTTCCTCAATTAAAAAGACAGCTTGTGTTTCAACATAGCAGTATTTTGATTCAACCTGTGTTATGTGCTATATGATTAATAAAGTGTCTTGTTCTGTTCCTCTATTTTAATACTCAATAATAATCACGATGTTTATACTTTATTTTTCAATTATCTAAAGAAATGTTAAAATTCTGCAAGATTTCAATGGATATGATTTTGCTTGTTGAGATACTGATAATTATTTTGTGTAATCTAAAGAAATAAATATTGGCTATCACCTGATCTGTGTGCAAATTTTTCCCTTATAAAGTTAACAATACATTATTTAATAAATATAATGATATGTGTTAACTATAAATGTTATAGATACTGAGCCAAGCAGCACTTTACATTACTCCATTGGGTTCCTATTGAATAAATCTGTACAGTCATCCTTTTATTTAATAAGGATACAAAAAATAGTTACATTAATTCCATCTTACATACTGACAAACTAAGGTACAAATTTAAGATATCCTAGATTCCAAAGCATGATAAAATCAAAAAAGTTATTAAGCATGTCATTTTATTTTGCAGAAGCATATAACAACATCTATAACCTGGAGTCACAAAAAAGAACATCCGGTCTTTAGAAATACTTTCTTAAACCTTTTTCCTTGTCACAAGAATATACTGGAGGTGGTGTTTCTGATGCCATTAAATGTTCAAACTTAGTAGGACAATGTGATATTTCACCATGCTAAGGAGTCTATTTGTCATGTCATAACAGCGTTGTGGAGCATAATTAGTTTAGAATAATTAGGCGAATCAACTATAATTAGGTGAATCCATTTTTATATTATTTCACTGTAATTTAAATAAGTTATTGAATGCTCTTTGAATAGGTAAGTAATAATAGAAGTTTCCAAGAGCTTTCACAACATGAAGCTGTGAAAAATCTATCCTATTAAGGTGTAATAATGACTTTATTATTACATAAATGATAATTTACAACTTTGACATAAAATTTAATGTATAACAAATTAAAACATAATAAAACCCAAGTTAACCATCATTCTGTCGCTTATATATTTCTCTAAACACTCTTCATTCAATCAACTAACATTTGCTAATCACCTGTGATGTCCAAGAAAGCATAGTACATAGTTTAGGAGATACGGAATTGGGAATTGGATAAATTGCTAAGTGTATTGCTATAGTCTGAATCTGTGTGTCCCCCCAAAATTGAGGTATTGAAACATAACCACTAATGCCATGGTTTTAGGAGGTGAGGCTTCTGGGAGCTAATTAGGTGACGAGGGCAGAGTCCTCATGAATGGGATTAGTGTCCTTATAAAAGAGACCACAGAGAGCTACTATACCCCTTCCACCATGTAGGGACACAGCTAAAAGGGGCCATTTATAAACCAAGAAACTGGCCCTCATCAGACAGTTAATCTGCCAGCACTTTGAACTTGGACTTCCCAGATTACAGAATTGTGTGAAATAAAGTTCTGTTGTATATAAACTACATAGTCTACAGTATTTTTCTATAGTAGCCTAACTGGACAAAGAAAAGTGCTCCTAAAATTTCCTAAAAGTTCAAAGTTTTTTTTTTTTTTTTTTTTTTTTTTTAAAAAAAACTAAAGACTCTGAAAATTCCTTTTGAGTAGTCAAATACATATAGGTAATTTACAGTGATTTCATTTCCTTCCTTGTTTTCTATTTTAAATGAAAAAAGTTTAGGCTTCAAAACTCATTGCTAGTTACTGAAAATTCTTTAAACTTAAAAAAATATAAATTAAAGATAATTTCCATAGAAAACAATAGCACTCAACGATGTTAATGCACGTCAGAATGACCCAAGAAATTTAAAATAAATGACATATGCAGGCTACATTCCATCAGAATCTGATTCAATTGGTATGTAATAGTGTCCAGGCACTAATATAAATTAAAATATAATTGAAAAGGGCCTCAGTTAATTCTGACATGCCGGTAAATACTCAATGTAAAACAGAGTACAGTTTTATGAGAAATTTGTGATGAAAAACTGCAGGTACATATAGAAAAAAAGCAAATGTTCAGATTGGATATTAATATATATTTAATTTTTGTCAGCAGGTGAAAAATAAAATCTACATCGGTAATGATAGATTGTAAGTACAAGAAATTGATAAGTTTGACTATCACACTGTTTAGTTTGTGTATGAATGTGCTATACATATACGTTTATTTATATATTTATATACATGCATGAATGGCACATGTGTGCATATAAATATATGCATTATATATATATATATATATAATTATTGTAGGAACTTCAAATATGTCACATGTTTAGAATTAAAGTGAATATCTGTGCCTAGAAAAATTAAAGTTAAAACTGAAACAAAGGAGGGAAAGGGTTAATGGAATGTGGGTACATCTACTAACAAAAGATAAGTTCCATATTTATGTAGAAATTGTAGTCAGGAGAGCTCCGGGAGCTTCTTGCTGTGCATAACACCCCAAAAAGCAATTAAGGGAAATATTTGCCAGATGGCTGTATGCAATGATTTGAATAAATTGGCAACAGCCCAATTTTTCTAAAATATTTTACTATATATTAGAGAGAAGTATCATCAGTCTTATTAAGGTTCTTTCAAATAAAGTGGACAGTTTCACTTCGGTCTACGTAAATATTCATGGCGGAACCTAAGGAGTCTGTGTTAAGCTGAATGCTGAGTCTACCTGACTCTTTGTCAGAATATTGGCTAGAAGCCAGGTCTGATTTCCAGTGTGACTTTCTTCCTAGCTTTAAAATCATCAGAAGTTTGAAAATGTTATTAAAAAATAATGAACAAAACAAATTTCTTTCTATCAAAGAAATCCTTTTGTCCTAATTGATTTGTATAAATTATACAACAAAAGGTTATATAGTATGTGTTTAGTATCAAGTACTCTGTATAACAAAGCCATTGGAAATCTCAGTGATAAAATATGCCCGTAAAATAATTTCAGCAGTAACTATTTTGGGCACCATAAATACTCCTGGTATATTTTTATTTTATGGCACGGCTCTCTATCAATAATTGCCATGCTAAGATTTTGGTAGTAATAAATGTAAAAATTCAAAGCTATACACTAAAACTGTAAGAACCAAGGAAGAGAAAGGTAGGATCTTATTTGTTTATTTATTTATTTAAATTTCAGAATATTATGGGGGTACAGTCATTTTGGTTACATAAATTGCTTTTGTATTGTCTGAGTCAAAGTTTTAAATGTGTCCATTCCCCAGATAATGTGCATTGCACCCCTTAGGAGTGAATTGACCCAACCCTCCTACCCCCTCCCACCTGTTTGATTTCTAAGTAATGTTATTTCCATATGTGAACATAAGTGTTGCTCAATTAGTTCCAATTTAATGGTGAGTACATGTGGTGTTTGTTTTTCCATTCTTGTGATACTTCAGTTAAAAGAATGGTATTCAGTTCCACCCAGGTTAATAGAAAAGGTATTACATCACTATTTTTTATGGCTGAGTCATATTCCATGATATACACATACCGCATTTTATTAATCTACTCATGTATTCATGGCAACTTGGGTTGTTTCCACATTTTTGTTATTGTGAATTGTGTTGTATAACATTTGAATGTAGGTGTCTTTTTTATTGAATGTCTTTTTTTCCCTCTGGGTAAATATTCAGTAGTTGGATTGCTGGATGAAATGGTAGTTCTCCTTTTAGTTCTTTGAGATATCTCCATACTACTTTCCATAGAGGTTGCACTAGTCATTTTTAAATGAGAGTACTGACTCAGTAATTATACATGTCAAAATTGAAAAGATGGAGGATATATAGTAACTGGAAGTCATACTAAACAGGTAAGTTAGGAGATATTTGTTGATATTCAATGGGACACTTGTTGAATAATGAATGACTTTCACTGTTAAATAAAATAATGACAAATATCCTGCAATGATATCAAAATTGTTTGTTCATTAATAAGAAGAAACACAAACAGAACTAATAGGCATAAGTAAACTGATTTTAAATTGGCATAGCTCAAAGAAAGAATTCATATAAAATAAATGCCTAGTGAACTTAATTTCCAAATATGCCTCTACAGTCATAAATAAACCAATTTGAACCACAGTGATAGAACATAAAATAAGCATCTCAATAGTGACATATTTTCCAAAGTAATCAGGAAAATCTTTAAATCTTACGTGCTTCATACACTGAGGATTATATCATTCAATTATTCACACGGTTGCCTATTTTAGGTCTTCTACAACAAAGCAGCATCGCCTGAAGTTTCTGTTATTTTTTCACTCATAAAATATGGATTAAGCATCCACCATGTGTTAGGAAAAGCACCAGGCCTGGGAGATTCAGGAATGAATGATACAAAGTTTGTATCCCGTAGGAAATCAGTATAGTGGGCAACTTTATAAGCAATTCTAATTTCACATACTCTGAGGTCATTTCTCTCTCTCTCTCTCTCTACATATATATAATATATAATATATATATATATATATATATATATATGAAATGATACTCTAAAGGAACTTCGTACGGGCAAAAATAAATGTCATTAAACCCATGTTGAAAGTTTGTTCAGTTTATTCTTATGCACTCTCAGAAACTAGATATCTTATAGAGACTAGATGCTTTTCTAATTTCCTAGATGAAGTATGCAAGTATAAGTAAATAATAAGCAGATCTACAGCTAGTAAAAAATAAGAAAAAGTGTCAAGAAAACAACAGAAAACAAAGAACATACAATAGAAAACAAAGAAGCCAATTAATATAAAAATCAAATTCCTCATACACAGGAATCCTTAATATTTTATTTTTTTTAATTTTTCAAAATTTTGTTCCAAAGACTCACTTGATAGTCTGATGACTTTGACTCAGAATTATAATTTAAATACATAAAACAAAATGCAGTTCCAAAATTCCAAGTCTATTTATGTAGAGTTCAACCAGGAAATTGGTGTTCTTGGAATCTAGGTTAAGGACTGCAGGTTTGTGTAGCTTTTGTAATTGGAGACAAACAACTGATGTTAATATGAATGTTAATGATAATGATTGGAGAAGCAAATAATTATATCTGGTATACCCTGATTTAAAAAGATGAGGAAGTATACATTTGAGAAAAGCATCTCTCCTAAACTGTCATATTTTTAAAGATATTAGTTAAATGAAAAATCTTCATTTATTTAGGGGATTTCACTCATGCAGGTTAAAGATTTGAGGATTTAATTTAACTTAATGTTTTTTAGTTCAAGCTACTCAAAATAACTTAATGGCTTTTTAAAAGTACATAAACAAAGCACAGATGTTCTCTTTATATTCAAAGCATGTTAACTATTTATGTTAAATATTTTAACTATTGATAGTGCTGTAGCTCACATTTATTAAACATTTACTTTGTGTCATGCACAATTTTAAGTGTTTTACATTGCTTGATCCATGTAATAAACACAACTTCACTAATAAGTACACAAAATCATTATCACCAAATTTACATAGTAGTAAAATGAGGCACAGAGAGATTAAGTAATTTATACAGAGTAACCAAGTTGCTAAGTAGCCAAGCATAAATTTTAACCCAGACTATCCAGCTTCAAAGCCAGCCTTGAATCCTCATGACTCTCAAAAATGACTCTGTTATACTGTGTCCTCCTTTCAAGAAGATCTTGTAAGATTATGGTCTTCAACCCTAGTTTTCATTATACTTACAAAGAGTTTTTAGCATTACTGATGGCTGGGCACCGTCCTAGATTCTCATTCTCAAATTTTATTTTTATTTTTGACAGAGTCTTGCTCTGTTTCCCTGGGTAGAATGCATTAGCATCATCATAACTCACAGGAACCTCAAACTCTTGGGCTCAAGCAATCCTCCTGCCTCAGCCTCTCAAGTAGCTGGGACTACAGGCTCATGTCACGCACCCAGGATAATTTTTCTATTTTTAGTAGAGACAGAGTCTCGCTCTTGCTCAGGCTGGTCTCAAACTTCTGAGCCCATACGATTCTCCAGCCTCAGCCCCACCAGAGTGCTAGGATTGCAGGCGTGAGCCATCATGCCCAGCCTCATTCTCAATTTAGAATACAGTAAGATCACCCTAAAAGGTTTTTTTGAAAACACATTTTAGGCACCCACCCATATTTTGATTCAGTAGGTCTAGGGAAGACTCTAAGCATCTAAGGATTTGGATTTCTTTTCTTTTTCCTTTTTTTTTTTTTTTTTTTTGAGACAGAGTCTTGCTCTGTTGCCTGGGCTAGAATGCTGTGGCATTAGGCTAGCTCACAGCAACCTCAAACTCCTGGGCTTAAGCGAGCCTTCTGCCTCAGCCTTCCGAGTAGCTGGGACTACAGGCATGTGCCACCATGCCCAGCTAATTTTTTTCTATATATTTTTAGTTGTCCAGCTAATTTCTTCCTATTTTTAGTAGAGATGGGGATCTCGCTCTTGCTGAGGCTGGTCTCCAATTCCTGACCTCGAGTGATCCTCTCGCCTCGACTTCCCAAAGTGTTAGGATTACAGGAGTGAACCACTGCACCCAGCCTCTAAGCATCTGGATTTCTAACATATTCCCAGATGATGTTGAAACTATGGTCCAGACACTATGCTTTGAGAGCCACTGTCCCAGATGCATGGAAACAGAAAATTTAGGATTGAGTATATCTCCTTAAAGAAATCAAACGTGCAGCTAGGGATGAGAACCACTGCTTTAAATGATCTATTTCATTAAACATGTGGAAGATTAAAATAATATACATTGAAAATAACTGTAGTGAACTACACACTGTAGTTTAAGCAGCACAGATATCCATCTAGTAACTATTTAATATGCTTCCATCTTCTAGCTTCTCTTCTTCTGGATAATGCTTTTTTTTCCCATTAATTTACTATACAATGATATCACTATTGTCCTTTAATTTTTCAGAATTCCATAATCATTTGCTACTATAGAATCATGTTTAGTTTACCTTAGCTGAGATTCTTAGATTGTAAACTTGCTGTTTTGTGATTCTGGCATACACCTACTAATTAATCATAGGGGATGATACCTGTGTCATTTATAGGCATCCCTTGCAAAAAGACAGTGGGAGCAGCATGCTTGAAAATCATGATTTTGAGAGGATATCTTGTCTTTAGGTATCAACTATTTCATATCAGCCTACAGACAAATTCCTCTGAACTGGACACTAAACTCACATTCATAGTCTTACTTCCGATATCTTCCAATAACTCTTAAAATAAACTATATACATGCATGCTAAAGTAATGGGATGAAAATGGGAAAGTTGATTCACAACAGAGATGGGCACAATTATCTGCACATATGGTATTAGGAAATATCAGTAAAATCTTTGTGTTTCAGTTTCATTATTGTATTCTACTCCCAAACTTCTTAGAAGTGAAAATGTAGATTAAAATCATAAAAAATGTACTGTCTTCATTGCTATGCACTCTGATATATACAGGTGGAGAACAAAGATCCATAGACACATTATCACAGCACTCAAAAATTTACAGTCTAGGATTAAGAAAGTGTAAGACAAGAAAACTCACGTACACACACACACACACACACACACACCCCATTAATGAGACTGATTTTACTTCTCAAAGATGCAACCAAAATGCTGTCTGGAAAGTTGAAGCTTAAAAATTGAAGGACAACATAAATGAGAAGATATATTTTAGAACAATCATATTTTGATTCTTGTCACTAATTTCACTGACTCATTCCTGATAAATAGAAGATAGCATTATAGAAAGTTAAACAGCAAGACATTATTTAAAACTGTAATCTGCCTTTTCTATGTATGTCATTTCATGTTCTACAGTCAGCAGAAAGTTCTGAGGTTTTATATATTGTGCCTGACAGTTTTATCTGGCCACCTATTGGTTTCTAGCTTATCTCTAAAAATTTGAAAAATAATATCTAGAGAAACTACTAATGAAAGACAGTGAAGATCTCAGTTTTCCTTCTGGTATGGTGTTATCTCATTTGGAATTCTCAGAACCCAATCCTGAGGCTTGATCAAGTACATGAGTCATGCAATTTCTGAGAACCATCATGCAGTGTTTCCTGGTATGAAGTAAGTGCTGTCACCAATGCAAGTCCATTTTATTGTTATCCAAAGTAAGTGCCATTTTTTAAAATGCATTTTCATTTATGCTTTCATGGCACTGTTACTAGGGGTCAAGCCTGGATTTCACGAGGATAGTTATTTTATCTGTCAGCTGAGTTAGTCCAATCCCAACTTTACCTTGGTTTGGTATTCTCTTTCCTTTCTCTTCAGGGCTGCATCCTTGTGAATAAAAGAAAATGGAGACATATTTTTTTTTGGAACCCCTCACAATTTGGGTGCAGTCTTGATGTAGTAGCAAAAAATTAACTTGAGTTAATGTGTACATAGATATAATTAAGAGCATGCAAATTACACTAGAGTTTTATTTTCTCTTTCAATGACCATTTCTTAAAGTGTACAAGCCACTGTAAAAAATGCTATAGAGTATTCAAAGAGCCAGGCTATAAATATGAAGCATTTGTCAAACAGAAGACCCAAGATATGACATGGACAGCTCACATATATAAGCATTTTATAGGAATTTCAGTTGTATAACAAGACAACAAAATTTGTATGAAAAACCTTTCGTAAACCATCTGAAATAGACTTTATCCTATTCGACTGAAAATAATCTATGAAGTGGTATATGTGTATCCTTATGCAGATATTAATTTTACTTTATTATTTTCTTGCTCTCCATTGAGGTCATGAAGGCCACCCAAAGTTGGTTAGGGCTATTGTCTGAATGAGATCACTGTTCATTTTCAAAAGAAGAGGCTCTTCATTCAGATAATTAGAATTGGAGAATGGGCTTAGACAGGAAGAGGTAGGAACTCCTGTCTCCCTTCATGTCTTGCTCTCTTGGGCCTGGATGAAAATTCTGGACATATTAGATGTCCTTGTTAGTTAGTGAAGGAAGACTGAGCCTTACCATAATATAAATGAGGAAGAAGATATCTTCATAATGTAGCGTAATCATGCAATGAATTCAAACTGGGCTATATAAGTCTTAAAAAAGGAAATTTTTATTTATTTATTTATTTATTAACAAGGAAAAATGGGACAGTTTCAGCAAACCAGGACATAAGGTTATCCTACCTGTAGGAGACCTTAGATTGAGCCTGACTTAACCACTCAAATACATGGTAGAAAGTTAATTTTCTGTGTTTGTTCTCCTTTTATCTCTGAGACTATGGTAAAAATTCCTTTTAATGCTCCATTCTCCTCTCTGACATTTATATTCATTAAGAAACTAGGCTGGGCGCGGTGGCTCACTCCTGTAATCCTAGCACTCTGGGAGGCCGAGGCGGGTGAATCGCTTGAGGTCGGGAGTTCAAGACCTGCCTGAGCAGGAGCCAGACCCTGTCTCTACTAAAAATAGAAAGAAATTATCTGGCAAACTAAAAATATATAGAAAAAATAAGCCGGGCATGGTGACGCATGCCTGTAGTCCCGGCTACTTGGGAGGCTGAGGCAGTAGGATCGCTTGAGCCCAGGAGTTTGAGGTTGCTGTGAGCTAGGCTGACGCCACAGCACTCACTCTAGCCCGGGCAAAGCGAGACTCTGTCTCAAAAAAAAAAAAAAAAGAAATTATGTATCAAGTTTTTGTTATGTGCTAAGCTCTGCACTGTTTATTTCAGGGATACATTGTCTATAATATAGAGGGGAACATAGGGAAGTTTATAGCCACATTAGCAGGAGTCACATGTATTTTTTTGCTGTTCCCACATCCTTAAACCAGTAGTAGTTATTAACAGACCTTGAGAATAAAGTGAATCTTGAGGACAAGAGTAAGGGTAATAAAAATTATTTTTCCTCTACTGCTAGCCTTGGATGGCCAATGTTTGATTTTATTAAGTGAACCAGAAGTTTTCTGTTCAACTTCCAAAGCATTTTAATTCATTTTTCTGTAAGGTCATTCTCTATTCAAGGCAAGAAACTGCTAATTCAATGCATTTTTGATATCATTTTCTTTCCAGTAAAATACATTCTGGCCAAATTGAAAGAATATATTTTTCCATTGTATTCTGTATGATTATTCGAACTCAAAGCAAATGCAAAAGAGAAACTTACACTAACTTTAATTGCATTAAAATAGATAGAATCAAGTTAACTGTATTAAAATTGAAAGAGGACAGATCTCTAAATGATTATATATAGTAGATTCTCTTTGGGTAGAGGGGAAGCAGTTGAAAAAACTCTGGAGAATAAAAACAGACATGCATAACTAACAAAGTGTTTTCACACACATTAACTCATCTGATCCTCCATAAGTGTGATATGAACCAGATAAAGTAGGAGGTTTTATTAGTAATGTAATTTAACAGAGGAGAAGACAAAGCATGGACAGCATCAATTGCCACAGTTAGTAAGGGTAGAGGCAACATTGAAACTCAATCTTTTGTTACCAAAGGTGAGGTGCTTTTCACTTCACCTGCCTAAGTGATATTTCAGCTCCATGTTAACTGAGTTCAAGAGCTTCCCTTCCACACCCATCTGTTTACTAAGAAATTCCTCAGCTCAGTCTCCTGTGAGTTTCTTACCACTCCAGTCATCTCTATACCTCCAACTCTTTAGTCATAGAGTTGGAAGGGAATTGGCAAAGCTTATCCTTCATATTAAAAAGTGCAGATATAATATGCACTAGGCCTTCCACCGTCTAATTTTAGTTAAAAAATGCAAAATGTTAATCAGAATCTAAGATTTAAAAGCCCAGAGTATTGCTTTGGTTTTATGCTTCTTCACACCCAACTTTATGCTTTGAAGATTTAGCAACTGGGAGTCTTCCTTTTTGGTTCTAATACCTATTTTATTTGCCTCATAACATTTTATTTTGATTGAATTTTATTTTTCTATAGGAGGTTTGTGCTCCTCAGTTTTTGGCCTCTATCATACCACTGCCACACTCACTATTTTATACTTTAAGTGATTCATTCAACTAGTTGCTCACTTGACTCCCATAGAATTTAATCTTGTGACCCTAGAGCCTAGATAATAAATTTGATATGAACTTCAAATATCTTATATCATAATACAGATTCTCTGTGAAGTA
Source organism: Varecia variegata (assembly GCA_028533085.1). NCBI lineage: Eukaryota > Metazoa > Chordata > Mammalia > Primates > Lemuridae > Varecia > Varecia variegata. Next base: position 17,491,232 of record CM052436.1, read on the forward strand.
GACTCCAGGAGAAATTTAGTGCTCAGGAGTCAACCCCTGTGGAAAGGAAGGCAGGAAGAGAGATTTGGTGAGAGGGAAAAATCCAGCTATGATGCTAAAGGAAGACCCACTGGGTTCAGCTATCCTCACTGGGGACTGTGGACCTGAAATGGCTCACCCAAATTATCTCGTGTTGGGATGGAATGGTCAGGTCTTTTTATGACCATCTCAATCAGTTATTAGATATGTGTAACTCCTGGAAGGACATGACTTCAGGTTAGGTGGTTCTCTGCAGTTAAAACAATGCCTAAACATGCTGACAGCTAAGTCTGACTAAACTTACAGAAGCAGGACCAGCAAGTCCTTTTCATAAGGTGGGAACATAAGGTGGGTGCTTCTCCATGTCTGTTATTACACTGTAGGATCTCAATCACACCAAAGGGCTTTGGTTAGAATTTAAATAAAGTAGTGTGACAAGAGCTTCACATTCTTCAATTCAACTTAAGTTGATTGAGAATGCAAAAATGTATTTTTAGAAGTCAGATTATTTTAATTGAACTCAGATATTAATCAACCCTATCATAATTTTTAAACAATTGTCTTCATCCTCATAATAATTATATAAAGTCAATGTCAATCACAATTTTAGTTAACATTCATTCACTGACTTCCTAGGTTTGGCACTTTTAAATGTATAAAATAGAGAAAATATTACTGGAGTCTGACTGACATTTCATCTTCACATTTTGAATTGTGCATTCAGCTACAGCAATAACGTCTGCAGTATTGCACATGCTGTCAAAATGCATGTTCAAGCATCAGTTTAGCATACACACATCAGAGTAATTTTTAGTCATACCATTTTCTTATAATTTCACATGAAATAGAAAATGTCTTTCAGATTGTAGATTTTGTTTTTTACTTATCCTATTAAACAGTGTTATATTAACGTCAATTTTTAGAGTTTTATGCCCTCGGGATGATTTGCCACAGATAGAATCTCATGTCATAATAGAAGCAAAAAATAGTGATTTTGAAAAAAGAAAAAAAAATCACATTCACTAATTATTCAATTTTTTCTTTGGAATCTGTTTTTAACTGAATATTCTATGTTCTTATGCATGCACTTCGGTATAGATCTTTAAGATAAATATCCAAAACTTTTTTTGTAGAACAATATTATTGAAAGGCATAAACATGGCATACTTTTAAATTCAAGTTTAATTTTTTTTTCTTTTATTCTATAGTTTAGGGCGCTAAGTTGAGTGTTATATTTTCTACATTTTTATAATTTTACATATCTACTCATTTATTTCTTTCAAGTTCTATTTGTTTTCCTACTGAAATAGAGTGATACAAATAAGTGGATGATGTTTATTAATGTTCTCCATTCCTTATTTCCTCTGTTGTTGCTGTAGCAATACTTTCTTCATCCTAAAGTCACCTCTACCCCTGTCCTTATCACCAATTATATACATGAAATTGGACACACAGAAATAAAAGTACTGTAGGATCTCACTTACATGTGGATTTCACAAGCCTTGAACTCATAGAAGCAGAGAGTAAAATGGTGGTTGCCAGGAGTTCTGCATGATGAAAATGGGGAAATGATGCTCAAAGGGTACAAACGTTCAGGCTGAAGTTGAACAAGTTCAGGGGGTCTAATGTACAGCATTAGTGGTGATTGATATGTGTTAATATGATTGCAGTATTCATTACACATTGTATATATACATCAAATCATCACATCGTACACCTACCTTGAATATATACAACCTCTATTTGTAAATTAAATAGTTATAATTAAAAATACAAATAAAATATTGAAATTTTTCATATATTTGCCATTCTTATTTTAATTTTATAAATTTGAAATACATAGCTACTAGTAAGATTTACTACTGCTATTGGACTCTATAGGAACACTTAAGTGTACAATAGAGTAATTAGGATCATTTTGGGTTTGCCCCTTACTAGGTAAATTACTTTGTACTACTTAAAATCTGTCTCTCTCTCTCTCTCAATTTGCTCATCTTTATACCAAGAGATTTGCCTACCAATTATAAGAATTAAATAAGTTAATAGATGTAAAGAGCTTAACTCAAGTCTTAGCACATTATCAGAACTCATTTATATATCCCCTCTCATATTTAAAAGTCACTCTAGTCTGGAATGCTTTTCTCATAAAGAATTAGAGAATGACCAATCACATGGCAAAATAAAATATTCATAAATGAAAAAGCATATACTAATTACAATATAGTTTTAATAAAAGAGAAATTAGAGATGTTCATTAAAGTTAGAATTTATGCTATGATAGGGTTAAATTATATATTGAAAATTGTCTCTGTAAAATTAAATGTGGGTTGTTTTTATTATCACATTTTCATTCTTTATCTTATCTTTTTTATTTTATCTATTTGTTTTCTTTATTCTTGAAAAAATTTTGTTTATTTTGGCCTTTTCATCTGAAAGTGAAATGTAACACAGGTAACATATAATTCAGTAAAAGAAAAAAAAAAGTATCACCCAGATTAGTAAAAATGTTTTAAGCTCAATACCAACATTTAATTGTAACAATTATATTTCCTCTTGAATTTGAAATAATAATGAATAATATCAATATGTTGAATTTCTAAACAGAATTGTGATATTATGTGTCATGAAAATGAAAAGAAGGCTATCTTCAGCTGTTCTTAGGGGTTTCTCACTTTTTTCTTCATTGTCGTGGCCAGAAGTATTCCCAGGACAGGCTGTACTTAAACTTTCTGCCTGCAATCAGTAACACTCTTTGTCTTTTCTGCCTCTTAGCATGGCTCAAATAGATCAAAATGTATAGGAAATTTTATTAAATATTAAGGAAGGGAATAATCTAATAAAATATCAGTATTGCATACCTAAAATACATTCATTCATTCAGTTGAAATCTGAGAGTTTATTATGGACACAGACTGGCTGAGACATGATAGATAAAGAGATGTTTCTGTTGGGATGGACTAGGATAAAGAAAGAGATGGGGATAGAACTAACATTTTAGTTAACTTTCATCATAATAAAAAAAGGAGCTTTGATTTAAGATCAATATCTGTTTAACTCAAAGCTAAGTATTTTACATAGAAAAGTTAACCTAAAGAATAAAAGAAAAAGCCCATGATTTATAAGTGTGTTAAACATTTCTTTTATCTTTCCTAAAGCTGTGTGCTTTTGTCTACTTTTTCACTCTGTTCCACTAGCCTCACTACACCAGCCCATACAGATGAAATCTTGATGCTGGTACTCTGGTCAACGAAACCTCTTTCCTTTCAAGTCTCTTCTTATTTTTATTAATTATTAGAGCTGTATTGCTGATCTCAACCTGCAATTTTATTATGAGCTCCGCCCATGCTAGAACCATGTCTTGTTCACTCAGCATTTCTTCACTTCATTATGTATCTCAGCCCTTTATGGAATATTGTTTCATGCTGTCCTGCCTGAATATCTTCTGTGTTCAAAATTATCCTTTCATTCCTCATTCCCCTCCAGCAAACATCCCAATTCTCTGCATCCTGTTCAGCCATATTTCTTTGTAAGGGATGTTTATTTATCCTGCTTCTACTTCTCTTTTTCAATTCAATGCTAAATCGTCTTCAGCTTGGGTTTAATCCTCACAATTGCAATGAACAGGCTCTGCCAAGGTTCCAATAACCTCCTTGTTTGTACATCATACCTGGACTTTACTGCCACATCCTTTTGGATGTAGTCTCCTCTATCTTTGTGTTGGAGCATTCTTGTAATTTTCATCCCACCTTAATTGCTTCTCTTTCTCACTCTCATTTGATTCTTCTCTTCTGCTCAGCTTTTAAATATTAATCCTCTCTTCAATTTCCCCCAGGTGATCTAACCCATTCCCTCTCTATGCTGACAAGTCATAAATGTAAGATTGTTGATGATCCATTCCCCCCACTAGGTTGTAAGCATCATGAGGACAGTGACCTCATCTGTCTTGCTCACATTTGTATCTCCAGTACCTGGCTTTATGCCTGCTGCATGGTAGAAACTCAATAAATACTTACAATGTAGAATAAGTTAATGAAGAAAATTAAAATTAATGAAAACAAATAAGTGTCAATATCTCTCATACAGGTCTATCTAAAATATGTCTGACTTGCAGAGCTTCATAAATTCTACCAAAGACAAGAGAAATCAGATAACTCTTAAAAATTTTATCACAGTTTTTAAAGTAAATAATTCATATCATATGAATTAAGGTACATATAGAAACATTAATTTAAAATAAAGTATGTATGTTTATCCTAAGAAAATAAATACATATTTGCATGTATAATTATGAAACTTTTAATTTGTTCTGAAAACATTACTGCATGCTTGAATATGGAAAGGTCACAACAGGATTAGAGAACATTAAGAAGTCAAGGAAATCCATCATTGGTCTTATAGCCTATAATCAGAACATCATTACAAGCCAAATGAGCATAATTTGTCACTTTGAAAATTCTCAGGTTGAGAATCAGGTCATTTCGAATACCAATTTTCACAGGGCAAACAGGTCGTGCAGTCCACCTGTTCTGTATATTTCTCCCAGATAACTTTTGAAGCGGCTGACTCTCTATAAACTATCATTCATTGCTAAAGGGACTCCTGACGTTTCTCTTCAGATGGCCTCCATTTATAAATAGCTTTTTCTTTTAAATCTAGACAGAGAATTATTTGTAAAAGGCTTTTAGGGGGTAGTTTGACAGTGTCTAATGAATACTGTGTTTAAATATTCATGACCTGTGATCTAACATTGTCAGTAACAAGATATACAGCTTACTCTCATTTATAACAATATTAGCAACAATAAATAATGTTGTGGAACTTTACATATGCTAGGAATTGTGCAACTCATTCATTCCTCAAAAGAACCCTATCAGGGACATGCTATTCTTATACCCACTTCACAGATAAGCAAATTAAGGCACCAAAAAGTTAAGTAAATTGCTGGAAGTCACACCATTAGTAAATGGTGGAGCTGGAACTTGATCCTTGGCAGTCTTGTTCTAGAGCAGTGGTCCCCAACATTTTTGGCACCGGGGGATAGTTTCATGGAGGACAATTTTTCCACCGACAAGAAAGGGGGGGATATGGTCTCAGGATGATTCAAGCACATTATGTTTATTGTGCAGTCAAACCTCTCTGCTAATGATACTCTGTTATTTGCAGCTACATCCAAGTGCTAGCATCACTACCTCAGCTCCACCTCAGATCATCAGCCAGTAGATTCTCATAAGAAACACACAACCTAGATCCCTCGTATGCTCAATTCACAGTAGGATTCCCGGTCCTATGAGAATCTAAGGCTGCCACTGATCTGACAGGAGGCGGAGCTTATGCAGTGATGGGGGCAATGGGGAGCAGCTGTAAATACAGATGAAGCATGGCTCACTTGCCCATTGCTCACCTCCTGCTGTGTGGCCTGGTTCTTAACAGGCCAGGAACTGGTACCTGTCTGCTATCTGGGGTTTGGGGACCACAGTTCTACAGTTCATTCTCCTAACTTCCTGAATGCACTTGGCTGTCTTAAACAGATATATACATGAGAGAGATATATACATACAGAGAATTTTGTCAGGGGAAGAGAAAGAGGAAGATTTACAATCCAAGCTAGGAGTACATACTCAATTCTGTTTCCAAATGTATTGTTAGCACCAGTGGCAAATCCTTATATCAATAACCAGAGCAGTAGATACAAGGGACATTGGAAACCAAGAAGGGGAAGGTAGGAGGCAGTGAGGGATAAACACTTAACTACTGGGTACGATGAACACTACTCTGCTGATGTGTACACTAAGGGCACTGACTTAAGCATTATACAAGGTATCCATGTAACAAAAACATTTGCACCCCTCTAATATTTTGAAATTAAAAAAGTAAATGAGCAACCTGATAAGCAACGAGATAGTAACAATAGTCTCCTAACCAAGCCAGAGTCATAAGGTGCTTTGGTTCCTTTTATAAAATAAACGATAGCCTGTTAACATACGTTCTTGAATTGTTTTTCAGAAACGCCTACAAGATGAAAAATGCCATAGATCTCAGATAAGGTGCAACTGAGGACTGAACTCTGACCACCCTTTTTAGTTCTAAATTTCTTCCTGAGAGGCCCAGAAAGAGAGCTACAAGCGGGGGCCAAATCAATGGATAACTTCCACATATGTGTTTATAATTTTGCCTATAACTTCTACTTTCCTGGATTATAGCCCTGTCTTTAAAAACTCTCACTTGTAAGCCACCTGGGAGTTCAGGTCTTAAGAGTTAGCTCATGGATTGACAGAATTAACATTGTTAAAATGTCCATTCTCCCCAGAGTGATTTATGGACTCAATGAAAACCCCATCAAAATACCAATGTCATATTTCACAGATCTAGAAATAAGTCTATGCTTCATTTGGAACCAGAAAAGAGCCCAATTAGCCAAAGTAACCTTAAGCAAAAGGAACAAATCACATTGCCAGACTTCAAACTATACTGCAAGGCCATAGTAACCCAAACAGCATGGCATTGGAACAAAAATAGAGACATAGACCAATAAAACAGAACAGAAAACTCAGATATAAAACCATCCATATACTGCCATCTGATCTTTGACAAAGTAGACAACAATATACACTGGGGAAAAGAATATCTATTCAATAAATGGTCCTGGGAAAATTGGATAGCCACATGCAGAAGAATGAAACAAGATCCACACCTCTTACCACTCACAAAAATTAATTCAACATGGATAAAAGACTTAAGTTTAAGACATGAAAACATACGGATACTAGAGGAAAATGTTAGAAAAACTCTTCTAGATATCAGCCTAGGCAAAAAATTTATGAAGAAGACCTCAATGGCAATCATAGCAATAATAAAAATAAATAAATGGGATTTGATTAAATTAAAAAGCCTCTGCACAGCCAAGGAAATAATCAACAGAGCAAACAGACAACCTACACAGAATGGGATGAAATATTTGAAAGCTATACATACAATAAGGGGATAATAACCAGAATCTACAAAGAACTCAAGCAAATCAGCGAGAAAAAATCAACCCCATCAAAAAGTGGGCAAAAGACATGAACAGAAGCTTTTCAAAAGAAGATAGACAAATGGCCAATAAATATATGAGAAAATGCTCAATGTCACTAATCATCAGGGAAGTGCAAATTGAAACCATAAGAAGATGTTACATCATCCTTGTTAGAATGGCTTTTATTTAAAAAAATCCAAAAATAATAGATGCTGGCATGGATGTAGAGAAAAAGGAATGCTTCTAAACTGTTGGTGGGACTTCAAATCAGTACAACCTCTATGGAAAACAGTATGAAGATACCTCAAAGAACTAAATGTAGAATGGTAGAACCTACCATTCTATCCAGCAATCCCAGTAGTGGGTATTAACACAAAGGAAAAGAAATTATTTTATCAAAAAGACATCTGCACTTGAATGTCTATTGAAGCACAATTCTCAATTGCAAAGATGTGGAATCAACTCACATGCCCATCAATTCATGAGCAAATTAACAAATGTGGTATATGTATACCATGAAATACTACTCAGCCATTAAGAAGGATGGCTGTTTACCTTTTGCAACAATTTGGATGGAACCAGAGACCATTATCCAAGTGAAGTATCTAAAGAAGGGAAAAACAAACACCACATGTACTCACTATTAAATTGAAACTAACTGATGAGCATACATTTGCATAGAGGGGAGTAAAACTCAGTGAAATCAAGCAGGGGAGAGGAGGGAGGAGGGGATGGGCAATAACCTCCTTAATGGGTACAATGAACCTATCTGGGAGATGAACACATTTATAACTAAGATTCAAGCATTATAAAAGTGATCCATGTAACCAAAATATTTTTACCCCTGTAATACTTTAGAATAAAAAAAAGAGTTAGCTGTAAGTTTTCCTTGCTTTGTGCTATGCAAGAAAATGGCTTTTTCTCTTGCTGCAAAGAACAAAACAAAATAAACATAAACAGAAAACAGAACACTGAAGAAGCAGGATTCAGAGTCTAATACTAAACGCAAATTAATTTTTCTCTAATTGCCTCATTTCAACTTGTTTAATGGGGAAATTTCTTCCCTTGTCCATTTGCCCCTGGATAAAAAGTTGGGGATTGGAGATGGGTAGATAAGGGAGGTAAAAAGTACTAAAATCTTATTGGATTTGTAATGTCCAAAAATTCCCTGTACTTCCTGGAACTGGGAGATGTTTAAAACTAACTCATGTGTTCACAGTACTCTTCTGTAGGTATTTGGAGACCTCTCTTCATTTGCAATAACTTTTCCAGCACCTGCTTGCTCACTTTTGAACCCCATAGGAATCCAATGGTGTCTCTCCAGCTTCTGTCTGGTCAGTTTTCATTGCCCAGGATAGAGTCTAAACCAATCCCCTTCTTCCCCAATGCATCTCTTCTCCACATTCAAAATCACGTCACTGTAAACACATTTGCATTCTTCTCTAGGATAAAATCCAGAAACTGAGAATAAACAGAATTTAGCAGCTACTGTCCTTTGCTCATCTTTCTTCCTACAGATTACTCAGGGACTAACTAGGCAGACAGCATTTACTGTGTCTTTCTGCCCATAGGACATTCATATTGAGATCTCTAAGTGGTCTCCTTACCTGCTGACTGGAACAGACAGATGCACGAACCTCCTTTCCTGAATAAAGTAAATCCTATGCAGTTTTCACCAAAGATATCCTTCTGTAACCACACCCAACAATTCATCATTTTTATAACCTGTAGTGGGTGAGGATTTAAGAGTAATCCAAAAGTAATCAGGTGCAAAGTAACTGTTTTGAAATGTAAATCTTCCTTAACTTTGGATTATCACACTTTCTAAAATCTTTCTGCAATCAAGTCTGGAAATTTTAACATCCAATTACTAATCCTTGAAACCTTCATTCACAGAATTTTTGAATCTTATCTAGAAGTAAAGGAGTTTTATGTTTTCAGGCATTATTAACTTCAAGGCCATTCTGTAAGAGATGATTCATTTTTATTCTTATTTGTATCATACTTTCAACACTCAACTTAAACACTATTTGCTATTAAAATAGGGACCAACTGAACAAAAATTTAAGAATAGAATGGCTTTAATACCTTTGATTGGGTTTCAAAAGACATAGATTCTGACTACTTCTTATGGATAACCACAAAACCTCATGAACTTTAATATCTCATTTGTATAATAAAAGAATGAGACCAGATAAATGTTAAAGTTTTACTGGTTCTAACATTGTATAATTTAAAATGCACATGTGTTCTGCTGAATGCTTGGGATCCCTGGAGGGTTCTCACAAGTTTCTGGGCTGGTTTCCAAGACACCTGCCCTGTTTTAATCAGTTTTGCTTTTATACTTTGTGTATGATGAGGTCTTACATTAAATTGCACTTGAAGAAAAGGTTCCGTAGCCTGAATGTTTTTTTTTTTTTTTAATTTTTTGAAACTACTGCTCAAAGGACATTGAATGCATCTAGCTCTTTATATGTGTTCATTTTTTTAAATGGACAGAACCATTTACATCTCTTGTCATGTGTCTCTTGTGATCCTCATGGTCCATATGATGTAATTAGTTCTGCCCTTTCTCGCAATTCACTGGCATTATGTAGTTTTGCCATCTGCAATGTACAGAAACATGAGTACTTCATGTTTGAAAATCCAAGGGTCCTTATGAAATTATTTATCAAACACTTGTTTTAATCCAGAGTATTGCTGACTGGTAATGGGGCATCTCTAGTCAAAATTATATCCTGCTTTATTTTTAATAAGAGCTTCCATTACAATGACATGAGAATACCAGGGTTATTTTAAATCATAGACACTTACAGAAATTTTTCAGTCTTCTATCTGAAATAACTCTTTTAATTTTAACATATATTTATTTAAGAACTTCTATGGGCAATAATTATGCCATATACCATCATTGAACATAAAGAACAATTATCTATAAATTTTTTTCTGATTTCTGTACACTACTAAATATTTACTAAAACTCAAAAGTATTTACTAACAGTTGTTACCAGCTGTTAATAAATAACAGAAATAAACAGGGTGGGAAGGCTACTTAAATCACTTGTAACCAGGCTGTGTAAAGTTATAATCATTTCATTTTAACCCTGTAAAACACTCATAACCAGTCAAATGAAGCTTCATTTTTGCAGAAGTATTTATTCTTAATAACAGTGAAAAGTATATGTATCAAATTCATTTATTTTAAGTTGTGATAAAATTATCTAGAAATATGTTTTTATAAAGTTTTCAGTCTAGAAGTTTAGAGATACTATCTATCTGACCCTTACTGACATAATTTTCCCTATAGATTTCAATTCTCAAGATAATTTGATGTGTTATCTCACTAATGTGCTCATTCAGTAGTGAGCCACGTTTAATGAATACCCAAGGCACAACAATTATACAAACTCTTATGTTGTATTCCCAAGGAAGGGATAACGTTTTAATAACCAGAATCACTTGTGTCATGACCTTCTATTTGCATGGTTTATGTCATATAATAATTATATTTGGCTCGAAATCATTTATTTAGCCCTTTAATTTTAAAATACATCATTAAAAAAGAGAGACTAAAAGATGTTTTCTCTTTTGAAAGCCTTCCACGACCCCACAGCCTACATATTACTGATAATGGAATAGAGTTTGGCAAAATGCAATTGATTGATTGATATAGATTTTCTTTTCTTATTTTTTTAAGTCAAAGATAAACCAATTTGTAAATTTAAGATTAAAATAGTCATCTCATCTGCATTCTTACTTTTAGGTAGGAATTTCAAAGAAAATTGTATTTCTACATTTTTCAATTTATTTTAGAAGATACACTAAATCACTTATTCTTAGTCATCAGATATTGTTTCATATATGAAGGGATTCAAAATGTAGAAAATCATAAATATAGCATCTACTGAGATAAATCCAGATATATGTCCAAATAATATTTTTTTCACATTATAAACTTTTATAGAGATAAAGTTATATTTAAAATTTTTGCAATATAATTTCTTGAGGTTCACATGTATTGTTGTTTTGTATAGATTGATAGCAGGACAAAATGAATTACTGCCAGTAATTAAATAGTTTCTTACACAGTAGTATTATAATACATAGATAGCATGGTCTTAGGTATTTCTTTTAATTTTATGAAAATGAAATTACTCCTGAAATTGCTAATTTAATTAGATGTCATAGAATTCAGAAATTTTTTTTAGTTTTTCTTTTATTTTGTTGCATTGAATTAATTTCAAATGTAAACTTGAAATGTTTATTTAATAGCTATCATATTTTATATATTACTGGTCAAATCTGGATACAGGTTTTAAGCTCCTTAAAGAAGAAAGCGGGATAATGAGAAGACAGAAATTTGGGTCCATACTCAAACAACTATTACCCTTGTAACTTTTAAAAAGTCATTTAAGCCAACTGTGTCATAATTCACTTCTCATTATAAGAGGACTAATAACAATTTGTTTTGCCTACTCCTTAAATCTTCTCTAAAAACAATACATTTGAAGGTAATAAAAGAGAGAAAAAAAAGGTAAACTCATGGCCACCTGAAAATTATTAAACTCATGCCATACATTATTTACTGTTTACATAAATGTCCTTAAAAGGATACACCATTTGCAGACTTTTAAAAATACTTGATCAATATTTACACATACTCACAAACACACACTTCATGTAACAAAAGGTCTTGAAAAGGATTTAAACAGAAAAGGGGTGAGTGAAACATAAGATGAATTAAAGGCAACATGAGAAGAATTGATTGAGTTCAATTGTCTTTCATCATAATGACTTGAAGCATAATCATCAAAACATTCATAAATATTTTAAGTAAATAGGTGTATCTTAAATGTACATATTTTCATGCCATTTAAAATTTACTTTTAAAATGTTATTTAAATTATTAGTTCACTCATACACACAGTAACACCGTTAAGAATGTCATGTTCCTAAATCTTGAAAACAGACTGGGATAAATTTTAATACAGCAATTATCATATATTTGAGATAATAGAAACAGTTGAATTTCCAGGCAAGAGTTTGAAATCAGAAGCTTTTAATCATAATATTACTTATATGCTTAATTATCACACTTAAGAATTATCAATAGTAATTTATTCTTAAGTATTGCATTTAAATGTTACTATGTCTTTTTTTTAAAATTTCAGCTTATTATGGGGGTACAAAAGTTTAGGTTATGTATATTGCCCATGCCCCGCCCCTCCACCCCGAGTCAGAGCTTCAAGCGTGTCCATTCCCCAGACAGTGCGCAGGGCACTCATCATGTAGGTATACACCCATCCCCAAGGCTGTCACATATCTCTTCAAAAAGACAATATAATACCCGGGCACAGTAGCCCATGCCTCTCATCCTAGCACTTTGGGAGGCAGATGAGGGAGGATTGCTTGAGGGCAGGAGTTTAAGACCAGTCTGGACAACATAGCAAGATGCATCTCTACAAAAAATTTAAAATACTAGCTAATCTTGGTGGCATATGCCTATAGGCCTAGCTGCTTGGAAGGCTGTTCCAAGAGGATCACTTGAGTTCAAGAGTTTGAGACTGCAGGTAGCAATGATCGTGCCACTGCACTCTAGCCTGGTCAACGGAATGAGATCCTGTCTCGAAAAAAAGATAATATGTTTTCCAGGGATTAGTTTATTTCTGGAAAATTCTGCAGACAAGTTATATCTAAAAATAGGTAATACTGTAATGCATGAAAAGCAAGTAAAAATTCTCCTGCTTGATTGAATTAGGTGATTTAGCCTTTTAAAGGACAGTGATAAAACAACCTTTAAAAAATCAGAAACAAATTTATTTTCTCATACTAATGATTTCTAAATTGTGATAATCTTAATTTGCATTTACCAATTTTTATAATCCTTTAATTATTTAATATAAAATGTATCTAAACTGGTTACTAAGAAAACAATAAAAGTGAAATAAAGCACTAGAATTTCCCTGAAATAAACTTACTTTCCATAATTCACAATAAATTACAAAAAAGGAGTCAGCTTTCTTATTTATCAATCACCTTAATTCTCACATTTTTAACCTTTTAAAAGGCCATATTTTTTTTTTCTCTTAGAAACTGGTTTAAACTTCATTTAGTATATACACAAGACAAATAAGGTCAAAAGTTTAAGAAACCTACTGGATGTAAAAAGTAGGATAATTGCAGCTTGAGAATAAATCTTAGGTCTTCTGCAGGAACACATAAGTGATTAAAACTACCATTAACTATTCAGCTATCAGTTTAAATAGTATAAATATAGAAGAAAGGGAGTAATTGATACTTTAGTTCTGAAAATATCAATGTTTTAACACCTAGGATTATGTTTTACTCTTTGCAGTAATTAGAAATTCCACCATTAGCATGTACTATAAGTTACTTTTAAAAAGAACAACAGAAAAAAAGAAAAAATATATATCCTTAGGTTTGATACGTTTAGTGTTTCAGTTCATGTTCCAGAAAAGTTTTGGACTTCTCTTGTAATATTTTATTAAAGAATAATAGATATGATATGGATAAAAATGCATGTGCGTGTGTAAAGTTACCTCTCTATGAATTCTCACAAACTGAGTAACTAGAAACTACATCAAGAAAGAGAACTGTATCAATGTTCCAGAAGCATCTCTTGTGCTGTCTTGTTATTACCATTGCAACCTATTTCCTCATGCTGCCCTGGTCCATGACTATCACTATCCTGTCCTCTAAAATAAAATATTTATTTTGGCTATATTTTTCTGTATATTAATGAAATTATATATCATATGGTTCTTTATTTTGTTTTCAATCCTTTCCTCAACATGGTATATTCAAAATACCCATTATGCATATAACTTTAGATATTAATTGTCATTGCTGTATAGAAATGTGAATTACCCATGTGTTTATCCATTTTAATAATGATTTGCAATCATGTAGTTTCCATCTTGATGCTAATTGAAATAGTGCTGCTATAAATATGTCTTATTTATTTCTTTATGAATATATGTAAGAGTAGAAAAGTTGTGTGGTAGTACAAAACATGTAAAGCTTTGGAAGATTCAGTCAATTTTCTTTCCAAACAGGTTGTATGGCAAACTTTTAATTTAAACTCAAATAATAAACTTTGATAATTATTTTTCTATAAAGGGTTAGGGAACATAAAAAAACAGGACATTTTTACAATTAAAGTAGAAATAATTCTAGAAAGAAGATTGCAATTTTAAAAGTCAAAAGATGTATGCTTGAAATCAAACATCACGAGCAGGTTAGCTAAAGATGAAGTGGAGTATCTGAATAGAAAATGGCTCATAACCACATGCCATTTAAACATGAAGATCCGCCAACATTGAGACTTAGCTGCCTTCCAGCTAATCTGAAAAAATATACAATAAAAATCACATCTAGAGCACATTGGATGAACATGAGTTTTAGACAGGTGTTCTTATTGATTTAATGCATAAACCTAAAAGAAAACCAATAATGCATATTTGTACACGTAAGAGTGTGTTAGAATTTATTTTGTAACTGTAGAAGATTAAACTGTCATTTTAACTTGCTCTGTGGTACTATCAAATTACTGGAAAATGCATCATTATTTTGCATATGCACATTACTTTCCTCCTACTGAGAATACGGTGCCATTTGTCCACATTGACTAAATTAATGCTGACTCCTCTATCACCTCTGACAAACACATCTGTAAGTATAGTCTATTTACAGCAATCCCTCCCATTCCAAGTCATAAACTTCTTTTGTAAACATAGGCTATCAAAGTGCTAAAATGACTGTATTTGGTGAACAGTTTCTAAAATAATACATTTCATTTTCTCTTCCTAGAAACAGCCTAGGGTTTTCAAAGTTGATTCATTTCATTAGAGATTCACTGGGAACAAGGAAAAACTTCTTTCAATATTAACACTCTAGGTATTTACTAGAATGGAAAGTTGGCAAGAAACGGGGACCAAAGGGCACTGTTATTTGAATATTAACTCTTTCCAGCTAATAACCATCCTAATTTTAATTTGCTCTAGAGACCCAGATTAGTTGTTATCAACAATAGTTGTGCATTAGAATCACCTGGGGAGCTTTAAAAAATATATTCATGCCCAGGTCTGCATCACACCCTGTACCAATTAAACCTAAGTCTGTAGGGGGAGCCCAGGCATCAGATTTTTAAGGATTTCCATGGTGATTCTAAGAAGCAGTCCATTTTGAGAACCACTGTATGACGCCATCAGCTTTTAAAATGCCAAAATCTACCCCACAGTTAAAGCAGAGAATGTTCAAATACTCTTTGAAGTTAGTATAATAAGAGTTACTGTTTTTTTTTTCCTTTTTTCTTTTCATTTCTTTTTCTTTTACAAATCCCAACTTTAAAGCATTCCCTTGGCATACGAAGACATTAGCATTTCCCATGTTCTCGCAGAAACTAATTCCCTGGTTTTATTTTTTTCTCCACAAATTCCCCAACCTTAACTATCTGATTTTGACAGAAGTGTGACCTCAATAAGCTAAATTACCTCTCTTAAAAGCATTTGATATAAAACAAACAAAAATTTTACAGTAATATAATAATAAAACCCCTCCAAAGCCTAAATGCATGCCCCCTATAATATGTTTATGGATACATACATATTTGACAATAAATAATTTTCTCCTTTACTATATCTTAACATCTTAGCTAATAAACATTCTGGTAAATTCTTATTATGATCATAAACTAATTGCAATGTAATGATCAACATTCAATTCCATCTCTTTACATGTGCCAACCGCTATCATTCAAATGAAAATGTGGGATTATGGAGTTGGTGGGTTTTGCTTTTGATGTTGCTTATTTGTTATTTTTCTCATTTAATCTCATTATAGTAAATTGGACTTTGACACCTAAGTTTTCCTGGTCAGTGGGACTGTGATGTTATTTTAGGTATAGTAGATTAAAAATATAACAAGGCTTAGAACAAGTACTCTCAGACTTACCTACATTTCAAGCATATACATTTCTCAAGGAGAATTCTCAGGATTTCATACTTACAAGTTTTTAAATTTTTACTTAGATGTCACACCTGGTTAATTTACCAATTCAACAGTATCTGTTTAGTGCATTCCCTGCCAACTACTACCATAGCCAGGTTGGGGAATATAAGAGTGAAAATATAAACAATTTCATTTCTTCACCATTTCCTCATGTACTTATCTACCAAAGCTGGTATAGTTGGCCCCTCTAATGTCTTCCTATAGCATCTCTTATTTACAGTAAAGAGAGACAGTTCTATTTTTTTTATCTGTCTCATAGACACTATCTGCAGTGGCTGTTATTCACAGTTTTGTGGGAGGCAACAAAGCATTGAGATTAAGAGACTGGCTTCTGAAGTCAAACCACAGGCATTTTAACTCTGGCTTCATAATATATCAGCTGTGTGACCCTGGCAATTTTTTTCACCTTGCTGTCCCTGAGTTTCCTCTTCTGTAAAATGGAAATGATAAATTAATGCCTGCCTCACAGGGTTGTAGTACAGACTGCATAAAGTAATTTATATAAAGTTCTCAGCACAGTGCCTAAGATACAGTAACGTCACAAGAACTGCTACCTATACCCATACCTTATTTTTAGCACCAAGTGTATCATGGAATGTATGCATAGTTAATGCTGATTGCATGATTTATCATTTGTATTGCTTAATACAAACATTATAGAAGTGAATTTTCAAAATTTGGTTTTAAAAATTATTATAAAATTATCTTACTTTTCCTGGACTATTTCTTATGTCTCACAGAAGAGCAAATGTTCCATAAAACACTTTGAGCAAGTGACTAAAATGATTTGGATGAGGCATACATACATCTTAGTAGGAATAATACTGCCCAATGTGTCAAGTTGTCAAGTGTTAATCTCTGCCAAAATTGTAACTAAAGTATATTTTACAAAGATATTGGCTTTCCAGTGCACTGGGGTATGATAGCAATTGTGTGTGAAGTAACTTTCTAAATTGAACAGCTAAAATAAAATTGGGTTGGTGAAGATAGCTAATATAAATTTTATCAAAGCCAATTCAACTAGAGCAAAACACTAATGAAAATGATAAAAGAGACATATGACAAAATTTATATTAGATGTTATTCATGACCATGAAACACATTAATAGCTGGTATAATAGTGATGAATATCAAAGTTGAAGCTACTGTCTCTGCAACCCAAGACCAGAGTAAACATAGAGGAATTAATTTCATCAGAAAATATGAATTCTGGATTTACTATGAAAATAGTGACCACATTCAATCTTGACTAAGTGTTAAAATATTTTTATACTGTTCAAAGATTCCTGTTAAAGATATTTGCTCCCTACATACAGTGAGATGTGTCAATGTAGAAATTAAGATATATTTCTTATTCCTGTTGGGGAATTGAACATTGTCATAAAGTTGCTAAATGATGTTTTATGAGAATTAACATGTGAAAGTTTACATCAACACTAGTTAAAATATATTTGTTAAATATAGCATTAGTATTAATGCTGAGTTATTTCTCAGTAATGGTCCACATTCATTCAAAAATGTTCTAAGTGACTACTAGTATTAGTAGCTATTCCACGTAATGAACCATAT
>CM052436.1:17508960-17582561 GCA_028533085.1 Varecia variegata
TTTCTATTTGCATATTGAACTAAAGACTGTTCCCTGAGGTCACAGAGATTGCCTCTAATAGGGCAGGGAGACAGACAGCACACTGATAAATTAATACAATATATAATCTATCTGATGGTGATAAATGTTGCACAGGCAAAATGTAGAAAGAGGTTAAGAAACATTGAAGGACTGAGGGGGCTGTCTCAAAGACAGAAACACTTCAATAAAGATGTGGCATCCAAGACCTGAAAGTGTCTGGAGAAAGGTATTCCAGTAGAAGTTTCAGAAAGTGTAAAGGCCTGAGGATAGGAAAGGGCCTAACTGGTGAGTAGTTGTCCTACAAAGGATGTGTGGTAAATCAGTCATTAGCATGCTAATAAAATGCATATTTTAAGATACTTACATTATTTCTATTTATTGCAATACACATAAGCACTCAATAGAGTTTCAGTAAGTGTGATAACATCAGTTATTGTATATTAGATAATTCTGCCTCAACACTGCTTATTCCACTTCTCATACTAAATAAAGCCTATTAGATGAGAACAGAGTAGATTTTGACGTGTATCGCGACAGATTTTTACTTGCATAACGTGTTTAGATTATTTAGGTACTACAAAGTGGTAATTTTGTAAAAAGACATTCAAGTACTACCTCTTTACAGAAGAAACTATACACAGTAGTTTGGTCCCATTAAAGATGAAATTAGAACTCAAATCAAAAGTATTTTTCCTCCTATGAGCACATTCCTGTATTTCAGTGAAACTCAAGACAACGGAAAGGTATCTAGGGAAAGGCATGCAAAACAATGTTTGCATTTTCACAAATGTAATTCAAGCGAGCCCTTTCCTAATGTGGAAATACGTAGTTATATGAGTAAGTTGGATTTGAGACTATAGTTTGTTTTCAACAATACTGAAGTTGAAATAATCAACAGAGAAAGATATACGAAAAGAAAATGACACTTTCATGTACCTGGCATGAATGTGGAATATCACAACCTTCTTTTACAACACATAGTCCACACACTTTTGAAATATCACACGGATAACTTCATCCTGAAAGCATATTTGCTCCTGAATTTCCCACAGCTTGGTACAGTCTGAGTCCTGAGACATCCATGCAATATAAGCATTTCTCTACGTGACTCTCTTCCTTCTTCCTAGGATGATGGCTTTCTGTTTGTATTGCTTTGTTTATTTATTATCTTGGAGTCTTTTATAAGTCATGATAAATCTATTAATATTTTATGAAATGAGGCAAATAATAAAAAATGAATGTTTGAATAGATAAAACTCATCTTTAAGCACTCAACATCTATGGAGTCTTCAATATAGCAAGCAATTAACATTTGTGGAATAAATAAAATTATATTTATTAGTAGTTTAGGGAAGGTAACAGAGATTTAGCTATTTAACTATAATCTCATTCCACAAAGTATTTCAATTAGTTGGATGTTATGAGTGACAATTAGCAAAGTGAAGAGACAACCTACACAATAGAAGAAAATATTTACAACCTATGCAATTAACAAGAGATTAACAACCAGCATAAATAAGGAACTCAAACAACTCAATAGCAAAAAAAAAAAAAGAACAAATAAACTGATTAAAAATGGCTGAAAGATTTGAATAGACACTTACGATATGTACCTTATAAACATGTACAACTATTACGTACCTATAAAATTTAAAAGTAAAAAAAAAAAACAGTGACACTGTGTAACATTGAACTTTGACTCTTAAGGGCTGCACAGCCTTTTCTATCACCATTGGAGCATTCTTTGTTGGAGGGAAGACATCATTCTGTGAGGAAGGCCAAACAGCGATGAGGAGAAGCCAATGTGAAGGACAAATGAAGTCCCTACTCAAAAGCTTCTGATCTGAGAGATCAGATGGTAGTGGCACCTACAGTCATTTAAGTGAGGTTGTTTGGGACTGTCTGACAGCACAATGTCCCAGCTGACAATGAAAGAATTTCCAATCAACCAACAGAATTGCGAGGAATAAAAAATTGTTTTTCTTTTAAACTATGAAGTTTAGTTCTGTTTTACTACACATCAATAGGAAACTGAAACAACAGACGAGTGCTCCCTCTGCGGTGATACAGTGGCTTCTTGGGGACGTATCTGACACTGAAGTTTACAGTGGAGTCAATCCATGATGTCCTATGGCTGCCCATTGAAAACTGACCTTAAAACAATTGTGTATTCCCCATGAAGGGACACATGTAACAACCAGAGGTATTTACTTATACAAAGAAGTAAATACACTTTCTAATTTGAATAAAACAGTCCAGATACATAAAAATCAGCTAAAACAATGAAGATGGCTTTTTGACAAATGTCACACATAAAAGAAGAAAACAGCTGTTGGGATTAATTGTAGTTAACACTGGCAGCATGTTGTGAGAATGTCATTTTAGGATTGACTGGAATTTCTGATTAGTGTTTTCCTGCCAAGAAAACAATTTCTTAGGGCAAAGCAGTTCATGAGTGGAGGAAAAGAGGAATCTAGGTGAGACATTTAGTCCGTTTCAGCTATACATGATTTTGCACTGCTTTCAAATATACAGAGTGAGGATTATATCAAGTCAACTATCAAGAAACATTAATTAAATGATACAATGGACAAATGTAGTTAGTATACTTTCCAAGTAGCCATGCAAAAATACCAAGTTAAAGCTGGTAATGATTATTTCTATTTAAGGCATAAGGGCTTATTATCTTAAGTACATTAGAAGGAAAAGACATATCAAACCTTAATTTCATAAAACTATTGCATGAGAATTCAGAGGCAACTCTGAAAGTTCTGACAATTATCAGAATCTGTGTGTCAATCCCTCTGGCCTGAACAGCATTCAATTGTTATGATTATTCACTGAGTCTGCCCTTACCAATTCTAGGTCAAGTAGTAAATAGTTGCAAAATATGTACTGCCTTTGTCATAAAATTTCACCCTGCACTTGCAAATATCTGACATACATGAACTGCCAAAATGTGTAGTCCCTTCAAGCCTGAAGCCCAAGCATATGAGGACCATTTCATAGGTAGTGACAATAGTGGATACTTTTTTTATAAAAATATACAAAATATTAAAAATGTGTAACTTGAAGACATGTAATTATAACACTATTATTTTTAAGTGATTTCTACTGTCAAATAATGTAATACTAGGATACAACTTTTCATAATTCAATGCAGGTAAAGGTAGATTATTAATTGCTACATACTATAAAAATACAGATTTGGAAATCCTAGAGAATGGGGTTAGCAAATATCTCTAAATCCTCTCTTTCAATCCCTGTGTCTAGGCTCATAGTATAGACTCAATGTATAGTATTGTCTTCTGTTGAATGCCCTCTGTAGAAAATATCTCTCTCCAGCTAAAACTCAGAAAATTAAAAATTTGCTAGGCAGAATGAATAGTTTATATAAGAATTGAAGATGATATAGGGAAAGACATAGAAATCAGAAATTAACTTAATAAATCCAAATCTTTAGATTAAATTAAAGGAAAGCACTGCTGACTATATTTGCCATAAACTGCACTAGCTTGCTCATTCCTTGCTTAAGTGCTCGCGCGGGCTCTCTCTCTCTCTTTCTAAGAAAAATCAAGGCTACTAATCAAATTCAAGGCCATAATTGTTCTATCAGAAATAAAAATAATGATAAAATAATTCATCCAGACTAGTTTCTTCGGTGAAAAAAATTTATGTGTATTGTTTGTCATTCTAAGAAGAAAACACCAATAAATTGTCTTTTATTATGTATGTGAATTGCTAAAATCCTTACATTTAAATTATGTGATACAAAAAACTAATGTTCAACTTAACTTATTAATTTAAAGCAATGCCATAAAAATAGTAATAGCTTAATTTCTACTCAATCTAAAATCAAATACAAAAGTGTATAAAACAATTTCACAAAATATTTAACAGAAATTATCAAGCACAATATTTCTCTTTTTATTTTATGAACTTACCTATCAGTGATATTATCCCAAAGCAAAAGTAGTGATGGTCATTATGACAGGAAGATGGAGTGCAATTCATTTCATTGAGAGAAAAGTGTCCAGTTGATTGTCAGAAAAAAGAGAAGAAGGGAAAAGGGGAGAGGAGGAGCGGGGGAGAGAGAAGGTAAGGAAGGGAAAAGAGAAAGAGAGAGAGAAAGAGAAAGAGAAGAGAGGGGGAGAGAGAAAGGGAAAGAAATGCATGTTAACATCGCATGATTTTTTACAAGATATGATTTTCATTAAAAATTAATGTAATATGTGGTTCCCCTTCGCTTCATTGACTTATATAATTTGTGATAAAGAATTTTTGTAGAGGTATATGAAAAAATACAGTCACATAATACATTATTATTATTTGTTGCCATTCTTGTGGAATGGTAAGCATTTCAAGGGCATTTGGTAATCTTAATTAATAAATATTTGTAAATTATTGATTATAACACAATAAGCATATACTAGTAAGTTTCTAGACAGTCTATAAACTCATTTTGAAACATGATGAATAAATAGGGATTTTGAGTCAGAGATATGTGATAGGTGAAACCTTTAAGCAAACATATAATTGATATTTAGAAAGTAGTTACAAAGGAAAAAACAAATAGGGCTTAATTCATTTGTAGGGTATAAGTCACTAACACTGAATTAGTAAACACAGGCTCTCCACATGATTTTCATCTAATTTTCTGCTGAAACTAAAGGTGATTTTAAAAATAAATTGTTTGAGAGATAATTGTGACAATAGCTCCTACAATACATTCTCTCTCTCTCTCTCTAATGTGGTTGGCATTGTCTCTCCAGAATACATTAAAGTTGATTGATCCAATAAAATAAGTGGAAATGTTCCAAGGAATTTATGTTTAATATAGCCTAGACATTTCTATTTACATGAACTTTTTTAGTTGTAATAAATAATTATGTGGGAAGAGATTTTAATTTCCAGCATTTGTTATGAATTTTTTCTCATTCCATCAACAAACAGTTCTATAATCCTGAGCCATATAGAGTTTAGTACAGCAATTATCTAGTACAGAAAAATGTTGATTGCATAAAGAAAAATATATCATTTAATCTGTCTATTTTAACAAAACTGTTCCTCATGATCATATCCAACCTGGAAAATAAAATATATATTTTCATTTAGCAAAGAATTTTCGTATAGCAAACAATAATAATAAATATGTATTTAATATGTAAAATTTTGAAATTTGCTCATGTAAAACAAAACTCTAAAAAATACTTTTTAAAATATTCTAATATAAAACTGTCTTAAATATGCTATTATTTTCCTCTTCTAAGCATTTTTTACTTATATTTTGCTCATTTTTCAATTTCTATGTTATATTATAATAAATGTGTCAAGTATCCACTTACATTTCCATAGAAAAACTCTAGAGTTAATATTTTTCTAAAGATTGGATTGATATCAGGCAAGAATTTATTATAAAACCAAATTAGCAAATGTATGTGAAAGACAGATGGTTAATAATGAAATTCAAGTATGATTATCCATCACCATTAAAAGGATATTTCAACTATATATAGATGTTTGGAATGACACTTTCATTATTTATGGTTATAGAACTTTTTTGGAAATATTCTGATGTTAACTTTTAGTCCAATAAATTGGAAATGGAACTGGTGTTATCAATATAGACTTAAATCGTATGATTGATTTTATCTTAGAGTTCTACGCAAATGATTCAGAAAAGGTAATAGGAGAATACAAATAGCCTAGTTCTTCAAAATCAAATAATTCACAGTTTTTATCTCTTAACTGAAAGAACCCAATTTTTCAGAATGATTTCACACCTACAGAAATGCTCTTTTTTTAGAATTCTAGGTACTGCCTAAACATGCTGTACATTTCTGACAAGGAAAGTTAACTTTTGGATATTTCTGTTTTAATCAAAACTTTCTAGAGAGAATTGATTTTCTTGGGTCAAGGAAAAAAACAAAAGGTTAAACAAACAAAAGGTTAAACAAACAAAATTAGTAGTTTTGACTATCAGGTGGAAATGTTGGGCTACTCATTTTAGGAATCACTTGAGAAACAAGATGGATACCTACCATAGTACATATCCATTTGTCACTAATGATCATAACACTCGATTTTACTTCATGAGCCTTTTCCCCACGTTTTTCTCCTGAGTAAATGCCTTGTTAACTATGCCCAGCGGAAACGCTGAGTCAGCTTTCATTCTCATTTTCTGTCAAAACCAACAGCTAAACCCTCCGCAGTTCCTATATACCCTCCTCACTAATTCCACAGCGAACTTTAAATTCATCCACCTCTTGCCATCTTAAATGCTATCGCCAAGGTTTTTCAAGTGTACCATCACCAGCTCCCTGGCCTCCCACCCTAGATTACTACATTTACATTTTAACTTGTTTCCCAGTTGACATTCTTGCTTTTCTACCACCGATTGTATGTTAACCAGGCTCATCTTCTGAAAATATAAATCAAAGTATGTTACATTTCTCCTTAAAGTCAACCAACTGCTTTCCAATTAAAAAAAAAAGAAAAAAAATGAAAATTTAATTTCTTACGACTTGTAAACATCTGTACAATTTGACTATAAAACTTTTCACTGTGTTCCAGTAATAATTTTCCATTTAACAAAGTCTTTTCTTGATTTAATGATGTAGGAAGAGATTTTAATTTCCAGTATTTGTTCTGTTTTGTTTGTTTATTTGTTTTACTCATTCCATGAACAAACAGCTCTATAACCCTGAGCCATAAGTAGCTAGTACGGCAATTACCTGGCACAGAAAAATTAGTAAACACAGGCTTTGCACATGATTTTCATCTAATTTTCTGCTGAAACTAAAAATGATTTTAAAAGTAAGTTGATTTAGGGTTTTATTATGTATAGATTTGTGCTCCCTAGAAAGATCTTATCTTAGTTTTGGAAAGGACTTTACTCAGACCATTCTTAATCCTCACTCCTTGGCTCAAAAGGTATCCCCTCAGGTAATCTTTCCCTGGCCTCTATTTAAAGATGACCCTTCTCTCTCTCTCTTCCCACACCCCTTTCTCTCTCTCTCTCTCTCTCACACACACACACACACCACTCTCCTATTTCTTTCATAACACTTTTCTCCATTTATTTTATATATATATATATATTTTTTTTTTTTTTAATTTTCTGTCCTCTAGCTCCCTGAAGGCAGCAATCCTGTTTGTTCGCTGCCAAGCACCTTAACAGGATTTCTTACAACAGGTAGGCACTTAGTAATATTTGCTGAAAGAATTAAATTTAAAAATGAAATTTATACTTATTGCCTTCCAGAGAAACAGAGTCTGTGGGAAGTTCGTTATCCCTGAGACAGTACTGGTCATGTGGCAAAATTGACGCCTACCCCGGTCCACCCCAGATGGCTCAGTAGAGGCTTGACCCAGATAGAAAATAGAACACTCAGTTCAATTTGATTTTCAGGTAAAAATGGATTTTTTTTTCGTTCTTGTTGGTATAAGTGTGTCCCAAATATTGCATGCAGAATATTTATACTAAGCAATTATTCACTGTTTATCTGAAATTTAAATTTAATTATGCATCTTGTAATTTTATTTGTAAATCTAGCAATCTTACTACAAACTATACTCTATGCAGAGGGATGAATGGCTGACTCTATAAAGGAAAAGTTTTGTTTAACCCTCTTATTTTCAAAATGATATGCCAACCCTAGGTTTTGTGTCTCTTAATGCCTATGGATATGCTAATTATCAGCCAAAGGGAATCTTTCTGCTCCAGGCTCAATTGTCATCAGTAGTCTCATTGATAAAAATGACACATATGGCAGAAAATTTGAAGGGTACCCGAAATATTTATTTATCTAAGCATACTAATTGTTATTCCAAAGATGCAAGATGATTCAGGATTTAATATACCAGGATATTGGTGTATTTACATCAAACTGCCTAGGCCTCTCACAAAAGAGGTTTTATGGCCTTGCCTTTGGACATATGCTCTTGAATTACTCTAAGGAAATCTAAAGGAATAACTAAATATACTCAATTTAGCATGTTTCACAGGGATAAACTTAAGGTCATTCTCTAATGTATCTCCCAATGTTCATTAAATGAAGATGCACATAATATATTATTTCTGATCTCATTTTCACGGTACACTTCTAACAGAATACAAGACTCATTGCTATTGACGATTTTAGAAACCAAAAGGAAAAACAATGTCATTAATATGTCTCCAAGTTTGTGTTACTCTGAAATGTAGCTACTCTGAAATCTCTTTCTCTAGAGAGAAAGATTGATAGGTATCAAACTCTTCATTACATTGCCATACTTAATTCCATTGAACATTGTCCACTTTCTTTCCAATGAATAGCAGAGGATTAGACACTGAGTACAAATAGTTCCCTAAGATATATTTCTATGTCAGTAGAGAAATTTTCTTTTATGTTACTAAATACATGAAAAAATGCCATAATTTTCATAATTCATTTCTACAACATTTGAATACCCTCTCTGCTCTAGGCATTGTGTTACATTAATTATTTACATGACTCTGTACTTTCAAATCCCCTGGCAAGAAGTGAAAATACATTTTACACTATAACCATTAGTCAAGTTCACTATTATTGAATCTCATAAATAATATTACAGTGTAAAAATTGAAGGCAGAAGAGGATCAAACAGAAAAAGTGAATTAAACAAATATATTTTCATTTTTCTGTTTATTTATTCAGTATTTCTTCATCATAAAATATGCATTTGGAAAATAATCAATGTTATGAGATGTATGTGAAAAGAAAATTCAAATGTCTATAAATTTCAAGAAAAATCTCAGCCAATACCATGTTTGATGCAGTGTATAAGTGTCCAATTTTCAGTTAGATAAATATTTTAAGTGTCATATATTCACCTGCTAAAGTATTAATGAATTGCCCGCAGCTCTAGATAAAATCGATGATGTCTTTTAGTAACTGAGAGGACACACTTTACCCACTTAAATGTTGGAATACTTTTAAACCGATGTACTGGCTTCTTCTATATAATTAGGCCAAACTTTATAAATCGCACTCAAGTTATTATATATTTATGTGTGTCTAAAACTGTAATGTTCAATGTACATGCAAAGTATATAACTAAGACTGAATTATTTTAAGGTGTCTTTTTACAGAACTTTCCACACTTACAGATTGAACATGACTACAATGAAAAGGTTTAGAAAAAAAACAAATATAATTATTTTTTTTAAATCTCCTAATGATTAGAATTATGTTAGGTCAAAATGAAATATAATTGTCTAAGATAAAATGATTTATTATTGGATGGTTTTATTTTCACCAAATATTGTAATATTCTTAAATAAGGGTGGTATTATTACTATCTAAAGATTTTATTTTTTAGATAGTAATACCACGCATGTGAAAACCTGTTATTTTTTCCTCCCAATTTACCAAACTGATGACTTTGTCACAATCTGTCAGAAAACAATTTGAAACAAATGCAAGCTTGCTATAAAAAGTTTAAATAGGACAATATACTAAAAGAAATAAATCATCTATATTTGGTTAGAAAAAATCAAAATGTGGAGGAAACACAGTCTATTAGTGCTATGCTGATTTATTAAGTTTATTTGGAAATAAAAGACATAATTTATTCATTTGCTAACAGTGATTTGGCTTTTTTAAAATGTAAGAAACAGAAATTCTCACAATTTAGATATATAAATAGTGTATAAGCTATGATACAACGCTAATTAGCACAATTCATTGTATTTATTCTACACCTACCAAGAAAAAAAAAAAAAAAGGATTCTACTGATTTAATATTGACCTTTTATTCCACCTACAATAATTTAGCATTCTCAGGTACAATAATTTATCATGTGTTTTAATTCAATCAACTGTACTCTACTATCATTAAGCGACAGAAAATATTTCCAAAATATTCCTTGTTTTATTTCTCTTTGCCCATCGATCTTCTCAGATGGAAACTGACCTAGAAAAAGGTAGAATCAAATATTTTCTCAAAACTCAATGCCTCTGCTATTGGAGTCAGTGGCAGTCAAGGGTGTTTAAGAGGCACATCAGAGCAAAGTGGGGACCCATATGAGAAAATCGCTAGAAGGTATACTCTGGAGGCAAGACCACTTGACACCTGACTCCAACATTTTCTTTGTGACAGAGAAATTTATTTACCTCCAAGTACCTCACAGTTTTATCAATACCAAAACAAGACAAAATATACCCTGCCAAGTAGGGATAATTGAAGGATTAAATAAGATTACTCATGCAACTGCTCTTACTACCAGTCCCTGGCATACACAGGTGCTCACTAGAGTTTAGCTTTAATAACAAATGTCTTCTAAATTCTATATGCTTCATCTCTTACTAAATATTGTAGTACAGGCATTTGCAATTAGGAATAGTTCCTTAAGAAAACATGCTACAAGTCTTAGTCATTCCCCAATTTAAATAGTAATAATCCCATGATCATTTCTAAATGTGGTTTCTCAGCCAATGTGTAATGCAAGGTAATTAATCATATCAGTGGCTGAAAGTGTCACATTATAAATGTATTACCACACCCTTGTCTAATTTACCATGCAATCTATTACAATATCAAAATTTATAGCTGAAATGTGTTTCTAAATATTCTTTGAATGAAAAGCAGAAGTTTGCAACTCATAAGATTTTTTAAAATCAATACATTTCATTTTTCAGAGCTGTTTTAGGTTCACAGCAAAATTGACCAGAAAGCATAGAGTGTTCTCATCTACCCACTGTCCCTATACATGCATAATCGCCCCTGCAATCAGTGCCCTGAACCCCAGTGTTACATTAGTTACAACTGAGGAACCTAAACTGACACATTGTTATCATCCAAAATTCATGGTTTACACTAGGGTTCATTCATGATGTATGTTACATGGATTTTGATAAATATATAAAGACACATATCCACCATTGTGGTATCATACAAAATAGTTTCAATGACCTAAAAATCCTGTGTTCCCCCAATTTATCATTTTCTCCCCTCTAAACCCTGGAAAACACTGATCATTTTACTGTCTCTAGTTTTGCCTTTTCAAGAGTCTTATAAACTTGGAATCATACAGTATGTAGCCTTTTCAGATTGGCTTCTTTAACTTAATAATACTCATTTAAGTTTCCTCCATGTATTTTTTTTTTTTTTTTTTGCTTGATAGCTCATTTCTTTTTAGTGAATAATATTCTATTGTCTAGATGTACCACAGTGTATCCATCAATCTACAAAAAGACATCTTGGTTGCTTCCAAGTTTTAGCAATGATGAATAAAGTTGCTATAAACATCTGTGTGCAGGTTTTTGTGTGGACATACATTTTAGTTCATTTAGATAAATACCAAGGAGTGCAATTGCTTGATTGTATGTTAAGAATATGTTTAGTTTTGTAAGAAAGTGCCAAACTGTCTTCCTAAGTGGCTAGACTGTTTTGCATTCCCACCAGCAATGAATGGAAATCCATATCGTTCCACATTCTCACCAGCATTTGTTGTTTTGTTTTAGATTATGGACATTCTAGTAAGTGTGTAATGATATCTCCTTATTGTTTTAATTTGCAATATCCTAAGGGCATATGATGTTGAGCATGTTTTCACATTCTTACATGTCATCTGTATATATTTTATGGTGTGATATCTGTTCAGGTCTTTTGACCATTTTTTAATCTGGTTGTTCATTTTCTTATTGTTGAATTTTAAGAGCTCTTTGTAAATTTTGGATAATGGTCCTTTAACAGATGTACCTTTTGAAAATATTTTTCTCAGTCTATGGCTCATCTTCTCATTCTCCTGATAGAGTCTTTTAAGAGCAACAGTTTTTAATTTTGATGAAGTTCAGATTATTAATTATTTCTTTCATAGATTGTGTCCTTGTCGCTAAAAAGTCATTACTACATGCATGGTCATCTAGATTTTCTGCTAAGTTATATTCTAGGACTTTTACAGTTTGGCATTTTACATTTAGGTCTGTAATCCATTTTGAATTAATTTTTGTGAAGGATTTAAGATCTGTGTCTAGATTCATTTTTTATGCACGTGGATGTCTAGTTGTTCCAGCGCCACTTGTTAAAAAAAAAAAAAAAAAAACTATCTTCACTTCATTGCATTAATATTACCTTTGCTCATTATCAAAAAATCAGTTGACTATACTTATGTAGGTCTATTTCTGAAATATCTATTCTGTTGCATTGATCTATTTGCCTATTTTTTGCCCATACTACACTCCCTGTACTGTATGTTTATAGTAAATCTTGATGTTCAATAGCACATTCTTACAACTTTGTTCTTCTGCTTCTATATTGAGTTGGCCATTCTGGGTCTTTTGCTTCTCCCTATAAATGTTAGAATCAATTTGTTGATATCCACAAAATAACTTGCTGGGATCTAATTTGGATCTAATTGTGTTGATCTAAAAATCAAGTTGGAAAGAACTGGCATCTTGACAATATTGAGTTTTTCTATGTATAAACTAGGAATATATCTACATTAATTTTTCTTTGATATCTTTTGTCAAAGTTTTGTAATTTTCTTTATATAGTTTTATACATATTTTGTTAGATTTATACCTAAGAATTTCATTTTGGAGGGTATTAATATAAACGCAATTTTTTTTAATTTAAAAATCCACTTGTTCTTTGCTGGTATACAGGAAAGTGATTGATG
This sequence comes from Varecia variegata, assembly GCA_028533085.1. Classification (NCBI taxonomy): domain Eukaryota; kingdom Metazoa; phylum Chordata; class Mammalia; order Primates; family Lemuridae; genus Varecia; species Varecia variegata. The sequence continues at coordinate 17,521,625 of CM052436.1, forward strand.
TTTATACATTAACCTTATATTCTTCAACCTTGCTATAATTGCTTATTAGTTCCAGGAGTTTTGTTGTTGTTGTTGATTCTTTTGGATTTTTTTTACATAGAAAATCATGTCACCTGTGGAAAAAAACATTTGATTCTGATGCTGAATAAAAAAAAAAAAAAGACATTTTAATTTATCCCTTCCCAATCTGCATGCCATTTACTTCCTTTTAGGTTTTTTTTTTTTTTTTTTTTTTTTTATTGCAATAGCAAGGCCTTCTGGTACAATGGTGATAAGTAGTGGTGATACTGGATACACTGACCTTGTTCTTGAATCTTAGTGGAGGAGCTTCTAATTTGTCACCATTAATCAAGGTGTTAGCTGTAGGTTTTGGTAGATGTTCTTTGTCAAGATGAAGAAGTCACCCTCCCTTCCTTGTTTGCTGAGAATTTTTATCATGAATGGGTGTTGGATTTAATCACATACTTTTTTTGTATCTATTGATAGAGTCCTATGTTTTTCTTTCTTTAGCCTGTTGATGTAATGGGTTATATTCATTGATTTTCAAATGCTAACCCAGCATTGAATAACTGGGATAAATGCCACTTTGTTGTGCTGTATAATTATTTTTATATTAAGGTCATTAAAAATGAAATGTCTGAATTTGAATCAAAAGTTTAGTTTATTATATCTCAAACAAGAAGCAGTACAATTAATCAAAGTATGTGCCTAAACTATCGACACAGTTTTGCCATCATAACAGTAGCTTATTTATGTCAGTCAAGAAGAAGCCTGGAGAGCTAGTGGTGATGAAATCACCAAAGGTGTTTTCCACAGCTTGTTGAGAATTGAATATTTTTCCTTGTAAGAAGTGGTCCAAATCCTGGAAGAAGTGGTAGTCATTTGGTGCAGGTCTGGTGAACATAGGGAATGACAGAGAGTTTCCAATTCCAGCCTCTGTAGTTTGAGCAGCCTTGTTTGTGCAACATGTGGCTGAGTGTTTTCTTGCAAAAGGATTGGCCTGTCTCCTTTGAAAGCCCATGGTTTCCCTTAATCAGATAGACAGAGATGGACTTGAGGCAGCTTCTCCCATTCTCCAGGCTGTCATAATAAAAATTCCTTTCTTCCTTGGCAATCCTCACAATAAATGAATCTTTGTGCAACAAGCAACTGGACCTCCATGGAAACTCCCTTGCAGTTTTGACATTTCCACTGAGTTTTGCCTTTTTCTTCTTCAAAATCTGTACCTAATTATGGCTACATTTTTTGAGAATATGATTGTAAAGCACAATAGATTTGAAGAAAAGAGGGAGAAAGAGATATTGTAGCTAAAATTGGCAGGCCTTTCTGAACACTAGAAAAGAATGTTCACTTTAATTCCCACCTACTCATCCACCAGTAGCACTCCAATTTTACCCCCCAAAACCAAACAAAAAACCTTAAGAATCATTTCTATAGAGGTTAGTCACATAAAAGAAAGAGAAAGAAAGAGAGAGAAAGTGGAACAACAAAACCAAGAGCATCATTTGAATATAAAGCAACAATTAGAGCAGGGTAGTAACAGGTTATGGCAAAGGAGTTAAATATTTTTATACAGATTATGAATACAACTTGATGAAATCAAATTCAAGTCTGAATATTGTGACTAACCAGAAAGATTTATTCCACGAAACAAACCTTTTCAGGAAGACAAGGACTAAGGTACAGAATAAATGACTGCTTGTAAATCCATGAAGCAGTAAGGGAGTGCTATTATTTGAACCTGACAAGTTCAAATAAAACCCTGCTTGCCTTAGTGGCATCATTTTGGGTGACAATGTGGTCATACAATAGTATGATGATGGTGATTTGGACTAACTGTTGATAATTGAATGGAACTCTAGTAATGTGTCAGTGCCTTTTGATTCTTATTTTTCTGGTTACATGTACCAAAAAGAATATCATTTAGGAAGATATTTCCAAAAACTACTCCCCACTTGGCCATCAGACGGTGTGGTGCTATATAACTTCTGGACAACTAGTCACTGTGTAACTATAAACCTTTATGACCAAATGCATAGAGGAGCCCCTGGTTACAGTGGACAAAAATGGCAGCTGCATGCCCTAAATTTCAAAATGTGCTTTGTTCAAATACAAATCACCTTGTTTTGGTCAATGGAAAGCTATTAAATAGAGCTGAAAAATACAGCAGGTTTCTAAGGAACTAAAGTAATAGGCATCACATAGTGGGTCCACATTCCCATAATAAATGGTCCCATCATAAGATAAAGAAGGTTATGAGAGGTCTTATGGCATACTAAAACTAAATTACATCCTGGTGTGATTACCGCTTACTAGTCTCAGTACAAACCTGTGACCAAGACAGAGTAACCTGGGTTGTCCCCAAATGACAAGAAGCCCAGAAATAACTGAATATTGCCAAATATAATGAGGTCTGTCCAGCAAAATATATGCAAGGGCCAATTCTATTGGGAAGGCATAGCAAATACATCTGCAATTTTTACTGATTTGTTCTGTGAAGAAAATATAAATGCCATATTGAATGTAGATGCTCAGAAAAATATGACCATTTTATTGTAAGAGAGTCTAGGTCAAGGGTGGATTGAGAACTAAAAAGATGAACTCAGCAGGCCTAGGCTGTTCCGACCTTGACTGGCTCTTAAGAGATAAACTTCACCCCTTGGAATATTCTGACTGGTAAGGGTGTTTTTGTATGCTTGAGGCCTTGGGCTAGACTGTATCTATGTTGAACACCAGTCTTGGTATGCTTGAGGACTGGCCACAGAGTACCAGTTTGCTAAACCATGTGGTTTATGGTGAACATCTATTTTTGCTCTGCACTGGTGCATGAGTACCTGTGATCAGAAAAGAGGGTACTGAATGCCTATCTAATGACCCTAATAACGGTTCTGCATGCCAAGGCTTAGGTGAATATCCTTAGTTGACAGCACTTTGCATAAGCTATCACACATCGTTGTGGGGAAAGTGAAATGTGTTCCCATGTGATTACACTGGGAGGAGACACTTTGAAGCTTCTGCCTGGCTTCTCCTGTTTGCCCCATGTTCCATTTTCTTGTGCTGATTTCAATCTGTATGCTTTCACTGTAGTGAACATTATCCATAAACACAATAGCTTTTCTGAGGCCTCAGAGTCTTTCTAGTGAATTATCAAAACTGAGGGTTGTTTGGGAGTTCAGCAAAACTCTAATAAGGTTCATAAAACGGTGCATGAAGAGTACTTAAGACAGTGCCTGGCACATGATATGGACTCAATAAGTTTTGTGTCATTATTATTAAGTCCTTATGTATTGCATTCAGAAAGTGAACAAAATCACAATATTTATCTACCTGTGAATCAGCTGTTCTTCTCTTTAGAGTGTAAACTACACAATGGTTGGGCTTTTTATTTGTTTGATTTACCATTTGATACATAACACCAAAGAGTAATCACTTAATTAATATTTTTTCAATAAATAAATTAATAAATATTACTAAGAAGCAGAGGAATTTTTAATGAATTAGTTTGGAAAATAACTCTAAAAAACAATCCTGATAATGTCCTTAAAATAGCTGAAGAAAAGTTAAGTTGCAAAGGCCTCATTTTGTTTTATAATGTTTCTAAAATTAAAATTGGGAACAATAACAAAAAAGTGATGAAGATACAGATTTTGGCTTAATTTAATGACCTAGCACTCTGTGTCATCTGACCAAAACTGGCACAGTTAGTCCCTGGGGTTGTATTACTTACTATATAGGTTCAGGAAATATCTCTATTTCTTTGCAGAGATATTGTGAATGGAATTCAATAATTCCATATGTTTAGAATTCATGGCCTTTTAATTTCTTTACAAATTTCACATTCTGCTTCAAAAGACCAAACTTTTATAGTTTCCCCTAAAAGAATGTGTAATCATCTATACAATTTTAATATTCTCCTTTTTGGATGTTTTTTCCAATTTATAATAAAAAATACAGAAAATTACACCATAGCAAGATTATTGGAGTCCAGAACATTTCAATATTTCACGACTGAAAACTACAAAATTGCAAAAACCGATAAGACTAAGCTTGCCCAGCAAAGGACTGTCAGGGATGTTGCTGCATCCATTTTTAATTGTATTTGGTGCCACCTGGTGGCAGTTGTCCAGTGTAGCTTAAATATAAATGGAGGCTTTTCCGGGTCCTGGAGTGTTGGCTGAGACTTCCACATAACCCTGAAGTGTTTCTAGGAATCATTGTTAGCTTTCATTCATTGCATTGGTCCCATCCAGAGACATTGAACCAGGAGAAAACTGGGACCATCAGAATCCAACGTGGTCCCACTATAATATTAATAATTTAGAGGTAGAACACAAGACTCTGGGAGCAGGAGGTTGGGTTCATTTTTCATTCCCACCACTGACTAGATGTGAAACATTTATATTTACCTAAATTTGTCTGGGTTCAGGTAGTTTATCTGTAAAATAGGAGTAATAATAGTAATTTCTCCTTAGGGTTTTTGTAATGATTAAATAAATAATACATATAAATTCTTAGAAGCGCTCCTGACACCTAGAAAACAAAAATAAACAAGCAAGCAAACAAAAAGCTATTAGTGCCATATCATGTTGATAACCACATAGAAAGCTACTCTTAAAAAACCTAAATGCATTAATGTTTAATACATGTATATTATATCAACCAACACAAGCATAGAAAAGAAAAAAATAGAGCATGTGGAATCAATGTTTTGAATATAACAATAAATAAGCTCCTAAGCTAAGAAAAATAAAGCAAACTAAAATATGTGAGTATGGCAGGCTTGTGGAATATATTTAACATTATATTACACATATATGTGTTTTTTGGGGAATTTTGTGTATGTGTGAGGAAGAAATCAATTCCTTAAAATATCACTTATCAAAATAAAATGTCTTCAAGAGGGAAGAATGTTGATTAATCAAGAACATTTAGCATAGCAGAGAAGGGGACCAGAGAGACTTGCTACACTCTGGACAATAATGGAGTTTTTAATCTCTTTTCTACCTTCCTGCATCCCTCTTGAGCCTCTTCTCTTTTAGTAAACTGTCTTTGAAGTACTTCAATCATGCTCTCTCCCACAGGTAATCGCTGACCTCTATTTTGGCTGTCACCACTGAACACAATGCATTTATCTTTATTTTTACTGGACTCTAAGCTTCTGCAGGAGAATTTCTGATTTTATTCCTTGGTCTGTGTTCCTGCCATCGTTAATTCAATGCCATACATCAAGGACAGAAATACATGATTATATGAACATCTCTTTTTGTTTCAACATTACTATTTAGAAAGGAGATGAAAGAATATGCTAATTGGACACTTCATTATTTTAAGCACAAGGACTGAGTTAGCAATTGGGACTTCCCTTTTTTTAATCTATTCACAAAAGCAGTTTAATATCCTCGCAGGAACTGCCAAATTTCTTTCAAGTGACAAACTTAAACTACTGTTCATGATATTTTTTGACAGATTAAACATCAACCTGGTTTCTTCACCAATAACGGATATATTTCAGATCAGTGTTGATGCTGGCAACATTTAGAAATAACGATTACTCGCTTCCTAAGGTTTTGGGTAATCTGACAGGTTTCTTACAGGCCTTTGTCTGAATCTTGGTACATGCCAATCATTACCAATAAATTTTTTCTTCTTTTTCGTGGTTGCAATCATTTAAGTACATATGTCAAATGTAACACTGTAATACATAATGCAAAATGTGGACTTTTTCACTAAATGTGTAGAGACAAAAGTATATGAACTTGAGAGGACCTTTCTTTTTCATGCAGACTTTCTGCTGATCTAAATATACTCCAATTCCCTTAACAGACCACAGTCATATGTAAATTGTGATATTTTATGTCAGCAATTTGTTAAACTGGTATTTAAAGTTTTAAGCACAATTGCTCATGAAAATTTACAATCTGGTGAATCAACAAACATTCATCTTTATGTTTCACATATATTTTTCAGACTTGTGAGCCATTTTATTTTTCCATTTCTTAGGAAGAATATTTGTCTTAAGTCACATATACAGTCATCATTCATTCCATAAAATGGTTCTGAAATCATGTCTTAGTATGTACTTGTGAAAATATAATTATATTCCTAATGTGTTACGAATATTTATGTGAAGTACAGGATTCTCTGAGTGTGTTTCTCACATTGAATGGGGCATAATAAAGTTTCTTAAAAGTGATATAAGGTGCAACTGAATGTGCAAATGTGAAAAATGTAATAAGAATCTCTGAATATATTTCATTTGGTTCAGTAAAACATGCAATAAGTTCCTAGTCATAGAATCCTTTCTGTCAAAATCCTCATCATTTTTGAGAAAAATAATGCACAGTGTATGAAAATCAAATGAGAAATGAAACATTTTAACTCCTTTACATTACATTATATTTTGTGAACAAAATTATTCCAAAATTGTTCAAAGCATACCCAACAAAACATTTCTCATCCTCATAGACGTGGCTTTGAATTCCAATATGACACAAATGGTCACTGTTGTATTATAAAGAATTTGACTGCTTGTAGTCCTTGGTTCCTAGAAGGGAGTCCCTAAGTCCTTGAATTTCCCAAGTAATAGGAGTGTCTTTGTTATTCATGAACTCCTTGGATTACATCATTTATTCTAAGGAAGTGACTCATGGTGGCCCCCAAAATAGCTTCAGAATGGGGCAGGTCATGCCGGAAAGTCCAACCATGTGATTAGAGAGCTAGAATTTTAAACCAACCCAAACTCTAGAAAGAGGAGAGAGCTGAAGATTGAGTTCATGAGTTCAGGCATGCAGCCAATGATTTAATCAACCATGTCTATATAACAGAAACCCAGTAAAACTCAGGACCTCTAGCTTAGTGGAGTTTCCTGGTTAATGAACACGCTGATGTGCCAAGAGGGTGAAGAACCCTGATTTCACTAGGAAATGGCACCGAAACTCTGTATTTGAAACTTTCCCAATGTGTCTCTTTCAGTATTTCGTGAGCTGTATCCTTCATCATAAATGATTAATCATAACTATGGTGCTTTCCTGAGTTTCTGTGAGTCATTCTAGCAAATTATTGAACCTGGGAAGCTCAGGAGGACCCCTTAATTTGTATCCAGTCAGTCAGAACTTTGGGTGGCCCGGGAAGCCCACTTGCAAGTGGTGTCTGAAGTGAGGACCCACCTGTGGAGAACAGAGCCCTTAACCTGTGGGGTCTGTGCTGAGGCCAGGTGGTTAGTTTCAGAATTAAACTGCAGTACATCAATTGGGGTTGAAACAGAATAGTGGCCAATTATTCAAAATCACATCTCCTACATATATATTTCAAAAAGTATGTTGAAATTTTTTTTTCTCAAACTTAAAAAATTACTTATAGAAAAGAGGATTAAAGAAAAAAGGATTCTCATGTGTACCCAAAATTGACAAAATTAATAAAACTCTTTAGTTTATTAACTAATTATAAAATTCAAACTAATCTAAAACATTTTTAAAGTACAAAATAATATGATTAAACACTCCGTTGAGACAATTGCTCTTGTATCTGTCATACAGACCTATTATGTCCCTTGACTGGTACTACTGCAAATTCTTTGCTCATTTTGCCTTTCCTTGGCCTGAATATATCAATTATCAATTAGTCATTGGGTGTACCTCCTGCTCTCTAGCTCTTCTAATTAGTCAATAGACTTCAAGTATACATTGGCCCTTACAGTAACACTAATGTATATGTGTACATATGTATATACACATATATCACTTATATAATACATATAACTCAAATATATATATATATATAACTTACATAGGTTTTCACATACACACATAAATGAGAGCACTGCGATCACTCAAGACTTCTCAGTTATGAGATTGTCTTTAAGTCCAGCAAAGTAGACATCATCTGAAGTAACTTTTTATGATCATCTAGTTCTGAGTACATTAAAAACAACCATAACGCCCAGCAAGTTACTCTGAAATTTGGCACATAGTAAGCACTTAATTCATATTTGTTAAAGAAATAAATGAAAACTACATAAATAAATAAAATGTACCAAATGCCTTATGGACATAGTATTTCTAACAATCCTTTTCTGTGTTAAGATTATGGTTCTTTTTTTAAATATAAGTATTTGCAAATAATATTCATGTGTTGTAATTTTGTTCAAACATCTTCCCTTTTCTGGTTTAAATTAATTTACAGTACAACATCTTCTTTATTTTGTAATAATAGTGTGCTAGACAGCAACAGAAAACCCAAACATACACTGATAGTCCGAAGTTCTCAATCAGTATTTCAGGGATGTTTTTGTTACAGTATGAAGTGATATCAACCATATTGAAATCTGAAACTCAATCCAAACTGAATAAAAAAAATCTCTCCAATATTCTTTAGTGCTTCAGTGCTCATTCAAATACAATATGTATAAAGAGCAATTAAATGAATAATTGAAGCAAAATGTTATTGCATATCAAAACTAAAAAATACAATGATTTGGGGGCTTTGTTTTCATGATTTAAGTGTATATGAAATGCAGATATTCCATTTAATAAAGTCTGTTATTTTATCTCCAAATTTTCTAGAACACCCTAGAAATTTTACCTTATCCAATATTATCTTGCAGACATCACATTATAATATGGAATTTTAATTTCCAAATGAAAACAGCAAGAAATTAAGAAATGATTAATGATTTAACATTTAAGATTTATTCAATTTTACTGATATGAGGTTTCAGTGTAGTCCCTAAATCTTTTCATCTTCAAATTTTGTTCAACTAATGTTAACACTTTTTTCAACTTAAATGAAAAGATTTTAGAATATATTTTAAGACTTTAGGATATTTTACAAGAAACAAATATTTCTTATTAATAAAATAGCCATTATCATATTTAGCTGTTATATAACACAGTCACTATAAATTTAATTTGGTAAAATTCTTGTCTGCAATGGCAATATGTTGGAAATAAATATTTTATGCTAAAAAAGTGTAATATTTATATTAAATTTTTTATCATAGAAGTACATGGATCAACAATATTACTAAGCTATTGTTTCTCTTTTCTTATTTCAAACTTCCATCCATTATTATTTTTTTTTTTTTGGTCTTTTTTCCTACATTATGGAACAAAAATATGTACATTGCAAAAAGCAAATGAAATACAATTGAGTCTGCCAGAAAATTTAAACTGCACATGTATCTAGAAGACTTGTAAATCAAACACGGTAAAACAAAAACTCAGTAATCTAACTGGCATATACCAAGGCACAATCCATATGAGAACAGAATAGGCATAAACTGACTTTTCTCAGTCATTCCCTACCTCAGTCAATAACAATAAATGCCTATCTTTCAGGTGTTTTTTCTTCCCCTCTATATATCAGTCATACGGTCTGATGTTGGAATTCAATATAATTCATATATATATATATGTATTATTTTTTACATTATAACAAAAATTTTTACATTGCAAAAATTCAATTTAATAGTACGCACATACACAGTATAGACACGCATAATATACACACATATATACATCATATATACATATATACACACACACACAGACATGTGTTGCTTAATGATGGGGATACATTCTGAGAAATTTATCATTAGGTGATTGCATCCTTGCATGAACATCACTGAGTGAACTTACACAAATGTAGATGGTATAGCCTACTACGCACCTAGGCCATATGGTGTAGCATTGTAGCCTATTGCTTATAGGCTACAAACATGTACAGCTGCACACTTAGGCTACACTAAATTTACTAAAAATATTTTTCCTTCTTCAATAGTAAATTAACCTTAATTTATTGTAATTTCTTACTCTCTAAACTTTTAAAATATTTTTACCTTTTTGATTCTTTTGTAATACGTAACTTAAAACACATTACATAGCTGTACATAAATGTTCTTCCTTTATATCCTTATTCTATAAGTTTTTCTTTTTCTTTTTTTTTTTTTTTTTTACTTTGTAAATCACTTTATTTGAAAACTAAGACATAAACATACACATTATCCTAGATCTACTAAGGGTCAAGATCATCAATATCACTGTCTTCCATCTTCACATCTTGTCCTACTAGAAGGTTTTCAGGGCCAATGACACAAATGGAGTTGTCATCAATGATAACAATGACTTCTTCTGGAATACTTTCTGAAAGACCTGCCTGAGGCCATTTTACAGTTATATTTTTCTTTTTTTAAGTAGAAGGAGTACACTGCAAAATAACAATAAAAAATGTAGTATAGTAAATAAATAAACCAATAACATTACTGTTTATTACAATTATCAAGTGTTATTTTCTGTACATAAATATGTGTTATACTTTTATACAACTGGCAATGTAGTATGTTTGTTTACACTAGCATCACCACAAACATGTGACTAATGTGTTGTGTTACAACATTACTACAGCTACTATATCACTGGGAGATAGGAAATTTTCAAGGCCATTATAATCTTATGGGACTAACATATATAATGTTCCTTTTAGACTGAAATATTGTTATGTAGCACATGACTGTATGTATACACATATAGATTTAGGTTTATGTAAGTAAAACACTATGAATGTTTTTTTAAATGTAATTGATCATAGATTAATATATAAGAGAAAAAATCTAAATTATAATATATTCAGCAAACTGTATTCTACACATTTTGTTCATTGTTCTAAATTATGATATTTAATTTTTATGAGTCAAGGAGGTTGATTAGTACAGTTCAATAACTACTTCAGAGTGAACAAATATATGGGAAAATATCCAGGTAAAATTTACAAAGATTACTTTAGAAATTCAGAAGTGAGTTTCAAACCTAGATTAGGCTGAGTTAGAGTTCAGAATCATTCACCTAAATGGCTCCCAAGTATTAAGTAAAAGCATCTTCTATAGCAGAAAGAATGAGCAGCATATTTAGGTTCTACATTTCTGTTACTGGGGAAAGAAGTTGTCAAAAAGGATGTTCTAATTGACTAGAAATAAAAGAACAAGAATGAAAAAACTTTAAAGATCACCATTTTGCCTAGAGTATGCCCTTCTAAAATTCACCTGCCCTGGTACAAATAGAAACTGTGTACTAAAATATTTCTGTCTTGCAGCTGTAAGTACAGGCAGCTGTTCTTTGCATGTTTTATGAATATCCTTTTAAAAAACATTGCTAATTCCTTACAAACAAATTTCTCACTCTGGAGATTTTATAACAGGGAACACATTATAAAGTGTAATTCAATTAATTCCTCCCCTTCATTTACTTGACAATGTACAAAGATGGTGACATATGATTACTTTCTAGAATTTTAAATATTTAATTGCTTTATGATTACAAGCATACATGGTTTCTTCAAGACTACCAACTATCCTGTGTTCAAAATAATTTGTAAATATACAAAAGCAGAATTTCCACCAATACATAGAGCTACTGAAATCTATAACGTTGTGTTCAAAATATAGTTAAGACTAAAACCCAAAGTGTGGCATCCAAGGAAAAATATTCACTGATATTACATAGGACATAACAAAGTATTCATATTTCTCCTCAATGTGGAAGCTAACTTTAGCTCAGAATTCAAGCAGTGAATTACTTTTTGTTCCAAAATTCAGAGCAGGATATAATTCCTTTCTATTAAAGCAGTGGTGAGTAACATATCAATTGAGTGAAAGACACAGGCATGCGTCCACAAATAGTGAAGTCATTCTTGGGAATGAGGAACATGTCACAGACAACTTATAGAGTCTATCACGGAAGAGTGAAAAAGAAAATCTATAGAAATATAGTTGTTCTCTGTGGTGTATTGAACACCTGCAGGTGCAGGAACTTAGAAATTTTTCACAATGATTTGGGTTTTGATATAAAGAAGAGCTATTAGTCTGGCATGGGAGAAAAGAGAGGTGAAACTTACATGATGAATAAGGAGACATTAAACCCTTTCTAGAACACATGTCATCATCTTAGTCAACACTGGATTAGATTTCCTCCATCGTCTTTGTTAGGAGGTAAATTAAACCTACTTTATGTTCATAGTCCTATATATGTAGTAAAGAATATGGTTTCCAGAAGAAATTTCTCATTTTTTTATTTAAGTTCACTCATTCTCAACTCATTTTCTTTTTTTGTTCCTAGAAAAAAATCAATAAAAGGATACCATCCTGGGAATATGAAATATATCTGTAACTAAAGTCATATCTATAATAGTACATCTACCTATCTATCTATCTATCACCTATCGATCTACACCTGGCTTCCATAGCTATGATTTTGGTGTTTAGTATATGCATACAAACAAACAAAACATTTGCATAACTTTCATAGGATTATCAAGCAATTCTTTTTTCTGCCCAGGTATATTACACTTGTATTGTAATATGCACTCCACATACTCAGACTAAATATGTAGGGCAAACATTTCTTATGAATGGTTTAATGTCAAAATATTGTTGCTCTTGCTGAATATATTACTATCTAATCAACAGTGTTTAAATGTGTCCAGAATAAATTTACTCCTTTAGAATTCAAATATCAGTAATTTAGAATTTACCTTAATTTTGTTTGTTTCTATTGTTTTTAAAAAGGAAAATGCTTCCTCCTTTATAAGAGACAGAAATATTACAGAACAAGCATGCCACATTAGCATGTACATTTTTCTTTTGACATTTCTGTATATGAAGCCTAAAAGAATTGATGGAGATTGAATGTGGATTGGGATTATGTCTAAGTATTTTCCAGATATTGAGTCAAGGGCAGGAAGCAGAGAGTACTGACTACTACAAACTCCCAATGAGGACTTAACTAAAGCAAGAAGAACCTTTCACACAAATGGAAATGAAGGTTAATGATAATGGTTCCACATGTCAAATTAAATTAATTATTGATTATCTGGTTTTATACTATTTTAAGGGGTTTTTCCCAAAGTATTTCTTAGTATTTTATGTATCTTCATATATAATAAAAATATTTTGGAAAATCTTATTACAAGAAAAAACTTCCATGGTTGTATAGAATAGAATCAGTGCCTCATTTACTTTGTAAAGAATATAATCAAGCTAAATTGTGTGGCAATTACATGACTTGTGTTTAAATTATCTGAAATGGCTCTGGATATTTTGTATATTATAATAATTTCTATTAAATATTTAGTAATTTAAAGATCTTATTATTTTTTAAAAAGGAGGCCACATGATATGTGAAAGCCAATGTTAACTCCAAGGTTACATTATAATATTAATGACTCATTTATTTAACTAAAAGTTTAAAAATAAAAAGGAGTATAAAGTGCACTATGATAGACACAGTGATGTGAAGAATAATTATGAATAACTAACACAAGGCCAGACTGGCATGTATTAAATTTAAATAAAAGAAAAACAAAAAGATGAAATATCCAAAAGAGTTATACATATATGTATGTAAATGAGTTTAACATTTTAATGAGCTGTTATTAAAATGTAACAATTTATATGAATACAATTTTTAAACATATTTAAGCCAAACATTTCAATAGTGGCATTAACCAAGACTCAAAAATTAGAGTGTGTGAAGAAACAATGGAATGCAATCACATTTGTGACGGCTCACATGGCAAACATTTTCTAAAGTGCCTTTTCTTTAATGTACTATCTTACCATTGTCCCACATTCATTATATTTCCTCCCAAGGTTACACTCTTTTCTGTGTCTGTTATTTTGGTTGATAGCATTACTGTCTATCCTTCCTGTTAGCCAAGTACAAAACCTTGGTTTCAAAATTGAATTTATTCCCCTCTTTTGCCCCCAAAGATGAAATAGTTGACAACTTTTTGATTTTACCAAAACAATGGTGCATCTTGCAGCTTGAATTTACTCATAGTTTTTATTTTCATTACTATAATCAAAGCCCCACACCCCGACCCCTTACCACTACTAATTTTCCAGATGTTTGTATGGCTTCTTCTACATCTAATCATTTTTCCAAGTACTTTAATTATTGCTAGATTCAAGATGTCTGTTTTTGGCCTTCTCATTCTATATCCCATTCTATAGCTATTTTATACAACATGTAACTGAAAGTATCAAAGATATATACACACATAGACATATATATACTCACACACATACATTTCTCTCAAACTATACCTTTAACCTAAGACTTTTCTTGGCAGACCCCATTTTTTAATGTCATAGAAATGTCAAACATGCACAGAAACAGAAAAGTATAGTACAATGCATTTCTATGTACCCATCACCATCATGTTTAAAGAATGATCAAAATATTGTCATTTTTGTTTTTTTCTCTTTCCATTATTGTTTTTTACTACACTGTTTTAAAGCAAATTAAAAATATCAGGCCATTTTATACAGCTCTCACTTTTAATAGGACCACTATGAAATCCTCACAACTAATTACGTTAAAACAATTCAGCCTGTAATATCATATACTGTGCCATCTACATTCAATTTCTCCAAAATATATTTTAGAGTTGTTTTGTTCAAATCATGATCAAAGAATATTACATATTGCATTGTTCATCAAAGCTCATAAAACCTTTTATTCAATAACAATCTTTCTTTTCTTTTCTCATATAATTGATAAACTAAATAAAATGGGTCCTTTTATCTGTATAATTTCCTACACAAATTTGGCTAATTATTTTGTTGTGGTGTTACCTAATCTGTTCTTCTATCTTTTATACTTTGTGTTACTTGAAAACTCAAAACTCAAGTGACAAACAGACATACATATCTGAACACCAGATATCTCCAAACATACACACTAAAACTGATATACTTCTTCCTTAAATTTTTTACTTATCATTTAAAAGCAGAACCAGTTATTCATCTAAGAAAAATAAAAACTAAGAATACACTTTGAATACCCCTTCTCTCTCCCGCCTTTGATCATTACAGCTTGATCTAGCTGCTCTAAAAGCTCCTCAATTAATTCTGCCTCCTCCACTTTAACACTGTTTTCAGAATTATTTAAACCTATCAATCTTTTGCCAAAAAAAAATTTGATTGATCCAATTTAATTCTTAAATCATCACCTCATCATTCAATATTTTTCAGATTTTAACCTAAGTTATATTTATGTTCAAACATTCACTTCTATGTTTTCAAATTTTTGTGCCTTTGTTCATGACTATAATGTGGTTCTCTCCCATTCCAAAGTGCTCACACTCAGCCATGTCTTAAAAAGGTCATGATGTTTTCTTTCACAGGTTAAAATTTCTTTCTTTCTTCTCCAAACTTGAATTTAAATATTCACATTTGTGATACTAAATATTTCATATTTTCCATTATAATTCTTTTAAGTACATCCATATTTCTTTTGTGCATGATTCAGTTATGTAAATAAACAAGTAAACAAACAAATAAATACCGTGTAGTATAGTAAATGTACTTATGGAGAAAAGCACAGAATACTGTGACAGCAAATAAAGAAGATGTCTGGACATGCAGATCCCAGAGAGCTTCCTGGAAAATATAAGTGGCATTTAATCTAAGATCTAAAGGACTGAAATAAAATGATAATGAAATTGTGTTCCAGATGGAAGGAACAGCATTTCATAAAGGCTGTTATAATATATTCCAATGATGAAATTTTTAAAAAAAGATAAAACAAAGAAAAAAAGAGAGTAGACTTTTCATTGCTGACCATGATGGTTTAATCGGTTTCAAAGACTCCTCTCATCTAAAAAAATCAAAAAAATAGAAATAGTATTTTTCGAAAAGCTATTTTCACATCTGGGAAACACACAGTAAAGAATATTGATCCCTGAAATAAGAGGGAAAATTAGATGAGGCCTAAGATTATCCTGATTTTCTGCTGGGAGGCATTTACTAGAATCAAGTACACCGTGGGAGACAGAAGCACAATGGTTTCTGTGAGCTATAAAGACACAAAGACAAGTTTAGAAGAGCTAAGGTGGCTAAAATTTGTGTCAGAGGATTATATAAGAAAAGGTTGCACAAAGGAGGATCTCCAAAAATCAACATAAGTGTCTCATGGACTCTTTTGTTGAATACTAAACCAATCTTAAAGAGGGAAAGAACAACTATAAAGAGTGATAAATTCAAAAGCTACCAGAACTCACAAGGCTGAGTTATTTCCAAGTTCCATTAAGGCAGAGTAGGGTTATTTGGTGAGTAACTGGCTCCTTCTTTACGGACCCAAAGAAAGCCAAGACTTGGAAGTGGGACTAAGCTAGTTCTAGAGTACTTCAAAGTTTACTCTAAAATATTTTAAAATAGAACTTAAACAGATTAATTTAATCCTCAAATATATCAATTAATGTTATAAAGAAACACAACCATCTTTAAAGGAAAACACCTATATCTAGAAACTCAACAGTGTGATGATCACAATGACCAGCATAGAAGAAAAATAAGAAGACTAATGAAAAATCATGAAAATATGACCCATAATCAAGAGAAAAATACATCTATAAAAACAGATATAAATGACAAATAAAATGGAATTAGCAGACATGTTCAAGGATTTAAAGGAAAATATGAATTATAATAAAAAATGGAAACTATATCAAAAAGAAATAAAGTAGAATTTTAAAGCCCTGAGTGCAATATATAAATTTAAATACCCATTGGCTGTATATAAAAGCAGATTACAAAGTACCAAAAAGAAAAGGTTAATGAACTTGAAGATATGACAATAAAAAGTACTCAGACAGAATCACAGGGAGAAAAAAATAAATAAATGAACAAAGTATAAAAGATTGTGAGACAACAGCCTGTTCAACATGCATGGCATTAGAGAAATACAGAGTGAAAAATTTCAAAATTTTATGAAGAAATACAAACTCACTAATTCAAAAAGTTTGACAATTTAGAATAAACAGAAGTCAAAATGAGGTACATTGTAATAATATTGTTAAAAATCAATAATATAGATCTTGAGAGCAGCTACAGAAAAAAAAGTGACTTTATAAACAAAGGAAAAATATAAAAACATGCAGATAGCACATTGGAAACACAGCAAACCAGAAAACTGGAAACACATACTTAAAAATCTAAATATGGAAAAATATATCATGCAAACAATAACAATAAGATGGCAGGGAAGGCTATATTAGTATCAGGACCCAAGTTCATCACAACATGTAGATATAAAAGAGTTTATTATTTCAAAATAATAAAAAAGGTAATTTCACAAGAAAGACATAAAAATCCTTTATGTGTATGTTACTAATAACAGAGATTCAAAATATATGAAGAACTGATAGGAAATACCTGACAGACTTAAAAAGAAAAAAAAAATCAATGATTATTATTAGAGACTTCAACATTCTTTTCTGAGCAATTAAAACAAGTAGGCCAAAATAGGAAAGAATTTAGAAGAAAGGAATGACACTATTAAGAAACTTGACCTAATAAATATTATTAATATGATATGACCGATAATTGCTGAATATTCTTTTTAAGAACACTTCAAATATGAATATTATCTAAGATACATAATATTCTAAGCTACAAAAAGAATCTTAATAAGTTTAATACAACTAAATCGTCCAGAGCATATACTTTTTAGGTAAAGGTATCAAATTAGAAATAGATAATGATAACATACTTGGAAATTTTCATATATTTTGACATTAAACAAGCATTTGTAAATAATCCAGATATCCAAAAGGAAAAGTATAAAATACTTTTGAGCTTATTAAAAACTTATCAAAATTTGTCAGTGCAGAAGTGTTTAAAAACTTGGTTTAAATGATATATTGGAAAGATATAAATTTAATGATCCTAGTTCCCATGAAAGACAAAACCTACCAAAACTGACCCAAGAATAATATCAATTAAATAAACACAGCAATTGAAAAAATAAAATATTTTAAAATATTACCACAAATAAACTTTAGACTAAGATGACTTTGCCTGTGAATTTTATCAATGATTTAAGAAATGATATCAAACTTCTCTAAATTCTTTCAGAAAAGCAACACAGAGAATATTTACCAATTAATTCTATAAGGCCATTATACTTATACCAAATGCAGAAAAATATATTTCTACAAAACAATAATACTGTCATGAACATAGACACTGCAATCAAAAAGAAAACGTAAACAAATTAAATCCAACAATATATAAAACCGATAACATCATGATGAAGTTGGATTTATCCCCAGAATAGAAATCAATGTAAGTCATAACATTTATAAAATAAAAAATAGAAACCATATGAACATATCTATAGATGTCCTCCAAATCTGACAAAATTAAACACGTATTAATAATAAAATATCTCAGCAAACTAGGAATAGAAGGACACTCCCTCAATCTGATAAAGTATGTCTACAAAATATCTACATTTCACATCACCTCTAATGGTGAAAGATCTGAATGCTTTCTCCCTAAAATCAGAAACAAGACAAGGATATCTGTTCTCACCACCTCTATTCATCATTTTTCCTGGAATTCCTAGGCAGTAGAATAAGCAAGAAAACAAATAGAAAACTATAAAGATTGATAAGATGTAAATGTATTTCATAAATTACTTGTAACAAATTTATAGAAACTCTATTAAAAAACTGTGAAAATAAGTAAATATATTCACAATGTACAGGTCAATATGCAAAAATTAATTGTTTTTTTCTATATCAGCAAAGATAAATACCTCTGCTATAAAAAAATACCATTTACAATAATATAGAAACATGAAATGCTGAGGGAGAAATTTAACAAAATATGTTTGACACCTGAACAGAGAAGAAGAAAATTCCTGAAATTTAAGAAGATCTGGTAAATTGAGAAATATTTCATGACTTTAGCTTGGGAGACTCAGTATCACTGATAATTCTCTCCAAATTGATAAAAAGATTCAATGTAATCTCCCAAAATACCCTGTAGATATTTTCTTCTGAGGAAATTGCCAAGAAGTTTCTAAATTTATATAGAAAATGAAGATCTAGAATAGCCAAAACAATTTTTTAAAAAAGAACAAAGTAAGACAATGTGCAGTACCTAAGACTTTTTATAAGCTTATATAAATCAAGGTAGTTTGGTGCTGGAATAATGATAGAAATATAGATTAATAGAACATAATAGAGTCCAGAAGAGTTCAGTTGATTTGAAACAAGGTCCTATGATTATTAAATCCAGAAAGATAGATGGCAGTAAATATTGGTAGAGGAATTGAATATCCCCTTGGAAAAAAATGTATCTATGTATACACTACAAGTGAAATAAATAATTTTCACCTGAAAACTAAAATGTATATTACGTAACAATTACGCATATTCATCTGTCATAAGTAACTGTTTTCATCAACATTTAATTATCTGTAAGATATACTTAGTTTGGTGAGGGGAAAAAAACCTTGTGAATATTGTTTGAATAATAGTGATTGAAATACATTTTAGTAAGTTGTTATTAGTTTATACTCTTTCAAATTATTCAATTTTAAAACATCTAAGTAATGGTCAAGACAGTGAAAACATTACACATCATCAAAAGCAAGTAAGCATAATTTAATTGTTTTGCTTTTGTTCTCTTGTTATATTGAATGAATCCATTGTAAAAACAATTTGCAATTCATATTAGCATGAGCTTCAAAGCCTTCCATTCTGCTTTTGCTTCATCACTGTCAAAGGTTTCCTTGTTTTTAAATGATAATAAATCATGACAAATTTGGTTGGGTCATCATAAAATAAAATGACTTTAGTGTTGCAAACTGCATTGGTTATCAATTTAAATCTCTATTAGGAATTCATTCTTGTAACGAGTAACATCGCTTAAAGGATATTCATATCAGTGGCAATGAAGTTTTTTCATCCTCTATAATGATTTTTTTTCTTTCAATATCATTCACTGGTTAAGTTACACTAATGTTGGCATGCTTTCGGCCTATGTTTCTCCACATTTTCCTATGTTTCATTTATTGTCTATGCATTTCATTAAACAAGATATCTTAGATTTCCTAGTCTTGCTTCTTTTGTCTATTACAAAATCTATGAATTCAAGAAGAAGAAAAGATGGAGGCATGCGTTGGGCATTTGGGAGCAGAGGTGGTTGATCTAAATTGGGGAGGATTTCCCTTTTGCTGTATGATGAAGGGAATTCAAAGATGTTTCATGAATAGAAATCTTATATCAAAAAAGAGAGGCTGGACATGGTGGCTCACGCCTGTAATCCTAGCACTTGGGAGGCCGAGGCGGGTGGATTGTTTGAGCTCAGGATTTCGAGACCAGCCTGAGCAAGAGCGAGACCCCATCTCTACTAAAAATAGAAAGAAATTATCTGGCCAACTAAAAAAAATATATATAGAAAAAAATTGGCCGGGCATGGTGACACATGCCTGTAGTCCCAGCTACTCGGGAGGCTGAGGCAGTAGGATCGCTTAAGTCCAGGAGTTTGAGGTTGCTGTGAGCTAGGCTGACACCACGGCACTCACTCTAGCCAGGGCAACAAAGCGAGACTCTGTCTTAAAAAAAAAAAAAAAGAGAGAGAGAGAGAGAGAGATTGTGATTGAATGGTATGTGTAGATCAATTTGGGAAGAATTGATACCAGGACATCACTGGCTGTTTCAATCCATGATCACCATATGTGTCCCTGTGTTTAGATTTTATTTGATTTCTCTCAGCAATGTTTTTAGTTTGCAGTGTATAGGTCAAGTCATTTGTTAGGTATATCAGTTTAAAATTATTTTAAATGCTTTTTCTATTTTGATAATTTTAAATTGTGATTTTTAATTGTATAATACTGGCATATAATAAAAAATGACTTTGCAATATTGAAAATAATGATAATAGTAAAATATAGAAGTAGACACAGAGAATTAGAAAAAAAATACTATATTCTTGGAGAGGAATAGTCCACATCATAAAGATGAGAGTCCTCAATAAACTAATTTAAGCATTTAGAGCAATGTCAACAAAATCATAATTCTTTTTTTTACTTGAAGCACAAGAATATGATTAAAAAGTTAATTAAAAGAATAAATATGTACAAGTAATTACTAGCCAAAAAAAATTTCCTAAAGAAAAACAAAACAAGCCAAAAGGAGAAAAGGCCTACAAGATGACAAATATTTTAAATATTCTAAAACAATGTGTTTTATGGTATATGAATAGACAGAAAAGCTAAGTGGCCAAAATAGAAAAATGGCATAGTAGGACACTGAGGAAGAAATGGGCTTTTAAAGAAGTACTGTTGGGATAACTAGGGACCATATGGAAAAGAGAGAAAATTGGATCAATTCATCCTATTATGCATCAGGATAAACTCCAAAAATGGCTGGAGATTGAAATGTAAAAAGATAAAACCATACACATAGGCTGGGCGTGGTGGCTCACGCCTGTAATCCTAGCACTCTGGGAGGCTGAGGCGAGAGTATCCTTTGAGCTCAGGAGTTCGAGACCAGCATGAGCAAAAGCAAGAACCCGTCTCTATTAAAGAAAAACAAAAACAAAAACAAAAACAAAAAAAACATAAATTAGCTGGACAACTAAAAATATATAGAAAAAATTAGCCAGGCATGGTGGCACATGCATGTAGTCCCAGCTACTCGGGAGGCTGAGGCAGGAGGATCGCTTGAGCCCAGGAGTTTGAGGTTGCTGTGAGCTAGGCTGACACTGTGGCACTCTAGCCCGGGCAACAGAGTGAGACTCTATCTCAAAAAACAAAACAGAACAAAACAAAAACATACACATAATAGAGGAAAACTTGGTTACCTTCTCTATTAGTGTGTGTGGGGAGGTCATTTTAAAACTATAATTTAAAATGCAGAAGAAATAATAAAATACTTAGATATATTTAATGACATACAAACTTGCATAGCGAAAGACACCATAAGTAAACAGACAAATGTCAAAGTTGGAAAAATAATTGAAACTTAAAATATCAAATGGTCAATATGCTTAATGAAGAGCATCAAAAATTAGACAAAATTTTCAACAACCCTATCAAAATAGAGAAATAAACACACACTTCATAGAAAAACAAATAAAAATAATCCAGAAACTGAAATGACATTATTATTACCTACTACACTGGCAAAAAATCCAAAAGTTTAAGAACATATTCGGCTAAGTAGGGGGCAGCTAAACATGAACCTTCACATATTGCTAGTGGAATGATAAAATGTTAAACTTTCTATGAAGAGTAACTTGGCATATGTGACCAAATTATTTAATCATTTACCCTGTGACCAGCAACATGACTTCTTGGAATATATTGAAAATATGCACTGGTAAAAATATTTTTATAAATACGTATGACTATGGCTAATAATTGTAGCACTCTATGAAATGGAGGGCAGTGCCCCCAAATATAGTATCAACCAAAATTCCTGTCAATAAAGATCTAGGTTAATAAAGTACCCTACACCTATGAAATCATAGCTCTAAAAAGGAATGAAGAACACTTTATATATAGTTATGGTTTGTAAAGTGCATATAATATAGATGTGTGTGCATACATCCTTATATGCACTTTTCTCTGCTTCGTGTTTTGACCCAGCAACCATACAAAATATTTTACATAATTACAACAAAAATGACACAAAATCAAAAGTATTGAACTTATATATCTAGTTATTAAGCATGCACACACACATGTGCAAACACACACAAACTATTCCAAGTGACTTTTAAATCATAAAATCAAAGTACACATTTTTAGCAAGATATACCCTAAATACAGAAAGAGCTATAAAAGTGTCTTAAACTGTTTACTGTATTCATATTAGCTGTTTGATACTGCTATCTGACACTGTATGTGCATCATGGAGTAAAGCAAATGTTAATGTATTTCCAATATCATTTTAAATCTGAAAAAAAAATGAGATCAAGATGTAAGATGAACAGATTATACAAAACCCCTTAAAGGCTGAATTTGAATTGGAACATTCCTATGAATACTTGATGCATTTCATCTGTCTGTATCTCTGTCGCTGTCTGTGTGCCTATGTATCTATCACCTTTCATGTATCTATCATTTCCATGGCTCTGCTCTCTGAAATATCTAGAAACAAGGATCAAACCACTAGTAGTTAGCATACCTAGCACCCGGATTATGGTGTCCAGCTAAAATTTTCCACTAAAAGTAATCACTTCACTTTGGAGAAATGTCTGATTCCTAGTCTAGGGTAGGAAATACACAACTTAAGCCTGGAACATTTTGCTATGCCAGACAGCCCAGAACCTACCAAAGACTATTAGAGCTGTGTCCAAAGGACTTAGCTAAATTGAAGAGGCTCTCATGTGTAAAAGCGGAGAAAATTTGAGCATTGACAAGGAGAATATCTTGAGTGGGTTGAAATCCATTAAATATGCTTATGTTTAAGTGTTAATAATTATGTTTATAAAAACTAGTCATTACTTACAGATGAAGGTGTTAGGAAAGCAAAACTTTATTTTGGAAACTAGTAATTGATGATAAAGAATTAAACATTTATTCCACCTTTCTGATAACAATAGTAACCATATAGTTGATAAGAGGATTTTTTAAATAAAAATATCTGCTAATGAGTGAGAAAAGAATTATAGAATTAAAATAAGCATCATTGCATGCCTGTATTACAACATCACATGTACCCTATAAACATACAACTATTATGTACCCATAATAATTAAAAATAAAAAATGAAAATGAAAACTAAAGGCGATAATAACAATAAGCATTTTTTCCAACTGCTGGTGGATTAATGGATCTAGGAAAAGATCATCAACAGCTGCTAACATCATTAAATGAGTCACCAAACAAACACATATCTCCTGATGGAAGACTAATTTATAGGAAATAAAGAGATGTGTGTTAAACCGCATCATGTCAAATTTATGCACACACATTGGCAGTGATTCCACAAAACTCTAGCAAGAACACTTGAAAAACATTTTCAAATAAGTGTTTAAGTTTTGAAATTATGAAATGTTATGCCCTCTAATTTTATCAGGATCAAAAAAAAGTATACAAAAATGTACAAAGCTGTGAAAATATTTATTGTTTAGGATACTACATCTTTCTTGAGAGCATTTTTGCCTCCAGGACTATAGATAAATAGTCTATTTTGATAGTTACAGAGGCCCCCATCTGAAATCAGGGTTAAATTAAGAAATTAGTTTCTTTCTGTGGTTGCTGCTCACTATAAGCCTCCAAAGAGTAACCCCTACTCCCTAGCCTCACAATAATACGCATAGATTTTTATCAATGAATTAATTCTACTCCTCAAATTTCATTAACAAAGTTAAATTGTGGATTCGGGAACTATAACATGTTAAAATTATAAGACAATAGGTAAAGTGATTTTTTTAAGATTTTATTTATGGTGGTTTGAATAAAAGAGAGAAAAGAGAACACCAAAGAATAATATATTGTAAGCTCTTCATGAGCACCTCTGATTAAAAATAACAGCTGAAAATCAGGGCACAAGATTCCGGATCCTGGTCATTCCACTAGGAGAAAGCAGTTGATGAGGCTTAGAATGAAGAAAATATGCCAATCACAGGTGATTTTTTAAAAATTTATTTTTATTTTATATTTTATTATAATACATCTCAGTTATTAACATCAGTAAGATAATTTACTAAAGCCCCAAAGGAAAATATCATCATGTTTCTCTTAGTGGTTTTATTTTCACTAAGGGTCACTTGTTGAAGGTATGGCTTACTGGGTGTATAATATTTGCTGTGCCCAGGAGGCCCTGATGTGAGTGTTCAGATGCTTCAGCCAACATTACTAAAATAGAAATGTTTAGCTTTAATGCCCAAGAGGATGCAATCATTTGTCTCTATATCCCACAAAACTGTGTTTAAATTTCCAGTACCATCTGTTTTTCAAGACGTCTGCTTCCTTATACTTATTACTCTATCACTTTTAAAATTAATAAAAGCAATAACATCATATCAATTATAATGATTTAAAAGTGAATTTCAATATAATTTTCTCACTTTCTAAAAAGTAACCTGACAACTTAATCTAGCCATAGGATAAATTTTAGCAATCATCGTCACTTGTTTTATGTTCTAAATTCTTGGAAATACTGTCTTGTTCAGTAAACAAATTATACAATTGTTTGTGATGAAAGTTTTCTTATTACAGAAGTTACCAGTATATTTCCAACAAAGCAAATCTTTATAAAATGTGAACTTGAAAACAATTGTAAATTTATTTATACTAGAGTAGTAAATCTTAATAATTAACCAATTATGTTTAATAAATAAGGGTATCTAGTATTTTTATACATAAAACTAAGTATTCATGCATTGGCATTTTATATATTTTTTTATAAATATGCATGTATACATATGTTATCAGCCATTCTATATAGTTATATTGTAGACTTCTCTTCTGTCCCAATATTTGTAAACACTTTCTTCATTTCTTTAGCACCTGAATATTCTAAACACAAGAATTTTTAAAATCTATTTGAATATTTGTCCTATATAACATGTAAACAGACACTAAATGAAATAAAATTTCTACAGACTGTTGAAATTAGATTTTTCTGCATAGTTGACATATTTATTTACTTCTTGTATTCCACAAAGAAAACTAAATGTATCAATGTTTGTGAAAAAAACTCATGCTAAATCTTCAGGAACAGGTGCCTGAAACTAGAGACATTAACACATCTGTATTAGATTTTTGAAGCTTCCGTAAAAAATTACCACAAACCTAGTAGCTTAAAACCACAGTAATGTATTTTATCACAGTTCTGGAGGCTGAAAATCTAAAATTTGGCAAGACTACACTCCCTTTGGGACCCTCAAGTAGAATCTGTTCTGTTCCTCCTACAGCTTCTGGTGGCTCTCAGCATGCCTTGATTTGTGGCTGCATCACTCCAGTTCTGTCTCTGCCTCCTCTTCTCTCTGTCTCAAATACCCCTCTACCTTTTCCTTATAAAGACATTTGTCATTGGATTTAGGCCCCATCCAGAGAATTCATGATCTTTCTTTGTATAGAGGTCATTAATTTGATTACATATGCAAAGACCCTTTTTCTAAATAAGGTAACATTCACAGGTTCAGACATTTAGGATGTGGGCACATCTTTTGAGAGTGTCACCATTCACCTGACTGCATTATATAACTATTCTTTATTGTGAAACTAGCCTAACATGAACAAAATGGCAATCATGTTTAAAAATAGTTACTACAATGATTACAAAATAGAGCTATTTTACCTACCTCAGTTAGTTTCCAAAATGTCAGGTCAGTCATATATTAAAGTTGAAACATCTTTTTGGTATCAAAATGCTTGGTTATAAAATTGTGTTTTGATTATCGGAGGTATTTTTCAATATTATACAAGCCTACATATACCAATTATTTAAGCTGAATATGTCATTGCTAAAATCAGTTACCTGTTGGAGCACAATGGTCACATATATGGGATACTTTTTGTTTATAACATTGCTGGAGATTTTATACAATTTTTAAAAAGGCAACATTTTTTTCTAAATTGTATTGGATGCTACAAAAATCTCTCAGCTGATTTAAAAGTTTTATATGCATTTTTAAATAATAACATTTTTAAAAATGTACTTTATCATGAAATGCATGCTTCTTTTAGAAGTTCTAATTTTAAATAATTTCTGTTAAGTAATATAATTTTTATATGATATACGGGCATAAGAAGTCATATTTTTACCATAATATTGGTAGTGTATTTCTCTAATTTCTAGATTTTACAATACAGGCAATGTGTGTTAAACACACTTTGTAATATGTTTATAGTAATTTTAACTTGTTAATCATATTTTCTAGTATTTTTGTTATCTATTTAATAATGTATGTTTTATACATGACTATGAATTTTGAGAATAAGTTAGGAATAATGACAATTGTAGCATTATTTTAAGTCAAAAAGTAAATTCTCTGTGCATAGGAATGCAGCACAGAGCCAAGCCTAAAGAAAAAACTTTTTTTCTTTAAGGCACTAAAACAATGTTTATATATAAGTATAATTATATTTTTCTTAGCTATTGCCAGCATATTTTAGAAATGGCTACAGAGTACAAAATATATGTGCCTTCAGATGTTACTTTTAAAATTAATGTTAAATAGTAAACCATTTAAATTCAGGAACAAAAATATCTGAGGAGGATGATAATTTATAATATTTTTCTAGGTGCTGAATATTTCCTGAAAATAACTACTGATATACAATCAGCTACAACAGATGATTATTAGGAAGTGAACATGGATCTGGCTAATATTTTACCCAACCTCATTTAAGTAGTCCTCAGTCCACAGAAGCATGTAGACATGCTGCAATGAGGTAAAGACTTTGGACCTCCTTCCAAATCTAAATTTTTCAATATATTCGATCTCTAGAAAATGCTATACTCAAAATGGTACATGGGACTGATTATAGTAAACTATGGTATTTTTATAGATATGAGTTTGGATGATTTTCAAAACAAGTAAAATTTAACAGGGCACATTAGGAAAAGCACCAGATTTTCCCAGCATAGTATTTTTACACTAACACAATCAATAATAGTTCCCTCAAATTTCTTAACATACGTAGGACTATAGTAGAAAGGGATACAACAAAACTTGAAGTGAAATCACTAACCAAAGTTTGAGCCAAAAAGGGTCTACAATTGAATCTCAAATTATTACCAGAGACTAAGCAACTCTGTCATGAAAGGGCACTTGTGAGCATCCATTCTTGGTGGCAACATTAATTCTGAAAATTACACATTTTTTCACTGTTTTTTCACTATTTTGGCTTTAAACAAGAGCAATCAATTATTTTATACCTACTGACATTCAAAATTTAATTTGAGGAACGGCTGACTCTAAGTTTGCTTTGCATTGGTGTCTATAACAGGAAGAAGGATTTCAATGCAAGTAACCTTTTATAGAAGGGGAATTTAGAGTGTATGTCATATTTAGATAAATCTGATGATTTTTGAATTCTGTTATCATTTGTGGTGTTTTATACAGTGTTGTTCACTAATGTTGTTTTCCCTTCTGTATAAATGGTTGGATTGTATTGCCATTTTCCCTTAAAGGTAGTCATGGATGTATGACTGCATACAGCCATTTACATCCAAACGGTAGTGGCCTGTATCAGGAAAAAAAAAAAAAAAAAAAGTTAAGGAACAGTGAGGGTTCTTCACTTCCTTTATTTTTCCTCCATCAGGACCTATAATGATTGCAGATAGTGTCTATTTGAATAGTCTAGGTCCAGATTTTAAAATAAAAGAAAAGCCCAGTCAACCCATAATGGACATGTAACAAGAGCATTAAATAAACATTTCTTGCTAAGTCACTAAGATTTGAACATTTTTTGTAACTGCAGCATAACATGGTCCATCACATCAGAAATTGGTACCCAGAAGTCAAATGCTGCCATAACAATTTTTTTTTTTTAATACAAGAGACACTGACTTAGGGGTGGTGTAATGTGCAACAAAGAAACACCTAGCTGGAAAGATGGAATCCATGATATATGTTGTGAACTATTTGGTACAACTGTCACCTGTAGTAACTTGGAAGATGAATTTATGTACCTAAGGAACTTGGAGTCTCAGTGGAAAAGACTGGAAAAAAAGCACAGCTTGGTTCTTATTAATTTAATTTGACAGGATATCACAAGAAAGGAACAAGATCAGAAAACCTTTAGTGAGTTAGCATGCAGAAATAGTAGGGAATGGTGAGAGTGCAAGTGTTGCAAGAACTTGCATGATTAGATCAACAATTGCTTATCAAAGCCAACTGGTACTACATAAAACTGAGAAGGGCTTTGAGTGACAAAGTCAACTGAACTCAGACTTGCAGCAAGAATGGAATGAAGGGTAAGACTATCACATCCACTGTTAGTGAGCACAACTTTATCAAAATATTTCAGAACAAAACCACAAATAATATATTTGTCACATACTGAATCCTTTCTATTGGACAAAATGTCACCAGAGAAAAGCACTAAAACGGTGGCTCTCTTCCTAAAGCCACAAAGATGCAGCATAACCATAACTGAGTTGGCAGGAAGTGGAATGGAAGATACAAAGCAAAGGAATACAGTAAACTAAGCACAATATTTCACTTTCTATTGGCATATGAAAAAGTTTGTGATAAAAATGATAAAAATACTATTTAGTTTTAGGATACTTATAAAAGAAAACATCTTCCAGGACTAAAGAGTCTGTGGATCTTCAAGGTTTAATTGAGCATTAGGCTCTCTAACTCCTACAGAAAAAAACAGTCTGACTAAGCTGCCCAGAACCCCTGAAGGCATATACTCCTGGCCTCCTGTGTCTTAACTACTGTTCAGTGGTAGTTAAGAAGCCAATAGAAAAGGAAAGGCCACCCAAAGAGTGAAAATAACAACCACAGAAAACCTTGGACAGGGAGACAATCATAGGAGGCAGAAATGAAGTCTAATCTAGGAACATTCTTCAACACTGATGTTTGGAATTTTCATAACATTTGCCCGGTGTTATTTCAGAATTAATATGTACTACTACGATCTCAACTTCTTCCCATTTTTGGTGGAGTGTTTTTCCTATGGGCATCCTGTTCCTTTTCCACCACTGAAAGTTGGGGAAGGGATGTGGGGTAGTTAGCATGTTGTTGATTTCATAAGTCTTCAGATACGGAGATCTAGATTGAGGTAGGAACAATTGTATAGGGATGTACTGATGATGAAAATGATGCATATCATTCCGGTATCTTGGTCTTTAAGTATGATTCCATGATTGAAGGGCTCTTTTGGATTGGCTCCATCAGGAAGGGGTGAGTGTATTTTGTGGACAGAAAGGGCAGTGAATGTTTGATGACTAATACTACAGTCTTTAAACTTATTAGTGCACTTCACCATATATGGGTCTTGTTCCTCCAGGTACACAGTACGATTATACTTGCCTGCTTCCTTGAAATCAGATAAGGGCATTTGACTTATATTGGCTAATGAATTAGGAATGGAAGTGAACTGTGTCAGTTCTAGGCAGAAACTTTAAGGGACAGAACACAACTGACCCACTTACTCATTCCCTTTGCCAGGGAAAGTGTCAATATCCCTGATATGGCTGCTGCTTCAGACAGTCGTAAAGACCATGTTGAATAGACTGGTCAGGGATGTGTAGTGAGACAGGGCAAGGACTTTGGAGATTGTTACCACAGCATATTCTGATCAATACTGAATAATTTCTTCATTGTTATTATTATTTTATCTTGTTATTTCAGCTTGTACTTCTGGTACTACTTTCTAAAACAACTGCATTATAAATGAAATCAGTGGAATGCTGTACAGAAATTAAATAACCCAGAATCACATATAAAAAGATGGACCCTAAAAATATAACTTGAGCAAAGAAAACAAGAATCATCAAAATATAGAGAATATGATTTGACTTATATTATAAAATCAGGCATGAATATATTGATTAAGGATATATGGGCTGGGCGCTGTAGCTCACGCCTGTAATCCTAGCCCTCTGGGAGGCTGAGGCGGGTGGATCGCTCAAGGTCAGGAGTTCGAGACCAGCCTGAGCAAGAGCGAGACCCCGTCTCTACTAAAAATAGAAACAAATTATCTGGCCAACTAAAAATATATATAGAAAAAATTAGCCAGGCATGGTGGCGCATGCCTGTAGTCCCAGCTAATCGGGAGGCTGAGGCAGAAGGATCGCTTGAGTCCAGGAGTTTGAGGTTGCTGTGAGCTAGGCTGCACGGCACTCATTCTAGCCCGGGCAGCAGAGTGAGACTCTGTCTCAAAAAAAAAAAAAAAAAAAAAAAAAAAAAGGATATATGTATAAGTGGTAAAAGTTATAGAGGAAGTGATTACCATAGCTTAGGGTAGTAGTTATGTCTAATAGTTTTACCCTGGAAGGGGCATGCCAAGTATTCTAGAGAGCTGGTAGGGTTGTATTCTTGCCTTAGGTGGTGGTTATGTGGGTGTTCATTTAAAAAAAAATTCATTATGCTGCAAGTTTAAGCTTATGTGCTTGTCTCTGTTTTATATTCCATAATAAAAATGTGTTCATAAAATGAATTGAGATTTATCTATGCTGATAATACAAAACCAAAATCTGTGTTTATTTTGGAGTATGAAGAAATTTACTCTAAAGTCTTTAGTAAGGTTTATGGAATTTAGTAGTTAGTTATTTTAATGTGTATACAGACTATGTTACAATCTAAAGTTAGAATATTGAGGCAGTTTTTCTTCTATTCAATATATACCCATGCATAATTAAATACAAGCTGTAACAGAAATGCTGATATACTGACTGTGGTAGACAGAGAACCACCCCCCGCCCACACCCCCACCACCCCAACTACCAAGATGGTCATTTTATGTTCCCTATAACCCTGGAAGCCTGTGAATGTGGTGATTTATATGAACAAAAGGACTTCGGCCAAGAAAAAGAGAAGGAGAAACAATATGTTAAATTACCTAAGACAAAATTTTAATTAATTCTGTGGTAATATTTTCAATGATGATTTTTATTAAATTTATTTAAGTTAAGAACCTTTTGAATAAAATATAAAATTGAATAAATGTAAAATTTTCATACAGCACTGTTATATAGGTAGTGTCAAATATGCAGCTATATATAGATTTGTAGAAATTAACATACCTAGACAAAAATAAGGTATTATTCTACACACATGTAAGTCAACACATAATTTTTAAAAGAGTAAAGTTTGAAGTCTAATTTGGAAATACAAATTATGCCCTAGAAAAAAATTACTAAGCTGGCATTACTTTTAGACATGCTTATTGAATGATGATACCTTTGCCTATATCACAAACCCCACCATTTACCCCAAGTATCAATTAGAAGCTTTTATATTAGCTATTATTTTCATAGGTATTAACACAACTTGACATTTTTAGATGAGGATTTCAAACTTAATTAAATGAATTTTCTATTAGTTTTCATTGTGACATAATTATGTTTTTGCACACATGGATCATGGAAGCAACCATGAAACACCTAAGGAATTTCACAAGAAAATTTTAAATATATTACTCAATGTTTTTGTTTAACATCAAGCATAATAACTTTACACCTGAAACACCCAGTTTAACTAAACATCATAACTTTAGCATGGTCAATTTATATAAATGTAAACTAAAATTTTATTAAATTTACCATGTATATTTTTGGATATATGTATTAACATTTTTACTATTCACCTAAAACATATTTTCAACTGGTTTTGATTTAATATGATAATATTTCTTTTAATAATAACATAACAATGTAGTAGTTTACATAGAGTCAAGAGTTATAGCACAAAGTAAGCAAATAAACCATTTCCTCAGATAGAGATGGCATCCAATGGCAATGATATCTTAAAATGTCAAATTAAGTTAACTTAAACATATTAACTCATCCCTGTTGACTATCCCTTACAGATTATCAATAAAAATTGGAATTATTTATAATTATGTGGACTTTTTCCTAATACATTATACTGAGGCTTTTATATTAGTGAAAATGTTATTAGAAGCATAATTACACAAGCAAATAAAAGTTTGGGAGATCAATGCACATAAAGTTATATATTATTCAACATCTTTGAGAATTGCCAATATTGACTAAAAAATCCTCTTAAAAACCTTTACAAGTGTTCCACTAAATATGTTATTAAGTATCTTTAATAAAATCTTACTGACAATATTTATTTCCCCAGGTGAACAGGATAACGTTTCCATGATTTCCAGGTGTATGAAGCTTTGCATTACCAACTGCTGGATGATAGAAAATTAAAATGTTAACACTATTCGACAGTGCATAAAACTGTAACAAACTATCCGAAGACATTTCATGCACAATTTTGTTATTTAAAATATATTTCGACCATCTGCTAGCTTTTATTTTGTATATTTCTTTATTTTCTGCTTCTTCCTTATTTAAAGTTTATAGAAGTATGCATATCTGACAATATGATTTAGAGTAAGACATCCAATATCTAGCACAACATATTAGTACTTCTGAAGACATTGTTTCCATGTTCCTATTTAAATCAAATGATGCACCTTCAAGTAATATTCCAGGCAAGGGGCTCATTATTCTTTTTCAATGGTTGCATTTTCCAAATCTAAAATTCACTACCACTAGAATATGCATAAATGGGTTCTTGAAAAAATATACAGATAAATCATATAAATAATTTACGATACTTGAGATCATTCTTATGCTGCACTTTTGCTATGGGCTGGATGTTTGTGTCCCTCTAAAATTCATATGCTGAAATCTAATTCCCAATGTGATAAAATTAGAAGGTGGAACCTTTAGAAGGTGATTAGCATATGAGATGGAACCTTCATGAATGAGATCAATGCCTTTATAAAGGAGATTCTAGAGAGCTAGCTAGCCCCATCTAACATGTAAGGACAAAGCAAGAAGACACCATCTATGAAAGAGTGAGTGTTAGCCTGCATCAGATGCTGAATCTGCTGATGCTTTGATCATGGATCCCCCAGTTTCCAGAAGAGGGGAGATAAATTTTTGTTCTTTATAAGCCACCAGTTTACGGCATTTTTGTTTTAGCAGCCTTATGTACTAAGAAAACTTTCTGCTGCTAGCAGAATCTACAGGCAAGTAAAAATCTGGAAATACTAGTTGAATCATCATTTAAACATTCTTTCATTTGCTCTAATTAAATTAATAAGATGTTTCAATGTATTAATTAAATTGATTGTGGTGGCCATTATATAATGTGTAGGTATGTCAAATCATCACCTTGTACACCTTGAATATATACAATCCTTGTTATGAAATAAATATTTTTAAAAAGCAGAAAAAAGTGTTTAGTAAAGAGAAATATATATAGTAACTGATATAAATTATTTTCATCTATTAATTTTCAAAGACTGTGAAAAATTTTGTTATTGTAAAGACTAGTATTACCAATAAATTTGCCACAGTATGCATATGTAAATGCATACGTGTTTTAAAATTTGTTCACCTGTAAAATTGATAATGGTTATTCAATAAGGAGTTTAAAAGCTATTTAAAAGTTAATATTTGTTACATTTGGCTATTGTGTTTGCATTTGTTTTCATTAATTTCTACCAATTATTCTTTCTTTGGATATATTTACACCAATCTTTCACAAGTATCTTCTAATAAATTATATTTAATACTTCTAAGATTTTCTTCTGATACCTTATACTGTTTTTTTTTAATTTTTTTTCCCCTCCCCCCCTCATTTTTTTTATTTCAGGAAATTATGGGGGTACAAACATTTTGGTTACATGTTATGACTTTGCCACATCCCAATCATGATTTGAGATGTGCCCTTCCCCCCTACGCTCACCACCTCCATTAGTTGTGAGTTTACCCACCCCCAATCCCCCTACCCCCATAGAATATTACTACTGTGTGAGCACCTTAGTGTTGATCAGTCAGTGCCAGTTTGATGGTGAGTACATGTGGTGCCTATTCTTCCATTCTTGTGATACCTTACTTTGAAGGATGGGCTCAAGCTCTATCCAGGAAAATGTAAGAGGTGCTAGATCACCATGGTTTCTTACAATTGAGTAATATTCCATTGTATACATATACCATATTTTATTAATCCACTAATGGATTGACGGGCACTTGAGTTGTATTGTTTTTAATAAAATTATGATTTCATTTTGTACAGTAATAATTGTATTCTTTATGATTTCAAAGGTAGATTTAATGTAATTATTGATCTTTAGTTTCATTATTATCCTGTTATGTCAAAACAATTTTTTTATCTCTTGACATATGTTTTTCTTTTTTTTCTTGCTTATCCTGTTTATTTTATTTTTATTTTATTTCAGCATATTATGAAGGTACAAATGTTTAGGTTACATATATTGCCTTTGCCCCACCCAAGTCAGAGCCTCTATTCTTGTCTTATAAAGTTCAAATATTTTATATTGTACATGCAGATTTTACTTTATGTTTCACTCAGAATCAAATCAAATGACATAAAAAAGATCAATAAATCATTATTCAACACTACTTTTGCTTTGTTTCTTCAGAATCTATAAATTATAAACTTTTGGGTGTAGCATAAAATGCTCAATTTTTATTTTTCCCCACTCTTTATTTTTCATTTTTCTTAACTCTTAATTAAGGAGAGATATTAATCTTTTCAGTACATGCTACAAGAAGAGTTCATTATTCAGTCTACTCATCTGTATGCTGATGAAGTTCCCCTATCAGATGCTAAGTTGGGAGTCAAGATGACATGCACAGCCCTTAGACAAAGTTCCTGTAAATACCAAGGATGCATCTATTTTAATACCAAAGTAAAGCGAGACTTTAGCTTACTCTTATAGTTCTGTCCTTGAAATATTAAAAAAAAAAAAAAATTCCTGTACAATCTCATTCACTCTATTTTTTTCTCTGACCAACAAACAATAACCACAAACAAGCTCTCTTTTCTTTAACCATTGTCAACTACTCATAGTGTATTTTCTGTCTGATTTTGACTTCTTTGACATTCATACCCCAGGTGTAATACATAATATTTCCTTCCTGGCCTACAGTTCTTGCTTTTCATTCATTCACTTTTTTTTTTTTTTTTTTTCATTCAAAGCCAAACAAGGGATGGCAAAGGTATCATGGTGGCCATCACAAACTGCAGGTCTCATCAGTGAGCTGGGTGTCAGCCAGGTTTCCAGTTGTTAATATCATTGTTTGTTTTCTAAAGAGGTTGGAAAGTTTAACATATAAATGTATATGTTTACAGAGAGAAATATGAAAAATGTTATGTGTTCACAAAAGAATATTATTCAGCCATAAAAGAGAATGACAACCACCATTTGCAGCAACATGGATAGAATGGGGGCTCTTATGTTAAGTGAAATAAGCCAGTCACAGAAGGACAAATAGAGCATGTTCTCACTCATATGTGGAAGCTAAAAAAATGATCTCATAAAGGAAGAGAGTAGAATGGTGGTTACCAGAGGCTAGGAAGGGTAGGGAGCAAAAGGGGATGAAGAAGTATTGCTTAATAGGTACAAAAATACACTCAGAAGGAATAAGTTTTAGTGTTTGATAGCACAGTAGGGTGACTATAGTTAAAAAGAATTTATAGTATATTTCAAAATAGCTAAAAAAGAAGATATGGAATGTTTCCAACACAAAAAATGATAAATATTTGAAGTGATGGACATCCCAACTACCCTGATTTGATCATTACATATTGTATACATGTATGAAAATATCAGTGTGCCTATAAATATGAAAAATATTATGTATTAATTATAAAATTTAAAAATATAAATACAAATAAATAAATTATAATCAATTTCTTGAATATATTTGCAAATGTTTAATATCAGCATTTCTATTCCATTTGAAAATGTATTTTCTGATACTTATTTTCTAAATAGATATTGAAGTATTCTTTTAAGATTATCTTAAAAACTACTTATAAATCATTAATATGCCATTTTATTATATTTCTCCATTATTAAAAAGTAATAACAACCTGTCATAATACAAATACGTTAAATCTGAAATATTTACATGACTTTGTTTTATTTATAGGTATCATTTATCTTTTAAATTTCTTATGATAGAAGTACTTGAAACAATAAAATTTAGATGGAGGTTTGTTTTATTTCTATTTTTTTTTCCTAGAAGGAAATAGCACTACTTTGCTGTGTAGTTTATGTATTTAGCTTTAAAATTTTTCTCTTACAAAAAACGACAATGACATTTGAAAATGAACACATATGACAGTTAAAATATATTGTGTATGGGAAAATATTTCATTTTTTTCAACATTACTGCTAAGCAAACTAATATTTTATTTGTTTGCTAATACTTCTGTAATGAGGTCATTACTTTTCACTAAGCATATGACATATGCACTTCTTTTTTGTGTTAAGATTATGTCCTCTTTCCACAGCAGCTTCTGTTAAAATTTCACTTTCATTTTAAGATTATGTTAAGTGTTTCAAATATCTTGACTCTATATGATTATCCATAAGTTTTAACCATATGCAGGAACAATATACACAAACACAAACAAGCATGCAAATGAAGTTAATATTCAGGATGTTTAATAATTATTTGATATATTATGTTCCTATTACAGGAATATAAACTAACATATCAAAGATTAAATAACATCTTCTCTACTCTATCTAAACATATATTATATATGTGTACATATGTAGGTATGTTTGTATTGTTAACATTACCAAATAAGCAAATCTGTTTAGATGTGTTTTACCATTTTATATAATCTAAGAAGTGGACCATAATAATTTCAAAAATATTTCCACTAGGTTACATTAATTCAAAGAAAAGTTATCTCTGTATTTTATTTAATGTTCCCTGATAGTATCAGAAATGGAAGTCAAATCAGGCATCATCTTCTCATAGCACTTATCACAGTAAAAGTTCTCTCACTAACCTATCAAAAGCAATTATTTCATTACATTTTGCTAAGAAAAACAAGCTTCATAAATGAGACAAATAGAGCATCTTTACTAGGAAAACATTATTGGATGTAGCCAATTTTTGAAAACATGTTAAATAAATATTACAACATTAGGGCAGGCTTTAGGAACTCTCTGGCTTCAACAGAATAAATACTAAAGCTTTGCATAGAAGTTTTGTTGGTTAAATTTGATACACTGGTGAAGAAAGGAATGAGATATTTGCTTAACTCTCTTTCCATGATTGCTTTCCATCAAATCTCAAAATGAGTGGAAAATAAACTTCATTCATTTTCAATTTAAAGACTATTGTGCTGTGTTGATTTCATTCCAGTTCAACAATTTTTGAAAAATAGGTTTGTTTGATAAAAAAAAAAAAGGATATATAGTTTCTACTTTGACTGAAAAACCTCTATCTTTTTAAAAAATATAGTATTATCTCCAGGCAGAAATATCAAAACTGGTTTCCAAGAAGCAGTTAGATGAACCAAATTTCACATCAAGGGTGTGATAAAGTCAAAGAAATATTCTGTGTTGAGAAATGATGAGAATTCATGTGGAAAAAAACTGCATGACAGTTCCCACACAGAAGTGGCAAAGAAGCCACCAATGTGACATTAGTGAACATGGTATTCAAAAGAGATGCAAAGTAATACAGATTATATAGTATTTCTGCCATACATATACACATACAACAGACATAAATAACAAAGAACACAGATAATAGTGATACATAATAAAATGCTTAGGAAGTGATGAGTTTTAGGTATGTATTACCTTTGCTTTTACTGTAACTTATATTTATGGTTTACATATTTTAATTCTTAATAATGGCTCTGTTTAACAATCAGCTTACAAATAGCCTGAACATTTTAATTTAACAGTTTTCCTAAGTTGGTACAACCAAGCTCTAGTACATCCCTCCCTTCTAGTTTTACATAGTCTGTCATTTTTCTAAGGATAAAGATGGTGAAAATATGTCCCACTGAGACTATTCCTAAGAGAAGAAGGACCAAATTTTAGTTATTTCAGGATGGCAAAAGCACTAGGGTGGGACTTTGAGGTGGCTGTAGGAGTGGTATCATAGCCTAAGGAAAAGGAGCATGGTAGAATGAAAAAAAAAAAAAAAAAACTTATAGTTAAAATTACTATCATATGACCCAAATTTTAAACTACTCCTTAGGCTTGGTTCGTGGTTCAGGAAGTCAACACAATGTGTTTTGTTTCAGTTTCAAAATTTTCCTGAGCATAAGTTTTTACCCTAATTCCATGTCTACCCATTTCCCCTTTCCATCCTTGCTAGTTCAATTAGCAAATGTAGCCCTCAAAAATTGATTTCAGTTACTATTTTAGAAGCTCAATCTAACTACTAAAAGTTCTAAAATATTGCAAGTGACTAAAACATGCTACTTGATATTGCTTTTTTATGTAAACTAGACAAAATTCAAGTTGTCTGATCATTGGATTATACATGGATACTTGTAGATAGTGTTACATTTTAAATATAAAAATGCATTTCAATTGCACTATAAATAATTAAGAAGTATTGTGGAAAACAAGAAGAGTTTGTTCAACATTACCTGGTGTGCTACTGTGTTGATTAATCTTTGAAATGGCCCTTACATTTGCCAAAGATAATCAACTTGAATGTCATTAGAAAGCAATCAAGAATGAATTCAAATGTGAGCTATTTTTCTGTACCTTTGCTTCATCATCTATAAAATGTGGATAACAATAACACCTAAAAAATAAAGTTGTTGTAAAGAATAGGTTATTAGTATAAATACATAATACATATGAGCTCTTCTTATTTACTTATTTCATCAAATTTCACAGCAGAACACATTAATTGGAATGCCCATCATAGACATTTGTTAAAGAAGTACAGCAATGAGAGGAAAATATTCCAAGACATTTGTGGCATCTTACAAAAGCACTGCACATTGCCCTTAGTAACCAGGTTGTTACAATCCCAGACTTTGGGGGTAGGATTTACATGGAAGAAAGTTAGAAGATAATACTAAATGAGTGTCGAAGGAGAATAATTGTAGGCCTAATTTACTGTTTTATAAAAAAATTCTCATTGCACATAGCAAAATGTTCAAATTTGTGCCCAATAAATATTTTTAAATTTAATTATGTTTTTATTGGCAAGGACAGTACACAGGCTGCATAATGATGTGTTTACTTGAAACTGACTTGCTATTACAGTAAGAAAGAAGTCAGTTGAGGAAGACTCATTCAGGATAGTCACCTTGTTTGATTTGCTTCCTACAAGTATAAAGAAGACTGCAGTAAATGGTTTGCAATACTGTTTTGCCAGTCTTCTATCAGAGTTGTAGTTTATTTATCTCTTAATTCTGCGCTAGCCTTTAACTTGCCTAGGCTTTAGAATGCAACCTAAGTCCCAGTGAGTCAGTTCTGATCTCAGTACACAACAACTCTTGCATGTTTCCAAAAACTCTTTGACCTCTGCTTCTGATATAAGATCACACGGCTACCTTGACGGAAGATGTGAGCATAATGTAGGAGAACTGAATAAACCCAGCCATGCATGGCCCATAAAGCTTCCCGTCATCCCACCAACTAAGTGTAGATGCTTGAGCAAGTCCAGCCCACATTAGCAAATACGGGCTCAGATCAAAAGAATCACCCAGGGCTGGGCATGGTGGTTCACGTCTGTAATCCTAGCATTTTGGGAGGCCAATGTGAGAGGGTCACTTGAGGCCAGGACTTCCAGACCAGCCTGAACAACAAAGCGAGACTCTGTCTCTATAACAACAAAAACAACAAATAGAAAAATTAGCCAGGCATGGTGGTGTGTGCCTGTAGTCCCTGCTACTTGGAAGACTGAGGCAGGAGGATCACTTGAGCCCAGGAGTTGGAGGTTACAGTAAGCTACCATGACACCACCACACTATAGATAGGGCAGCAGAGTGAGACCCTGTCTCAACAATAACAAAAAAAGAATCACCCGGCCAACTCACAGAACATAGAATTGTAAGCAATAATAATAATAAATAGTTATTGTAATTATTGGGGTAGCTTTTGGCACCACATTACTGTGGAAATTTGCAACTAATAATATAAGGAGTCTCCATCATGGGAAAAGTATTCCTAAATATCTTTCTTCTACCTGTTACTAAAATTAGGCCTCTATATTGAGCATTTTATGACACTCAGGCTTTACACAGTATATGAAGGAAGGAACCAGGGATTTTGCCATATTGAACCCCATGTCATTCCATGTAATCACTTTACCAGATTATATTAAGAGCTTAAATTAATAAATAAGATATAGCATCCTACGTTAAAATATTAAATTATTAAATTATGCATGGCAATCACAGAACAAAATTTCTCTGGTTAAATGGTTGACTTTAATTTTTTTTCCTAACCTAACAGTGACATCCACTAATAATCTTAATTTATTTTAGTTCCCTCTAAAACCCAAGTGAGCCAAATCCTCATCAGATGTGGAATCAACCCAAGTGCCCATCAATTCTTGAATGGATTAATAAAATGTGGTATATGTATACCATGGAGTACTACTCCATAAGTACTACTCCATAAGTAAGTACATAATATACCATGGAGTACTACTCCATGGAGTACTACTCAGCCATAAAAAATGGTGAATTAATATATTTTGTAACAACCTAGATGGAACTGGAGACCATTCTCCTCAGTGAATTATCACAAGAATGGAAAAAAGAAAAAAAAAAAAAAACACCACATGTACTCACTATTAAATTGGAACTAATTGATCAACACTCATGTGCACATATAGAAGTAAAACTTAATGGAAATCAAGCAGGTGGGAGGGAGGAATACAGGATCAGTAAATTCATACCTAACGGGTACAATGCACACTCTCTGGCAATGGGCACACTTATGACTTTGACTCAAACTGTACAAAAACAATTCACAAAGCCAAAACTTCTGCATACCCATAATATTCTGAAATTTAAAAAAATAAAAGAATGCACTGCGCATTCTAAAGCGCATACTCTCACATTTCACAGTTGTTTTTGGATACTGGTAGAATAACTCTTGGATTTAGCTCAATGAATTGTCTTTTGCACTTCAACCTGTCCCATCGCTTTGGAAGAAATGTAGATCTGGAGCCTGCAGCTGTGGTACTGGCTCTGATTTATCATATACCCGATAATGACACAGGCAGCAGATCCAGCCAGGGGCCGTTTGCACAGCATGATTCTGGCAGGAATTCCTAAAGGCTCAGCCTATATGTAGCCTTTTCCATCAGACTTCCCAACATTTCAGTGAGCAAGCTATAATTTATGATACATCCTGTTTTGCTTAAACTGCCTAGAATGAATTCTTTTCTGTTTATTTATTTTTCATTTTTTAATTTTTAGATTTTAAATGTGATTAAGGCCAATAAGCATCTGGCTTTAAAAAATTAAACTTTATATAACAAATAGGATATTTGAGTTTTAATATAGTTATTTATTTGTTAATTTATTTAATTTCAGCATATTATGGGGGTACAGATGTTTAGGTTACATATGTTGCCTTTATCCCACCCGACTCAGAGCTTTAAGCATGTCGATCCCTCTGATGGTGAGTATCTGAACTTAAAAGAAGGATCATGAATATTTTGTATCCTTTACTATGTCTAGGCATATATTAATTGCTTAATAAATACAGAATAACACATAAACTCTCATAGCTTTACCATTCATAATCTGAGCCCAATTCAAAGTTATTCAGATTTTCAGCTATGATATGTATCTAAATGTAAATTTATGACAAAAAGAAAATTGTTCTATTATTTGGACTTTGTATCAAATAATAAATATCAAGTAAGACTACTGATTTTATCCTGTCTAAACTTGACATTAATTAATGTACTCAGAAGATTTCAGCACTATGTTAAATAAATATTAAAGAACAATTCTTAATGGAGGGCTTAAAGATGAAAGGGGATGTAAAACAAAGAAAAGAAGGAAGAATCTGTGATGTTCATTGTACTTATAAAGAGCTATTGAAATTAATGTGTCAGAGTGTAAACATTCATACTTTGATGAAGATAAAATTCTGAGATATTTGATAGAAAAATCTGCAACATTAGAAAACAATATTATAAATAATTATCACATGAAATATCAGTGCACTACAGAGAAACTCAACAAGGATATAAAGAATAAATTAAGTAAAGCCCTTCAAAATGTAGAAAGAAACATCACATTCTTTTAAAACTGTCATTGCCTTTAAAAATGTCACAATACTTTCCCTCTCTGTGTTGGACCAGCAGGACCTCTCCTCATTCTGGAAAACACTAGCTCCATTTTCATCGCAGGGGCTCTGAAGCAGTAGCTTCCACTGCCTGTAAACTATCACCCCCTATCTGCCACCTACTCTGACCTCATGCTTCCAAAATCAGTTTAAAATCATTTCCTTGGGAAAACACACATACACAGATAATACACACTTACACACCCAATGCCACTACATAAATCCATTTTCTACTCCCAAATAAATGTTATTTCCTTCTTCATTGAAAATCAGTTGAATTTTTAGTCATGACATAATAACTGCCAACAGTCAAGTGACATCATTTCTTTTCCAAGTTTTCATTTTAAAACAAATTTTGAGAGTTCATGAATTTATGTCATTATCCTTACAAATCATTGATAAAGCTGTTAATTCCAATAAATTTCCATATATTTAGAAAATGCATTATCATTCTACCTAATAAACTAATGAAACCTCATCCTCTACAGCACACAAGGAACAAACACAGCCAAGAAAACCTTCTAACTAAATAAAGCAGCAGATTAAAGCAATTATCAAACAATGATGGAGCTTTAATATAATCATCACTACTAACTAGGCAACAAGTCAACCACTGAAGTAATAGATAACTATCAGCGGTTAGGGACTAATGTAGGTTAAGGTCACAATGGG
The DNA here is from genome assembly GCA_028533085.1 of Varecia variegata. NCBI lineage: Eukaryota > Metazoa > Chordata > Mammalia > Primates > Lemuridae > Varecia > Varecia variegata. The sequence continues at coordinate 17,564,866 of CM052436.1, forward strand.
ATTTTACAAAAATTTAAACCAAAGGAGAAAGGTTATACATGAACACAGATAATAGAGTTTAACATCTACTTATCTATTAATGTTCTAATATCCAAAATGTTTAGTGGAATAAACATAAGAAATACTGATTTCTATATTTATAACCTGAATTTGGAATTACTTCTTTTTTCTAAAAGTTTGGATGTAGTGTTAACAAGATATATCCAGATAATTTATTTTTCTTTTGTTCCTCGATAACATTATCAAGAAAAAACTGAGTTTATAAATAAATATTCTTAAGGTTCCTATGAAACTTGCACTGTTTTTCTAAATTGACTTATTGAATAGGACAATAATAAAATAAAAGTTATGTTAAGACACATCTGATTAGTTTTTATACATTTTGTGCCATTTTATAAAGTATGAATGATTCTAGCAATAACAAAAATATATTAGCTGCAAAGCAATTATTGTTTAATATGCAACTTAAGGCTAAGAAACAATACTACAAATTTTTAAAATCAAATACCTTACAGAATAGCAAAAAAAAAAAATCCTTCATTAAAACACTAATTTCTTCTTATTGATGGGGATATGGAATAGCTGTATGACTATCATAACCACCAGAAATTGGAGCTTATAGTCAGCTAATTTAAGAAACAAGATATGAAATTAGTACCCTGGGGCTGAAAACAAGCACTTAGAATTGAGATGTGACATTAATTAAAGTAAGGAAAGGACTATAATATTACTGTGAAGTAATCATTATGCTAAGGAGAACATATAAAAGAGAATTAGAACTGAGAGAAAATGCCCAATTATCTAGACTCTGAATGAAGTTCAAATGCAATATCATGATCTCCCAAATGAAAAATTACAGTTGAACTTTTGAAAAATAATGCATGGTATGATCAAACCAAAATAAAAAGTAAAACTAACAACAAAGGAAACCATAAAATGAAAGAGGGGGGTGACGAGTATGAATACAGATACCTTCATGTTAGTGCTCACTAGTCCAAAAAGGTAAGAATAGATATAGAATTAATAATTTCAGTATTAAACACAATTTTGTTATTTTGTTCTTACCAATACAGTCATATGGAAACATTGAGAGGAGGGAGCCTTATCTTTTTATATCAAAAAGTAAGGAGTGTGGGGAGAGAGCAAGTAAACTATCAAACACTAAATCCACTTGTGTGAGAGAATGTGTGAGCTAGGGATGAAGTTGGAGAAGGGGATATTAATAAGTAGAAATGTTGAGAAAGATAAGAATGAGACACAAGAAGATAAAGAGAAGAAAAAAGACAAAAGAAGAGGACAGGAGGGAAAGAATAAAAGAAAGAAGGAAAAGGGAAAGAGATAAAAATAAAGCAATAGACTTTAAGGTTGCTCTAATTCACATGGCTACTGATCAGTTCCAATTACATACAGCAATTGAATGTGGAGCATTCTTCCCTACTCATTTCTCTTCATCTACAATGTCCTTCACCCTTTCTTGTTAGCTTGTCTGAATTGGCTAAGCCTTCAGGGTCCAGTTCAGATCACCTCTCTTGCAGGAAGACAGAACGACCTCTCCCATTCCTGAACTACCAAGTCGCTTGCTCTATTTTGAGATTTAATCATATTCTGCCTCTTTTATGTCTTGGTGATTGTTTATAATAAATAATTTGTTAGAACAGATGGTTAGGCATGCATAATGATGATTTGAACACTTATCCCTAGTTCCCTGCTGATGAAGTGATCTACATAACCAATCAAGGCTATTGAACAAGTCAAAAGAAGATGATGGATTCTTGTTTTGAAGAGCATCCAAGGTTACACAAAAACCTCATCACAAGAACGTATTCTCTATTTGTTATTGAGAGTCTTGGTAAACACTTGAACAGGCAAATATTTTAACAGGGGAAAACTGGAGAATTCTTTTTCTAATTTAGCACTCACCAAAAGATTTTCCATTAGGATTTGAAAAATTATTTCTAACTCAATGCAAAGCCATTTCTAGGTCTATTAATATATTTAAAAACCATGAATACCAGACAACTTAATTTAACTAATCCACTTATTAGTCTAATCATTAAATAGAATTCAGTTATGTTTTTAACACGTGCCTAATATTGAGCTACGCCCTTAAGTAGTTGATCAAAGATGAGGCTCTGTCTTCCAAGAACTTGAAATTAAGTAATAGAGACCACTAGGCCTCAACAAAACACACGTGTAAATGTAGAATCCCAGTGATGCAGTGAAGAAAAAAGACCAGATCCAATAATCTTCAATCAGATTTAAGAGGATGAATGAAATGATGAAAGAGCAGTCTGTAATGTCAAAGGGTGGAGTTGGCTTATTTCAATTACCATAATGCCCTTCAAGTTCATCCATGTTGAAAATGACAAGATTTCATGCTCTGTATGTCTAAACAATATTCATACATACATATAAGAATTTCTTTATCTGTTCATCTGTTGATGGACACAAGTTGATTTCATATCTTGGCTATTGTGCATAATGCTCCAATGAACATGGGAGTGCAGAAATCTCTACAAGATACTGATTTTATGTCCTTTGGATACATACCTAGAAGTGGAATGGCTGTATCATATTATTATCCAATTTTTTTTTTTTTTTTTTTAGGAACGTCTGTACTGTTTTCCATAATGGCTGTACCAAATACTGCATGATCTCACATATGTAATTTAAAAAGTCAAACTCACAGAAACAGAGTAGAAGTGTGGTTGCCAAAAGCTGAGGAGTTGGGAAAGTACAAGATTTCAGGCACAAGATTAATAAGTTCTGAAGATCTTATGGGTAGTGTGAGTAGTCATAGATGTGTTAACTTGATTATGACAATTATAACACAATGTATAAATATGTCAAATCATTAAATTGTGTACCTTGAATATATACAATCTTTATTTTCCAATTAAATATTTTAAAATTTAAAAAGGTAAAGAGTAGTATCAGTTGTATTCGGCTTTTCTTCAAAAACAACTGTCTTGAAATTTTAATTATTTTTGATATTTATTTATTTATTCATTTATTTGTCAAATTAGTTAGTGAATATTTCTTGAGCACTTTCTATAGTAAATGGGCCAAGCAGTTGCTAAAGACAGTGAGCATTACTGATATGTCCTTTAACTAACTAGACAAGACAATAAAGGGGAAAGGCCCCTTACCAGCACTATGTAGTTGTTGTATATCTATGATATTTGTATATTTGTGTGTGTATAACACTCAATCAACTATAACATACTTAAAGGGAGGTTTTCTGCTTTATATTTAGCTTATATCATCTCCCACAGAATCTAACAATGTGCTAGTAAACAAACATTTTCCCCTCAACACAATGGTCAGGGCAGTGATTTCATCCAAATAATCATGATAATCTCTTTACACAAGGCATGTGATTCACTTCTCACCAAGTAGATGTCTTCTGGAAGCAGCTGAAAAACAATCAGTTGATCCTAAACTAAGAAATGCAAGAAAATACAGCCTCTTATCTTCCTCTAGACATTACTGTGCCCAAACATGATGCTTAAAAACTGCTCATCTCTATGAAACAAGCTGACTTAGAAAAAACCCAACCCATGAAAGAGAAAAAAAGAGAATCTCAGAAAAGTGGAACTGAAATGCTGAACTCCATCTCTATACGTGAACTTCTTGTTATCTCAGAAAACACATTTCAATATTTTGGAGCCAATTTTAATTGATTGCATTTCTTTAAAAACAAGACATTGTCAATTTTACACAGAGACACGTATGTGCATACAATATTCCCATGGTTTCAAACTTATATTTAATCTTATTTAGAAAAATAATGTATAATTGTTGGGAAGGACATTTTTATTATTGTGAGTAGTCAAAGCAAGAAGACGATTAAAGCAGATTATAGAAGTATATAAAATAGGTATCAGGAAAAGTTATCTCAGGAGAAATTTTTCCTAAAAACCCTATTCCCAGGAACAGAAACAATTAATGCAGGGACATTTCACAAACGTAGCCACAGAAGCTGGAAATAGGACTTAATAATCTGTGAGAGTTGTACTTCTCACCCTTGACCTGGCCATTAGGACCAGGATGGATCTAATTTTCTAAATGCCAAGAAGAGATGTGGTGAAGAATTAAGTGGGCAGAGAAACTGAAAATGAATTTGAAGATTTTCATGTTTTCATTTAACTTAACTAATTCCTGTAGAATTCGTACCTTGAATCTCCATTTTACGGTAATTAAACAATAAGAATGCTAAATAGCGACTGAACATTCAGGGTTGGGGCAGACACCAAAGGGCAATGCCACAAGCAGGGGCTAGAATCTTCATTAAAAGGATTTGTTCTGTAAAATTTGAATTCAGTCAAAAGGCCACACTCAAGGACCCAGAAGGCCACATGTGACCCCAAGACTCCAGGTTCCCCACCCCTGGGCTAGATAAAGCTTTCCGAAACTCCCTTCTTTCATGTTAGTCAATAGCAATAGATATATTCCCGAGCAAATGTAGCACTGGCCTGAGGACTCATTAATTGGGACTTCCTTAGATCTTCTTCGCATGTTTTTATGTAGGAAAATTTTGTTTTCAAATAAAGCAATAGAAAAAATGAGTGAACCAGATAAAAAAAAACAAACAAACAAACAAACAAAAAAAAACATAGTTGCTTAGGTTGAAGGGAAGGAAGCCCTAGGAATACGTGAGATCTTTTTGGTGTGCCTCTCAGTTCCCCATATCACCCCAAGAAAACACTGATCAGTGGTCCCTTGTAGTGGTCTATAGTTGCTGATAGACCACTTTTGCAGTACTCTTAGTGTCATCAAAATAGCCCAAGCTGTATCTTCTGCCAAGCACTTTAGATGTAAGAAAGAGCTTTTGGCACAGATGACACCTCCACCCTTGTTACTAAGCTGTTCCTATGGTAGAGCATTAACACCGACCCTTGTAAACTAAGGGTTATATCCCAGGAGGTCCATTACTACATAATTATACTTGTATTCCCAAACAATTTTAGAAACACATTGATGCAAGACCAATTGCAATTTAAAAATTATATATTAAACAGACTATAGGAAAATAAAACTACCTATAATAAACCACATTCCTATTTAAAGAATAGGATTTTAGTGTAGAACAAAAGACTTTTAAAAACTAGTATCAGGAGGTGAATAAGATAGCAGATATTTTATGTTACTTTCAAGTGTGTACATGCCAGGAGATTCTCAAGGGAAGCTTGTCACACTCTTCTGCTAAAACCTGTGTGATGTATCAGGATATTGGAGAGTTAGGTGAAATCTAAAAGACTCAAAATGTTTACTGGTTTTCTAATAAATACTATAGAAAATAAATTGGAAGGTTTTATTCTTGTTTCATAAGTATTCACAGACTATTAAAAACATTTTACAAAGGTGCAGACTAAAAGAGGGAGAGAAATGATGGCTCAACAAGCCATAGCAAATTTGATTATAACTCAATGGTCAAGTCAGAGAATGATATGGAACTTTTGGACCATCCCTAACCCTAAAATAAAACAATTAGCTAGACGTTGAGGCCGTACAAAAAGAAATGAAGAATATTTAACAATATTATTATCCATAGTAAAAACCAGCATTCATGTTAAATTAGTGTAAGGCCAATGGAAGAAAAAAGAGGTATTAATTTAAGCTCTCAAATCTTAGACAAGTAACTTGAGAAAAATAAAATACACATCAAACATTCATACATTCATAACGCGGGATAGCTCTATTTAGGATCAACTGATTAAAACACAAATTTCATCAAGGTCAACAAATACCGTCAGTGTTTCCTTGATGTGACAGATCCATTTTGTGCAGTTTTGAAGAATAAAATTTGCTAACTATTCATATAAGAATAATTGTTGTTTGGCAGTTATTTTTTTTTTCCAATAAGAATAATGATTCATGTTAAAAAAAAAAAAAGGCCCCTAGTTTAGCTCACGACTTAAATAACCCACATTTGCTTCTTCCTCAAGATAATTATTGTGTCTGTCTGCAGCAGAAATGTTTTATATGATTCCATTTTGCCACAATAAATAGTGAAAAGATGTGCATTTAAGTGTTGATATAAAACATTAATACATTTTACTGCTTCGTGAAGGACATTCTTAAATAGAATTGACTTTTCTCTTCCTGTGATTGTGTGATAGTAAAGAATAAAATGACTATTAGAACAATACTGTGCCACTGTCTGATTTTTGCTAAGGAGAGCAGTTTTGTCCACCATTGTTTTTGTACCACTAGTGCAAAGGTCAACACATTGAAAATTTCCTATACTGTCTCAGTATTATTATCAAAACAGTTCTGTTTTGTTTCTAACCTTGCAGGCCCCCTGAAAGTTATAGTCCACGGATCTGAGGGATGTTGTCACTTTGAAAACCAGTAGTATATGTCTTCAATTCTAAAAGCCCTGATACCTCTAACGTATAGATAACATAAGCTACCACCTAGCAAAAAGTTTTATGAGAAAATAATCATGTGCAGAAAAGCAACGTATGTATTCCACGTGCAGGATCACATGCGGGAAAGCAAAAGGATTCAACCCGTTCTTTCTAACCCTACAAAGCCAACTCTAAATGGAAGTAGTTTAAAAAGGTCCCAAGATATGCTTTTACTAATACCTGTTATTGATTCAAGAGTGAAAAGATGAATTCAGTGCAACCTGCTCAATCTTGCTGACCAATCTCCTATAATAATCTGCTTTGGAGCATTCTTTATGATCTGTACTGTTCCTTTCGCTTGACCACTTGCTTGTGGGTGATAAGGCCTGATGGTGACAAGTTTTCTCTTCATACATTTCTTAAATGGAGTTATCAGGACTGATACCATCAGGCAATCAGTGTGTCATAAAATAACTGACAGAGAGCAGTGACTGCCGCCCTTGAAGTATGAGGAGGAACTGAGACATTTTGATTCCTTTTGAGGAGTATTTAAAGTACATTTGGGCCACCAGATACGGTTCAACTTTATTTCAAATAGGGAATCAACACTGTTGATAAAAGTTGTGATAGAAACAGGTAAGAGGAAATAAATGAGAAGGATGAGCCAAGTCTTTAGAAAAACAGCCACCTTTCCCAAGCTGCTTTTTTCTCTATTCTACACAGAAAAATAATATTTCTCAATGCCCAATTCAAAATTAATAGCAGAATATAACAAAAAAAAGCAAAATATATTTTAGAGAAAAAGAAAAGAGAAAGAGAAAGAGAGACAGACAAAGAGAGAGATGAGAACAGGGGCAAGGTAAAAGCAAAACACAAGGAATCATTATACAATATTATGCTTTTTAAAAAAAGGAAAATAGGCTGGATGTGGACTGTGATCCCAGCACTTTTGGAGGCCAAGCCAAGAGGACTGCTTAAGGCCAGAAGTTCAAGCTCAAGACTAGCCTGGACAATATAACAAGACCCAGTCTCTACAAACAAAATAAGATAAAATCAGCTGAGTGTGGTAGTGCACCTTGTAGTCCCAGCGACTTGGGAGGCTGAGACAGGAGGATTTCTTAAGCCCAGGAGTTAAAGGCTGCAGTGAGATATGATGACCTTGGAGACAGAGTGAGAATCTGTCTCAAATAGAAAAAAAAAAAATTGAAAGGAAAAGAAAGCAAAAGCAACTTCAAATGTTAAAAATACAGTATTTTCCTTTAATAGAGAAGAGGAAAATAAAATATTGTATGAAAAAGTTATAATGAATAAAATGATAACAGAGTATCAACAAATTGTGAAACTATTCAAAATATTAATAAAACAGGCTTTACCACAACTATCATGTGATTCATTAAATGAATGGCTCAGTAATTTACAGAATGAACATTAATCTACTATACTAGAGGTCAGGTATGGCACTTTACATCCAATGAACATAAGACTTAGTTTTTGCTTTGAAAAATGCACAAACCAATGAGAGGACAAAATACCTCCCTATTCAATCTGAGCTCCCAGTCTTCTAGTGGAGTAGAGCGTTTCAAGTCCTGCCCGCGTTCCTTCAGCCTCAAACATCTTCTACTACATCCTCTGATTCAGCAGATGAATGTGTTTCTAATTTTGTTGAAAAGGGATATAGTAAAAATCTAAAGGAAACTTCAACCTTTCCCCTTCCACCAAGGCTACCAATCATCTAGCTTCATATGCTTTACTTTCTTCTTGTTCCAGTGAGTAGATTATCCCTGCTCTGAATCAGATCTCCCCTGATCTGTAGTGTGTGTGACACAGTGGGGTTCACTCTCCTTGCACTACCCATGCTTGGCTCCTGGAGCTCTTCTTTCTTTGTTCTCCTCCATCTCAGTCTTCGATCTTGTGAGATTAACCTAATCTTCCAGAACTCCCATGGTAGATGTCCCAGAACTTAGCCATGGCATCAAATAACATCTCTGTGCTTTCATCCTCAATAAACAACTCTATTCTTGATCTGTTTATTGAATTATGGACTTATATTTAAAAAAAGTGGTAGTGTATGACTAGTAAAATAAAGTCATCAAGACTTGAAAAAATATAATTACTTGCAATTTATTATTTGAGTTTGGTAGCAATGTAGAAAGATTCATTAGAAAAGAATATGCAATGAATTTTATAATTTCTTTTTTCAGATAAAAGTAAACATACTCTTTTGTTTGGAGAATAACCCTTTGCCTGGAGCTATATTGTGTGAAGAATTAATTTTGTTGTCTCTTAAAGGGTAATACACAATTACGTTTCCTGAAATAATATGTGCTCAATGATTTATTTTTATGTACATAGTACTTTCATGTAACCTTTTATTAAACTGTTGTTATTAAACACACATTAGATCCAAGCACTCTTTTCCTCTTAACTGTTTGATAATCTCACCAATTATTATCTGTATTTAATTAAATAAAAAGCTGAAGCTACTGTAGGTATTAAGGAACTAAGTTTGCTTCATCTATAAGTGGTAGAGCCATTATTCAGTCACATATTCTTTGTCCTCTCATAAAGGACAGTATCTAATGACAGTTTTGTAGTAGAGAAAGATGCAATCTCCAAGTAAATGTTTTAATAAAATCTCAAAATACAATATTCAAAAAATAGCCCATATAAGACATCCCGGGGTACTTTCATGAAAAGATCCAGATTCACAATAATTTATTATGTTAATCTGATGTACCCTAGAGTTTATTAAGCATAGAGGAAATTAGTTTTTCATTATGTAGGATTTCCATTTTCCCCTATTTTCTTTCTTTTTCCTGGCCCAGAAAATCAGAGTGCCTTGAATGCTCTGTGACTGGCCAGTTGTATGCTTTCCCCTGCAGGCTTGAACCTGACCTAGGGCTGGAAGGCAAGGAGAAACATTCTGAGGCCCAGATAAAGTTATTGATGTTGTTGCCCCAAACCGTGAAAGATCAAGCATGTTACTAACTAAACACATAGAAACTAGCCTTGGCCTGAGCCAAATTCCTGAAACCCTCATATAAACCTTATAGCATGACCCCTTCATTAAGAACATACCTGGGTAGAATATATCTTCCCACTGTCTGTCATGAGGATGCTGAACGTCTCTGTATGTAAATTCGCCTAATACTGTGAGTGATTGGGATTGATCCCCCTGGCGTTTAGTCGTTTTTTGTTTGGAATCCCCATTGGCCCCACCTCGGGGCGTTTTGGAGTAATCCTTTACAGGAACTTGCCTGCCACAGCTTTGGGGGCAACTCCAGCCATGAGTTCAGCCAGACAAAACACATTATATACCTTAATTTAGAGAGTATTATGAGCATGTGATATCTCATACCTAACTTTAATCATGAACAGAAAATATATGCCCCGTGTCTCCTTTACATAAACTAACTGGCATATTGTGTTTAAGATTCTTGTCTTGAAACATTGAGTTATTACCACATGCCAAATATTGTCTTAACAGTTGAAGAATAAAGAGATGAATTAGACACCTGTCCTATCTTCTAAAAGTAAATAGTTAAAAAAAAAGTAAATAGTTAAGATAAAGAACATGATATTTTAATTGATTCAACAATTTCACCATATATTTATGAGAGTCCACTTAACAAATATTCAATTAGTTCAATCCGTTGTCAAAGTCTTACAACAATGTAAAAAAATGAGATGAAAGAAATAATTCGGTGGGAAAAATATTTTCACTGAACTGTAATGAACATTTTTAAATTTCAGTTAACAATTAAATGAAATGAGGGAAAAATACATGATATAGAATGTTAGGAATAGTGACAAGTAGAATTATTGTAATTTGCCACTAAGAAGGAAAAAAGGTTTAATTTTTATAACCATATTTTGTGAAAGCTAACTGATACATTTAGTAAATTTTTATATTAAAAATACCCATGATGCATGTATAAAACAACACAACTCACATACTTGAATTGCGTCTTTCAAGAGTTTCCAGTCAGTGCAGAACCATAGTTAACTGGTCATTCATATTATTAATCTTAAACAATAGAATCATACCTCCCTTACAACAGGCTTATCCTCAGAAAGGCATTTTAAAGGCAAGATGTTTACGTCTGATAAAATCTAAAAGTATAATATATTCCAACCCCTGTAAAAAGTATTATTGATCTTTACATATTAGCAGTGACTCTAGCAACTAAACAACTTTCACATATGTCACGCTATTATCACAATTACTTGGACACCAGGAAAAAATATGTATCTATTATTGTAACTATAGTAGAAGAAAATATGGACTTTCACCCACAACCTTTGGTGATACCTGAGAGTTAGCAAACAGTGAGGCTGATTTATCCTGTACTTTTTAGATATATGATCTGATTTAGAAACAAATGTATATGATTTGTAAATGGCATGTATATTTGTATATGGAAATGTATATGGCAAATTCCTGAAATTCCAATGTTTTGTATGCTGGATGTTGTCCCAACACAACAAAGAGCAGGGAGGAGATTCATGAGCTATGCCAGTAAGGAATTTTGGATACAGGTAGAAATGTCCTTATTCCAAATTCCTAAACCAAAAAATACAAATAATATAGTCTCTTCTCTTGTTCTGGACATTATTATTCAAAAGAAATTAGAAATTAAAAAATCTATCTACAGTAGGATTTTCAAATTATGGCCTGCTCTTACAATTTGATAAATTCAATTCACCTTAAAAAAAATCCATGTTTTATATAGAGTTCTTATCTATGCTTGATAAAATTGCAACACTTAATTTCATAGCCAGCGATTTTCAATTAGCATACTCATTTTTGACAGCAATTTGGATGCTAGTGTGACAGCTTCAGTATAGCTTCAAAATTGAAAGTGCCATCAATGGCCAAATGTATTCTAGAGTGCTATTTTTCAACTTTTACAACAGAAATTAAACTGTAAATGAAATTCAGTTGTATGAAAATCTGGCCTCACTCTGCAGAATTATTGGGTGGGACTTAAAGCCTGGGATACAGTACATTTTAATAAGTGTTTTTTGAAAATAACCAAGAATTTATGATCCAAATTATCTTCTAAAACTGTTTGATTATGGTTGGGTCGAACAATTCGGCTTTTCAAATATAAGAACTTTTTTGTGACATAATACATAACAATGAATAAAATTACAGTTTGAAATTTAAATATTTAAACTGCATGATTATTCATATATTGCAGCTGCTTTTATTTTAGGGGAAATGCATTTCTGCTTACGGGAATTTAGGTACTCTAAGCCCTACAACATATGCTAAGAACATTCAAATGTTTGTTAAATATGTTAATAACCTGTGGAATAAGATTAGATAATAACCAAATGGTACATTTTGAATAAGATTCTGAAGTAACCAGGATTAAAGAAGAAAAATATATAATTCTTCTTCCACTAAATATATTATAAATCTTAGTAATGGCTTAGTAATGGGTTCAAGGTTGAAGCAAAGTCAGTTTATATCATATCCACCAGATAGCGTTGAAGAAATAAGACTAAAATTGTCACTAATGATGCACTTTGGAACCAGTTGCTCTACCTTAGTGTTCAACATCTTTTATAAAATGCTTTATATCGTGAATTACCTAAGTAAGCTCCATTAGGAATACAGTCTTGTCTCGAGTGCTTATGTACAGTAAATTCAATATATCAGAAAGTTTTGAAGTTATTTTTAAATGGAAGTAATAGCACAATTATACTCAAATCAAAAATTAAATAGGAAATAAGCAACTGACAAAGTTACTATGCAGGGGGAAAATGTAGGCTGGGAAACTGAGGTGGAATGACACTTTTCAGAAAAAAACTTTCCTGTCCCAATGCAATAGTGAAACCAATTGGGATATTCTGGAAGCTGCGTGAATAAGTTTACAAACCTTGCATGAAAAAAAAATCTGATTTACTTTTTGAAGACATAATTTCATTGTAGGCTCTGAAGTTAGCATCCTGCCCCACCACTTACTAGATTTATAGTGCTGGACATCATTTAACCTTTCTCGGCTTCAGCTATCTTAACTCTCCAGTGGAGGCCATTAATCAAAGCTAACCCATGTTGCGATAAGAATAAAATGAACAATACCTGTGAAACACAAACAGGAGTAATAACTACCTAAATAACTCACTATTATTATGGCTGCATTGTCAGATGTTTAAGGCCTCCAGTAAACCCTAAACAAGATAGATCAGTATCAAATAAATATGGAAAGCAGAAACCCAGAAATTTCTTATTGATTTTAGATTTGATCTTTGATCACTCTCTAAAGAAGCAAACTATAAATCAATATTTTACTGGATATGATTTTCTTACCACTACTACCTCAGAGTTTGAATAAAGTAAAATTTCAGTGTGAGAATAATTTTTGAGAAATAGTTTTTATCCTACTGAATTGTTTTTTCAAAGATTGACTCAAAACAAAAGCATCATTTTAGCAACTGCTACATTTGTGATTAGGCTCTGATTGACTTGAAAACCAGGCAATTTTATATTGCTGATAAATCTGTAGTGTATAGCTTTATTTGTTTTTTTACTACGTGTCTTGATGTTTTTTCTCATTAATGATCAATTCTGTTTTATTTTTCTCATCATTCATATGATTTTTTTCCTTCTGTTCTAATTAAAACCAATGTATAAAAAGAAAGTTTTCTAAAGACTTAAAAATGTAAGCAGAAACAGACTACTAAGAATCTAAAATTGTTACTCTGAAGAAAATATTTGAATGGAGAAAATGACAAATGAAATAAAGCTATTTTTATAAGTATTTCTTATAATCGAAAGTCATGATATAGGTAAAGTTTTTTTTTAAACATCTTCATCAGTTAGCTTTTCTATGCTTTACATTTTTGTGAATAGCTTTGGATTGTTTTCACTTGCAAAAATAATGTCTACAAAAGGAACCTCTAAATAGAGAAAAATGTAACTAATAAATTAAAAGTTATCTCTAAATCTAACACCCAGAAATAATATTTGCTGAATTTTTTCTAAATATTGCCTTTTTTACATACATATACACAAACACACCATGAAATACAGTATAGATGTATACAGTTTTACATTTACATACACAGATTCATGATAAACATACCATCTTGAAATGTTTATGTTATTCCATATTATGCCATAAGCAACATGTATTACATATAACATGATGAGCTTATAAATCGTGTCCAATTTCCACCATTATCAACTGTCTTGCAATGAACAATGAGTGTGCATTAATATTGCAGACATTTCATTGGAATAAATTCCTACAGGTGGAATAACTAGAAGAAAGTGTACAAACTTTGCAGAGTAGTTTCAGAGACTTTATATCAACTTTGACTCATACCTACAATAAAAGACAGTGAATAATTTTCCAGTCTTATCAATGAAAGCTTTTATTAGTATTTTTACTTCTTCAGGATTAAAAAATATGTCATTATTATTGATATTTTGCCAATACTAATGAGATTGAGCATCTTTTAAAACATATTTTGCCACTGTAAATTAATCATTTGCCTTTTAATTTTCTCTTTGCTGGTAAGTTCTCATGCGTATTGGAGATACCCCCATCTGCAGCATTTCTTGCCAGTTCAATCTCCAGCTGTATCCCTGAAGTCTCCACTTGTCTCCCTTTTGGCTATTTTACTCTAATCAATGTCTTGCACGAGAGTGGATTACTCCTATTAACTTGACATCCTGATTCATTCTATGCCCCTTCAAAGTACTGTGTACTCAAGAATCAATTCATTTTTATTTAAAATAAAGTCAAAACATGTTGCATGGATTTTTTTAAATTTCAAATTACTACTGATTATCTTAAAGAAAATCCAAATCCTACTAGGGTCTATGTAGTCCTACATCATATCGCTCCATTTCTAATCACTCTGTCTTTTTTATTCAGTATCTATTGCTACATAAAATTATCTCAAAATGTAGGTGCTCAAGATAATAAACATTTATTGTTCCATACATTTTATGAGGATCATAAATCTGGGAAAAATTGAGCTAAGCATTTCTGGCTCAAGATCTTTAATGAAGTTTCAGTCAAGCTGTTTGCTAGAGTTACAACCTCTGAAGACAATTGGGGATGAGGATTCATTCTAAGCTAACTCGCATGGTTGTTGGCAGGAGACTAGTTCTTCTCCCTGGGAACCTCCCCACTGGGCTGCTCACAACAGGATTTCCCCCAGAGCAAGTGATCCAAGAGAAAGGAAAAACAGCAGCCAAGAGGGATGCCAGAGCGTCTCTTATAACTTAATCTCAGAAGCAACATCAATTCTGCCTTATTGCATTGGTCACACAAACCAATCGGGTACAATGTAAGAACAGACTCTTTTAGTGGCTTGTTATTACACCTTGCTAACTATACTCCAGCCACAGAATCTTCTTTCTATTTCTTGCATATTACCCACTCATGCTCTCTTTAAAAACTTTGCATTAGTGGTTCTCTTTGCCTGGAACATAATATGACTGATTCTAATAAAGCATTCAGTTCTCAGTTCAAATACATCTTCCCTGAAGAAAATTTTAACCTCTCTAATTGTGTTTACTTATTAACTTTATCATTCTCTCTTCTTTACCAGAATATATGCTACATGAGAACAAAGAATATATATCTACCTTGCTCACTGCCAAGCATAAAACTAATGCTTGGCAAATAAGTATCTTTGTGAAAGTTATTTGTCTGCTAGCATACATATGAGCAGAAAATAATAGATAACCTTTATGTAACACATATGGCAAATATTTCCATGTTTTTATTTTTCCATCTTATATATTTTGCATTTACATGGAGATACACATAAAACACTAACGCACTAATATGTATGTTTGTGTATATTCAATTATAACTATTCCTTAAGAATCACTTAAGTCTCTATGGTAATGGGGAGGAGAAGGGAAGGCAACATTTACTGAAAATTTTTGATAATATGTAGTAAAAAAATAAAAACTTTTCTAACCATTCTAAACATATGCATTTTTCACATTAAGAAATTGAGTTTCAAAGAAATTAATTAACTTCTCCAAAGTCGCAGAAATAATTCCAAAAAAGCAAAAACATCTTACCTAGATCTGTAGGATGTCAAAGACATTCCTCTTTGTAGTTCTACTCGATAGTGGCAAGCCTGAGTCAACATGTTGAAAATTCCACAACCATATGTATTTTCTCAGTTGTTATTTTTTGTTATCAGAGAAATGGTACTAATACATTTCATTTTTCATTTGTTAAGCTAATGTGTTTCTAATCAAGAAGCATTGATAATAAAGGAGTCATTAACACACACAAATAAAATGACTAACATTAGGCAGTGTTCACCCAATTTCAAATCTCTCTTTTCCCATGACACATGCAAAATGTATGCCTATCTTCCAAAGCAGCGTAACAGTATAAAACACATATACAGATTTTTAGAAACAATATTCCATTATGCAGCTCTTAACATCTAAAAGAAAACAAAACCAACAAAATGAGCATGCTACATACTTATACGAAAGTATAGAAGCATCATAGATTTTTTTTTCCCTCATAGTAGCAATTTTGAAGTTCGTTTAGTGCAAGCTCTTAATTTCACAGGGAGAAACTGGCTATTTCATGTATTGTTAATTTTCACATTTTATATTTTGGAATACATATTTCTCCATTATGTATATCTATTTCTCCCAATTAATTGCTATTACATTACCTTATTAATTATTCTGTTTGAGCTTTCTGGATTTGTGTTTTTCAGTGTTTGTTTGATGACCATTCCCTTCAAATAATCAGCCTTTTGTTAAGTTTCCTGAGTTCAATTGCAGTTCCACACAGATCAAGAAATGGAAAGTGTCCAGATCTGGGTTTTGTTCATTTTTTTTCTGCTTGGAATAAATTACTAACCATAAATACTGTTAAAGAATTTCTTAGACTAAATTTAAAAATAAGGTGAGATTTCATAGAATACTTTCTTGGAAGATTTTACCCCCAATAATAGCTGTTTTGTAAAACTTGGACTTTCTACAGCTGCTGAATTTTTGAGTTTCCTAGGAGACAGTAAGCTAGCGTCACTTTCTTAAAAACGATGAAAGCTCTCTTAGTCTGGGTCTATGCCTTGTTGATTCACAAGAATGAACCCTTTGATAAAAAGACTAGACAAGAATGCATGCATTAGATGATGAGATTTAAAACTATTTATGACAGACTTTATATAGAATTATAAAGTCAGAAAACTATGATAAGACATTAGGATATATTACATAATTATACAGGAGAATTTTTTTCCTCTTTGCTTTAATCAACACCTTTCAGGAATCTAACATGGAGAGAAAGACGCTTGTCTGCCTCTCTCTTTTTCTTTATTTTTCTTTCTCTCTCTCTCTTTTCTTTCTTTCTCTCTTTTCTTTCTTTCTTTCTTTCTCTCTTCTTTTCTTTCTTTCTTTCTCTTTCTCTCTTTCTTTGTCTCTTTCTCTCTCTCAATAAATAAATAAACAAATAAATAAATTCCAAAACTAAAGATAGGTTGATTCACAGAAAGGTCTTTTCAAACTGTTTAACAATACATTTATGATATTTTCCACTGGAATTTTTATAATGAGCATCATTAATTTAGGAAATCATCATATATGAATATCTCCTCTCAAGAATTTTCATTTCCCCTTTTTTTTTTCTCAGAAACTGATTACAGTGTTTTACATGTAGTTACAGTTGAAAAATGTTCCTGAATTTCATTTATTTTGACTGCAATTGTTTTGGTTTACATGTATGAGTTTTCAGTTAAGTTCCAAAAAATGCTATTAAAAGTCCAATTTACCTCCATCAAACATACTGCTATGCTTAAAAGATTTCTCTATGGCCCCTGGAACTTAATAAAAAGCTATACCATATATCAAATATAACCTGAGAAGAACTATATTTTGAAGAATTAAAGATTAAATTGTCAATTTCTCACCACCTTTTAAATTGAGAATTACAGGTAAATAGTGATTCTAGTAAAAACTTATATGATATTATATGCTTTCATATAATTTTAAAAATAAAAAATAAACATAAATAATGATTCAGAATCTAAATTAATGTTGCTACACTCAAGATTGTTACGGCTCTACTGCAGTTACCTACAACCCTAAAGTGTCATGTTTTAACACAAAAAGGGTGTTTTGCTCTTGCTTCATCTCCGTCTAAGGTCAGCAGGGGGCTCTCTCATCCTGGCACTCAGAGACTCAGGATGATGGTACCTCCACAATCACCAAAGCAGTGCAAAGTGAGTCAGCCAAGAGGTGACACATGCCACTGTGACTCACACTTCATTGGCCAACTCTTGTCACATGCCAGTCCCAACTTCAGAGACAACTAAGTACAAACCTAACACATAGACAAA
>CM052436.1:17583061-17619477 GCA_028533085.1 Varecia variegata
CCTGGTACATTTTCTTTTTGAATTATCTAATTGAGGATTTATTTTCTTGGTTGTTTGTATGTTTTGCAAACAATTCAGTTTCTCTGTAACTTAATTTCACATGTACATTTTATATAAAAGATAGCCAATGAACATTCGAATTTTGTCTTCATCCATCAATATAATTTAATTTTCAAGTTCCAATGTTTATGAATATTCAATCTATACAGCCAGTTACAATACTCTACAATCAAGCGAATCAAGTATATAATCAAGATTCAGTATATAATCTGTGTCAAATGAGGCACTGGATCTGCTCTCATGGAGTTGACAAGGGGAACATAAACATATCTCTGGAAACAAAATATATATAAATTTGCAGCTTTGATGAAAAATGCTTAGGGAAGAGGCATTTGATCCACTTGGAGAAATTTCCTTAAGGAAAAGGTTTCTTTGAGGAAAACATACTTTAGATAAGATGTAAAAATGAAAAAAGAAGGTAAGAACATTCTAGGCAAAGAAGCACAAATGAAGGAAGTACAAAAGGACAGAAATAAAGAAAAGAATTTGTAGTCTAGAGTTCAATGTCATTCACACGAAGAAAGATGCCAAGCTGGCTTTGGAGGCAGAAAGGCAGCAGTGCCAACAAAGACCATCAAGGGAATTATCCCTACGTTAAGGTGTTATGCTTCACCCTAAGGCTAATGAGAAGTCATTAGTTTATTTTGTAAGCAGAAAAAAGCTGGTATAATAATACCAGCAATTCAAAAAGGATGCTCCTCCTACAGAAGGGCCTAGAATGGATGAGAACGCTTATTGAGGTTACTACAGAATAGTGCCTTGGACAGTGATGGAAGCTTTAGCTATGAAAACAAGTGGATGATAGTCAAAAATAATTTTATTTAAGGGTTCAAATCTGCACAATTTGTTAATGGATTGTTTATGAGTGAGTGATGGCCAGGATAATGCCAAGATGTCTGTCTGGGCAATGGGTGAACGGCAATGCTATTCACAGACACAAATATTAGAAGTTAGGAGGTTTGGGGATGGGAGTTTATAGCACATGTCCACTTCTGGATTGATCACAATGTTCAAGAGCATCTGTCATGGGGATCCCTAACTAGAGAAGGTAGAGAGTTAGGCAGTTTCTAAAAGAAGAGATATTTCATTTTCATGAGGAAGAAGAAAATGAAGAAACAAAATAAGCAGTTGCCACTATAGGAGGCGGTTGGCAGAATCTCAGGCTGTCACCCACACTCTACGCCTGCTCTTAAGCACCATCTCATTCAAACCTTGACCCAATTTATTAATATTATTCTTATTGAATGATTTTCCCGGACATGATCTTCCTTTGATACCTATGTTTACTGACCTCCTCGGACTTGACATCAAGTTATGAAGGTCATGAAAAAATTATGGAGGCTATAGGTAATGTCAAGTCATTGATTTTACTCACTGCTGCAAAAATTCTGTGGAATATTTGATAATTTGCATCGTAATTTTTGTTTTAATATTTGATATAAATATTAATAAAGTTTTATTTAATAAATGATAATCACAACCAAATATTCACAAAAGAGATATAAAATACTATTTTTTATTACATAATAATAGAGTTATATACCGGTTCAATATTTTGGAGTATGTCTGTGATATGTAACTATTTCATATATATATATATGTGTGTGTGTGTGTGTGTGTGTGTGTGTGTGTGTATGTGTGTGTATACACACACACACACACATATTTTTTTCCATGTCTGAAGTAGGAACCAAGCACTCAAGTTCTTATTCTAGATTTCCCCATTTTTTTCCTTCCTTTGTCCTCATATTTTGTTTTCCACTTTAAGATAGAAATATTATGTCAATTAACTTGATGTGTAGTTGACATAATATCCCCATTAGTATTCTGAGAAATGTTACTCATTTGTGTGTCTTCTACTAGCACCAAAGCAGGTGGTTACTATGAGTCATCATTGTTTATAAAGTAAAAATAATTATTCAAACTAATAAATATTTCTACTGTAATTGAAAGGAAAAGTTAATTATATTATTCACTCAGTAAATTCTTCTAACCTAGCTATAGAGTTTGTAGTAGTATATAAAGGTAAAAGAAATATTTAGAATTATTTTTAAGATTCAAATTGAAATTCAATTCAA
The DNA here is from genome assembly GCA_028533085.1 of Varecia variegata. Lineage (NCBI taxonomy): Eukaryota > Metazoa > Chordata > Mammalia > Primates > Lemuridae > Varecia > Varecia variegata. Next base: position 17,585,200 of record CM052436.1, read on the forward strand.
ATGAAGCTATTATAAGAAATCTACTCATTAAAGTAGATTAAATGATATTTCAGAATTTTCCTACTTTTAAGTTTTGTGTCTACCACAATGGAATATTTAACAATGCTGCAGAGTATATTTTATGCAACTCTTGGTCAAAGTTCTCCTAACCAGCCACCTATTCCATTTCATATAGAGAACTTCATTAAAGAGACCCTTCTGATAATAGGCAATTTCTTCAGAACTCAATGAATAGACTTAGCCATATTATACACAGATAAATACATCTAACATGAATTCATTCATTTGTTCATCATACTCTTTTAAGTGCTAAAAACAGAGGTGTCTAAAACCAATTTCCTAATTAATATAGAGTGCATAAATGAATATTAGTTTTCACGATGTTCCTGTGCATATTTTCACATTTTATAAAAAGGAAAAAAAAATTAAAGGGAAGAATCTTTTCAAAAAAACATTTCCCTAACATTGAGGCTTAATTACAGAGATGAATTGCATTCTATTTTTTAAGACACTGATCTATTTCAGTGTCAGATAATTGTTAGGCTAACTATTATACTGGAGAAAAGTAACATACAGTTTAAAATCTCTTTCTTAGAATGATAACTAAGTAGTACTTGAAATCATCTTTATTATTCTCAGTAAAATGTAAAATCATTTGCATTGCCATTCTGATTTGAGGGAAAAAAAACTTTTTCTAAGGTTAACTGTATGTTTTCATTATATTGTATGGCATTTCCTACTTTAAATTGCATTTTGTTCAAACCAAGTAACAAAGTACAGTTCAATTATTTAGTTTAAAATAGTTGATAATTAATGGTTAGCACTCACAATTTAAAAGAATTGTATTTGAAGAATGTGTTATGTGTGCCCCTGTTTAAAGATACTATGTTATAGATACATTTGGAAGTAAGGTAATAGAGATGTAAAATTTCCAAGATAGCAGAGAAGTAAATAACCCACAGATAGATTGTGTATCTGATCTATAAAATTTAAAAAAAAAGTCTTTAAGCATGAGTTATAGCTGGACTATATAATTACATAATAAAACCACCTTCAACTGTGTACTACTGCCAAGAACAAACAAATCAAAAGCCATGGAGAAGTGAGTAGTGTCAAGTAATTTGTGAGCAAGGATGTAATTCATTCATGCAACAGCTAGTATTAAAACCTTATTTTGTATGTGCCAAGCATTGAACTCAGATTGGTGATACAGTATGAACAAAAACCAAAAAGTTTCTTCTTTCACAGGACTAACATTCTAGTGATAAATGACATGGAATAAATGAAACAACTTACAGACATCTAATGGTGGTGAATGCTCTGGAGAAAACCATTAACGAGGAGGATGTTAAGGTGGAGTTGTTGGGGGATGATTGATTTATAGTATCATCAGGGAAGGTCTGACTGTAAAAACGACATTCGAGAAATGTACTGAAGTGAGTGAGAGAGCACACCATGCACACATCCGGGGAAAGAACACTGAGGCAGAGTTTGCCTAGGAGGTTGAAGGAATAGCAAGCTTGCTAGGGTGGCTGGATAAAATTTAAAAAGAAAAATTAGAGTGAGGTACTTTCAACAAGTTTACAAGCTTCTATCTTTTATTTCTGAGTAAGACAGAAGCCACTGGAGGAACTGATAGTCTCAACTTAGGTTTTAAAAGGGTCAGCCTGGCTGCTGGATAGATAAAATGCACTGTGAGTGGTGAGGACAGGCAGCATTATAGGTAAAAGAGACCAGTGGCATTTATTAGAAACTAAATAAGGCTTGACGTATCTACTGATGGAAATACTTGGGTTTTTATTTTACTATCAACAATTTTAGATGTTTAGATGTTACCATTTCTAGAAAATACAAAAATAAGGCTGCCCATATTCACTCTTTGACAGGGCATGTTTTAAAACAGAATTTGCAAACTGCTGGCCCCCTGGAACTAATGACATTTGCACTGTATTTTATTGTTCCTAGAAAATGTAAAATAAAATGACAACAATAACACAAATTGAATCAGACAAGTTTTTAAAATTAAGAACTCTCTCATGAAAAATCCATATATCTAGAAAGCAAAAATAAGTCAGAATATCTGACAACACTAGATAGGAAGACACAAAGAAAGAAAAAAAGGGAGAGCAAAGCAGTGTTTCTTAACCTTTAATGTGCACAGATCTCACTTGGGAAAATCGCAAAAGACAGTTTCCAATTTAGTCATTCTGGGGTAGGGCCCAGATTCTGCATTTTCAACAAACCTCCAGTGGTTGCCTATTCAGGTTTTTGGAGCACATGTTGAGTAGAAAAGAGTTGATGGGCAGTAGCAGTTTACTACCACTCCCCATCCTCACATCTCTACACATTTGCTGTTGATTTTGCTGGTATTATTATTGCATTGAATAAATAGGATGGCCTTTCTTAAACCAGGAGTTGTTATTTCATACATATAAGCTATATACTTATAAACAGAAAAGAAATAATATTATCATGTTTTATCATTCAAATATAGGCAGTTGACTTTCAGAAAAACATGGCCAGACAACTTAAAAGCACTTTGTAAAGAGCATGAAGAGATCTCAACGGAGAATGCAATGGAAAGGATGGGCAGGTGGCACAATAACTGAACAATGTAAACACAGAAAAAACAGAAAAGAAAACAGAGAGCAGTGACTTTACATGTCAGGCACATCCAGACACAAATCCCAGTTTCAGACAAAGGCATTTAGTTTCTGTTTGAAATGGATGTTCATAAAAAATATCTAGCCTTGCTGCATCAATATCTGTAGTGAGAAAAGCTTGAAGAACTAATGGAAAAAAAAGTGCTTTTTTTTTTTTTTTAATTCAACTCTTTATTGTGGGCTTGGATTGCTACTAATAGCTAGCAGATGGAATAGCTACATTAGAGAGAGAACATGCTCGCAGAACTTGTCTGGCCAAAATAAGCAGTTATATTTTAAATTGCCTCATGACTTTTAGAATAGCAAAATTCTTTTGGATAAATTTTTTCAGAAAACAAAATTATTTCCAAAAAGTAGGTTTCTTTATTAACGGTTAGTTGTTCCCAAATACTTCTATTGGACTAATTTTTAAATTGTTTTCAAATACAGACTCTATTTTCTTGCAAAGCATAACTTCTTTAGTTCTAAAATTCTTGTATTGAGTGGGAAATATAGAATGGCCAGTTTTTGCAAAAAAACAGAACAAGCAAATAAAAAACGTAACAAGGGCTGCCATAACATAGCCAAACACCAAAAGTGTAAATACATGATCTCTGAAGCCTAAAAACCACTATGTAAGACTGTCTCTAGTGACCAGAAGTGTCCAATTTAACAGTTTGCTAAACACTGAATGTCAAAGTCAATAACCTCCCAAAGTTAATCTCGAATAAAAATATCATAAGCACAAATGAACCTCCAAAATGCAAGGCTATACAAAATTTGTCTGCATTAAACATAATTGATCATGGGGCTTGTGATCTGGAGTTTTCCCCTTATGTGAAAGTTTGAGGCAACAACACTGACATTCTGTTTTTAATTCATTTTCACAAGATGTGAAGAATTCCAACACAAAACTTTTTTTTGAAAAATTACAGTCCATACATGCAATTATATATAATTAAAATATAGTTATTATACTGATATCAGGATAACAGTATGTTAAACAATTCCATATGAATTATAATTATGATATAATCTAATATCTATTATTCTGGCTTTGCATTATTTAAATTTTTATTAACACATGTGTGGATTGTAAAGAATGTAATGCTCCTCCTAAAATGATCTAGGTAATGTACTTTCTTCATATTTGTATGGGTTGTTAATCTGATTCATGTTAATATTTACATATTTGGAAGCTATTAATTTTATATACAAATTAAAAGAATTCTATTATTATTTAATATAACATCTTATAGTTGCCACATGCAATTACAGTTCTACAGCACTTTACAGAATTTCCACATACAAAACACATGAGAAAATATTTATTTCAAGATAAATTTAGATAGCATACATGCATGTGAATGGTGATATTCAGATAGTACAAATAAATTCAATGGCTTATTCCTGACATACTACTCTTAGACTGATTCCTTTATGTGATCACACACAATATCAGATTTGCTGGAGATGATGTTAAGCAGACCTTCATCAATTTGGCCTTTTAAAGGTCAAAGCCAAAGCCAAACAGAAGATTCTGGGTCTAAATCGCAAGGCCAGGATCCAAATGTGATGCATCTTTAGCACCTTATGCAATAATCTCACACTTTCCTGTCTCATTGCATGCCCAGTCCTGTCTGTGACCCAGAATGCTGTATCTCCCTATGGTCCCAACAGAAAACAGATGGCACGCTCAAATTAAGATAACACCTTATTTACAAAGGGACTAATTACAAAGTTGTGGGTGAGGTGTAGGGGAATAAGGGAGAGATCAGGGACCAAGGCTTAGCAGTGGAAGAGCTGTTGCCCCTCTTTGCTCCAAGGGACTAATGGGAGAAGAGGCTATGGGAACCCAGGAGGAGAGACAGTTGTGGGATTGGGCTATAGTGAGCTGGCTGGTGGCAGTAGGTAAGGACAAAGTTTCAAGGAGGAAGTCAGGAGAATAAATACTCAGATCTCTTTCTTTTCTTCAGTCACTTGATTTTGCTTATCCTTGGCCAATCTCAACAGGCTAAAATACAATTCAGTTTCCTTCGTAGGGTCCAAAAGAGAGAAGAGGAAACCCGAAGAGGCAAATGAAACATAACCAAAATAAATCCTCAGCAGAATACGGAAATTATCTTTGATTGCACAAATTGGCATTTCCTTTCTAATGCTAGTGATTATCAGGAAAGGACTTAAGGGAAAACACACACACAGGCACACACTCAACCCCATAATTTTAAAGACAACATAAATTCTCATATAATTTTTGTCACCTTTCTTGGAAGACATATTGCAATGTTAGATAGGTCCACCAAATGGTTTAAAAAAAAAGGATCAACTTAAATTTTCATTTAAATAATAGATAAAATCAATCTATTTCAATTTGAAAAAAAAAATCAGCAAAACATTAAATACCCTGAAGACAACTGTAAAGCCTAACAATAGGAAGATACACACACATAAATACACTTAGGCATTTCAACTGGGAACCTCTTGAAGCATACCCTGTGCAGTTCTATCACAAAACTGCTCTGAACACATGCTCTGGTTATATTAATTGCCCATTTTACTTGGACTCACATTTCAGCACCGCCACACCCATTGTTATTAAAAACATTTCAGAAGTGTAATGGAAATTTCTGATGTTGCTGCATATTGCTACACTGAAGTACACTTCATTTCTCTTGATGGTTCTGATCCCTGCAGCACCTCAAAATCAAAACTATATGTAATCCAAGTACTGTATTACATCAATGAAGGAGTATAGGAAAACAAGATAAACTTGCCCTGACCATGTAATATATAAAATATATATTTTGAATGGCTATCTACTATATGAATGCGGTTCTGCTAATTATATATTCCCATATGAATAGAATGTAAAATGTGCGAGTGGCTTTTGAATAGACTACCCCCCTCTCTTGCTCTCTGCAATATGAACTGTTGAACCAAAGGCTGAAACACACTTCAGCTAAGATTTATTTCATTTTCTTTCTGTGGCACCAAAGTCCTCTTCTATTCTGTTTTGAGATTCTCTTTTATATTTCATGGTCACGGAAAACATTCTGATATCTCAGCATCAGTAATATTATGTGTCTTTCAGCTTCCATACTTTCATTTACTTTTTATTTCATTTACAGTAAATGCATTGATTAATAAAAAGGAACATGTTATCTCTTTTAAAGAATGTTTCCTCACATGTTACACTTCAGTCATGTGAGAAAGCCTTCAATGTATTCCTATAATCAGGTTATTCTGCAAATAAGATATTAAAACGTTCTTATATAGTTTCCTTTAAATAAATCTAAGCACAGTCAATTAAACCTGAAGGTCTTATATGGTTTCCATAAAATGCATTTCCTCCTACGATTTTCTATAATAAACTATACATACTGAATAACAGATTTACTCCTAGATTGAAAGAAATCAAGTGAAATAACTTTCAAGAAAATAGCAATCAACAACTGGAAACTAACCTTTAAAAGTAAAGTAAAAGTCTCTAGAGGTGCTTTCATGTGGCTAGAATCTTATCTCCAGAAAGCTTTCCTCACCCACACCCTAGCAGAGATGGCATAATGGTGTTCTGTGTATTAGGACCCCAGGTCTCCAGCCATGACAGCTGGACTAGTGGTAAAAACCTGACAAGAAAGGAGCCCATCCAGTGGTTGGCCATCAGCCTGTGGCTTAGAAGCCCAGATGGAAGAAGGAGAATTCTAGCAAAATGGATATGAGATAGACACTGGGCTGCAACTGGCACATAAGAGGCCAATGTAAGCAGAGAAACCCACCCAGTGGAGAGAGAACCAGAGCACATGTGCACAGGGAGAGGTTCCATGACAGAGACTGTGGAGTGTTCAATTCTGAAAGTGGCTAAGCTTTTCACTCCTACCCAGGTTTCTGGGCGTATGCATCCTTTCTCAAAACTTCCTTTTACTATGAGGTTAAATTATAGTAAGAGACTCTCCATTCCTTGTGAACAAAGGATCCCTAACTAGAACATACGTAATAGTTAACTACAATAAGAATAATGATAATAATAATAAGGAAAGGTTTTTTTTTTTTCCAGGCTTTAACTTAGTCAAATATATTTTTAATAAAGAGATTAAATTTTAGGGTTTCATAATCTCATGTTAATGAAAGAACTTTTACCATTGATTGAAGATAGTAACTAATGAGTAGAACTGGGAGTAGAAGGAAAGGTGTGTAAGTTTCTCTAGTGCCTTTAAAATCACACCAGCACAATGACCAACTATTGAAACTCCATATAAAATATTTTATTTACATTTTATTTACATAAGCAATAATTATCAAACACAAAAGGTACTATTTTTAATATAAGCCTAGAGTATAAAGCTCTATAATTTTAACTATTAAGAATTAATTTATCCATTCATATAGGCAAATATTTATTAAATTTTAATATATTACCTGTGACATACAAGATAGGTGGAAAACAGAAGAACTAAGGGAAAAAAATAATAGTCCCTACCTCCAAGGCATAGAAAGGAAGTATCCAAATATGACACTCTCTTAATGATATATATGAGATGCAAAAATGAAAGTAAATTATTACTAATGTTATTATTACTTTATTAATTACCACAATATTTCAAATTGGAAGAAACTTAAAATATTACATGCAGTATGAGTCCACTTTTATAACATTTTGTAAATTACAAAATTTTAGAAATGGAGGGCAGATTATTGGTTGCCAGGAGTTAGGGGCTGAAGCAGGAGTGGGTTGGAGAAAAGTGGGTGTGGTTATAAAAGAACAATATGAGGAATGTGAGTGGCATTGAAACTGTTCAATATCTTGACAATGGTAGTTGACAGAGAACTAAACAGGTGATAAAATTGTATAGAAATTATCACCAGTTATATTCTGAATATTTGTGTCCCCTTAAAATCTGTATGTTGAAATCCTAACCCCCAAGGTGAGGGTATTAAGAGATGTAGCCTTTGGGAGGTGATGAATGTGGAACCATCATCATTATAAAACAGACTCCAGAGAATTTTCTCACCCCTTCTGCCATATAAGGACACAGCAAAAAGATGGCCTTCTATAAACCAGAAAATGAGCCCTCACCAGACACTGAAACTGCTGGCTCCTTGGTATAGGTCTTTCTAGCCTTCAGAACTATAAGAAATACGTTTCTGTTGTTTAAGCCACACAATCAAGATGTTTTTGGTATAGGAGCCCTAGTGGGACTAAATCACCACCTACCTTCTCCAACATTCATACAAATGAGTACAAGTAGAGTTGGGAAAAAATTTGAGTAAAACAGAAATCATGTATCAAAGTGAATATTCTAGTTATGATGTCATATTATAGTTTTGCAAAGTGTCATCATTGGGAGAACTGGGCAAAGTAGATAATGAATATCTTTGTATAATTTCTAATAACTACATGTAAGTCTACAATTATCTCAATAAAAATGAATTAAAAACAGGAGTGGGATATATAGAGTTCAACTGGGGTCTGGATTCCAAGTTCAGTTTGGATGTCTGTAAAGAAATAATTTTAACCATATGAACTTCAGTTTCTCCCCTCTTAAATAGAGATAATAATTACCACCGAAGTAACAAATGGAGTAATAACTAACCACCAAGTGTCACAGATACTATATTATTCATTTATTCATTCATTTATCCACCCAAAAATAAGACATGCACTGTGTTCTATGTACTATGCTAACAAACTGGGAATATGAACATTAGTACTTTTAATTTTACTACTACTGCTACTGTTATTACTAAGATTCCTGCTACTGTTATTATTAATACTACTAATTGTAATAGAGATTCCTGACCTCAAGGAATGCATAAGCCAGTAAAAGAACCAAACTCACAAAACTTTGTTTTAACAAATAAATGCCTTGATAGAAGTAAAGACTGCTCCAGGGGCAAACAGCAGATCTCTAACTTAGATTTCTGAAAAGAGAGACTAGGAAGCTTTCTAGAGTACAGGATGTGTGGATATTTGACCTCAAACCTGAAAGTTGCATAGGAGTCCAGCAGAGTGGAAGAGCTTTTCAGGCAGAGGAAACAGAAGTTCAAAGGCTCAGAGACCTAAGAGAGATGGGGAATTATGAAAATCTAAGGCAGCCAGTACAGCTGGAACAAAGAGTAGGAGAGGGGAAAACTGCAGTTACACTGCAAGAAAACATGAACGGATACCCATAATAAATCAGTCCAGTAAAACCTTCAGTTGGCATCAAACACTCAGGTAAGATCCAAAGGACCCTCCACAGTGCCGGGCAAATATAAAGTACTTTAGCTGTTAGAAGTAGTTGTATCATTAGACGTAGTAGCAGTAGTAAAAATAACATAGGTAGTAATGATATTCAGTATTACTTTTAAAGAAAGTCTTTATTTAAATGAAACATAACTTTTACTGAGCTGGCTTTTTTAAGCTAAATTTAATTATCATTATGGAAGAAAATTTAAATATTCTGTGAAGCAAGACAGTTAAGATAAGTGCCACCTATGGCAATGGTCAGATGATGACCTAAAACATTTTAAAAAATTATAAATTTCTGAGCAATTCTTCCAAACATATAGCACTTCAATAATCATTACAATCAGCAAGTCTTTTTAGAGCTCTGATAGGTATAAAGCATGAGAGAATTCTTAATAAATAATACACTGTCCTTTGAGTTTCAGAAACTCATAGATGATGAGAAAAACAGAAATTTACCTAAGAAAATTTAAAATAATTTGAAAAGTATTAAACGTGTGGTGTATTAATCATTGTTTTTAATGATGCTATGGATTCTAACTTAGAAAGTCTGACACTCCATTGAAGAAAAGGTGAACTTTTAATGTCACCTTTAGAGTGTGTTTTTTTTTTTTGACATTTTATCTAGCTGTTTATTTAATTTTAACAGTTTTATTGTTATAATTATTATGCAAAAAACCCTGAAATTATTCAATGTATGCAATTTGATGGGGGTTAAACATATGCATATACCCCTGAAACCATCACCAAAAAGTAATAAAAATATCCATCCCCTCCAAAAGTTTCTTCCTGCCCTTTTGTGTTTACATTGTTTTGTTTTATTCTATAATTTTTTTGCATATGTGGTAAGAACACTTAACTTGGGATCTATCTCTTAACAAAATTTTAAGTGTACAATACAGTATTGTTAGGTATAGGCATTATATTGTACATTACTAGCATCTTTAAAGATAAACGTTATTGTTCCAAGCAGGAGCAGCAAGGGAAGAGTGTTTTAAGCACAGGAGCAGAAAATGAATAAAGTTAGAAAATGGATGTTTTATGTGGGGGAACAGATATAACACTGGATATTTGAAAAATGAGACAGACAGTATATCCATATGGTGAAGGGACACTCCGTGTAAGCAAGGAGCATGGACTTAAATGCCATAGGGATGGGAAGATGTCAATATTTTTAAGCAAATGATTCTTTTAAGAAAATGCTCCAGTGATAATGTGGAAGACAGACTAGGTGGTTAGGGGGTAGAAACAAAGCAGAGGCAAAGGAAGTTATAACAATAAAGCAGGACAGAGAAGGTGATGGACTGAATAAGAAAAGAATGCAATGACTAAAGAAATAGGGCAGAAGAGTTTCTACCAAAGCAAAATTGAGAAAATGTAGTAATTGCATCAATGTTTTATTTATCCTCTTAAAAATATCTTATTTTAAGTAATCTATTTAGGATAATTTTTGACACATCAGGCTTATTTCCCCTGTGAACATAAAGTTCTTGAGGTTCAAGATGTATTTTCATCTTTGACGTATCCATAAGTTCTGTCACAGCTTCTCACTCATGGAGGTGGCTTACTAAAAGTCTATTCAGTAAATGAAATTCTCTATTAACAAAGAGAAAAGTGACAGTCATCTCTAAGATGAAACAGGAATTCAGAGTAACAAGTTCAGGTGCAATTGAATTCAAAAGAAATACCACTTTTTACATGTCTGAATTAATATAAAGAGATTTGTTTTATTCTACAATCAAAGCAAAATCATCAATGCACAATGACTTATCTGTGAATATCAGACACTTCATCACCTTTGGCTGCATCTAGACAAAGAGGGATTATAAAATAATTAATAAAATAAACTCATTTATCTATTTAACCATTATGATCTTATATGATTAAAACACACATATACCCAAGCACTCAACAACACGCACAAGCTCTCAAACACATAAACATGATATATTTTGCTCTAATAGGAATATTTGAGAATAAACTAGAGGTGACAATACTAAATGCTTCTATTTTGTTATATGTTAGCATGAAATAAAATCAAATATACTCTCTTTGTAAGTCAGATGGAATATTTTACTTAAAAGTAAGCCATATTCATAGTGTAGTATGAATTAGCATTTTACCAACTTCGATTTCACTATCACTATAAGATAATTCAGCTACTATTTCTGTTACTGAAAACAAAAAATTGTATAATTCTGTAAATGAAACAACCTTCAAAATTTACTGTTGTACTTCACAAAAACCTAAGGTTAGCCAGTGAAAGTCACATATCAATTTTCTCCCTAAGAAAGAGAGTAATGAGCAAATGAGTAAAACAGTATGCTAATAAATGAAAAAAAAAATCATGTGGCATAAAATATTTACCTATAAATAGTCTATTTTTAAAAATAGTTAAAATACACTTGAAACTGTTTGCAATGGAGTCAGTAGAAGTTAATCTCAAATTCATCTTAACATTTTGAGTTAAACAATCTTCTATTTATTTAGACTATTTTATTTGCTCTTCCAGAAGAAACATAATATTTATTTTGTACTTCTCTTTAGTTTTCACTTACAAAATTTGCATTGTAAACATGAAAGCAAAGGTGCTGGGTTGCTTTTTAGAGCATAAAAAATTGGTTACATATGGGCATTCTCATTTACAAATATTACACTCTGAGCCTTTTTAATCTGAAATTGAGAAACAGATGGAGAAACAAGGGTCTATGGTTTATATTTTTGTACAATGACCAGTAGATGATTCTTTCTCAATATTCTTTCAATTATCTTTCAGTCTATTGAAGATTTATCTTACCAATTAAAAAAATACAAACCTAAAATCTACAATAGAAAAATGTTTTCTCTTTTAAGTATAAATCATTGAATGTGAAGATATTGGGATGAAGTAAAATGCTAAGTCAATTCCAAAGCTATATGTAATTTACATTAAGTAATCACCATATCAGGTGCAAATTGTGGAATAAATAATCTATGACATGAACTTTACCTAAAATATTTTGTCATAAAGTTTTCTAGAAAAATAGGAAACTTGTCCTAAATGAAAACCTAAGACTAAGAGAATCTGGGTAACTTGCTCAAGATCACAGATCTTTTATGTGGTAGAAAATGATTCAAAATTTCACTTTTTAACATCTCTACACCAAATACTGCTTCCTTTTCTCTTATAAACAAACTGATAATAGAAAGAAATAAGTCTCAACAATTTGGCCAAGGTTGCAGTCACCTCAGACTCTTTGTCATTATGCTCATTTGACAATGGAGAATTGTCCTTCGATTCTACAACCCTTGCTGGTTCTATGAAAGGAGAAAATTGAGAGTTTATGCACTTAAATGGCTTATGAGATTCTTCCCATATTGCTACAGAGAAAAGGACAATTTGAGCAGGTTTGCATTGTTTTTACTGGGCCTAAAAAATAGCCAATTATGAACCTGTACAGTTTTATATCTTCATAGATTTACCTTGTAAGTATTCTAAAACCTGTATTTTATGAATCATGTGTAATATTGAACATACAAGGCTATTTTTTTTGTTTTGGAATCAGTAACCTTCAGAATGTAAGGAAAATGAGATCAAAGTAGACTGACCCAGTTTTAAAACAAATGATGGTTAGAGAAGAAACAAAGGAAGGAAGAGGGAATGACATGTTTCAAACTCAACTGACAGAGCTATAAAGATCTTTAAAAGAGAAAACTAGACAAAGCAAAATGTACACAAAAGAAGATAGTTAAAAAAATGAAATGGCTCTAATTTTCTAACAAATTTTTGCAAGTATAAGCCTGAAATAATTACTTAGCAAAGCATTCAAAGAGATCACAACAGAAACTAAAGACATGCTTTTTGTTTATTTTTTTAGTAAATTATAAGGTACCAAGTTTCATTATGTGCTGCATTAAATGCATAGTCAGCTCAAACAAATCCCATAAAAGTACTATAGAAGAAAGTTTCCAGTTCATTTCCCTTGTAATACAAATTACACTTTTATCGAACTTCTTTTGAAAATGCTAAACTTTATAATCATATTCTTAAACTACATCATTATAAACAATAAAGCTTTTTATTTTTTAACATACATTTCTCAGTTTATCTTTAAGGAAGATTTCACATACAATGACATGTATATTGCTATATTGAATCACGTTTAATATAGAGTAAATGTTTATGTCTTAACATATGTTGAAATCCTAGATCCCAATGTGATGGTATTATGAGGTGAGACTTTTGGGTGGTAATTAGGTGGAGTCCACATGAACAGGATGAATGTCCTTACAAAAAGACATAAGAAAGCTTGCTCTTAGCCATGTGAGACTATGACAAGACGACAGCCAACTATTATACAAACAAAGAAGGGGGCCTTCACCAAGAACCTGACCTAATGGCACCCTGATCTTGGACTTCCAAACTCCAGAACTATGGAAATAAATTTCTGTTGTTTAAGCCACCCAGTCTATGATATTCTGTTATAGCAGGCCTAACTAAGACAATGTTCAAATGGGATTTAAAGATTGAATACTCCAATAAAAGAAAGTCAACATGTATTTAAATCATGGGCAATTATTCCAGTTATTATGTTTTTGGAATTAAGTAGAGGTCTTCTTGAACAGCATGCTGAAGATTCATAAAACTGCCATGTAGATCTGCCAGAACCTCTCTGCCCTGCAGCAAAATCAGGCTTCTATGTAAGCCCCTAATTTTTTTTAGGCATTAGCAAACACAGGTAAATCCAAAATTGATTATACATTAAAAGAAGCCGTCCTTTAATCACATCTGGTTTTTATCACCTTTTTGCCTGTATATGCTATAGAATTACTATGTTTCCTAGGCATTGAACATACCCATTTATCCATTTAATCCTGCAGAATGCCTGCCTATGTAAACTCGATGCTACCTATCACCTATTGCTCCCACCAATACTTATTCGTTCTATTCACCTCAACAAACATTTGTAGAATTGAGCTCTTGATTATCTGTCAGAAACTCATTATATGATGAATCTGTCCCCAGTACTAGTGCTAAAGTGTGACTCAAGTAAGAGAATGTGGTTCTGTTAGCAATTGTTAAAAAGAGAACTGAGTCTCAGATATAAACTATTCACACATAAAACCATTGCCACAATCATCAACAGAGACATGACTGTTTGTAGTTTCCCTGTACCAATTCTGCCACAAAAATCTCTCTAATCTGACTTTATGACCATCAGAATGGACAGGAAGAAAAGAGAGAAGAAGCCAGAAAGAACAAATGTTAGCTTAACCCTATTTAGTCTTATGGATGGCTCCAGGTTCTCCAGAAGCAGAATAATTACTCATGCTTTTCCCCTTCTCCACCTATCAGACTCCACTCTCCTGATGAATGCCAGCTCCTGACCATCTAGAGCAGTCCAGCACCATCAACCTGGATTCTAAGATTAAATCAGATGAGACTGCTTTCCACTTGATACTGAATAAAGTAAACCTCAATATTATGTTTACATTTACCATTTATCACACAAATTCATTTTATTAAAATTATTGTAATTTAATTAACTTTTTATATTACCTATTACATTTTTCTAATATTAAATTGATAACAATTAATAACATTTATTTATATACTGTAACTATATGATGTACAGAAATATGACATCCTTGGACATTTTTCTAAAGAGGTAAGATATTAAATCTGATTTTCATAGAGACAATTTCAATACATAAATGGAAGTATAATTATATCAAACCAAGGTTAAGCAAACAAACTTGTAATAAAAATAATGCAATATTGGAAACTACCAAAAAATGCTATATTGTAGAAAAAGCTACAGCAAATAATCAAGAGATCTTAATTTTATTCCCGGCTCTTACAAAAATTTTTGACCCTCAGCTAGACACTTAAACCCTCATTGAGAGTCTCAGTTTCTTTTCTGTAAAATATGAGAGATAAACCTGCCTAACATATACTGTGATCATAAAGATGCAAAACAGGCATAAATTGCATTTTTGATCATGTTACATGATCCATAAATGCCTATGTTTCACAAGCTAGGGGAAAGTTACTTGCATGGTTCCAACAGAATGGTGCACCACTATACCATGCCGAGTGGTGAGTAAATTGTTGAATGACAGTTCCTAAAATGAACGCAACAGTGTGGGTGTATGGAGCTGGCTTGAAACTTCCAGATATGGACTTCCTTAATTACTCCATCTGGGGTATATTAAAGGTACAGTGAAAATCAGAGAAACAACTCCTCTGTAGTACATGACATAGTATATTCAGGGTGTTATGGAAGTGCTGGGTTAATCATTCATTGCAAATTTGCAGGACACACTGAATTATGCATTATGATTGAGGAATGATACATTAGATATACCACATGTGAAGTAATTTCAATAAACTTTAAAATTCTATAGTCACCTTGTAACTCTATAAATGGCCATCTCCAAGTAATATGCTGAAGAAGAAATACTTGATTAAATATTGTGATCCATATCTTACATTTGCAATTCTTTCTTAGGTATGGATTTATAGTAGTATACCATCAACTATAAAATCTATTTACCTGAAAATCTTCATAATTACAGTGTCTACAGCAGTAAAACTAAAACCTTCATGGAATTTTAAAAGCAAGGCTTGGTGAATAACATTTATAAATGTGTCCATTAATACATGAATGGACAAACAGAATGTGGTATATACCTACAATGGAATATTATTCAGTCTTTAAAAAGAAGGAAATTTTAACACATACTACAACATGGATGAATGTTGATGAAATTGTGCTAAGTGAACTAATCCATCAACAAAGGACAAATAATGCATGGTTCTGCTTATATGAGGTACTTAGAGTAGTCAAATTCATAAAGACAGAAAGTACAGTGATGATTGCCAGGAACTTGGAGCAGGAGGGAATTGAAAGTTATTATATAATGGGTATAGAGTTCAGTCTGGAAGTTGAAAAAGTTCCATAGATGTATGGTTGTGATGATAACACAAGGTGAATGTACTTACTGTCATTGAACTGTACATTTAAAAATGGTTACAATGATACATTTTATGTTATGTATACTTTAACACAATAAAAAGTTATAAATAAATTTAAAAACACCTTAATATTCTTACATTTATTAAAATATACAAAAGTCAAAATACTAAAATAAATAGCGCAGAAATAAAATTTATGCAACTTAAACTAGTAATAACAAATACTCAACAATTTTCAATTCTTTTAATAATACAAATAGAATTTCCATGTTTGGAATTTCAATAAAACATTCTGTGATCCATTTCCCTTTGTGCATGGTAAAACCCACAGTAACAGAAAGTTTTATTTATTGGTATCTTCCTCTATAAAACTTTTCAATGATATTTTCTATTATCAAATATTGTCACTGAACCTTCCTCCTTCCATTCCTCTATGTTATATAAAGGGACAGAAAGTATGATTTTAACTTTTGAGGTTTTGTAAGTCTTCAATAAGTATTTCTTATTTGTTTATTTATTTCTTATTTATTTGTTTCTTAAATGAAAACCTTAAATTTGTAGATGAGAGCTTATCTATTTTTTGATACAAGCAAAATTTTAGAGGCATCCAGTATTTACGTGCCTGCTATTTTCTTTACAATACATTACTGTGAAAGAAGCCGATATGGATCATGTCGTTTCTGATAATTCCACTTCCATTTAAACCTGTCATATTTGCAATCATCAAATTCTAAGTTTCAAAAAAATATGACAAATAATTGAGTAGTATACTTTTTCTTCATTAGGTAGCTAAAATTTTCTGATTGAAATGCTATTTTAATCACTCCATCTTAGAGTAATTATATTTTGTCAATTTCCTCAACTTTTTGAAAAGCCAGAAGAAAAGTGAAATATTAAAAGCAAGTTGATATTATGACGGTGGCTATAAAATATTTTCACTTCTAAATCTATGAGGGAATTCTATATCCCATAGCTACATAAACCCACTTCAATGAAGCTTCTACAACTCCACCTTAAAGACATGAAAATGCTAATTATCTCAAACACAAAATCAAATGCTTTCCTTAGTCATCTGGAGTTCTACATTCTGATCTTTGTGTCCACATTTGTTTTGCAACTGCCCACATACTTTATTTTAAAAATTCCCAATTTACAAAGAAGTTAAGAGACTAGGTCATCAATACTCCCATGAAATTCACTAAATTCTACCAATTTGTTTCATTTGCACTAAATTAATAGCTAGCATGACTTTCTCATTTCCTCCTTCACTACTCGTATCTCTTCCTTTCCTCTCAAATATGTGTTTCCTAAAGTGGACCACTATGCCTTACGTTCTTCACTGATTAGATTCTCTTTCTTGAAGATCTCATTTACTCACATGAATTCATATATCAGCTTTTGGTGAAAATGTTGAAACCTCTATCTCAATCAGTGACTGCTCAGAAGTTTTGATTATGTATTTGTAATAAACAGGCTCCCATTTCCTCTTAGTGATAATCTTCATTTCAATTCAAGAAGATTAGAAATGTACTCTAAAAACTTTATTTCACATTTTCCTTTTTTTTTCCTGCTTTTTAATGATACCATCATCTTTCCAGTTTTCCAAGCTCATCAGAGGCATTTCCGATTCTCTAAGTATCCTTCAAAATTAATAAATAACTACTTTCCTCTTGTTCTCTCACAATATTTATTGGGTATCCCATTCCTATCTAGACTCACTACGACCAACCTGGTTAGGTTCCTACTAATTCATCAGTAGACGTGGGAAGGGCTATTGGAATATCCATCATTATCGCCGTCCACCCACCGTGAATTCATCTGGCACACTGTCGCAACCTACTCTCCTAGCAACCCCATCTTGACCATACAATCCCACTATCTAAAAATACCTAATGACTTCTTCACCTATAACATGAATACCACAGTTATTACCACAATATTTTAGACCCAAATTTGGTCCTACTTTCCTTCTCAGCCTCTAACCACTCACTGTACATAACTAATCATATTTTCACACCACTGTCTTCCTCCACGCAATCCCACTGGCCTCTACCTGACCTATTATCACTGCTGGCTACTATTCTTTCAGTTGTTACATCTGTCCTATAGCTATCCATTCAATTATATGGCATTTTGACAGTTAAGTGGTACTACCACTTAACCCGTTTTTGTTTATATCTTCTATCGTCATGAGGATTTTCCTTAAATTGATGATGTATACTCACACACACACACACTCACACATATGCACACACATAAATATATGTGTTTAAATGTATTTTACATGTATACTAGATTACATATAATATCCACAGTCTCATACCTTTTAGTCCAGGACATTTTATGTATTAATTGTTCAATATTATTATTGACATGAATTGCCAATAGGGTGCCTATTTTCAGAGACAATTCAAACTCTGAAATTAGGAAAATGGTACTGAAATGAACAAAGACTAAAAAGTTTAAAACAGTAAATTGAATCCAAAGCATATCAAGAGGTAAACTAATTCTCAAGTTTTAACAATGGTGACTATTTCACAATTCCAAGAGGCCCTTTCCCTAGCTCTCTGGTGGTACATTCAGTTAGAGAAACAAGTATCAAAATTTTATAAAAGGGTCATTCATTTTCTGTTTCATTGATTAATCCTTGGCCTTCATAGCAATGTGCCTGGAGTTTGATTTTTATAGGTTCTCCCAGGTTATAGGTTCTCTATGAAATCTACTTCACCATATTTTCTCGTATCAAGCAATATCATTACCATTCACTTTGCCAGTTGTGAAATTTTTTAGCATGCAAAGGACACATTTAGCACATATATGCATGTGCACACACACAAACACACACTTTAAATTGCCAGAGTTCAAAGTGTATATGAAATTAAATACAAGACAGTGTATTTTAAGAACAACTGAAAGATAAGAAAGGTATAGGTCACCATAAAAAAGGGGGTTGTGAAATCTATCTTGGAATGTCCCTGCAGGTCCCCAGAGGATGTTTCATTACAGTTGGACTTTTAAAGATTGAAAAAAATGCCAGGTAGACAACGAGGGAGGCTGGAAACAAGAAAAGTAAAATTCAATCTGAGTTTTCTTCTTTTTTAGCTTTGTACTTCTATCACTAGAGAATTTCTTATTTTACCACCGATCATTTCCCTGTCTTCAACAATAGCAGCATCATGGTATTTACCTAGTCTCATAATTTGTTTCCTATATTTTATTTCTGCAATTCCTGAAAACACATGTCAAAACACAGGTAGGTAGAAAAGTGTTTGGGTGAGTACACAGTTGGAGAATTATCATCAGGTACTAGCTTACCTATAGCAAAGATGTACTATTACACTACGGCTAAGCTATGAAAGGAAACATTTTATTTACAAAAAGAAAGAGAATGAAACCTCTTTTTTGTTTTGCAATTACTAATATAGGAAAATATTTAAGTTAAGGAAAGAAATAATGTTTATATTATAGCTAAAGTGTTATTTAACCTAAAGGGTCTTTCTCTAATTTTCAAGATTGAATAAACATTCATATATAATTTACATTGTTTCTCCTCCTAGAAAGTGATCTGACATAATACACAATAAAAGACACATAGTTTTAATTAAGTACATATTAACAAATTACTCAAATTTCTTCTTAGATATGAATTAGCAAACTCAACTGGTTTCAGTTTGAAATCTGTACTTGAGGAAATAGTATGCAAAGTTATGAAAAATTCTCCTAAACTTCAATGAGATTTTTAGATATTCTCCACCGTAAATATAATTACAATTGTATTTTAATCATATGCAATTTATGTAGAGCATATGTAATCTGATAAAATCAGTTTTTAAAGTCAGATAAAATGGCATCCCTTTTGAAATTATAAAGTATCAATTTAGTGGAGTGATTTTAGGCTGACATTTGGCCATGGAAATATGACAGTATTTTATATTTTTAATGAGCTACAAGGTTGAACTAGCAGTGAAGAAAACGATGAATGGTATGAGAATGAAAGTGTTTTAGAAATATAAAAAGTTACTTTACATAGTGGACTATTAACAACTTCAAAGAGAAACTCTGTAGCACTGATTACCCAGATAATGATACAAAAGAAGAGAGCAATAAAAAAAAAGGCCTTGGTCATTGTAAAAAATCCAGTATCATGAATACCACAGAACTCTGTTCAGTTGTTTGTTTATGTGTTTACATATGTCTTTCCTGGTTTATGTACCTTTAGGTGTGAACTATGCCCTATTCATCTTCGCATCATCACCTTGGAGGATGAAGTGCTGCCCCATGATTGCCGAAGGAAAAATTAGGATCATTATATCAAAGCAATAAATAAGTATTATACCAAAGTGAAATGTCTCAAATATTCAAAATATTTTGAAAGATTAAGCTTTAAAAGCTGAATCTACTCACTCTCTTTTTCTCTTTCCAGCAACTGCAGTTTTAGGACTTCAGTTTCAAGTACAAATATTACTATGCCAAAATTTAAATTAAGTACCCAATGCCTATTACAATAGTTTTTAATTCTATAATTTTATAGAATTATACTCTATAAGTATTATTTCTTGTTGAAATAGCTGAAAGGAAATGAGAACTCATGTTTGAGTTCAAAGTGATAGAGTGAAAATAAAATAAAATAAGATATTAATATTTTTATTTGATTGTTTCTCCTCCATCTACTCTAGATTGGTACCACTTATCCTTTCATTCCACAGGTAACTGAGCACCTATTCTCCAGCAAACATTATGTCATACAAATAATTCAGAAGCATTGAGTGGAATGCTTTTATATGCTTTTGAGAAACACAATGTTTTGATCAGTTGATTTTATTGAATGGCAGATAGCAGTCACTCTGATTACTTTAATAAAAGGTCCATTTTAAACCTATTTTAAAAATTGATACAAAAATAAGTCATATTTGTTATAATTAATCATTTTCCCTTATATTTCAAAAGAGATGTACTTCGTAACCAGCAATCACAAATACAAAATTTTATTTCCCAAGAAGAAAAGTCTTATCTTACAAATTCTAAAATCCCTCCTGACATGCCCTCCCCACCTACTTTTAGCTAACATTATAATTAATAGATACCTATTAATTATAGTAGTAAAAAATATTAGTAGGTCATGGTTCAAACCAAGTCTGTGATGAATTATAATTCTCAATGTTTTTACTAATAAAAATAGTCTTAAATGGTGCTAATAAAATTAAATTCCCTAAAATTCAGAATATATTACAAACATGATTTTAAGTAAAAGCAAAATAGAAAAAAAATGATTTCCTATATTTCTTGAAATATGTACACAGAGTCTGTTAGACATTATCTTCATCATGGTAGTGACTTAAAGTAAATCACTACTTGTGTAGGTGGTTATGTACCTTGTCTAGGTGTTAATGGCTACCAATATAATTAATAGATACATCATGCTTCAATTAATAATCTTTATCATGGAAAGTAAAAGTAATTCTGCCAGTAAAATAGGTTACCAAGAGAGGCTGTAGAGCTTTATTTATGTTGACTTGTTAAGTGGTTATGATAGATAAACTTAGGTTTGGAAGAAGAGACATAAAATAATGACTTTTGGGGAGGTCTTTTTACCTCAATACTATGTAAACTGCTAACAAATGCTTACTCCATCTTAATCTTCTTGAAAGAGAAGCAGAATATGTGGATGATGAAAATATCCATCTTCATGTTGCTATAATTTATTCAAAACACTTATGTTGATTTCTTTTTTACTACGATTGTAATGATGATGATGTTGGGGGAAGGGCTATGAATATGTGCAAATATTGTTTAAGAATCTTATTGTATCCTAGAACATTAAAGGAAGATATTTTATTTATATATATATATATATGAAATATATTTATCAAAACCAATTTCCTCAAGTAAAAAGTTCTTTATGTTTGTTTGTTTGTTGTTTCTTTTTTTGAGACAGAGTCTCCCTCTGTTGCCCGGGCTAGAGTGCCGTGGCGTCAACCTAGCTCACAGCAACCTCAAACTCCTGGGCTTAAGCAATCCTTCTGCCTCAGCCTCCCGAGTAGCTGGGACTACAGGCATGCACCACCATGCCCAGATAATTTTTTTCTGTATATAGTTTTTAGTTGTCCAGATAATTTCTTTCTATTTTTAGTAGAGATGGGGTCTTGCTCTTGTTCAGGCTGGTCTCGAACTCCTGACCTCAAGGGATCGTCCTGCCTTGGCCTCCCAGAGTGCTAGGATTACAGGCACGTGCCACCGTGCCCGGCCAAAAAGTTCTTTCTTTCATCAAGAAAGTGACCTTTACAAAGATAGCACTTTTTTGAAAAAATTAATTTTCCCTGTGTATCTCTGTCCAAATACCTCATCTTCTGCCCCAACATACATAATCCTACCTCTATCATAACCTATGTTAACAAATCAATGGGCTACATTCCATAATTCCTTGATCATACAAACATATGCAAACAAAACATCTACTGATTTTGTGTTTACCTAAAGAGAAATATTTTATAAATACAACCCCGCCACTTCATTTTTTCTTTTATATATCATCATTATATTCTCAAAATAATTTATGCTAGTCTACTTTTTTCTCTCTACATAGTAATTTAGGATAATTTTATATATTCAACATAAGTAGAAAAATTATATTAGATTTATACAAACAAGGTCTTACCAGTGTTTGAAGAGTAGCCTGTAGAAATGTAGTATGATGCAAAGAAGCATAAAGAATGTCAATTGTAAAACTTATAATATTCATTAACAGAATTCTTATGTTTTTTATGCAAACATCCTACACAATTCCTGTAATCATACACGTTTATAAAGAGCATATTTTTTCTATAAAAGATTGCTTTCAATAATTCATCTTTACTTGAATTATTATTCTTTCATGCCATTCTATCTTTAAAGATAGATAATTATATATGATGATTAAGTTTTGCAATTACATTGACTGAGTAGTAAATTTGATTATATTTAAATAATTTTAAATATAATTTTAAAATAAAAGTTTATTTTAAATAAAAATTTAAATATAAATTTAAATATATTATCAAAAATTTTACTAATTTATGCAGACAGAGCCATTCTTAATAATTTATACTCCACGTGTTCATAAATCTACTTAATAGTATGGGCATATTTTCAAAGATTTCCAGTAGCAAGGTAACATTTAGATAACATTAATGTAACATCCACAATAGACTGAATATCTATAACACATGCTACAGTTATGCTGCGGTTCTCTCAGATTGTTAATATCAAATGAGCACTTTCAATAAATAACATAGTAATTTGGCATTTCCAGAGAAAACTGACTTCAGAGTAGCTAAAAATGCTGTGCGTACATGAAATACTTGTCAACAAATTTTAGCTTACTTTTCATACATTTGCTATAGCTTTAAATTTGAATATACTTATGTTAATTTTAAAATGTAAATCTGGTTATAAAATCATTCTAAGTTTTCTTTGGGTTTCAAAGTAAAGACTTAGAATAAAAGAAAAGCCAACAACCTAAAACATGTCATTAGAATATATATTTTGTAATTTTACTATATATATATATATATAGATACATATATAAAATTTTCTTGTACACAGAAGCACCATCATTAGTATGGCAAAAAATCAAGCCTTGGTTTAACAACTACATTATGTTTTAGCTAACACCAATGACAAGAGTATTATTTTTTAGCTAACACCAATAACAAGTGCAGAAACAACAACAACAGTAAAACTGAAAAATAGTTGTTTGAATTAAATGCCTTAAAAGTGTATATGTATGTGTGTATATCACATATAAATATATGTTACGGCCGGGCGCGGTGGCTCACGCCTGTAATCCTAGCACTCTGGGAGGCAGAGGCGGGTGGATCGCTCAAGGTCGGGAGTTCAAGACCAGCCTGAGCAAGAGTGAGACCCCGTCTCTACTAAAAAATAGAAAGAAATTATCTGGCCAACTAAAAATATATACATAGAAAAAATTAGCCGGGCATGGTGGCGCATGCCTGTAGTCCCAGCTACTCGGGAGGCTGAGGCAGTAGGATCGCTTGAGCCCAGGAGTTTGAGGTTGCTGTGAGCTAGGAGGACGCCACGGCACTCTAGCCCGGGCAACAGAGTGAGACTCTGTCTAAAAAAAAAAAAAATATATATATATATATATATATATATGTTACATAAAAACAATGCATTCTTAGTCTTGAATATTATACATGTAATAATTCAAACCAGGTGTCATTTTAAAATGTGCTAATAATGCTTACAAACATTAACTTAAAGACCAATCTTCATTGTCTGGCAAGGGTATGCTAATGAAAAAAACTGTACTTAACAACTAAACTCTGATAATAAAATCAAGCATTTATTGAGTTGTAAAGAATATGATAAATTCCTCAGCAAAAGATGAATCTTTTGCTGAAAACATCAAGTTGAAAGAAAAAAAAAAAAGAATAAAAAAAAAATAAAAAATAACAAAAAAGATGAATCTTGTTTAACATTTCAAATTCTGCCAACTGCATGGAGAACCGCATAGAGAAATATCCAAATTACATAGAGAACATCCCATGAGGAAGTATCGTCCTTGTGTCTCTAATTTGAAATTCATTCACTGATCATAGGGACACTAAAACAAGGACACTCCCAGCTCAGTAAATCTGGAGACAGGTCATAGAGGCATCTGTTCTCCATATACCTATTTAATGAGGTCATTTGGTACACATACCATGCATTGGGGAGTGCTTAATTTTTAGTAGGACCATTAATCTAGCTAAGAGCTAGTGAATTAAAATTATCTTTGAATTGAAATAGAACACTCCTTTGTCTAATTTGCTCAAATTTATTGACATAAAACATATGTATAAACCATTTTACAAATGGCTAACAATAAATATATTAGTTGTAGTACACATTCCCCTCAAAATAACCAACTACTTTCATGACCTTGAAAAGTAATTAGAATTCAATGCATTTTAAACAATGAATATTAAACGTGCCTAGTAATAGCTTTCCTCAAGGATTTGGGACTCTGGAAACCCTGCTGTGTATTGATTATAGGAATAACCTTTCAAGCCATTGTTTTTAATAACAAGAGATATTTACATCAGTAGAAATACTTTGTAAAGAAGAATCACCTAATCAAAAATGAGGAAAATAAAAAGTTAAGTGTCCATATAATGTCACATAACTTATAGTTTATGATGTTTTGACTGTGGACTTATTCAAAGTGGTTGTTCTTTTTGTTTTTGTTGTTTTATGTAGTTTGTGTTATCCACAGATCAGATATAAGTAAAAGCAATAAAGCTTGAGTTCTTTAAAAATTGAGTTCACCTGATCAAATGGAAAAAATAAAAAAACAAAGGGCCATACAACTTGAAGTTTCCAAGATAATTTCATATTAAATAGAACTCAAGAAAGAAGTACAGTTGCTCTGTAATTTCTCTAATATTCTATTGGAAGTGAGACTCTTAACCCTAGAAAAGAGATGAAGACAGAGTAATCAAATTGCCCATTGAACAAGTTCTTTTCTGATTTACATCTAGGTTTACATCCTGGGAAATATGGTAGCAGCCCCCAAACCAAATAAAGTTACAATAAGCTAGAAATCCTTTCCCAAGAACTGAGATGAATGTTTCTCAGTTTTCTGGAGCATGATGCAGAATTTTATTACCAGAAACCATCCCTGTGAATTTCTAGGAAAAGAAGAAATTGAAATGACCAAAAACCACACTTCTCAGAGAGTGTTGTACCCTGAGGGACAGGGAAATACTTGATTCTACCACAATTCCTAGAACGACTAGCCTGGCTATTGACCACCTGCAGGTGGAAGGCAGGATGCTTTTGCTATAGAAAAAGGAAATAAATGACAAGAAACCATAACAGGGGGACCGCATCAAGACATCAATAACAGGAAATAGTACAATTTTCATAAGTGCTATGACAGAGAAACTTTGCAGAATATATATCTCAGAAACTTTCTGCGTAGTTGATTCCATAAAAATCCTAGGCCAGCCCTTTTAAGAAAACCAGGAATAAAGATTGACAAGGGTCTTCAAAATAGCTGGACCGAGTCTTCTTTTATTATACTCTTAGTTCAGAGAGTTATGTACTTGAATTAAAGTCATAATTCTTAAGATGTCCCCAGGAGCTGGTGTAATCTTACCCCCATCTATACCTCCAGCCTCACAGCCTCTACATTTAATGCTGTAAGCTGTAGACACACTGACCAAAATGTTTCCAACATGAACTAACATCTCACAACTCAGGGCCTTCATACATCCTGCTGCTGAGATTTGTGACCCCTAATTATTTTCCAAGAATATCTTAGTGTCCCTTAGGTCACAGACAACATGTCACTTCCTGGATGTCCAAACCCAAACAATTGCCCTGTAATTATCTCTCATTATATCCTTTAATTTTCCTTTCCCCCCGGCTATTATAAAAATATAATTGTGTGTGCAAATATCCCATGCCCATAGCCAGAGCAGAAACTCCACTGATGTAAGAAACTTTATATTTTCTATCATTTTACCCCCAGAACTTAGCAATGTGCCCAACAGATAATAAACTCTTAATAAACCTCCTGAAAAATTCAAGTATGTATTAATTAGAACAAATGATATCAGAAATAAACACTATAAAAAAGTTGATATTAATGCACTAAATATTTTACTGTATCAGTTTTTATTTTATTTTTATTTTTCTTCATTTTTGTTTGTATTTTTTCTTTTGTTTAAAGTATCACACATACTAAGGTGTGTATTCTATTTACTAGGGAATTTACTTTCTTTTGATATTTAAAATTATAAATGGATTTTTAAACTTCCCAATTATACAGTCATTTGTCATGAAGGCTATAAAGGTAAGTAGTACTATGACTTCAGGGACAAGTGTAAGATTCCATA
This sequence comes from Varecia variegata, assembly GCA_028533085.1. Lineage (NCBI taxonomy): Eukaryota > Metazoa > Chordata > Mammalia > Primates > Lemuridae > Varecia > Varecia variegata. The sequence continues at coordinate 17,611,906 of CM052436.1, forward strand.
CAGCTTTACAGATTTTAAATCTACTTAGTTGTACTACAGAACTGGTTTTGCCAGCAGTACATAAAAGAAAACGGAGGAGTAAGGTGGACTTTGGACTAAGAGAAAACCATTAAGGATTTTTGTTTTGTATTAATGTCTGTGTTCTCTTTTAGAGCTTTTGCTCAGTTTGGATTTCATTACGTTAAAATATAAAACTAACACACACTACAAAGATAACTTGCAATGCAAGTGCTTTATATTTTTTGAACCCTGAACAAGAATTTTAATTACTTCATATGTCTATTATTTATGATCATCTTTCTCATCGTCTGACACAAACAATTCTGATAAATTTAAGAAAATTTTGTTTTTGGAAAATCATTACATGATTTTTGTAATCATAAATATGCAGTATAATTGACCTCTTTATTAATATAAAATTAAAAACTTTTTTTTTATTCAAAACACTAACTTACCAGTTAATGCATTCATTTGCTAGGGCTGCCATTACAATGTACCACACACTGGGTGGCTAAAATAAAAAAATTCTGGCTCAGTGCTAGAGACTAGAAGTCTGAGATATCAGTAGGGTTAGTTTTTTCTGAAGGCAAGTCCTAAAGGGGCAAGCTTGCTGTTCCCCTGACTGCCTAACACGTGGCACTGAGTAGATGCCTAATACTTGTAGCAAGTGTACTTGTGTATACTTGTGTACTTGTAGCATGTGTACCGGGATATACGAAAGTGTGTATGTTGTGATTTACAATTCAAATGTCATTTTTGTGTTTTTATTATGGTGATTAAAATTAAAATTCTATGGTTATAACATTATGGATGGGGATGATGATTTCTATGTAATTAGAAAAAAACATAAAAACAAACAAACAAAAAATACCTTTTGAAATATTGCCATTAGTCAGCCTTTTGCAAATGGAGGTAATTTTATGTATAACCGATTGCTATCTTTCATCTTTGTTTGCATGTATATATACACTGATATTTAAAAACAAAACAAAACTTCCTACCTTTCAATACATTTTCATCACTTAAAGCAAAGTCCCCTTCCTTGCAAATTAAATGTTTAAACTTTACATTAAACCAGTTCTAAACAACTAAGAAATATATGAGTGATATTTCACTTTATCATTTAAGTGAGGAGAACTGGAATATATGGACTAAAGGTGGCTAGACAATCTATACTTTGTAAAGTTGGTTCTATCCTACCTTATCTATTATTGCTGATTTCCAAAATAGAAAACCCATGTGGTGGCAACCATTATTACATTGAAATACTAGTAATATCCCTGTAATATTAGGTGATTGAAAATTAGAACACTATAAATAATTATTTAAAGTTATCATGAATATTTAATAGCAGATTAACAGAATTAAATAAAATAGCAAGACAAACTCATATAAAGGATTGTAAATAGTCAGACCATTAAAACATATCTCCATGTCAAACCAAATTTATATTTTAAACATTTAATCAATTTCCACAACTATTTTATTTCTATTATTTTGTCAGAGCCCTAATTTCAAAAGAAGGAAAAGATCCAAAAAGAAGAAATTCTGTAATTCAAACTTAAGCAGTTTCTTTTGTTTAACTCATCATTTAACGGATTAATTAAAAGTTTCCATTCAGATTATTGATTGAGTGCTTCACTTTTTTAACATGGAAAGCTATATCATCTTAAACTCACATAAGAAAAGGATCATGTGATATTTTGCTACAGGCTACTATGTGTATTAATCAAATCAATATAACTGGGATATCCATCACCTCAGGAGTTTATCATTTCTTTGTGTTAGGAACATCCTAATTCCACTCCTTTAGTTATTTCAAAGTGTATCCTAACATCAATGATTATAGCCATTTTACTCTGTAAACATATACAACTATTATAGACCCATAATAATTAAAAATTTAAAAAAAAAAGATTTAAAATAGAAAGGAATCCTGAAAGTTTATCAAGGTTAATAACATAAAATGAACCTAAATCTAAATGGCCTGATTTTTTATCTTTAAAACAGGAACAAAAGAAAAACAGAACACCTGACAATAGAAAAAAAATGTGTTGAATGGTGGTTGTTTACAGCAGCCAATGTTAACAGTAATCCAGGCAACTCCCAGCAATACCTTGGAATGACAATAATACTATTTTCAAGAACACTTTCAAAGGGATTACGTAATATTTAATAAAATCTTCAACGCTCTTTTAGAATAGAAATATCAAAGAAGCTGCAGATGATGTAGATTGGTACTATTCAGCTATACACTTCAGACTACCTGCTAATGTCCACAGATGGTTTCCTTTCTATGAACAGGTACTCTGAACCTTCATTTCTTTTCAAACCTTATACTACCCTTACACCTTTCCACTCTGCACATTTATACCTTAGAGAGAGAGAGGAAAAAAAAAAAAAAAAAAGACGGCATCTGAGAAGCTACTTTACAGTGCAAACTTAATTTTAGGCCCATCTTCCTTTGGCTTCTTCCTTTCCTCTTGTCATTTTCAGTTGTGTGTCTATGGTCCAAGAATAATCTCTTTACCTAGGCCCTGTATGATTCGCCTTCCGTTCATGAGCATTCTCCATCAACCAAGTTTTCTTCACTTTACATCTTCCATTTCTTCTCCTCTGTTTGCTCTAAGGTTCATTACAATTTGCCACCAAACAGGTAAAAAAAAAAAACCCTTCCAAATAAGACCATATGCTTATGTAAATGTCTGTGTGTATGGATGTATACTACTCACACTCCCGTTAAGCTATGATTTTTGAAAAAGAAACATCTCATAATATCAATTTTGTCACTTTCTAATCTTGCTTAATAGGGTGTGATAAATTTAGACTCCATCATAATAGAGAATTTTAATTGTCATTCAGTATTATTAATGTTCCCATATGTCTTGAAAACTTGTTCCTATGATCACAAACAGGAAGTGATAATAAAAAAAAAAAAGAAAAAGAAAAAAAAAGCAGAAAAAAAAACAAACAAAAAAAAAGAAAACTTTTTCCTAATAATGTTTTGATTTCCAAAATTGTCTGTTTAAGACAAAATTTTAAATACCTGGATAGAAAAAAAGGGGGCCAATAATTCAATATACATCAACTGACTTTTTTTCTTCTCAACTGACTTTTTTCTTCAGATAAGATATTTTATAAAGTACCAAAATCTGGAGGATTTGGACTAAAAAAATACACAAACACATACACAGATGTGCTTATACATTAATAACATAATAAGTTTACATATTGTTGAACACTAGAATTGAAATTAATATGGTTTGATTATTGGTGACTATTTTCACAGATGGTATAATCAGTAATGCAGTACATTAAAATGCATCAAAATATTACTTTTAAACTGGACATTATGCATAAGAAATCCAATTAAATTTAGAAGCAGTGGAGTAAATACACTGTTATTAGTATAGCTAGAATAGCCGCTCATTTACAAATATATGTCAAGCATGCAAAAACATAATCCTCACCTTATTATTAGATTAGTTCAGACATGTGAATGGTATATTTCACATACTTAATTATAATTATACTAAGTCCATAGAGTTTGAATTTCCATATCTGAACAAACAGATTGCCAAAAATAACTGTTCTGACATTACAACCTTCTAACTTCTCTGGCAGAATTTCTCTATCTCAGCACTATTGACATTTTACAATGGATAATTCTTTGTTGAGAGTGAGGATGCTGTCTGTGCACATAGGATATTTAGCAGCTTCCTTGGTTTCTATCCACTTGATACTAGTAGCACCCCAGACACCAATGTGCAGTGTGGCAACCCAAAATATTTCCATATTCTGGGTAAGAAAACTTCCCGATTTAGAATGACTATTTTAAAGTTGACTGTTAATCTAAAATCAAAGAAGATAGTGTACAAAACTATTTTTAACTTGTCAATAAAATGGGGCTTGTAAGAGAAATGCTATGTAAAAGATAAAGGTCTAGATTAATACATACAGCAAGCTATTATTTCTGAACATAAAAAGGTTCTTAAGTTAAAATATTCCCTGAATAGTATGGTCATTTATCTCATTGTCCCCATTTATAAAACAAGTCTTGGCATATACAACTCAGCAGTCACAAAGTCTAGAGTAAGATATTAATGTTTTTAAATTAAGCTAACCAAAGTTGCATCATCTGCAGTTTTGAAATGCTGTATTTCTGTTGCATTATTTTCTTTCAATACTCTCACTCATTAATGTCCCCAAGTCTCTGACTTATGGAGCTTCAAAACTTGACTTTAAGAAGATCTGACTCCGGGTGTTGGGGGTGGGGGAGGGGACGGGTGTTTACCTACATGATGAGTGCGATGTGCACTGTTGGGGGAATGGACACCCTTGAGGCTCAGTCTCTGGGGGTTGGGAGGGGCATGGGCAATATACTTAACCAGAACGGTTGTACCCCCATAAGCTATAATAAAAAAAAACAAAATATTCTCTTCTGGATCAAGTGACATAGTATAAGGCTATTTCCTTGGCTTGGATCTGCCCTTCTCCCTGCCTTCATATATATTTCCCTTATATTTCAAATACTAGACATTGGATCAAAAATAAGGAAATTTACATCTTTAAGATACGTAAGATAAAGTAGGTACACTTCAAGTTTAAAATTAGCCAAACATGTGACATGGGTAGATGAAACAGCTAATAAAAACTGAAGTTGCTTTACAAAAAAAAATGTCTACTTCATATAAAATAAGAGACATATACTTACCTATGGTCAAGAAATATCTGGGATATTAAATTCACGTTTTGGGTGACATATTTTAAGCAACTATTAGAAACTTATGATCATAGATAGTCCTTCAAAGAAAGCACTAGAAAGTCTGAAAATAGTCTAATATAAATTAATATGGAAATATTCATATTGGTTATTTATACTAAATAATGCAATGAAGAATGGAAAAGCAAAAATGCAATGATGAATGAAAAAATGGTCTAACAGAGAAAACACTTTTTGTTTGTTGCTCCATGTAGAAATACATGCCCTGATGGATCAATGTAGAAATAAGATAATGAGATTTAAAAAAAAAGAAATAAAACAAAAATCCTGCATGAATTTAAATGTAAGGCTGCTTTCACAAATATCAGAACATATGGCAGATAAAACAACAGTGTTCCAAAACTCTTTAAATAGGTTTACATAGGTAAATCATATACTTGAGATAACATATATCTGACTCTGTATCCAATAATCACATTATTTTTTCTTGAGTGTACTGATATATGCTTGGTACTATCTTTAACACATATTAATATATATTTAATACATATAATGAATAAAACATTATTTTCTTTATTATAAAGTAGAGACATATTTAAAGTACCCCCAACATATTAAATATGAAACTAGTTTTATGTATTCACAAGTGCAATGAAATAACATCACACAGGCACACACACATGCACACATAAGAGCAAGTGGGTCCTAGTATTTATGAATTTAAACAACTGAAAGTGGGAACACACTACTTTTTTACATATTTTTGGTTTTCTTTTCTCTTTGGTTCTAAGTGTGGAAGATAGATTTTTTTTTTTTAAGGGAGATACTTAGGGACCACCTTGGTACATTTTTTTTGTTAAGCATATAGTCAGTCTACCCAGAGTTCCTGACCAATACTGATCCTTGGAGCAGATGGCTCTTGATAAAGTATAAGGCATTATGTTCAATTGTGTAGACGTCATTTTGATTGGGAGAAGGAAATCCTTAGAAGAAATTATTATATCATGTCCTTCTATTCCCAGTGGCTGAGGCTTGAAGGATACAAGTGTTGGAATCTTTATATGGGTTAGGTAAGGTTAATATCCAGGGGTTCTCATAAAAAAGGCCAGAGTTTGTGAAAACGGCTGTCAAAGGGCTCACAGGGAAAGAAAAGGGACCTCAGAAGAGTTTACAAGCAGAGGTGATTGATATCCAGTTTTAGTCAATGTTGTGATTACATTATACTATCTTCAGCCCTTAGGAAAGTCTTTTTTGACAACTTTAATGACAAGTCTTTAATGATAACTTCAAAAATGTTTTTGTTAAATGTAAGAATGACAGCTGCATAGAGAAGTTCCCAAGAAGATTAGTTGTGATCTGGGAGAAGTTACCAGTACACATCAGATGAAAGATGACAAGTAACATTCAGGAAAGATTTTTTTTTTATTTCAAAGTATTAAGGGAAAAAATAATTTTGGTATTTTGGTTACATGAATGGCTTTTGTAATGCTTAAGTCATGGTTAAAAGAGTTTCTGTCACAAAGATACTGTTTATTGTACTGGTTAGGTAGGTTTTCATACATTTCCTCATGCCTCCTCCCCATCAGGGTGGTTTCACTTGAGTTTTACTTCCCTCTATGTATATGTGTGCTCATCTGTTGATTACAATGTAGTACGCAGTGCATGTGGTGTTTGTTTTTCCATTCTTCAGATATTTCACTTAGGTTAACGGTATCCAGTTCCATCCAAATTGCTACAAAAGGTATTAAGTCATCCTTTTTTATGGCTGAGTAGTATTCCATAGTATACATATACTACATTTTGTTAATGTACTCATGAATTGCTAGGCACTTAGGTTGATTCCACATCACTGTCATTGTGAATTGTGCTGCAATAAACATTCGTGTGTATGTGTCCTTTTGAAAAAAATGTGTTCTTCTCCTTTGGGTAAATTCCCAGAAGTGGGAAATGTGTTCTTCTCCTTTGGGTAAATTCCCAGAAGTGGGATTGCTAAATCAAATGGTAGGTCTACTTTTAGTTCCTTGTGGAATCTTCATACTGTTTTCCATAGAAGTTGTACTAATTTGCAGTCCCACCAACAGTGTATAAGCATTTCTTTCTCTCTGCATCCATGCCAGCATCTATTGTTTTTGGACTTTTTAATAAAGGGTATTCTGACTGGAGTAAGGTGATACACAATTGTGATTTTAATTTGCATTTCCTGATGATTAGTGATATTGAGTATTTTTTCATAATTTTGTTGGCCATTTGTCTATCTTCTTTGAAAACCTCTGCTCATATATTTTGTCAACTTTTTAACAGGATTGTTTGATTTTTTTTCTCGCTGATTTGCTTGAGTTCTTCGCAGATTCTGGTTATCAGTCCTTTATTGGATGTATAGCTTGACCAAGTGGGCTTCCTCGCAGGGATGCAAGGATGGCTGGATGTATGTAAACCAATAAATGTGATTTACCACATTAACAGAAGCAAAAACAAAGATGATATGATTATCTCAAGAGAGGCAGAAAAAGCATTTGACAAAATTCAGAACCCTTTTTTTTTTTCAGCTTATTATGGGAGTACAAAAGTTCTGGTTAGATATATTGCCCATGTCCCTCCCATTCCCCCGTGTCTGAGCTTCAAGCGTGTCCATTCCTCAGACAGTGCACATCGCCTTCTTCCTGTAGGTAAATAACCATCCCCTCCCCGACTCCCATCCCCCCAAGTCAGAACTTCAAGCATGCCCATTCCCCAGACAGTGTGCATTGCACTCATCATGTAGGTATACACCCATCCCCTCCCCCCGCCCCCCACCTCTGTCCAATACATAATTGGTGCTATTCCCAAATGTGCACTTAGGTGATGATCAG
>CM052436.1:17619977-17687401 GCA_028533085.1 Varecia variegata
ATTTTTGTTGTTGCTGTGATTGCCTTAGGTGTCTTCTTCAAAAATTCTTTGCCTAGGCCAATGTCTTTAAGAGTCTTTCCTAAATTTTCTTCTAGGATTCTAATAGTTTCTTTCCTAAGGTTTAAGTCTGTTAACCACCGTGATTTACTCCTAAAATTGTATCAATAGTTTTCTGAAATTTTAATGCAAGTTTCCACACCATACTCAATTTTATTTTTAGAACATATTTCCATTAAGTCTCATCAAGTTGAATACTTTCTATTTTTTTTTTGTTTCATCAACACATCTATACATTTAGTCTGTATGAAATAAACAAGCAAAAAAACCTGTCTATTCATTTCTGTTGCTCATTAAACATCTGCTCATTAGCCACTTCCTGGTTAATGAATACTTTGAATCTAAATGGCATCCCATTAGCAAAACTAGTTTTGTTTTCAAGGGTAATTTTCTATTTTTCAAATAATTGCTATTTTAAAAAAATGTATTTAGCCAAAATTCACTTAATTATATCAATGAAATTACTGAAGAATTACAACTATTGTCTTAAATTCCTCAGTAAAAATAGAAATTTCCTTAAAGCATTTTCAAAAATAATCTTCATCATTAAAAGCAAACCTAATGAAATTATTTCACTATGAATGACATAGCTTCTTCTTTAACTTTTACAAACCAAGTGATAACACAAAATCCTTTATAAGAAAAAACATGAGTATTTCACAAAACAGCTGTAAAGATCTAGGCAGATTTTCTTATTCAAATGGCATTGAGCAAGTTGTAATATGTCCTAAAGGTAAATACTAATTTTATTTTCTTAGAGATTAATTAATAATAAAAGAGGCACATAAATTAGGGAGAAGAATATCACTCAAAAATACCACTTAGAGGAAAACTTTTCATTCTGACAAAATAATTATTAAACTTTCTTAGATCTCTGCTATTATTGTTTGATTTGGTGCTTGTTTTTCCTCATACTTTCTTTTTGGCAAGTAGCAGAAACTAGAGTTTAATTTCTTTCCTTTTGCTTATTCCTGTTTAGACATTATATCTTATTAAACTGGAAAAAGAACAGTAAGAATAAAGTTTATCTGAACTACAATATCAATGCAGACATGTAACTGAAAACGAAGCTACAAGTATATTTTGGTCCTGGCAAGAAAACCTGAACCAAAAGGTGAAGCAGAAAGAGTCAGGAATGAAATCCTGAATCTGTACAACAACAATCTGGAGTATGACAATAAGTGTTGTTTGGAAGAGTAAATAAAGGTTTTATTTGAAAAGGTATTCTAAGAAAAAAATTCTCTTAAGTCACATATGCATATACATACACACATATACACATACATACACATACACACACGTGTTTATATGGGGAAAATTTGAGATTTAAATGTTTGAATTTATAAACAGATAATCCAATAGTATTAGGAAGAAAATTTAGTCCTGGTCATGAGGGTCGCAAAGAATACCTTCAAATTATAGGAACCTCTTTTAAAGTTAAATATAACAACCACCCAAATATTATTCCCCTGCCATTTGCTCTACATTGAGATAGAATTTAAATATAGAAAGATAGTAAGAATAGTTTCCTTACTGTCAAGGAGTTTACAGTATCCTATTGAAGACAGACATATGTAACATGAGAGACCACTAGGCAGAAAACAATAGTAAAATCTATTGAGATCTAAGATTTTCTTAGAGTTTTACACATTATTAATTCATTTAGCCTGCATGTCCATCCTAGGAGTTAGCTATTTTTGTTATCATAAGCCATTTCCAGGCAAGCAAACAGAGCCCCCCAAAAGGTTAAGTAGCTTGCTGGAAGTTAGACAATCAGTAAGTGGTGCTATCAAAATTTGAACTCAGAAAATGTGGCTCTAGCAGTAGTAAAGATATATATATATATCTCTGATATAAATTTGCTATATATGGTACACCAGCTAGGTCAGAAACAATGGTCTTGAAAGAGCAAAACTTTTGCAGATAGATAAGAGAAAAAAAAAAACTGGCTAACTTCATGTGAAATATTTTATCACATTAAATTTAAGGAATTTGAGGGCTCAGATAATTATTTCTCATTTAAATAGATCTATTTTAATTTTGAAGGCAAGCCTATCTAATGACAGAAACATTGATTCATTAATTTCCCTAATATCTAGTTTCTACCAACTCTGAGGCATAGCTTGCATATCAACATTTGTGATATTAATTCACTTAGTATCCATAATCATTTCATAAGGCAAGTTTTACTACATCTATCTTACCAAAAGAAAAAAAAAAAAAAAAAAAAAACAGACTAAGAAACACTCTGATCCTATGATATTTCTCTCTCACCCTGTCCAGGTTTGTAGTCATATCATATAACTTTTAACAACAGATCAAGGTAACATCCACAATGGGGTGAAGTGTGCTTGAATTCCTTCAAAATCATCATTTGAAGATTATGTATTTTAAATGCAATATTGAAATATCAAATATCGCAGCAAAGGGGAACCATCTATTACAAAAACTGCTCTTGCTCCTCAAGATCCTCCACAGCCTTTGAAAGGAAGATCAACTCCTTAAAACATGAATCTGCAATAAGATCATATTTTTAAAGATCATATATATAAAATAATAACCTTAAAAAACATTGACTGAAATTCATATTTTGTTTTTTTTTTGGTGTATAGAAATATATTTTTTTATTTCAGGATATTATGAGGGTACAAACATTTTGGTTACATTTTATGTCTTTGCCTCACACAAGCGAGGATTAGAGGCGTGCCCTTGAAATTCATATTTTGGTAGGCAAAAAATATATTGGAATGTTTTGCTGTGACCTTTCCCCTTTCCCATTAATTAATAAACTCTCTCTCTCTCTCTCTCTCTCTGTCACATACACACTCATACACACACACATAAAGTCTTCAAATACATATCTGAAAAGAAAAAACCATTTCTATGGCAAAAATGATCGAAGTATCAATTATAAAAATACTTGATTGGGTGGTTCCAGTAAAGCTTGTTTTAAATTTCATAATCCACATATTTTGGATTGCTTTAATCTTTCAAAGGTTTGCATACATACTTTGCCTTTTAAATGAAAACATAATTTGATACATTATCTAATAAAAATACAAATTACTAACATTGTATCCAATATTGTTTCTTCAAAACAATTTATTTTGCCTTTAAAACAAAAGCTACTTCCTAGGTACCAGATGTGCTGCTATCCAATTTATACGTTATCTCATTTAATTCTCAAAATAACCCCACGAGATAGAGATTATACAATCATTGTTAACTTAAACATGATTAAATTACTTATCTTAGATTCTACCCTGTTACTGGAATTTTGTATTAGTTTTACTGAGCTCAGAGCTCTGGTTCTAAGCTAGTGAGCTATATCTCCTATACAAATTCAATTACTGTGTTTGTGATAATGGCATGGACTTTAACAGAAAGACCTTTGTACAGGGCATGGGGCAGAGAAAGGAATAATCATTTACCCTAAATCCTATGCTGGCTTGATATGTAAATATTTACCCAGATATAATTAACACATGTAAATTAGTTAAAATTTGATATTTTAAAAAGAATGCCTCCCATTTCATTAGTCTAATAATGTAAGAAACATAAATGCCTGGGTAAGTTATATTGATAGTACATGTTACAATAAAATTGAATAATGATATTGATATCTAGATTCCAGACATTTTCTTTTGTTTTTCTTGCTTTCTCATAAAACTTTCAAACAGACAAAATACAGTAATGTGTTCTCTGAGATAAGTAAGTTATATTGTAATTTAAACCTATTAACAAAGGATAGTTCTTGCAGAAATTAAGATTTTTAAGCTTGCATTCCATTTATCTAGCCAACCCAATTTTTCATTACTTTTGAAACTCTAGTCTGTTTCAGGTGCCTAACATCAACCCTGCCTAACAGATGCTATGGGAAATAAAAGGTCAAAAGGGAATAATTCATTTTTAGTTGATGACATTTCTCATTTGTAGATGACAAAATTGAAGCTCAAAGAATTTGAAAAGAAGAATCCCTGAGATTTTGCATAACATTTACTTCTAAATTTAGAAAGATGGGTCTTCTCTGTTAATTTCTAAAATTATAAAGTGATCACTCCAGAAAGCAAGGAACAATGTCTATTTATCCCACAGAACAGTCTATTAGAAATAGAGTCAGACTGACTAAACTGTAAACATCTTCCAAATTTTATATTCTTAATTCTGTTTAGATAGCAAATTCTCTGCCCTTTATATGTTATTGTCTGAGAAAAAATATAGAAATATGTTAGAAAGGGTTCTACTGTGCTTAAAATTAACTAAAGTTGGCATGTCATGTAAACTGTTACTAATCGATTATTCTGTCCATATTTCTGCATCTTACACACAAGGTAAGCTTCTGTTCAATGCTGGGCTCAAATTCTGATATGTCAGGTATATAGAATTACCCTTATTAGTTCCCAATCTTCTAGGCCAAATACACACAGAGACACACACATTCCTTTCCCTCTCCCTCTCCCTTTTCCTCTCCCTCTCTCATGCTAAACAATATATTCTGAAGTCTTTCCCAGGAGCAAAGTCAAGTTCGCAAACCTATAGTTTGCTGCATCTACTTTGTGAAAAAGCTCAAAACAACCCCATCCTTAAAACAACATTATTACTATTCTTCTTTAGCTACTTCAAAGATTGCATATTAACATGTTCTCACTCAGGTTCAGACATTACTCTATGATATAATCTGTTGGAATAAGGAAACTGAGGAGCATTTACAAGAGGTAATTGTTTAAAGACTTCTCACTTAACTCCACTTTCAGTGCTCCTGTATCATCTCTTTGGAAAATCATCCTCAACAAAGTCACAGAGAAGTGTATATCCATTTTCTTTCTGTCATCAGCTAACCCTACAGTTGTTTTATTCAAAACCACCTACATACAGTTATTGAATGACAAAATCTGTTCAGAAAGCACCATGACTTCCCTAAGTGCCTTTTTATTGTTGTCAACACTTTCCAAAAGCCTCAGCTTATTCTTGGCTATAACAATTTTGTAATATTCTTATAGAGAAATGACCTAATTTTGTAGTCTTCATTGGTTCTGTTTTTGTTACAGTTCTTTGTAAATGAGTCTACCAGACAACCCCTTTTCAATTGATAACTTTCTTTTCTTTGTGTTTTTGCTTTGTTGTTGTTGTTTTTCATAGTCCTTTGTTTCTTCTTTTTCTAAAAATTATTTTCAATGAACATAATAATTGTACCTATATGTGGGGTTCCCAGTGATATTTTGATACATGTGTATCAATGTGTATATAATGTGTAATGATCATATCAGGGCAATTTGCATATCCATCACCACAAACATTTATCATTTCTTTGTATTGGGAACATTCAAAATCCTCTATTTGAAAATCTACAGTAAATTCTCATTAATTATAGGCATCTTACAGTGCTATAGAATACTATAATGAATTCCTTTTATCTAGCTGTAATTTTTAATCTATTAACCAATCTCCCTATAACCCCTTCCCCCATCCACTTCCCATTCTCTAATAACCACAATTCTATGCTCTAGTTCTATGGGATCAACTTTTTTAGCTTTCACATATGAGTGAGAACACGCAGTATTTATCTTCTGTGCCTGGCTTACTTAATGTAATGTTCTCCAGGCTTATCCATGTTGCCATGAATGACAGGATTTCATTCTTTGTTATGGCAGAATAGCATTTCAGCCATATTTCTTAATCCATTCATCTGTTGATGGACACGTAGATTGATTCCATATCTTTCTGAGTACTTACTATAGAATATTGCACTATCTCTATAGTGGATGTTTCCATTGGTTTAATACTGTAATACAAAACATTATAGTAAGACTGAAAAAGATATATATATTTACACACACACACACACACACACACACACATATATAAGTAATGGTGCATTCAGTCAGAAAGAGACAGAGAGAAAAAAATGAATAGGATGCTAAAATGAAAACTGGTAGTGATGAGTCAGTTGTGTAATTATAAAAAAGTGAGTTAAATACTTTCTCTAGGCCAGAGCTTAGCAAGTCTTCACTACTGAAAAGGCATAAGTATCTTCAAGGGGAAAATGAAGATTCATATAAGATATCCTCTACAGTTCTTCCCCCCTTTCTAAAATTCTATAATTCTATAAAAATGTACATGCCTGGCAGCTGTTAGCTTGGTAAGAGGAGTAAATAACTCTGTGGCATGACAGAAATTAAAATGGAGGACTGTAGAGAGAATTATGATGTGCTAGCAAAGGTTGCCCTTAACAGTAATAACTGGCAATGTGTATCCTCCTCACTGGTATGAAATATCTGCAGCTACTCATCACAGAGTCTCCTCTCTGGGAAGCTGTCAGAATAAAAAACACTCCTAACTGTTTTGAAATATAATAACTCTAGTTAATATGCTTTCCTGATCTGACAAGTGCTGATTTATGATGTTAACCGAGGATTAGGTATCAACAAGCAATCCTAACATTTACTGATGCACTTGAGAGAGAATCTCATAAGTGACCCTCTGGCAACTTCAGTGATTTGCATACGTCTGTGGCAAAAAAGTTATGAGATTGCTGGAAAAATGTTCTCATTTTAATTTTTAATGTTTTCACAATCATTTTGATTATTCAAATATTAACTTAAAATATGCACACATTGGAATACAGCTCTGATTTTTTCTGAAGTTATGGGTTTTTTTGATACAAATATCTGTACATATTTATGGAGTGCATGTGATATTTTGTTACATGTGAAGACTGTGTAGTGATCAAGTCAGGGTATTTGGGGTGTCCATCACCTTTAGTATGTATCATTCTATGTATTGGTAACATTTCAAGTCCTCGTTCTCATTTTTATATATACAATACATTGCTGTTAATGTCACCCTACTCTGTGTTGAACATTAGAACTTTTTTCTCATACCCAGATGTTTGTACCCCTTAACCAACTTCTCTTTATGCCCAGACCATTCACACACCCTTTGCAGTCTCTAGTACCTATGTTTCTATTCTCTACCTCCATGAGGCCAACTTTTTTAGCTTCCCCATGAATCCCTCTGAAAAAGACATCCCTTATTAATCCACTACAGTGAAAGAATAAGTTTATAAAAAAATCACCTCTTACAGCTACCTTCTTAATTAAAGTGTCATAAATTATAAAGAACAAGTGAGAGAAACATATTTCTTTATGTAGATTATTAATCAAATAAAATACCCTGATACCTATAGACCTTAGTTTCTCTAAGAAACATATCCTTTTAGCATTATTGTTGGAAATGTGATTCATCTGGTTAAGATTCTAAGATGATATGTATAGACAGAATGTATTTCTATAGAAGAAGGAGGTTCTGCCATGTCAGGGTGTTCCTTATTCAGAGCTACCCTAATTGAAACCTGGGAAGCATGAAGACTGATTTTGCATTCAGCCTACAGTCAAATGCTATTACATAAATCATTATATTTCAAGAGTGACAGTACAAAGTCAGGATTTGCATTTTCTGAGTAACAAGTAATGTATAGGTGTTTTTTTCCCTCTTTCAAAAAAATCATTTTTAAAATATCTACTTAACTCTGCATTTTCTTTTATATACAAAAAATTAAGATGAAATAATATTTTAAAAAATCGATATGATTCTTTTTTGGGAGAAATTACTAACTGAACACAATTCTTAGCATCTCTATTGGACTGCTTCTCACTCTCTGAATTCTCAATAAAAATCAGCCTTGTCAGCTATTAAAATAAATTTGGATCATGCCAATTGATAATTTAACAGTAGCAGCAGAAAAATTCCCAAGAGAACTGGGAACAGAAGCACCTCAAAATAAACTATGAATTATGGCTAGAATAAAAGAAAGATCTTCTCTAATACCTTTTTCTCCCATTTTTCATAACCTTATGAACAAAGCAGAGTAATTAATTTAATAAGATATTTCAAGACAAAATGATAATATCATTTGCCTTAATGTGTCTTCAAAATGGGCATCCTGCCTGTCAGGCAGAGAACTTTATGTTATCATAATATCAACACTATCAGAAATCAAATCGTTATACTCTTTGTCTTCCAATTTTAATCAAGTAAACAAAAAATATCAACTTCAAGCACGTAGTATATAAAGGAATTACATGTCAAAATGAATCAATCCATTCAAACAAACTTTTTTTTTCCTGCACCCATTCCACTTTTAGGTTTGAATATTTAATTGACAAATGTGAATTCCATTAATACCTCCATAGTTTGCTGTTATGCTTTGGTTTACGGTAATCACAAAGCTTTAACAACTGGGCTGCAAATAAACAAATTAGTGCTTATCTGTAGTGTCTCACTGAACATATAGCTTAACACAAAGCCTAAAAATATGATTAATGCCTGGCATTTCTTATTATCAAGAATTATATCAAACTGAAACAACTTTAAGTGAATAATCAGTTCTAAATCATTCAGTCTTTCTCATTTTGAAGAGTTTAAACATGATTCATAATTTCATTTGTCTTCTTAGAAATTCTTAACTGGCTTAGTTTTTAGTAGAATAACAACATGCAATACAACAGGAAAACATGGACTATCACTGGTATGAAATTATATTTTATAATCAATATCATTCAATAGGTAAGAAAGATGAACATTTTTTGATACCATTATCTATAGTCACTTATCAATAAAAGAAAAAAACAAACAAACAAAAAACTCCTCTCAAAATATACTTCTTTCACATATTTTGAAATGGTTATTCAGAGGGCCTGCAGACAGGAATATCTCTGAAAAGCTGCTTTTTGAGGAGATTTGCTTCTGTAGAGAAAAACCTACAATAGTGAAATAAACAGCCAGGCTTTCTCTGGGTCCCCCTCTATTGTCTGGATCTAGGGAAGATTAACTCAAACTCAGGCTCCTATCTATTTTTTCTGAAAGCAGCTGCTAGATTACCTGAGATATTTTGATCTGCATAACAGGGAAACCTTTGCTTCATATACTTTTCTCTCTCCATTGTCCAATAACCCGTGATGCCACCTCCCCCAGAACCCAGAGAAACTTGGTTCCAGGCCACTGTTCTTTGGGCTTATTCATTTTGCCTGAACATCATTTATTCCTAAAGTCCCCCAGTCTCCCCTCTCCCCAAGGAACAGGATATTTAAGCATCAACCATTTAGCCCTCCTTTGAGTCTTTGCATTTTGCATGACTCTCATGACCACATACATGTGAATAAATATGTATGTCTTTTTTCCTGTTGGTTTATCTATTATCAGTTTCATATACTCATATTATCAAAACCTCTGGGGAAATTTAAACTTCCCTACAGTTTTGGCATCATAAGAGCTAGTAAAAGACTTTTGTTTAACTTTGAGTAAACTGCAGAAAAAAAAAGGGGGGGGGGAAGAGAAACAGATTTTGTATGTCTCAGCTGTCTTTATTAGGTCTTTATTAGAAAATGAATCTCCTCTCTATCAAAGAGTAAAAGATTATGTGTCTTTCAATTATCATTTTGCCTAAATAAATCACTATTATTTCACAGTGACCTGTGATCCCATTTTGATTAAGTGTTTCAAACATTTGACACATTTGACATGCTTCCCAAAATCAAATTTAAAATTCTAAGTTTTTTTGACTTCAAACTAACTTTGAGGTGTTACAAAAGACCCTTGAAGAAACCAAACCAGAGAGAAAAAACAGGCATATTTGATATATTTGATATGTTAAATAATATGGGATGCATTGTCAAAAAGATGTTTAATCTTCTTTGAGTTATCTTTGTATGACTAGGTTATTAATATGTGTTCCTAAATTGTATGAGATCCTTAAAAATCTGTATGTTACATTGTTGTAGGACACAGAAAATAACCAAATTTCTTTGTCAACTGTCTTTAGCAATGGCAATTTTAAGTTTTATTATCTACAATAAATTGCTCTATACCGATGCTTTTTTCCCTAAAAGCTCTTTTCAAATCCTAAAGTGTTTCTTCAATGAGGTTTATGGAAAAGACTACACCAATACTCTCAAATACAGGTTAAGGACAAATTTTAGATTATAAAATTGGACTGCATAAGAATTTCAGGAACTCCAATAGAAAAAAACTACACTTACAAAATCACTAACCTAACACCAAGCAGAAAAGAATTAATAGCATGAGACTGAACTTATGCAGAACTAAAATTATTTTATGACTTTTTCTTTGAAACATCACTGATTCATTTTATGTTTTGCTTTCCAGAGTTAAAATAACTTTTTCTTTTAAGCTATTTATAGCTTACAGCCATTAAGTATGATTTTGTGAACAAAATTCAAACATTTACCTTTCTCTTTACCTGATCCCTCCAGAATTTAGAAACCATCTATGAGTATTCTTAGTTTATGGCAACACAGTTATTTGCATAATTTTGATAGAATCTGTTTTCTTCAGTAATAGGACACAACTGGAGACACTGGTTATTTTATTAATACCAAGGCTTTGAGTGGAAGGCTGTATTTTCAGATATATCCAGACTGCTTTGAGGGATTGAGGTTAACTTATGGAGCCAATAAAAAGCCCTTGGAAAGGCTAGCCTGTTACTTTCTCACAGGTGTAAGAACTTCAAGATATGTTGGGGAACTTGAGAAGAGAGGAATTCACCAAAACCATACAGGTATTATACACAAGTTGGAGGGCAAGGAAAATTCTCTGCTTGGCTTTCTACCTAGAGATGCTTTTAAAAGTTCAATCTCGGCCGGGTGTGGTGGCTCACGCCTGTAATCCTAGCACTTGGGAGGCCGAGGCGGGCGGATCGTTTGAGCTCAGGAGTTCGAGACCAGCCTGAGCAAGACTGAGACTCCGTCTCTACTGAAAATAGAAAGAAATTAATTGGCCAACTAAAAATATATATATAGAAAAAATTAGCCGGACGTGGTGGTGCATGCCTGTAGTCCCAGCTACTCGGGAGGCTGAGGCAGGAGGATCACTTAAGCCCAGGAGTTTGAGGTTGCTGTGAGCTAGGCTGACGCCACGGCACTCACTCTAGCCCGGGCAACAGAGTGAGACTCTGTCTCAAAAAAAATAAAATAAAATAAAAGTCCAATCTCAAATTTCTTATGAAAAGTTCCAGTAAACCCAACTTAAAAAGAATCTATATGATAAAGCATTATTCTTACTGCACTTTATGCAAAAAATCAGGCCAAACTAATTAAAATAAACTTGTTTTATGAACAAATTGGCTATAATTTTTTTGGTAGAAATGCGGACTGCAGAGAAACATTATATTTCAGAAGTAAACTATAATGCATTTTAGCCTTGTCCATTGTTTTTGAGTTTTTTTGTTTTTTGTTTTTTTTTTTTTTGGACTAAATCCTTACTTTTAAGGTCCCTCCAATATCTGTTAGTCTCCAAACTAATATTTGAAATTTATCTCCCATTTTTCTGACTTAAAAATCATTAGAAATTAAAACTGTGCTTTTCTTGGAGGCCTATGAACTGAAGGTGTACAATATGATATCAACTTCCAGGGAAATCACTGCAGCAAATTATATATAAACAGCCTTCATGCCTGTTGATATATGGACTGCAGAGAAAGTTCACTGGAACACCTGATTCAAACTGCAGTCTAGAAAAATCTGTCAGATTTTCATTGCCTGCCTACTTCAACTGAAGATGCCTCAGAGACTCTAGAAAAACTGGCTTGAAAACTACTCCAGACATTAACCTTTGTTTTTTCCTTTTGTTTCCATAAAAGGAAAAAAAAAACCCTCTTACTAGATACCTGTATGCTTACAGCATATAGAGTTGACTACAGCATACAGAAGCCTAACTTTGATGGAAGGCCATCTACAAGGCCAACCCCTAGAATGGGACACAGCTGTTTAACCAAACTGACCTGTTCTCAGGACAAAGAAAAGATAAAGGAAGATAGAAAGCAGTGTATTCAAATTTGTTTTCTTTTTTTTCTTCCTTACTTGTTCCAAATCTTTGTTTTCTCCCCTTTTGCCTATCTCTTATCTCACAATATGTGGAACTTTCTGAAAATAAAGTTTAAAATGGGATACTAAAGAAAACCAAAAAATATTTAACCTCAAAATATGCTTTTTGACATTTTTTGAGATGGCTATTTAGAAAGCCTGCAGACAGGAACAGTACTGAAAAACTGCCTTTTATGGAGGAGATTTGAGTCTGTATAGAAAAACCTATATTAGTAACATAAACAGCCAAGCTTTCTATGAGGCCCCTCTTTTATATGGACCTAGGAAAGATTAACTCAACCTAAGGATATCATCTATTCTTTCTGAAAGCAGCTTCTAGATTGCCTAAGATATTTTCATCTGCATAACAGGACATATGCTTGGTATGCTTTCATTTCACTGCTTCATAACCTATGATGCCATCTCCCCCAGAGCCCAGAGAAACTTAGTGGTGGTTCTTGGGGCAAATACATTTCCCATGAAAATCGCTCTCCCTCATCGCTGCTCTCCCTAGTGAAGAAGACATTTCAGCATCCACCATCTGGCCCGCCTTTGAGCTTTCATATTTTATATGATCCCCATGCCCATATGCATGTTAATAAATTTGTATGCCTTTTTTTCTTGTTAATCTATTAACATTTTGTTTTATAGTCTCAAATTATCAAAGCTTCAGGGGATAAATTTAAACTTTCCTACACCAATTTATTGTCCCATGTGCCTGAAAACAATATGGTACACATTATAAATCTTGTATAAAAACCAAGAAACCATGTGCTGTTCAGAATTAAACCTACTACCAGAAAAAAAAAAACAGTATATTATTTTGCCAAGGTGTAATAAATTTCTAAATATGTTTTATGAAAAAGAGGGATTGAGATCATATAAAACTACTTATGACCTTGTTCCTAGCTACTAACAACCATTAATTTACCTTATGAAATAAGATAATAATTGTGTCTCTGACTATTCTATTGTTTGGGTAAATTGGTACTTGAAATAACATTTTCTGATAGTGTCATAATGCACTGTAATTATATTCTTAAAAAAAACACTAAGAGCTAATCCCTATTTTAGAACTAAGGCAAAATGAAGAATTTAGAAGTGAAATATTGAGAGATTTATTTTGATTTGCTGTAGTCAACACATATTTTTCTTTTCAAACAAATGTAATGTAGACATTAGTATTACTTTGCTGATGGTGCTTCTGGCAATTACAATAACATTTGCTGGTGCTAATGCACAGCCACCCTGTAATTTATAGACTAATGCCAGTGGTGTCTGGAAGAAAGAATCATAGAGACTTATTAGCCCACATCACAAGCAAAATCTCATAGCAAACTTTAAATTTTAAAAATAGCCATTTTATATATTAGGCTTAAGAAAATACAACTTATAATTTAATTTACTTACGGAATAATAAATAAAAATATATTTAACTGCTTTAGCTTTATTTCCATTTCCATCATCACTGCTATAATGTGCTGCCACTAGGTAGAGATCCTTTCTTTAGGAAATATTCATGGAGTTACAATAGAATAGATTTTTTAAAATAAATTAATTTAAAAGGATCAACAACAGCTAAATATTTTCTTTAATTTGTATGTTCACCATTACATCAATATGACATCACAAATGGTGACTGATAATCTTTGGTTAGATTATAAATGTCTTATTAACACTAACATTTATCAAGCCAAATTTGCCTTGGTGTTCCTCTATAAAGCATGCTTTGTTAAGATCTCTGTATGAGGACTATAAAAGCAAAACCCCAAAACCCCCAAAATCTACCTGTATCATAGAAATAATATGACAACATTCAAAGTGTACCGTTACAAATAAAGATAAAGAAAGTGTGTGTGTGTGTGTGTGTGTGTGTGTGTTTGCATGTTTGTCTCAGAAAGAGAAAGGGAGGGAGTGAAGGAGGAAGGGAGAAAGGGAAAGAGAGAAAGAGAGCGAAAACTCATTTAATAAATGTTAAAGAAAAAATGTTTATTTAACTTAGCAAAGGCTTTTATCAGGACATTAAATATGTCTCTAGTTTGCTTGCCAAATCCAATGCCCACCATCGCCTACTTGCATACTGAAGACCTACTTTAGAATTTCATAAGATATAGGTTTCCTTTTCTGAAATCATGATGGTCTAGATCACACCGACAGACAACTATTATTGCCAATTACTATATATACAAATGAACCTGCATAAGTAGGAAAATCAGAAGGCTAAGGGGGCATTTATCTTGGTCTTCGATTTGGGAGGTGGTTTGACACAGATGCAACCACTTTAGAGCAAAGTCAAGTGAACCAGGTAGCCCACAAAGCTCTGCTACTCATTAGTTGTGTGACCCTGATGAATTACTAAAACTCTCCATGTCGGATGATGGCATT
This sequence comes from Varecia variegata, assembly GCA_028533085.1. Classification (NCBI taxonomy): domain Eukaryota; kingdom Metazoa; phylum Chordata; class Mammalia; order Primates; family Lemuridae; genus Varecia; species Varecia variegata. The sequence goes on from CM052436.1 coordinate 17,634,299, forward strand.
TTAAAAATTAGGATTAATACACTGTGTGGTCTCTATGACTATTACAGCAGGTTATAAAACAACTCAATATAAAATGGCAATATTGAAATTAAAAATATTATAAAAAATAAACAGTAAAACTAACAATACAAGTTAGTTACCAGACCTCAACAAAAATAATGTTTGATAAAGCACTTTTAAAAGCCTCAGTTCTATTGCCTGAAAGATTATTACAAAATCAAAGGGGAACACAGATTAAATTTTTTTTTTCAAAAATAATAAAGTGCTATGCAGTTAAAATATATCATAATGTAAATTATTTCTCATGTTACAGAAAATTAAACATCGAAGATGAAAACCTTTCTACATTCACCTTAGTTCTTGCCATTATCTTTTCTCTGGATTGTTAAATTCATAACTATATTAATATTTACCAATGTAATTATTGTAATAAATTCCTTGCTGTACAATTTATGCAGCTTTTAAAGTCCACTATGTCTTTTATTTCTGCATTATTTAATTTTTTAAGAAAGGTTAGTTGTTGTGTTTAAATGCTGTTACTATTTGTCTGAATAATCAATTAACAGTTAATCATTCCTTTACAGCTCTTCACAAAGGAGAGTAGAAATACATTCTCCAATTTATCTCCCTTAACACAATTCATCCTAAGATGCACTGTCAAAAGTCAGTTAGTACAATACGCGTGTATTAGGCAGACTCCCCTGAAGACGCTCACTTCTAAATCCCTGGAACCTGTGAATGTTGCCCAACATGGCAAAAGAGATTTTGCAGAAGTGATTAAGATAAGAATCTTGATATGAAGAGCTTATCTCGAGTCATCTGTTGAGCCTTTATAAAAATAAATGAGGATCTTTATAAATATAAAAGGAAGGCAGGTCATTCGGATGGAGATGTGATAACAGAAAAGGAGAAAGAGACTGAGAGAGAAGGGCCGGCTGCAGGAAAGATGGATTTGAAGATTCAACACTGCTGGCTTGGAAGGTGGAGGAAGGAGCCATGAGCCAAGGAATGCAGGTGGCCTTTAAGAGCTGGAAAGGCAAGAATATGGATTCTCAAGTAGAGTCTCATAAAAAGAACACTGAACTACTGACACCTTGATGTTAGACCAGTAAGACTTCCAACCTCCAGAACAGTAAGACAATAAACTTGTATTGTTTAAGGCACTAAAGTAGTGGTAGTTTGTTCCAGTTGGACATGCCTTTTGAAGTCAGGCTACCTTGTGTTAAAATTTAGATGAGTCGCTTAAAGTCTGTAAAATGTGTTTAGTATATCTTATAAAATTATGTTTAGACTAAAGGGAGATAATATATGTCTAATGCTCAGCAATGTGTTTGGCATAGTAAATATTCAAGAAACATGACCATATTTTCATAGATCTATTCCTAAACATACAATATTTCTTTCTCTCCCCATTATTGTGAGTGGCAAGAAATGGAATGGCAGCTACAGCCATAGGTACAGAATAAGGGCTGTGTGGAGTCATCAGAAATGGATTTTGAAAAGCAGACAATCATGGTTTTTAAATTCTTGATTCTTCAGTTATCAATTTGAAAACATGAAACAAGTGATTCACCTTTTCTGAAACTTATTTTGGTAACTGGTAATTTATATAAAATAAACGTTCTTCATAGATTTGCTACTAGGGTTCATTCAAGGCATGTTACATAAAGTTGGGACACAGTGGGTATTGGGCACTGAATGTGAATTTTTTTATATCTCATTCTTACTTAGCCATAATGATTTGAATATCCTTGAAGCATGTAACACAAGTGAAGTACATTTATCTAGGTGAAGATAGGGAAGCCCAGAGGAACCAAGTTAATCCTGAATTTGAACCCTGGAATCTGTTTTCAAGACAAATGTTTGTTCCTTATAACACATTTGCCTGGAATATTAACCAATCATTCAAAAAATCATAGAAAACCAGGTAATAAGTGCTTTTGAATGTTGCTGACTTTCACCTCCCGCTAAAGAGAAGAGATTTTTAGACATTGAAATACTATGAATAATTATGTAATAAGATTTTTAACATACAATGTTTTGAATTATATCACCTTTACATAAAATTTATTGAAGATTTACATGAAAAGTGTAGGGCAGTTGAAACAGCAAATGTAATGCCAAGCAACGGTTTAGTTTATGAAGAGTATTATTTGTTTTCTAATTCTGAAAGCTAACACTATTGTTAAATATATATTAACTACAAATTTACTGTCCTAAGTTCCCTTGTCCCTACATTTCTCTCAAACTGACAACCTCAAAAGTTAATCACAGACATAGATTTGGCAGGGATCCCAGCACAGAAAAAAGGATGTATGGATTAAAACTACTTGGCATTCTAGTCACAAACAGCACACTAGCAACATGACAACCAAGAATTTTACATCAGAAAGAATCTATTGTTCTCTGAATTGCATTAAATGTTTGTGATTAAGTCAGAGTACACCTTGACCACTGTCACAGATATCATCTGAAAAATAAAACAATTAAGGTTTGGGGTCATGTAGGAAGTCAAATAGAAAAAGAAAAACATTTTAAATATCTCCGTAAAAGCAGACATATCCGTTAATGAGTTTATATATTGTTTAAACCAAAGATTGTGGAATTCTGTTTATGGGTTATAATATAACCTTGATACATAAGCTAAAACAGTTTACTCATTTCAGTGTAGTTCTAAGTCCACATTTCAAGTTAGCCTGAAAACAGTTGTATTTTCATTCAAAAAAATATTGTCAAAAATTAGTTTTTTCCATACTGAATTTTCATAATAAAAGCAAATTTGAAGACACATATGTATGAAAAACATGGATTGTATATCTATGATGGTAGTTTACATAATTCTTAAAATTTGATTATAAAATTAAATACTACCCCCACAAACGCACACTTGTTTTGTTGCCCTATACTTCAACAGAATGTTAAGTGTAATCAGGTAGATTCATATAAAAAGGCTAAGTTTTAGTTTTATACAATGATACTGGCATATTATAGATAAATCACATGTATGTCATTACTACAAAAATAAAAGAGGCTATCTGGGCATTGTGTGTACCAGTAAAACATTTCTGGCTTACATAATTCTGCATATTGCTTTGCAGTGTCTCATTTTAATTCAGTTAAGGTAGTCTATGCTGCAGTTTTCTGTCTGATTATTTGCAGGCTGCACACCAAAGTTTTCTGGCAGTAATGATGAGATGCTGAGAAGACTGAAGTAGAAGGACAACAACAAAGTGACCTCATATATGACCCAAAGTAATTTAGATTGAAGGTCTGTTTGTGAAATGTGAATTGCTGTTTGGTTTTCTCTCAAAAGAGCTGGTCAGGCCTCATTAAAGAATCTTATAAGTAAATATGTTTCACACAATATTAACTTTTGAATCGGATTATGATTTTAACATTTTTTTGTTCAAGAACAAGATGATTGGAATTGGGAGACTTACATCATTTCTAAAGAGAACCAAAACAACAAATTCAGTACATGTGAAAAATATCAAAATTGTAATGCAATTAACAAGCCAATAAGCATTTAAGAGATATTTTAGCAAAAACTCTGTTCACTCTTAAGACTTAAGAAATAGCCAAGTGCAGTGCTTCAATATCTGGGGAGGCCGAAGTGGGAGGCCAGGAGTTCCAGGGTGTAGTGAGCTATGATCATGCCACTGCATTCCAGCCTGGGTCACAGAGAGAGACCTTGTCTCAAAAAAAAAAAAAAAGGGAAAAGAAAAGAAATAAGAAAGAAATATAATTCAGAGGAAAGGGCATTGCAAAGGAATTGATTATTACATAGTTGGAATTCACTTTGATGTATTACTGGGAGAGATAATATATATCCAGGGAAATAATATATATAGTACATAATGGGCTCTGTAATTAAAAGGAAGTGTAGAGGGCTCAAATAATAAGTCCATGCTAAACATATGTAATGGGAACTCCTTGGATGTGTTAAAACAAATAAAAGTATTTTTATTCATAGTATTTCCTTTGAGATAAAACGTGCTTATAATTCAGTTACAGTCTCATATTTCACAACTGATGAAATCATTATAAATTGAAAGCACACTAGTCAAATAATATGATGAAATGATATATCAGTATTATTTCAGTTTACAAATTATTTCCATATTTGAGAGTTTGTTTATAATCAAAATATTGTATTGGAACAATCTGCTCAAGTGCCTTCTCTGAAGTAAACAAAGTTCCTTGAGGAAAAAGGCAATGTTTCATTTATCTCTGTGAATCAAATTAATATCATAATGCTTAGTATAATGACTTATAAACAGTTGATTCTCCAAAGATGTCTTAAAATTAATAAATACATAAATGAACTCACCTTATCTAGCAAAGGAAAATATAGATAAATTAATACTCCAGACTGCCTGGTCAATGAAAAAATGAGTACTGCCTGTAGTCAATTAAAAAATTAGAACTTGGTAAAAAAAAGGAGAAAGTTGTCATGGTTAAAAACCTTATGTAGGATTAAGAAAATTATGAAAATAAAAAATAGATATTTTCTCCTCAAAATTTATTAATAGACAAATAACATAGGAGTTAAGTGCACAGAAATATCAATGCAAGTCTTGTTATAGGATGGAATTTCTTAGGAATAGGGAAACTATGTGATGACCAGGAAATAGACTGAATTAGAAATTTTCAAGTAAGTTTTTGTAGGATACTCTTAAATATTCTTGAGTCTCAGAGAATTTTCTATTCTGAGCACTTAAACTTGAAAAGACTTTTATACCTTCTTATCTAACCTCTTTTTCTCAACGAAACTCTAGCTATTGCCAGATAACCATTGTTATATTCTCCTTTAACACAATGTTGGAAGATGGCCAGTCTTACCCTTGCTTAATTCCAAGGGTCATATCAGTCTCTCTCTTCACCACCATCACCATACCTCAATAAATCCATGTTACACTGGCACTTCCCAAGTTCACTCTTATCATTCTTATTAAACTTATTTCTTGCTTCTAACCTTTTAAATGACTCTAGATAGAATAAGGTTTAGGTCATTCTCCATCTGACTCTTGTTACCATTCACAATTCAATAAAAATCATTGATCATCCTTGAACTTGCTAAACTCTACCTTCACATCAATTGCCCAAAGGCATTATCAACTTACTCAACACTTTTCAGCCAAGACTTCACATATACTTGTAGATATAAGATCAGTTACTCTGGGTCCACTCTCTCACTCAAATACAGAATAGTTCGTATACCCAGTTCATTCACTATCTCCATCCTATCAACACTGCATTCTTTTGTCCAGGAAGTAGTGGCAGTTATTTTCATTAATTTTCTTTTAAAATACCTCCCCTTTATGAAAAAATGAACATTTATATAACAGAAAAAATTCCTGGGAAATAAAATATATTGGTTTGATTCAAAGTACAATTAACACATTTCTTCAGATTCAGTTAAGAATTGTCTTTAATAACATCGATTTCAGTATTTAAGAAGATAAAAGTTGAATTTCTACAACTAATCACAAAATATTAAAGAAACAGTGGGACAGACACTCAATACCTTGGGAATGCCCTCTCTTATATAGAGGGATCATCATCCCTGGGGAGACTGAATATCATTTAAAAATACTTCTAGTCTTTAATTTCTAAATCCTTTTCCCTTAGAATAAAAGACCACAGTGGGTATTAAGAAGAAAGAATGCAACCAATAATCTGGCACATTTAAAATAATTTTTAAAACCACATGAAATTCTGGCCTAAAAGGACTCATTTTTTTTCTTAGTATGAAATGTTTAAAGTATTTTTTTATTTAACTCAAAAAGTTGATCTAGGACCCAGCCACCCTATGTGCTAGCTGTGAATAACTGAACAAGTCACTTATCTTTTTAAGGGAATTTTTTCTTTGTATTTGTAAAATTGTGAAGTTGCATTAAAATATTTTGTATATCCTCCTTTTATAAATAAACATTTCAATTCCCTCTGTTTTTTCCAGGATTTCTTGGAAAACAAAAAACCTAAGCATCTCCTTTGCTCCATGGCAGAACTGCATGTGCAAAACAAGGTGTCTGCCCCCAGCGACAGTGGTATCACAAAAGAACTGATATCACTTACATGGTAGAACAAAACTGGTTGATTTTCTACTTCTTCCTGAGTCAGTGACTCATTTTCACTGTGTTGTTTCAATCAAATTGTCAGCACTTCGTGAACATCCATACACTCAAATAGCATTCACAGACTGATATCACATTTCCTCACTTATATGGAAATATCGTATATTCTTTGTGTTATTGCTTTGGGAATAGTGTATTATTATTGATGTTAGATGGTAAATCCCTTGAGAAAATGATCCAGAGTTTATACATCGTTTTATTACCCACAGGGCTCAGTGGCTGCACAAAGCAAGGATTTGACAAATAGGAATGAGGGAAGTTGAAGCCCAAATCCTCAAGTCATGTTTGTGAACATTGTTTTATTATATGTAATTGTAAATTACATTTTAATATCTTGCTTTAATGTAAAAAATATGGTATAACTGAAATATCTAAAGTATATAAACTAAACTATAAATGTTAATGCTCATTTCTTTATGATATATGAATGCATATTTCCATATAAAGTTATATATGTGTGTATATATATATATGCATATATATATATGAGTAAATTGTATTGCAGATAAATATAATCCACTATGCTCTAAGCTCTTTCCAAGCATTATTATTTGAAATGATACTATGAAAAAGTTTTTGGGAGACATCATCTAAAACCAGCATGGGAAACATCATCTATTAAGCTGTTTAACATTATCTAACTTGAATAATTGCACAATAAATTAATTTTAATCTTCTTTCTGGATAAATAGTATGGTCTCCTCATTTCATGATAAAATTTATTATACTAAATGCTATCTTATTTCTTTCTCAGAAATCTCAGAATTAAATGTAACTTTTAATAATGTGACATAGTAATTCAGATTTTTGAGCCATTATCTTTCATTTTCCCATGTTCTTATTTAGGTTTGAAGGAGTACTGTTGTATATTATGTCTTCCACAATGTAACCACACATACATTTCCATATTTGCAGACAATAAATCTTAATCTTAAAGTAAATTAAATATGTAGTACTATTTTATATAAAATCAAAGGCATTTTTAAAATGGATAATTTCTTCCACTCTAACTTTTGTTATGGTTTGATTATTACCATTTTGGTTATTTAATTATGGTATAATATATGTGCACATAAAATTACATGACATTCTCATCTTCTCCCTGTTAAAATTAAACTAAAAAGAGAGTATAGATTTTAACATTTCTTTTATCAAAGTGAAACATTATAAAAAACAATAAATTACTCAGAATTTGTTAATAATAATATTACATAAACACAAATAGACTACATATAAAAGAAATTATGTTAAAATATTTTGCATTTTTAAGAAATTTTATATATATATCATAATGTATTCTTTAGATAAAGATGGTAGTCAGAAAGAATCAACTTGGTTGTAAATATTAACTAATATAAGTCTTAGTAATAAACTAATTCAAATAGTGTGTATCGGGATGTTGCCATTTGAAAATCCATTTCATTTTTTATAGCTAAAATCGATATAAGTGTAGAACATTTAAAGCTAGGCAAGAATTGAAATAATTTAGTTAGACAGGACATGAAAATAATGAATAAAAGCATATACACAAAGATAATCTTTTAGGATTTTGACTATGACATTTACTTGCTATCTTCCCTGATAATTTATAAAAAAAGCTTATTGAGAAAAAGTTTTTTTTTATTAAATAGCCAATAAACTATTAACATACATAAAGAATAAAATACATATGAGTTTAATTTTTTAAGTATATATTTTCAAAGAACTTGGAGGAAACTTTCATTATCTCACTTTCATTTTCACCTAAACTGTTCTAATTAGATAAAAGTGTATGTTGATCTTTAAAGTCTTCAAAAGACTAAATGAATATTCCATACCATTTATCAGTATAATATACTCATAACAGCTATTACATCTATTTACTTTAAACAAAATTTCTTTTGTTACAATAGTCTCTTATTCTAAATATAAATAACAATAGGAGAGCATCATTCATTTGTCGTTTTTCAATAACTGTTTATAGAGCATCTACTATGTAAATTAAATAACATAAAATTTTTGTGGATAGGAAGCTTGTCTAGAAGACAAGATTAATAAAATTAATAAATAATAAATAAATAAAAACACTCTAAATAACCCAGGATTGTATGAGATTACATGGCAAAATGTGCAGTACTAATCCATGTTCTAGTAGTTTATGAGACACAGAGAAATGTGGTTTGAGATGACTAAGAAAGGTTTTAAAAATTAAGTAGGGATTAACTTGGATTTTATATATTAAACTGAGGTCAATGGAAAGAACTTAAAAATGCCAGCTTGTGTAAAGTCTAAAAAGCTACCTCTAGAAAATTATTCTGGAATTGCAAGTAGGGGATCAAACCAATCCTAGTTTTGTAAACATAAAGATCACTTTATTCAATTTTCTCTCCCTTTGTTTATTTCCATTTCTTTCTTATATGTCTACATGTTGAGTCTTTATTGCCCTACAGCTCTCTAAAATCTGTTCTTTCTGGCTTTCCACCCAGTGAACTGAGCCATCATTGCTTGGCAGGGACTGCAAAAGCCAAGAACCAAAAAGTCAGCATCAGCTTTGATTTGCAGATAGCACTTTTATATAAGAGCATGACAGAATGAATACCCTTGAATGCTAGGCTTTTAAAATCAAAATCCAGGCACCTGAAAGAAAGAGTGTTTTCTTAATAAGTGCCCCCTTTAAATACCAATAACTAAGGATTACAGAGTTCACAAAAAATGATCCATAGAAAAAGAATAATACATCTATTTCCAATTCCCTTAAAAGAGAAGAATGCAACAAATTGTTGGGAAGGATGAAAACAGGAGATTGCCAATTATCTCTTAGCGTACTACCTTTTCCTTTCTTGTGTTGTAATTTTGGTGGTGCATCAGAATGATTGGCTATGATAAGGTACAAAGAGAGAGAAGTCTACCTGGCTGCAGAAGGCCTTAGTTTCCTCCCTCACCTACATCTTTATTGGTGCTACTGCAATGTGCAAAAGATTTTAAAAAGTGTCCCTATAATACCCTTATTAGGATGAAAATATTAGAGGAAAATGCATTGTTACTGAGCCAGCTGGGGAAATTGCTATCAAAGTGGGAAACCCAGTAGCAAAGGTGATGGGAGAACTCCACCACGCAGTCATGGGGGAGAGACTGCTAAGCCTCGGAGCAAGACTGAGTCAGTGGGAGCTGAGGTGGAGCTTTTTTTCAGTACTGTGGAAACCACTGTGCCTTGACCATGCTGTGAAAACAGACCGTACGAAATGCCAGGAGTATAGACACCACCCAAAGCCAGGCAGAAACAAGATCTACACTTGAGTTAAGGATGAAGAGCAGTGGAGTAAAATACCATAGGCTTCCACCAGAACCTGGGTAACTGTCTGAGTAGGGCGATGGGAAGGAATAGGGAGAGTCCTTGAGAGTGGAGTGTAGCTCGGAGAGGGAAACTGAACTTCACACCAGATTCATGATTTAGACAGTTGGTCAAGTAATAAACTGAGTGATTATCCTCAATTCCACATTCTGCCTCAGTTAGGAAGCCCTGCACCAGGATGAAACACAGCTAACAAAGAGGACAGAAGCTCCTAGGTACTATAAAGGCCCCAAAAGCCAAATCTACCAGCTGCCACTTGCCCTTAACAAAGTGTGGGGAACGATACAGAATGTGCCGAATGGCAAAGTGGCACTGTAGCTTTCCAAAACTAATAATTCCCTCAAAATAAACATGCTGACATTTTACCCGAGCATTGTTTTTCACACATCCAAGTTTTCTTTGAAAGTTTTTCAAGGAAATTTGGTGAATAAATTATCAAAAATATGCAATTATAACTTGGCTCCAGAGAAGAAAGCTAGTATTAATTGAATACTATGTTGCCAGCACTATTATTATCCCCATTCTACAGATGAGAATATTAAGGAATATTCTTAATAAGAATAAGAAGTGAGTCACTTGCTCAAGATCTCACATCGAGTGAGTGGTGAGCGGGAGTTTAAGGTAAATCTATCAGATTTCAGACTCTGTGCTCTCAGCCATCATACAGCCTATGGCATAGGAAAAAATATCAAGGCTCAAATTTTGCATGCCCACAAACAAAAATAAAAACTTTTATAAGTAAAATTATCAAAAATGTTGTTTTGAAACAAAAATAATTAAAAAAGAAATTTAGATATTTAGGTATAAATAGAGATGTAGGCTTCACCACATGTGGAACAGAATTAGAAATAAAACACATTCATTGAATTGTTTGCTTATGATATAATTTGGGCCACAGGATCCAAATTTACTCACAGGAAACCATGACCAGCTTGTGCATGGGAAAGTGTTTCAGCCCAGCACTAAGCAGCCATTGGCCTCAATGCCTGGAACTGCCATGTGCTGGCACAAATCCATTTAGTACCCAACCGCTCAGCCAGAAGGCTGCAATGACCAGCCACGTGACGTGAATTCTGAGAATCTCAGAAACAATTTTGACTGGTGTCACCAATCCATAAGGAGTAAAAGAAAATCAAATAAATGTTTTAAAATGGAACCATTCAATACTGGTTTTTAAAAAAATGAAAGCTCCTCTCAAAATATTTTTCTTTCCATAAAACTGTAAACAAGCCAGTGGTAAAGTTAATAGAAACTACCAAATTTGAACACTCTTCTTTTGCTGCAAATAAGTACACTTAGTTGTCCTGAATACCTGCAAATATGGAAATGCCTTATAAGAAAAACAAAATCAACTTATCTCACAAAAGCTCTTTACACAAATCAATTTGTTCTCTGTCATCAGAAATGGAAGCAGATTATCTATTCAGTAATCCTCAAAAGGGACATGACAATCAACCACTGATATACAAGAGAATATGTATGGCTAGTTTTAGGATCCATTCCTTCTTGCTACAAATATGTTAAAAATTTTCAGCAGCTTTGTAACAAGAAATGTTATAATTCAGTTATGCAGTGCAATGCAAAAGAAGGGATAACACTGTTAGAAACTTAGCAGCCTTCATCTCTTTAATTATAAATTGAGAAAAATGAAACGGAGAATTCAAGCCTGTTCATGCAGTTCAATCACAGTTCCTGAGCTGGAACCAAGGCACTCATGTTCCAAACGCCGATTTTATCTATAGTCACTGAATATGTTTTGATGGAAAACATCATCAATTATGAATACTTGTTTGCTGGGAGTTTCTTTAAAAAATAAGGTAGGGGAGCTCTTTAGCTGTTCATTTTGTGTAACAGGGAGACAACAGTATTTGTAGTCTTGAGAAATTAAACATTGTCTAATTAGTCTTCAGTTATACAAAGCGTGAATAATAAGTCCAATGTTTTATAATGGAGTACATTTTCTTCTTCGAGGCAAAAATCAGCAAAGAACAAATCAAATAAAATATTCATGAATTTCAGTACTAATAAAAGTAATGAAATAAATATGGCAAACATTTTCATATAGCATAGTTTTCCAAAGTTCTCATATACATAGATTTAATATGTGTATATGTATATATGTATCTACACACATACACAAATATATATATTTACATATACACACACCTATATATACAACTACACACAAATACATATTTTACAAACAATTTTAATATATTTTACATAATATTTTACATATTTCACCATTTGGAAAAACACTGTTAGTGAGAGTATCTGGCAAAGAAAAGGGGAAAAAATAGCTATCTAAAAAGGAGAAATTAAATAACCCAAGTGACTATCAATACATGAGTGGATTAATAAAATGTGGTATATGTATACCATGGAGTATTACTCAGACATAAAAAAAATGGTTAACTAATACATCTTGTATTAACCTGCATGGAACTGGAGACCATTTTTCTAAGTGAAGTATCACAAGAATAGAAAAACAAACACCGCATGTACTCACCATTAAACTGGAACTAATCGATCAACACTTATGTGCACATTTGGAAATAACACTCATGGGAAATCAAACAGGAAGGGAGGAGGAGAGGATGGGTAATTTCACACCTAGCAGGTACAATGCACACTACATGGGTAATGGATGCACTTATAAGTTTGACTCAAACTGTGCAAAAGCAATTCATGTAACCAAAACGTGTGCACCCCCATGATATTCTGAAATAAAAAATAATAAGATAAATAATAAAAAATAAAACAGAAGGAGAAATTATAGAGCATGCACATAATTTCGTACACACGGTGCCTCAATCCCTGATTTTGTACTAATCTACCTTTTAATTCACTGTGCAGTTTCAGGAAGAAACTGCCAGAGGCGGGGAACTGGTGCAGCTCACAGCTTGTTCAAGGCCTGAACCCTGATTAGTTATGTACACATGATCACTCACATTTCAATATTTAATCTGCCTCCGTAGTCAATTTCAAATCAATACTCCTCATTTTCAGTTTCAATTTCTCCCTCTAAAGAAGATCTTGGTTCCCATTTCTAATTTGTAACCAACTCCTCTTCTTCCAGGAATCAAATGACTATCTTTCTTTCTCCTTAGGTTCCCTAAACTTGAAAACATTATTTTCCTATCTAGTCTAGAAAAGAAAAGAAACTAAATACATTTTCCTTTAAAAATTTTAGCTTCTTTTATATTTATAAGCTCCTGGAGGGCTAGTCAGGTTATGCGATTTGGTTTATTCCAAGTTTATTATTCTTCCAGTGCTGAACATTGAGAACTGTCCCTGAGGATTTTAAAGAGGGAGGTACTCAGGTCTTCAAAGTCAAAGCAAACCTGCAATCAAACCTCACCTCGGGCCAACACATAGCTGTGTGACCTCAGGCAACTACTTTCTCTGTCCTTTCATTTCCTTATTTGTAAAATTTTAAAATAATAATAAAAGTTGTATGTAGATATAGCTTTAAATAAGCTCAAGCATAATCTTAATAGTTTTCTTTGGAGAGTGCCCAGGACATAGCACCTTCAAAGAAGAACACAGTAACCTTACCTTATCATTCACAAACTGAACAACAGTAAAACTATGCACAGTGCTAATAGTTTCCTTTTATGGTGACCTGGAAGGAAGAAGATAACTCTTTTGCCAGTCAGCCTGAGTTCAAACCACAACTTTTTCACTAAGCCCCTTTCTCAGTTTGGCAAGTCATTAAACCTCTTCATTTTCTTATCTACAAAAGAGAATCAACCTCAAAACCAAGTTTGAAGACTGATATGAGCTCACACATGCAAAGCACATAAAAACAGTACACTGTAAGTACTTTATAAATGTTGGCTTTGATGCTTTTTACATTCTTTGCCAAAATGGGTCTTTTCAATATTCCTGTGGCAGACACATTTAACTAACGCTATTCTCCTCCTCCATTCTTCCTTAGGAGATAGACACTGAATTTGATGGTGCCATCATGTGCTTAAAGGGAAGCAGATCTCCTCATCAGCAATAAAAAAAGATTTCATTATTTAAGGAAAATCATGTTAATGTCATTATTCTCACCAATGACTAGTTTAGGAGTGATCATATGAAACAATTCTAGCCAATGAGAATTAAGGGAAGTCAGCTAGACAACATAGGAAGATTTCTCCTTCAAAGGAAGCCGATGAAAGAAATACAGACATACCTTGGAGATATTGCCAGTTTGGTTCTAGAACACCTCAATAAAGTGAATATCACAATAAAGTGAGTCACACAAATTTTTGCTTTCCCAGTGCATATAAAAGTTATGTTTACACTATACTATGGTCTGTTAAGTGTGCAATAGAACTATGTCTAAAATATACATACCTTAATTAAAAAAAATACTTTATTGCTAAAAATGCTGATGGTCACGTGAGCCTGCAGTGAGTCATAATATTTTTGCTGGGGGAGGATCTTGCCTCAATGTGGATGACTGCTGACTAATCAGGGTGGTGGCTGCTGAAGATTATATTGGCTATGGTGATTTCTTAAAATAAGATAATAATAAAGTTTAGTGCATCAATCGACTCTTCTTTTCATGAAAGATTTCTCTGTAGCTTCCAATGCTGTTTGATAGCGTTTATTTGATAGCACAGTAGAATTTATTTCAAAATTAGAGTCAGTTTTCTCAAACCTTGCCATTGGTTTATCAATTAAGTTTAAGTAATATTCTAAATTCTTTGTTGTCATTTCAACAAGGTTCCTGACATTTTTACCAGGAGTAGATTCCATCTCAAGAAACCACATTTTTTGCTCATCCGTAAGAAGCATATCTTCGTGTATTAAAGTTTTATCATGACATTGCAGCAATTCAGTCATATCTTCAGGCTCCACTTCTATTAATAGTTCTAGTTCTCTTATCCTTTCCACTACATTTGCAGTTATTTTCACCAATGGATTCTTGAACCCCTCAAAGTAATCCATGAGGTTTGGAATCAACTTCTTCCAAACTCCTGTGTATGTTGACATTTTGACTCTCCTCAGGAATCACAAATGTTCTTAATGACATCTAGAATGGTGAATCCTTTCAAGAGAGTTTCAATTTATTTTGCCCAGATCCATCAGAGGAATTACTGTTTATGGCAGCTAATGAAATGCATTTCTTAAATAATAGAGACTTGAAAGTCTAAATCACTCTCTGATTCATGGGCTATGGAATGGATGTTGTGTTAGCAGGTTTGAAAATAACATTATCTTTGCACATCTCCATTAGAGCTCTTGGTTGACCACATGCATTCTAAATGAGCAGTAATATTTTGAAAAGAATCTGTTTTTCTGAGCAGTAGGTCCCAGCAGCAGGCTTACAATATTCAGTAAAGTATGTTGTAAACAGATGTACTGTCATCCAGGCTTTCTTGTTCCATTTATAGAGCACAGGCAGAGTAGATTTAGCATTAATTCCTAGTGGGCCTCGGATTTTCAGAATGGCAAATCAGCACTGGCTTCAACTTAAAGTCACCAGATGCATTAGCCCTTAACTATAGAGTCAGCCTATGCTTTAAAGCTTCAAAATCAGGCATTGACCCTCTCTAGTCATGAGTTTCCTAGATGCCATCTTCTTTCAATGGAAAGCTGTTTCATCTACGTTGAAAATATGTTGTTTACTGTAACCACCTTCATCAATGATCTTGGCTAGATCTTCTGGATAACTTTCTGCAGTTTCTACATCAGCACTGACGTTTAACCTTACACTTTTAGGTACAGAGACAGTTTCTTTTCTTAAAGCTCAAGGACAAACCTCTGCTAGCTTCAGACTTCTTGTGCAGATTCCTCACTTCTCTCAGCGTTCAAAGATTTAATGAGAGCTACGATCATGTTCTGGATTAGGCTTTGATTTACAGGAATGTTGTGGCTGGTTTGATCTTCTATCCAGAAACCTTCGCCTTATCAGCAATAAGGCCATTTCACTCTTTATTGTCCATGTGTTCCACTGGAGTAGCACTTTGAATTTCCTGGAATAATTTTTCCTTTGCATTCACAACTTGGCTGACTGTTTGGCACAAGACGCCTAGCTTTTGGCCTGTTTTGGCTTTCAACATGCCTTCCTCACTAATAATCTTAATCATTTCTAACTTTTGACTTAAAGTGAGAGGCATATGACTCTTCATTTCACTTGAACACTTATAGGCCATTGTAAGGTTATTCATTGGCTAACTTCAACATCGTTGCATCTTGTAGAGTAGGAGGCCCAAGGACAGGAAGACAGGGAACCGCCAGTCAGTGGAGCAATAAGAACACACACATTTATAGATGAAGTTTGTCATCTTATATGGGTATGGTTTGTGACACCCTAAAACAACTACAGTTTTATCATCAAAGATCACTGATCATAGATCACTAGAAGAGATATTAATGTAATAATGAAAAAGTCTGAAATAATACAAGAATTACCAAAATGTGACACAGACATCTGAAGTGAGCACATGCTGTTGAAAAAATGGCACCAATAGATTTGACATGGGGTTGCCACAAAACTTCAATTTATAAAAATCACAATGTCTGTGTCATGCAATAATGCATAGCACAATAAAATGATGTATGCTTGTATTTATTTATTTCCTAACTTCATATATTATTACATAAGAATGTAAAACATGGAGTCACTGAAGCTATGTTTATTCAACAAAGTCAAGTAAAAACAACCAAAACCATGAGTCAAAATGTGAAATTCAAATCTGCCTGCATGTGGCCTCTTACATGCTATAATAGATTTTTATTTTGAAGCTACTTTGAATTTGTTATTCTCTTCTTTGCCCCTAAAAGCATCCTAAACTGATGTAATTTCACTATGAAAGCATTCAGTAAGTCAATCACAAACTGATGACTACTGAATTATTAATAAGTATAATTTCACAATAAAAGAAGACATTTAAAGATATAGCTTATATTTAAATATTAATGCTTACATAGTCCTTAATGAATTATACTAACCTAAACAATCAAGTTGTCCCACCTTACAACCACCCCAATCCCACCCTACTAACTCCAAATCTTACTGGTTCTCCATGCTCATTAATATTTTAAGTTGATAAAAAATTTACTCATTTACTAATTGGCAGTCACCAACCTGGACTTGACCACTCAAAAGAAATGACCAGATAATATGGTAGTTCTCTGTTCTTAATTTTTTGAGGAACCTCCGTACTGATTTCCAAAATGGCTTTAGTAATTTGCATTCCCAAAAATAGTGCATAAGGCTTCCCTTTTCTCCACATCCCAACCAAAATTTACCTTTTGTCTTTTTAATAATAATTATTCTAACAGGTGTGAGGTGATATTCATTGTGGTTTTCAATTTGCATTTCCCTGATGATTAATTATGTTGAACATTTTTTTCATAAAATTGTTGGAAATATTTATGTCTTCTTTTGGAAAATATCTATTCAGGTCTTTTATCCACTTTTTAAATTAGGTTGTTTTCCTGCTGTTGAGTTCCTTATATATTTTGAATATTAACCCTTTATCAGAGTTATAGTTTGCAAATATTTTCTCCGATTCTGTAAGTTGTCTCTTCACTGTTGATTATTTCCTTTGTTGTATAGAAACTTTTTAGTTTGATGTAATTTCATTTGTCTATTTTTGCTTTTGTTGCTTGTGCTTTTGGGATGATATGACCCAGCAATCCCACTTCTGGGTGTGTATCCAGAGGAAATGAAATCAGTATGTCAAAGAGATATCTGCACTCCCATGTTCATTGCAGCAGTATTCACAATAGTCAGATACAGAATCAACCTAAGTGTCCATATATGGATGAGTGGATAAACAAAATATGATATATAAATATATGAAAATATTTAATATATGAAGTCTATATATATAATACAATATTATTCAGTCTTTAAAGAGAATAAAATCCTGTCATTTGCAACAACATGGATGAATGTGGAAGACATTTATGCTATATAAAATAATCTAGGCTCAGAAAGAAAAATACTACTTGAGCTCACCTATATGTGCAATCTAAAATAGTTGAGTTCACAGAAGTAGAGAGTAGAACAGAATGGTAGCTGCTAGGAGCTGCGGGATGGGGGAAATTGCAGAGATGTTGGTTAAAGGGTACAAAGTTTTAGTTAGATAGCATGAATAAGTTCTGGAGATCTACTGCACAGCATGGTGACTATAGTTAATATAATGTATACTTGAAAGCTGCTAAGTGATTAGATCTTAAATACTCTTACTACAAAAAAGATAACTATTATGAGGTGATATATATGTTCAATAGCTTGATTTAATAATTTCACAATATACACATGTCAAAAATCACCCTGTATACTGTGATTTTTACACAAGTAAATACATACAATATTTGCTTGTCAATTACACCTTACAGAACTGGGGGGGGGGGGGGGAAATAAATGACCAGAAAAAAAATAGTAAAAACCTTAAGCAAAAGCTACTACTAGTGATTGCTTTCTTCCTTCAACAATTCCTTGCTACTTCAAGGCATCATGCTTTAGTTAGTGAAATGATTATAATTTTAGAACCAACTGATTCTGAATTTGAATTTCAGGTCTTTCATTTATTATATGCTACATACCTTTTATGAAATTCCATTCCCTCATCTGGAAAATAATAGTTCATAATTCCTCTATATGTTTTGAATAAAAAAATGAAGTAACCCCTATGAAAATACCCTGCAGAGTAACTGACAGGTTTTCTTCCTTCATTCAATAAACTCACCAAATGCTTATAAATAAACATTTTTCTTTGAGGACAACGTAAATAAACACTATTCATTGAGGCAACAAGGTTGCCAGTAATCATTCTATGTATTGTTGGGCATCTCCTTCTCCCCTTGTTGCATGTAACTATGTCAGATTTTATCCAAGCTCTTCAAATATCTGGCACAACAACTCACATCCCCACTTTCCTTTAGCTGATGAGTTATCTTCCTTGAAACAAAACAGCAATTGGTCTTTACTATGAGTGTTTACTTTCCTTTATCACTCAACCTCAGCTCTCTGCATGCATTTCTGCTCAGGGGATTAGAATGTGTTTTGAAGTCATAATTAGTAAAAGATATTTTATACTTATAAAAACTTAACTCCTCCCATCACACACCCACATCCATGTCCATCACCAGAGACATGGAGACTTATCAATGAGGTTAAAGGTGGGGATAGGAGCTCACCAAGCAGGAAGAGTCAAGTGAAAGTGAGTCCCCTTTCCTGCCATGGTCAATAGTTTAATCCTCTGATTTTCCTGGCAAGAGAGGGGTATGTCCTGCCTTAAGAAGTCACTGTTCATCAAACAATTGCTGTATTAATGCACAGTGTAGGAAGGAGGGTATTTTTAATAAAATGTTTCATTATAATAGAAATGAAACAGGAACTTGAAAGCAAAAATACATTAGCAACTTAGAGCATTACATAATAGCTCGGAATTTTGTATAAAGAAGTGTTATTTTAATAACATGAGAATACTAAAGTTGAACATTTCATAACCATTTTGGATATAGTTGTGAAAGTTTTCATAAAGCCTAGAGGATGGCATAATGTCATTTAATAACCTATGTTGAATTTGTTTTTAAATTGAAGGCCACCTGCAACCCCCACAGAGGTAGAAAGCATTAGCATGGGGCTTTTTATATGAGGGCTTTGAAATAAAATGATTTATCTAGACAACTAATTAAAGTGATTATAAAGTATGTGACATTTGAGGGGGGAAATTAAGGCAAAAATGGATAAATCAGAAACAGTAGTGAGACCTTTAATTGCAAATGTGTTTCAAGTTAAAAGCGGCATAGACAATAATGGTAACATTAATGGATAAATGGTAGGCAGACAAATAAATAGGTGATAAAAATATTTTGGAGCATCTGGAAATGTATTCTGTCCAATTAAGTTAAATGCTTTCATCACTGAAGTTAGACCTAGAGAACATTATAAAAATCATGAGAAAAAAAACAGCCACCAGACAAAAGAGGATTTTTGAGGTTAAATAAAATTTCATTATAAAAAAAAAATGATAAAATCCAAGTGCCTGTGAAAAAAATAAGGTAAAACAACTCTTTTCTTACTTTTCTCCTTTTACTATACATAAAGTTTAGAATTGGTTTCCAATAAGTATTGAATGAATAATCAACCTTTAATTAACCATAGGGGATTATGTTGATTTTGAGTACTTTAAATACTTGCTTGAATGACATATCAGACATTTACTATCAATAACATCGAATCTGGTTAATTATACTATTATCAACATATCATACCTCTCTCATTTATTTATATATTTCAATACATATATTGAAGACTTTTGAAAACCCAACTATATAACTACCTCCTATGCCTCACATAAGGCTTCAATAGAACAAATCTTACAGCTAGATTTAAGTTTGCCTTATTCCTAGACTAATTCATTTTCAGTGAGGAGATAAGATCAGGGGTAAAGCAGGTCATCTTTGCTATTCCTCCTGAATTAGTCACTGTGACTTTATTACTTTATAGACATTCATATATTTATTGAAAGTCTGCCAGTTGCATGCCAGTAATACAAAGAAAATGCTTGAAATAAATACCCAGACCAACATGTAGTATATTTTCAACAAACAAAATCATTATCCAAAGGCAAGAGTAAATATATTTTTTAAAAGTCAGTCAATGTAGTTCATGTCTGCTGGGTAATATTTACATATTCATTCAGCATATATTTGCTAAGCATCTACTATGTTCCAGGAATACACATATGAATTTACAGTGAACTGTATTTAATTACACTGCATTTAGTGGGAAACCAATAGGGAAAGGCATTCTTGCTCTCATGGAATTCACATGAAAGGTCACAGCAGAGTACCATAAGTTTGACCTGTAGAATTCATGTATGTTATCATCTTTGATTGGCTCTACAATGCCTTAAACAATGACTTGTTTGTAGTAGGCAATTAATGTATATTTGTTGAAACAATGAAGGCTGTCCTCAGTGATGAGACGCTCAAGCTGAGTCTTGAAGAAAAATAATAAAAAATGTCCAGGCAAAGAAAGGTAGGAAAAGTATAAAATACACAGGCTGTATACACAGATTCAAGGCTGGGAATTCTAGGCATGGTATAAGAGTGTTTTGTGTGCACAGTAATGAGCAAGGAGGCTGAGAGAACAGGATTGTGGAAATTAATAAAATGCAAAAAGTATTAATAGTTCTAAGTCAGGAACTCCCAAATAATTCAAATGCAAAGTAGACCTCTAATTAAAATTAATGGCATCCTGAAAGCATGGTCCAAAAGTAACTTCGAAGATCCTAATGATAAAAACTATGTACAATATCAAAAAGGAATCTTTGATAATTGCTTCATGGGTATGAGTAAAAGAAACATTTAAGTAAAACCAGAGACATTATAATAGGAAAATATGACATATCTAGCATAAAATATTTATATCACATTTCGCCTTTTTTCATTTTCCTATGTTCCAAATCAGGAATAGTATCTGACTTTCAGAACAGTTGTGGAAAACGAAATAGGAAAATTAAAGTTGACTAAAAAGAATTTTGTCAGTTAATGTGCCTCACAGTGTATGGTATATGTATTTTGAAATGTTATTTTTATAGTGTAACTTTTAGCCTTTGATAATTCAAAAGTTCTACCTGGTGTAAAGTATCAGTATACAACCTCTGGAATAGGTTGTGGGAAGCCAGTTATTCCATGCTAAAGAGTATGAGAAAAAAATGAACAGGATTGAAAATGAGCTTCATTTCAGTTGGTATTAGAAAGTTATTAATATAAGTGCTTTAAGTAAATAAATTTTAAAAATCAAAAGCATGTAAATATCACACAGATCAGTACTTTGGCAAAGCGTGGCATCATCATAGCTCACTGCAACCTCGAACTCCTGGGCTCAAGCGATCCTCCTGCCTCAGTCTCCTGAGGAGTAGCTGGGACCACCTGGCTAATTTTTTCTATTTTAGTTAGCTTAGGCTGGTCTCAAATTTTTGATCTCAAGCAAGCAATCCTCCCACCTCTGCCTCCCAGAGTGTTAGGATTACAGGCGTGAGCCACTGTGCCTGACTGATCTTCACACAAACTGTATTTAGTATTTCTCTCATGCATGACACTTACACAGTTACTGCTAAAACATAAAAATGCAACTGCTCTGCTCAGACAGTATGTTCAATATTTGTGATTGTTAGAGAATAATAATCAGAGAAAAATTAAGACAATAAATATAAAATTAATCAGAAAGCCTAGTACTGGAAATACTAGAAAACTCACTGGGAATGAACGAATTACAATAATAAAGGCCCACAAGTTCTCTCATTAATACTTAGAATAAACTATAAGTGTGCTTATTTTCTTACATTGAGACCTACTCATATTATAACATAGGTTTTAGGCATATAACATGGGCTTATTTTACTAGTAGGGACACACATTTCTGCTATAATGATATATTTGCATCCCTGAAAATCTTTGGTGTCTACAAAATTGTTCAGTAAAAAATATCATACGTTACAGAAAAAGACAGGATTAGGAGGCAAACATTCAAAACTCACAATTTGTAACCAAGCACTAACAAAACCCATTACAATCTTAATTAAAATACTAGCACAGTTCATCCTCTAATGGCATTTGCACCTAGCTTTTGTATCTTCTTTCAAGAAGCAAGACCTGAAAGGCATTCACTTTATAATGCAAACTATGATCCACAGTGTAGCTCTTAAAAAATAAAAATGAAGTAAATCAACAAACGTGATTTTTCACAGGGCAAAATGACTTCCCAGTTTCTTCAGCTACACTCTCTATTTTGCCATATGCATGTTGTAATGGAAATCAAGATGTTCTTTGTTAGGGCTAGGGTTAGGGCACCAAGATGTTCTGGAGCTACTAAACAAATACTTGCACTAAAGGAAGGTACTTGAGTTAATTTTTTTTTCTATATTTTCCTTGATGTCTTCATAGGTTGCTTAGGCTTTCTCTTAATTATGAGAAACCTTGCTCTTGAGCACTTAAAAATTAATGAGCTGAGAAAATCATATGTGAATTGCCTGCTTTATAACACAAAACCCCTCTTTTTACTAATGGTGGAACAGGGTAAGATGCATCAAAGAGACACACTGCAGCATAAAAATCTGAATTGTATCTTAATGCTCCCTGGGTACTATAAATTTGGGTATTGGCCTACAGAACATATTTAAAAGCTCTAGGTAAATCAGTCACTCTCAATCTCAGGAACATAATCTAAAAATGTGATTTTTATCAGGATTAAATGAGCTAATGAGTGAAAATGTCCAGCACAGGTTCCCAGCATAGAATAGTTGCTCAAAAATATTAGTTTCTTTTTCTGCCTTTGGAAACTAATACAAAAAAATGTTCAATTCTGTATATTCAATCCCAAAAATCTTTTCACTTTAAGTTTTTAGGGTTTTTTTCCCCTTAGGTTTTTTTGTTTGTTTGCTTTCCTTTTTTTCTTTTTTTTTACTTAGACTACCAGGAATAATAAAAAAAAAAAATATATGGATAAAGCAGAGAAAATGATTTAAATGAAAAATATATAAGACCAAATTTTAACTAAATGCTTTTGAAATTTTACCCAAAATTCCAAACATATACTAAACAAAATTTAAAGTACAAATGGGGATGGAAGAACGAGATAAAGACAGCTATTAAATAAAAGAAACGATCTTTTATTTAAGACAATGATTAAATAAATCTTCAGAAATGATTCTAAAGAAATGACAAAAAAGATCAACAGTTTGCATTTTCAAATTTATTATTGATAATTTTATCTAGATGTCCCATGGATACAGCAAAACTCACATTTAATTTTTAAAAATAACATTTGCTAAAAATAAGTATATTTTTTCATATTTATTTCTCTATTTCTATGAAGAGATAATCTTTCCTTTTGTTAAACAGGCTTAAAACTTCAGGTACCAGCTTCCTCCCAATTTATCAAATTGAATTTGTTGCTAAGATCCATCAATCCTTCCACAGAAACATGTGTCATGTCCACTCACTCCTTTCCCTTGTCCTCTCGACAATCCTACACATGCCCAGCAAACTAAATGAATCTTAAACCATGTTATTTTCCTGCCCAAACAATGGCTCCCAAAGATCTATACAAGACTCGAAGTCCAGCTTGACCTTGAGGTCTTTCAGCCTCCCATTTCCACCAATATTTCCTCCTTGAGTCCAAAGACTCACCTCTCCAAAACGTTTAATGAATCCAAACAGTTTTATAAATCCTTAAACTGGCTTCATTAATATGGATTACTTCTGTTCTCTGAACATTTACCTCCTTTCCTGTAATTTGTTCACCCATTTTGTTCCCCTTATATTATTTTCTTCACTTACTCCCACCATGTTGAAGCCCTCTCTGTTTCAGTGAGTGGCAAGGTGGTATCCTGCTTCAGAGGCTAGGCTCCAGACTTGCCCCAAGTTCAAATCTTTGTTTCCTAGCCATGCAACCTTAGATATTACTTAAATTTTCTATGTGTCATAGCCCTCATATTTAAAATGGAGATAATAATAGGATAACAATTAGAGGATTATAATAATGGAACCTGGCAGCTATTAAACACCCAATTTTAGGTGCTGTACTGCTAAGGACTCACTTAGACTATTTAGTTTTTAAATAAT
The DNA here is from genome assembly GCA_028533085.1 of Varecia variegata. Taxonomy (NCBI): domain Eukaryota; kingdom Metazoa; phylum Chordata; class Mammalia; order Primates; family Lemuridae; genus Varecia; species Varecia variegata. The sequence goes on from CM052436.1 coordinate 17,658,356, forward strand.
AAGACATTCTTTTCCATTTTCCAACATTTCATACAACAGTTTTTTTGATCCGTCATATGCTTATTTGGCTTTTCAAATTTACATATTTTTGTCTTCTCAGCTATCAACATTGAATTCTACATATTATCCCTCCCCACATACATGCAAATCTTCAAACAAATATATCAAATACATTTAAAAAATAGGCATTGAACTAGAAGCAGAAAATCGACTTCTAATTCCAGATAACTACTAACTATAATTGATATATAGGAAAATCAGATAATACTTCTGTACCTCAATTTCTTTATCCATAAAAAAAAGCTAATAGTTTCTTGGATTCTTAATGATCATAATTTACAAGGTGATGGAAAGCACTTTGAACAAGTGGTCTGTACTGTTATGAGGTGCTGACATTATACTCATTGTAAGGCATCAACAAGTGTTTGTTAATTGATTAACTGACAAAATAACACACAATTTAAAATCTGTTTCTTTAACCTGAAGACATGTTAATTTTTGAAAATCAATGAACAAGTTTAGTGTTAGGAGAACTGAATTAAGAGTTTGGAGACCAGAGAGTTATTAGCCCTTTTGCTTTTCTGTTTGACCTTTAGTAAGTCACTCATCCAAATTGTTTGCCCATCCTAAGCCTCTTGGTTCCTAATAACATCCTGATGTTGGCCCATAGAAAGGCTTCATGATACAAAAAAAGCAACCCATTCCTCCATACCATTTACTGCCATCTGCTGGCAGACTGTAAAAATAAATGTATATTCTATCACTACCACTACAAGTGGCGCCTCCTGGAGTTGAACCTTTGCAACCATTCCTACTAATCCTGACTAATGAGGTGCCTGGGATAGAGCAGGTATTCAGTGTTAGATAAACGAGTCAATGATGAATGAGTCATTCTCAGTAATGACTTAAGTAATCTGTCTCCTCAATATTTTTTTTAAACACAGAACAGCTTATGATTTTTTTTAAAATTAAATAAATGAGATGTTTTTAAACCATAGACAAATTTATCTGTATGCATATTATTAAAAAATATATATAAAGAATTCCTGGCATAGTAGGGTTGACATTTTTCAAGACACCTACACATGTCTATTATCACAATTGTTCCTCATAGCCGAGTGTCAAGATCAACTAGTCGGAGAGTTTTATATCAAATTTTCAAATAAGCACGTAGTAGATCTAAGAGTTTCAGCCGTTTCTTGAAGGTTAACAGACTCTTTGCAGTCTAAGTCTTCTGATTCAAAATACAATGCTCTTTTCCCTTCCCTATTAGTTCTAATAAATAAAATGGAGCCAAGAAAAATTGGATCAATTCACCCCAAATTCTTCAAACTCTCAACTTTTTATTGCCATGTTTATAAATTTTCTTAAAACTCCCCATCATCCCTCTTAATTATTTAAATTCAGGCAAGTCTGTTTCATTGCATCACAGCTTTCTAAAATGTCTTATCACATTTGACGAATTGTTAGTGGCACAAGAGAACAAGTGAAACTAGGAAATATGCTGAAAGCTATTTGGGACTAGCACTATCATTATAACTGTAAATAGTTAAAAAGTTATTAAAATATTTAAAAGCTTGCCATAGAGAAGCATTTCTATTTGCTGAACAATTAAAGAAAGCTTGGCTCTATAAAGTGCAGGAATATTACATTTAATACAAGCATAAAAGCACTGGTCGCATCTTTAAGTGTTCTCATATCATGTAATTTGCAAAATTCAAACTAATATATAATCTTTTAAATAGGCCTGCCCTCAATTTAATTGGGATTGTATAAAGGGCAAAAGGAATTTAGAATTTAGGGCAATAAACTTGAAAAACAATGATATTCCCTTGATAAGAATATTAAAATTATTAAATTAATGTTGTGCATGCCAACACTGAGAGGATTAATGTTATTTTGGGCCAACAAATAAAATAAATAAAAGCAATTTAGAGTCGCTCTACTACTTATCAAGCACTTTTCTTCATCCTCCCAAACGTTCATTGCTATGAGAGATGACCCTGAAAACAGATAAGTTTAAAATGATTTTCCAAATGTCAAAAGCCAGACAGAGCAACAGGACTAGTTCCAGAGCATTCAGATTGTCAATCCTGTTACTACTTGCACTGCTTCCACACAAGGAAACAAGCAAAAACAAATCACAGTGTTCAGCTTGGTTACTAGCCTCAATCTCTGTAGCTCATTTCTCAGTCCCATTACAAACTAGCTCTATTTTTGAAAGAAGGCCATTTTATTTACAAAATTATATGAAGTTTCACTTTCTTCTGGTACTGAATGAGGTTCTTTTGTTCCATTAATTGCTTCTCTAGTAGGACATCACCCCTGGGAGAACATTAGCCCCCATGTCATGGAAAAGACTCATCTGACACTCCGGACCCACCAACTTCTCTTCTTGCTCTATGGGCTCCGATTCAGCATTAGAATTAAAGTGAGAAAATGCTCCGCTTAACTCCTTTTACATGAAGTAGGGAAGGAAATCTTCTGGGTTATTCATTGACAATAAAGATATTAATTTACATAGCCTATCTTCTCAAAGTGCAAATGAATGTGCAGCTGATTTAACAGAAACCTTGCACAAAGAGGTTGGTATCACAGAATTAGAGCAGGGTAGATAGAAAAAGGAAAAGAGACGCTGTAACCATGGAACAACCCAGACAGAACATGAGTTTGTGGTGATCTCTCCTGTAGACTTGAAACTAGTAAACACCCACACACCTGTGTTCTATATTTAGAAGGTAAATTTCTCTAATGAACAATGACTTCCTAATACTTAATCTGAAAGAATAACTAAGCAGATGTCTGATTTAACTAATTAACTGGGCAATTCTCCCCTCTCTCCCATGATTTTGGCTTAGGTTAGTGTTCTAACTATGTATGTCTGAACTGGATTGCAGGAGAGATGAATAGCACTATTCTTACCTTAAGGTTTAGTACAACAGTGCTTCTATTTTACATATGTAAGCATCCAAGAATAGATGTTTATTAATCATACTTGAATAATTTTTAAAAGGAGAAGAAAATAGTTTTAAAAATTAAAAATTCTCAGAAAAGTAACCCATGTATACTACAGTTTGGGAATTTGAATGTACAAAAATACAAACAGCAACTGTGCTGTTAATCAGAGACTCAAGTTATCACTTGTGGTATATGATGACAGAGGATATGAACAACTTTTGAATACAAAGGAAAAATAATTGCAAAAGTTACAGAATTTCCCTTCCATTGACAATTAAATTCAGACTTGACAATTAAATTCCAACCTTACCTCATTAGATATTAATCTTACAGTGGAAATGAGAGGCTTTTAAAGGGGTATTTCTGCTACAATAAAAAATGATCTCACTACAGTAGAACAATAAGGTTATGTTCAGCGTTAGAAGTAAAACTATTAGGCCTCGTTAGCTAATTATGGTATTGGCATTCACTTAAGTTAGTCAGTTTCTCACTTGTGTCATTTTCTCCTATTCAACTGCTGCAGTTCAAAACGTTTTGACTGCTTAAAAGGGAATACATCATTGTTGCCTTTCCCCAGTCTAACTGCACACCACTTTCCAAAGCAATAGCTTCAATCATGCTTCATAAAATCCCCTGCAAGTATATTGTTGGAAACATAAATCAGCAAGCTGGGATTTTAGTATTTCTAAGGCAAGCCTAGGGATCACTGACTGGCGGTTTTTCCATGGCCTCATTTAAAAAAGAATAAACAAAATTCTGAGTTACACTAGGTCTATTTTTTAAAACACAGCTTCCAGTGGTGTGTGTGATACTTGCTGCTGCATCCTTAATTAGAGAACAAAACACTAGCATAAAGGAATTGGGCTCCAGGATGAGGATTTCTATTTCCAAGCATCTCTGACTTCATTAGGACACACGGCACAGAAGTACTACATGTTTCTTTTCACAAAAGCTAGGTCCCTCTGATATGCATCTGTGTCTCTAGGAGTGCCATGCATTCTGAAATTGTACTAGATAAGAGAGATCATCTTTACAAGAATACTCTCCTTCTACTGTTTCATTACAGTGAATATGGGCTTTCCTCCAGACATGTTTCAGTCTCAGAGTCCCTCTTTATAACCACTTCTATTCTGAATTATAAATTAGCTGAATTACAATTTCACATATGCATTACATATATAGACCCAAATTATGTATGTCTATGTGTAGTATTGAAGCCTAGCTATCTAAATATTCCTAGATTTCTCTTGTGTCCCCAAATTCCAACACACTTAGCCTCTGCAATGATAAATTCATAGATTCCACAACTGAGACATTTTTCTTCTCCAAACCACTCACAATGTAATCATAAGTCTGCATAAACTTGCTTCCTATTAAGCCCCCATCTTTCTCCACACTATCTCCACTTACTTAATTGCAGTTGTATTTTAACTGAAACGTTCAGGAACTATTTCTTAGTATCCAGAAATACCTCTCTATATTATAAATGAACAGTTAAACACAATCAGCAGCTTTCCAAAAATCAAAGCAGCAAATCTGTAGGGCATAAGTGTATGTTGATCTTTGGTATAAGAGCAATTGAATTAACAGTCTGGGCTAATATCATTAGCTTCCGATGGACATAACTACAATTTTGCTAAGACTGAAATATTCCATACTCTGTTATTAAGGAAAAATGAGTAGCATGGTACCAAGACACTTTACAAACTATGGCAATAGCCAGCACTTGCATTCTGATTTCTGAACATAAAATATGCATCCAATCGTGTTTCATCAGCCACTAACACTACAGCTTTGGGGAGAAGGGCAGAGAAAGGAAGGCTTCACATCCAAAATGTCAAGCCCTGCTGAAGAATGATAGAAAGACTGTGGAAGAGCAGAAACAACCATTTTCTGGCTTAAAATGGAGTTCTACCACCCCCTGCTGGACCAAATGAGCAATACAGAAGCAACTAAAAAATGCTTAGAATTGAATATAGTGGAGATATTTTAACTTGTCTTGCAATTTAATATTTTCTCAAAAAAAAATTCCATGCCACACTAATAATAACATTATCTACAATTATTACACATCTCAAAATTAGTGCTATTTTCGTTTCCCTTAAAGACTTCCAATAAATGCATGTTTTAGCATTTTGTGCCCCCAATTAAATGTCCAAACTTGTCAGGACAGTTGAAAATGCTTCCATTCATTGTAAATATATTTTATGAGACTGTGTTGTATCTAAACAAGCGAGACAGATTCATATCTATCTCTGTACAGACAAACAGAGGTAGCTTCCACAAATTCTCTCTCAGGTTATTCTACTGGGCTATTCATTTTTTCTTTTAGAGATAAAAAGCTCCTACCACCAGTTCTCCACAACCCCCAAAATCTCTTACAGGTGTAATTACAATATAATGTTATAAAATTTTTCAACCTTGCTGTATTAATAAGGGGTTGGGAGGTGGGGGGGTCAAAAATGAATGACTGCAACACATCCCTAATTTTATCCATTTGCTTTCTTACACACAACATCCATGGCCCCTCTCTTAGTTTCCAACAGAAATAAGCCATCATCATTCACTTCATAGTCAGAAATTAGGGTCTTGGAAAGAAGGAGAAAAAAGTCTCCAAGAATTGAATTTCTTGCACACAACAGATATTTTACAAATGAGTTTAACGTTGATAGTTTTTCCTGCTTCTGTAAAACACCATCGTGTCCTTTCCTTCCGCAACCTCAGCTATTTAACTGTTAATACACAGCAACATGCTCATCCAGTTTTTGATAATGAAAATAAGAGAAAGCCAAAATCCCAGAAAAAGAAGCAGTTTGCCCCGATCTCCTGCTCACTGATCCCCATCTTCAATTCAGTATTTTTTTTTTCTTCTCTTATTTAAGGGTCTCGACAAAAAGGATACAATTTTAGGGGCAGCTAATAGAAAGAGCGAAAATAATAATAACAACAACAACAATAACTGTAACTTTAGTTATTTCCTTTAATTCTTCCTGCGCCTCCCTCTTTGCCTCTCTTGGTTGGGTAGAAGGGGGAGGGAAAGTAAATGCAATAAAGCACCACACTCCTACCTTGCCCGCTACTGACAAGCAACCCGAGCAGGTAGAAGGAGAGGAGGAGGCTCATGTTCAGGACGTGACACCGGTGGACAGTTTCAAAGTTATTAAGTCCAGCCCTGGAGAGAGAACCTTCCGCTGCCCTGGCCGCCTCTGCTAGAGCCGCCGCCGCTCCCGGGGTGCCCCAGCCGCCCGCAGCCCGCGCGCTCCTCCTCGCAAAGTGACTGCAAGCTCCGCTCTTGCCGCACTATATCCAGGCAGCAGCGGCGGCAGCGGCGGCAGAAGCAGCAGCAGCGGCCGCCGCGGCGGCAGCAGAGCCGGGCGGGGAGGGAGGCGGGGGCGGGGGCAGGGGAGGGGAGGCGCGGCCGAGGCGTATCCCTCCGCGCCGCACGGCGGCCGCTTCTCCCTCTGGGCGCGCGGCCCCAGGATTCGTCCGCAGTCGAGCTAGAAGCCACGGGTTCGGTCCCCGGTGCCTCCAGCTAGGGTTGCCGCCGCGATCCCGCTGGCACCAGTACGCCCGCGAGTGACGGCGCCACTCGCCTGCCAGCCATCTGCAGGCTGATGGATGCCTCTGGGCCGAGCAAGGGGAGGGCAGCCCGGAGCTCCCTCGCCGCCGCCGGCCACTTCGGGGAAGCTGAGCTGATGCTGTTGCTGATGCTGCAGGCGGCTGCCGGCCCCGCGCCCCAAGCGCGCCTGGGCTCAGCCAGAGCGGGGCATCTGGGGGCGGGCGGTGTATCCCGCAGCCCTCATTCCTTCAAGGGCGTGGGAGGAGGGCGATTCTATGCCTCCCCTCCCGCTCAAACCTGGAGCAGGCTGGCACCTTGCGCGGCTGTCCCCTTCCCACGCTTTCCACTCCGCCGCGGCAGAGAGGAAGCAGTTGTCCTCTAGTGTCTACACTGCCCGTCTACGTGGACGCTGGAGAGGCTAGGCGCAAAGATGCACAGAGTGTTTCCTTCACATCTCGACCCACTGCCGTTGAGAGCAGTACCTTGAGGGAGAGACCTTGGGGAGGGGTCGAGAAGTGGGGAGGGCTGCGTTCAAGTCGGCTGTCAGCCTTAGCTGTGTCCTTAGGGAAGTGTAAAGTCTCTCCTCGCCACATTCTGCGGGCTCTGCCCTGGGTCCCCACCGTGCAGCATAAGTCAAGTCCCCGCGAGGGGTGCGCCAAGGGACCTCCTGCAAATGCACAAAGAGGAGTTGTGCGGCGACCCCTCCTCAGGCCAGTCCCGCCTGTCCCCTTCCCCTTCCCCCACACCCACGTACCCGCGTGTGTGCGCGAGTGTAAATCCCAGTGATGGAGGGTGACAAGCACCCATAACAAACTCTTTTCCTGAAGGTTGGGGCAAATTATTACTGCTCCTGGAAGGGTAGAAAAAGGTTGGTCAGATTAATGTGAAATCTGCTGAAAGAGCGGGTAAGAGGCAGAATCGCTGGACCCAGGGCCTTTGTCGTTCTGGGCCCCTACCCTTGTCATAGCGACCTGCTATGACTGACTCCTCAGAGTACTCAACTGCCTGTCCCTGGCTCAGGGAGGACTTTTGGCTCTTTCCTTATCAAAGAGGGCAGGGAAATAAGAAGGGAAACAAATATTGTAGAGCTCAGAATCTAACTCCTGCCTGGGGACCCGATGCTGAAATGGACATTTCATTGCCTTCAGAGAGAGCTAGGAACAAGAGTAGACAGAAACTAGCATGGAGAGGGGAGACGCTGCCTGCAGCGTGTCCTCTCCAGGCAGAATGGTTTATACAGGTGATTCACTTACTTGGCATCCTGGGATGGAGTTATCAGAAAGCCAGCAGAAGGAAAGGCAGGTCTCAACGCTCACCATTGCCAGACTCCTTTAAGCAACAGTCCTCTCAGTATCTCACAGCTTGTGAGCCTCGTCTTTCTCTTGATTTTATAGCAGACAATATATTTAGGAAGTTATTTTGCCAACGTACCCTCCTCATACCCTTTACTACTTCTGGGATGTACCAACCCCACTTAAGCTCAAGATCAGATCTTTGCAGGAAACGGTGGAAACAGAACGTTCATAGGTGTGAAAGACCAATAAGTGATATATTGATACCTTTTCTTGATTTCTCTAGGGGATCAAGAAATGCTATACAGCCAGCCTTCCATATCTACAGTTCTGAATCCTCAGATTCAACCAACCTTGGATGGAAATTACTTTTTAAAAGTAAAATAACAATACAACAATAAAAACACTACAAATAAAAACAATACAGTATAATGACTATTTGCATAGTATTTATATTGTATTAGGTATTATATGTAACCTAGAGATGATTTAAAGTATACAGAAGAATGTGCTTAAGTTATATGTAAATACTATGCCATACAAGGGACTTGAGCATCCAAGGATCTGTGGGGGTCCTGGAACCCCTACCCCTGCAGATACCAAAAGATGACTGTACACACACATACACACACACACACAAAATCACAGAAGACAGTTCAAAGTATACTACCTGTGCCAAATAGCCTCTTTACCAAACCTGCAATTTTTCAACCTGACATCAGGAATGGCTAAGTTCCTTGCGCACGCACACACATGCAAACACACACACACACACACACACACAGCCCAGTAATCAGGGAAATATTGACAATTGGCTTCTCTTCTATATTATTAGAAGTCAAATTACTTTTATCTCCGGCAATGGGTTAAACCATGCCAGAAGAGAATTTGGAAGCCTGCAAGGTAATTTAGACATTAAATCTTCTTACAGTAAGGTCAGGGAGGAGAGTGGGTAGCAATAATCTATCAGACATTGATGAAATTTCTGATTAGTGGTTTGTATAAATATCATAAGACTATGTCCAAACTCCTATGTGTATGTGTGTGTACGTGTGTGACAGAGAGAGTATATCTGTGTGTATGAAAAAGATAATGGACAAAGCATTGGTACTCAGGAATATACAAGGGTGATACAGCTATTGATTCTGTCCCTCAATTTTCTAATAGTCTCTTGTTGAAGAGATCAGGCATAAGCACACAATTCGATCTTATAAAGCAGGTTGTAAAATTGACATAAGAAATGTGAAAACATGTTTCTATTATGGCATAAAAGGAGGGGATCATTTCTGAATAGGGGATTAAGAAAGACTTGGAGAAGCTTTGAAGAAAAGGGAGAAATTAGATAGGTAGAGACTTTGGCAGGGCAGAGAAAAATTTAAGCAAAGCCTGGGGGCGTGAAACCATACAACGTGTGTGGAAAGCACAGAGAAGTCTAATTTGAAAAAAGCACAGAGTGGAAAATACAAAGGTGGGATAGTTATGCTAAGAAACCTGATTTTTTTTTATTTTTAATTATTATGGGTACATAACAGCTGTTTATATTTATAGAGAACATGTGATGTTTTGATACAGGCATACATACAATGTGTATTAATCAAATGAGGGTAACTTGGGCACCTGCCACCTCAAGTATTTACCATTTCTTTGTGTTAGGAACAATCTAATTCCATTCTTTTAGTTAAAGTATACCATAACTTATTGTTGACTGTAGTCACTTTGTTGTGCATCAAATATTGTTCATTCTACTAACTATATTTTTGTACCAATTAACTATCCACACTTTATCTCCACTCCCCACTACCCTTACCAACCTCTGGTAATGATCATTCATTCTATTCTCTGACTTCATGAGATCAATTGCTGAAATGTTTAGCTCCCACATATGAGTGAGAACATGTAAAATGTGTCTTTCTGTGCTTGGCTTTTGTCACTTAATGTTCTCCAGTTCCATCCATGTTGCTGCAAATGACAGGGCTTCATTTTTATATGGCTAAATAATATTCCATTCTGTATATGTACATATTTATCCAATCATCCACTGATTGACATTAAGGTTGATTCCAAATCTTGACTATTATGAATAGTGCTGTAATAAAAATGGAAGTGCAGGTATCTTTTCAATATACTGATTTCCTTTCTTTTGGATATATTCCTAGCAGTGACATTGCTGGGTCATATGGTAGTTCTGTGTTTAGATTTTTGAGGAACCTCCATACTGTTCCTTATAGTTGTTGCACTAATTTACAGTTCCACCAAGAGTGTATGAGAATTCCCCTTTCTCCACATCCTCACCAGCATTTGTCATTGCCTGTCTCTTTGTTAAAGGCCATTTTAACTGGGGTGAGATGATATCTCATTACAGCTTTGAATTGCATTTCTCGGATAACTAATGATGTGGAGCATTTTTTCATATACCTGTTGGCCATTTGTAGGTCCTATTTTGAGAAATGTCTACTCAGATCTGTTGCCCATTTCTTAATAATATTTTGTTTTTATCAAGTTGTTTGAGCTCCTTGGATATTCTGGTTATTAATTCCATGTCAGATGGGCAGTAAGAAAATATTTTCTCCCATTCTGTGTGTTGTCTCTTGATTTGTTGATTGTTTCCCTTGCTGTGCAGAAGCTTTTTGCTTTATGTGGTCCCATTTGTCCAATTTTGCTTTGATTGCCTGTGTTTTGTGGGGTGTTACTCAATAAATTATTGTTCAGACCAATGTCCTGGAGTGTTTCCCCAATGTTTTCTTTTAGAAGTTTCATAGTTCCAGGCCTTAGATGTAAGTCTTTAATGCATTTTGGTTTGATATTTGTATATGGTGAGAGATAAGGGTCTAGCTTCATTCATCTGCATATGGATATCCAGTTTTCCTGGCACCATTTATTGAAGAGATTGTCCTTTCCACCATGTATTTTCTTGGAAACTTTGTCAAAAATGAGTTCACCATAGATGTGTGGCTTTATTTTGGAGCTCTCTATTCTTCTCCTTTGGTCTATGTTTCTGTTTTTATACCAGGACCATGCTGTTTTGGTTACTACATCTCTGTAGTGTAATTTGGAGTCAGGTTATGTGATTCCTTCAGTTTTTTTCTTTTTGTTCAGGATGGGTTTGGCTATTCTGGGTCTTTTCTTAGGAATTACATTGGATTTATAGATTGCTGTGGGTAGTATGAAAATTTTACAATATTGATTCTTCCAATCTGTGAGCATGGATTATCTTTCCATTTTTTTGTGTCCTCTTCAATTTCTTTCACCAGTGTTTTGTAGTTTTCATTGTAGAGTTTGTTCACTTCTTTGGTTAATTTTATTCCTAGATATTTTATTTTATCTGTGGCTATTGTAAATAGGATTACGTTCTTGAAGAAACCTGATATTTATAGCCTCTCAGAATGCAAGCCCTGACACGCATGGTCAAGAAGAGTCAGAATGGCTGTCTCCATCATCAGGGCTAGAGGCCTAATTGTGAGTCATAGGCTCACAGGAAGATGGTGATTTGAATGTGCCCCTCAAAAAGCATGTGTTGGAGACTTAAACCTCAAAGCCACAGTTTTGATAGGTGGGGCCTATAGGAGGTATTTAGGTTATAAGGACTCTATCCTCATTAATGGGTTGATGCCAGTTACAAAAGGCCTAAGGCTATGAGTTTGCTCTCTTGCACACTCTCTCTTGTCTCTGTGATGCCTTCCACCATGCTACGAGACAGCAAGAAGGACCTCATCAGATGTGGCCCTTTGATCTTCCACTTCCCATTTTCCAGAACTGTGAACCAAATACACTTATGTTGTTTATAAACTACTCAGACTGAGGTATTCTGTTATAGCAGCCAAGGTAAACCAATATAATTATTAACTAAGGCTTTTGTGGGTTTTCTCCATCATTACCCTAAATTTATGTTGCTGTGATGACTTAATACCTGAATGTCACATACTCAAAGAAACTTGCCTCAACTGCTTCTTAGCCAAAGGTAGAAGTGCCTCTCCAGGGCTCTGTCAGAAGCAACTTCATTTCCCACTGCAATGACGAAGTGATATATTGCCTGACATTTGCTTGGTCAGTTCCTCTTAATAGATCGATCATGTGATGACAACATGTAGAAAAATCCTCTCTGCTCACTGTTCTCCTCCCTGCTTCAAAACAGTGCTTCCCAGTGTGCAGACCTTGAGTACTATTATCAAATGTACCAAATCTATGAACATAACTAAGCCATGTGCACCATGTAGGATATAAAAGGTATAGAAATTCATCCTCCCTCCTTTATGTGACTCATAATTTACATTTAAGGCAATTTATCAACTTCTTCATCTACCTGAGGAAATGTTTCAGAGGCTTAGTTGGAGCTTTAGTTATTTCATTTATAAAAATAAGAGCAAGTTGAACAGAACTCAGGAATCTATGAAAAGCTGAGTAGTAGGAAATACCAACAGGACTGGATGCATGGTTAAAGGAAAGCAGATAAATTTGCTTTAAAAGAATCAATAAAATGAACATGAAGGAGTAGCAGAGAGATAGAAAACGATAAGGTGTATTATATGTGGAAATTATCTTCTCAGAGAGATTCTGTTTCTTACATTTTCAATCTGTTCTTGCAAAAAGCGTACATGTATATAATGTACACATAAGGTCTATGTGTGAGTGGTGTGCTATAGCCAGGATTTAAACATTATTTTTATTTGTGTATTTCTGATGTTATTTTTGTTTAATTTCTCTGTTGATAGAATTCATGTGTGTTAAGATCATACTATTAGGAAATTGGACACAACATGTGTTCATTTATATTTTTAAAATGTCACAAACCATTATATCTATTCATTTACTTGTCTAGAAAATTGACTGTTTTGACTTTTTTTATTACCACAAAGAAGAAAAATACCCACTGTATATAGAGACAGATAGCCTGAAACCTCTATAAATAGATGATCCTGCTACTGCCTTCCCCTCTCCATTAATGCCACTTTTTCTAATGATCGTGTCTTTGAAAATAATTTCAACTTTCTTGATCCAACAACATTTCAGACACTTAACCACGCTATTTGTGAGTATATGACAGCAGCTAGTTTAGTGGTAGATTTTAGATTTTAACACCTTCCTTTACAAATGCTTTACTTTCTCAGCTGTTCTACATGAAATTAAGAAACAGAAGAGACAGATTTATAGTACTGAGGCACCCTAATTGTCCCATATTCTTACTTTTTAATTTCTTTCAAGATACATGGGGTCATTTTCCTTCATGGCTACTTCATGTTCCCTCTGGGCAAATAACTGCTCACTTCGCTCTGAAATTATGCAATAACTGCCTATAATTTGCCACTTGCCAGAATAATATTTTTCTTAACTCTAAGGGGATACATTTTTCTTCACCAAGACATTCCTGGAAAATATAATGATGGACAAAGCAAAAAATGTAACCAACCTATAACACGTTGACAAAACAGTGATTGACACAATTTCAAAAATATATTCAGGACAAACACAGACAGGAAAAAGGAATCAGGCAGTAGCTAGCAATGAAACTATTTGATATGACAAGGATCATGATGTGAAATGCAGGTTGCCCAAATATTGATCACAGCACTCAGAAATCATATTTTTGTCCATGGCTAGTATTGACCAAGGTGATGTCTGCACAAATCCTATCATTGGAGGGCAGTTATTACATACTAGATAACAAGAAATCCTTCCTCTCTAGCAACTGATCCCATACAAGCATAGATTTGATAGGACACAGAACATTAATCAAATGCATTTTTTGTGGGGCAATAAAGTTGGTAATTAAATTTGAAAATCTCTTATTGCACAGAATCATTTGGTTCTTTCCTTAACTGACATATGTTTCTGTTAAGTTTCAAGTTAGATAAGGAATTCTGTTAGTAACTGGAAAATTAGTGGTAGCAATGGGATCTCTTCCTAGATAACCAAAAACTATTAATGTTATAAATAATTGACTACTGCATGTTATTTAAATACATGTGTTCTTTTATTTCAATGTTTACTAAAAAAGAAAAACTTATATTTAAAATTTATATGAGATGACCCTCTCTTGTTTTAAGGAATATAATACATTCCTCTGCCAACATTCTTTATTATTGCTTCTCATATTTAAATAAATATGTATTTAACACTTGTTGATGGATATAAAAGCTTTCCTAAAACTGTGGAACTCAACACTTATGGAAGAAATAGACTTGAAAATAAATAGCTGGGGTATGTAAAATAAATTAGAGTGGTGAAATATCTGTACATGTATAACTATAAATTAATATTTAATCTTCTCAAATTTCTGAATGCTAGTTAAAAAGCATAGTAGAGATGCCCATACCCTATCAACCAGATAGAGTCTACCTCTTGAACATTTGGCACATTTTTTCCTAGTCTTCACAGTTTCTTTCTTAACATAGCATGAAACAACACTATTTGGCATCTTTGTACTTTGTTTCATAATGGAAATTAATTTTATATGTTCACTAATTTTTAAAAATATAAATTTAATAAATTCATTTGTTTACATGGACTACACATAATACACTTAACAATTTTCCTATACAAAGACATTAAGAATGTCTCTGTAATTTTGTATCATGATGAATAACACTATAGTGTGAATAGCTTTGTCCATAGAGCTTTGAACATAATTTAGATTACATGCATAGACTACTAAAAGTTAAATAACTTGGCAAAAAGTATGACCATTTATAGGTACTGGATTAATATTGCTCAAATTGTTTCTCAAATTATATAATTTATCCTCTAATCAGAAAGACATGAAAGAATTTCACTTCTATCAACATTGACTATTTAATTTATTTTTATTTTATAATTTGTATGTGAATTTCCTGAGAGTTTCCATTCTGTGGTTTCTTCCTTTAGTCTTTTTTAAATCTATTCTTCTATCCAGGATCTGGAAATACTTTTAGAATAGGATGTTGAAAACCTTTGTATATGGGTGACCAAATAGTCTGAATTACTCTAGCTCACCAGCTTCAAACTTTCCATATTATACCTATACAAATAAAGTCTAAATATCCCAACTCATTTGCAACTAGGGATATCTGAGGATGCCTGAGAAATGTTGGTATGTTTCACATACAACATCAGGTAAGTGTTTCTCATTCCAGCTCCATCTCTGCTCTACTCCCTGGAGGTTACATTTTGCCATCTTATAACAGGCTTCCCAAGGCTGCACCTTCATTCTGTCTCACTTCATTTGAAGCCTAAACACAGTTGCCTGTCTTAACTCCTCAGGGCCCAAGCAGATATATTTAATAAAGCATATGGAAAGTTTGAGAATAACAGAGGCACAATAAAATATAAAAGGGAAACCCAATGTTGAATAATAGATATCTACCAGTTCTCCTAGAGACTACTAGGTACTTCTCCATCTCCCTATATAGAGTCTCCTTCATAGATTCTCTTTCTCGGTGTCATGAATTGTTTAGTACCAATGGTCTCCCCAAGAAGAGCTTCTCTAATACAGTGCTTCACAATGGAGGACTACTTTGTCTTCCTGGAAATTTTGACAAAGCTCAGAGACCTGTTTTTACTGCTATGACTGGTAGGATAGTGCTACTGGCATCCAGTGTGAAAAGGATCCCAAAATGCACAAGAGAGCCCTCCACAACAATTAATTATCCAGTACAAAATGTCAGATTGGGAAAGCCGACTTCAAACTGTCTTTCTTGGGCTGAGTCTAGGAATGACTTCCTGGATCCCCAGAAAAGCAGCAATTTGCTTGTTTCTCTAAAACCAAAGCCTGCCCCATTTTCTTCTCAGAAATATTTTTAATGGTATAATTCTCTTCTTTCAGAGAAAAATGTTACCCTTCATAGAATATGTTGTGACCACTCATGACCCAATAAAGACAGTAATTATGTGGAAATTTAATTTTCCAAAGTTAGATTTTTTCCTATCTAAATATCATGTTGGGGAAACCAAAGGGAAAAATGCTTGGGTTAGAGTAACCCCAAGGGTGTGTATACATTATTTACATAAACTTTCTTAATTAAGTGTAAATTGAAACAACCTAGGAGGAGACTGGTCTTCCTAATTTTGTTGACCTGACATTGTCTCTCAATCTCTTTATAAACAAATGTTTGGAAAAGGCATGGCTCTGGAGCAGGGATGGGGAAGGAAAACCATAAAAATAAGCTACAGTTTTATAGCTAGTACAGTTTTACTTCATTTAAAAAAATCAAACAAATTTTTAGGAAGGCCTGTCTTGCTAATCAAACACTCGATTCATGGTTTAAAATAATGTTTTTAACATTTAAAAGTGAAAACATCTACACATAGATGACTTTATTAGGTCAGCTATATCCCAGAAAAAAATGGTATATGCCTTATACCTCCATATTAAAATTAATGGAATCCCTCCAAGAAAGGAAAACGTCTGATCCGAGGTCACAAATGCAGAAATTGCTAACAATCTCCTGAAATGGCTGCTTACAAACTGTTAAGATCCAGACTTCATTCAACAAACTTATATATTCAGAGTGCTAAAATAATGTCATCAGTTTATTTTATCACAACTAGTACATTGCTATAGAAATAGATCATAGATAAGAAAAACCACCAAGAAAGGGTGAAATCTTGGTTTGGTTTCCAGAAGGACTCACCAGAGACATGTTAGTGGTTAAAAAATATGAAGAAATAGTCTGTTTTGGTCATAGTTATATTTCTAGTGCCTAGAAAAACTACTGGACAATGATAAAGATTCAATAAACATTTGTGGAATGAATGTCTCAAATTAAAAGCAAGGAAAGAAGTCTGATAGAAAGAGGGAAAGACAAGGAAGACAAATTCTGCTTTTATCATTTGTTGCCTTTTGATTGAAACCTCCTTTTAGGATCAAACCAGAATTAAAAATTCATTGTAATCATCCGTAGGAGAAATTTAATTTTTCTACAAACAGTCGGTATTTAGTATTTTCTTGTTAAGTGATATGAGCCCCTTTTCAATATACTTAATACTCCGTCCACCACACACTAAACAAAATGTAGGATGATGTCACACATGCTGGCTTGCAGCCAACCCAGTAACATCAGCAATGTCAGTATCTTGTTTTCTTCCTTTCTTCTTAGTCTCTTTGGGTTGCTATAATAAAATACCATGAATTGGGTAGCTTATAAACAATGGAAATTTATTCCTCACAGTTTTGGAGTTTGGAGAGCTCAAGATCAAAGTCCCAGCAGATTCAGTGTCTGGTTGGGGCCTGCTTTCTAGTTGACAGATGGCTTCTCCTACCTGCGTCCTCACTTGGTGGAAGGTGCAAGACAGCACTCCAGGGCCTCTTTTATAAGGCCATTAATCCCATTCATGAGGGATCTGCCCTCATTACATCATCATCTCCAAAAGACTCCACACCTCCTAATACTATCACGCTGTTGATATGGTTTCAATCTATGACTTTCAGAGTTCCACAAACATTCAGACCATATTATCAGGTAAACCAGAATGGGAGCATCCATGGGGGCCTCTGATAAAACCATGGAATTTCTCCAGATTCACTTAAACATTCACTCTTTCTTGGTTTCTTTACTCCATTATTGGCTTTATATCTTGGTTACTCATCTGCTTTAAGCATGTAATATTTGTAGTCCTGTTATATACAATGGTGAGTCCATCTTTGATTTTGACCCATCCCTTTCTTACCACTTTGAATCATGTATTCTCATATTTCACAAGGACTCCTTACCTACTACCATGGTAACTGTCCCCCCTTCCCCATATTAATTTAGGGCTGAGTCTCTTCATTGTTCTCATAGATGTTTCCATAATATTACTAATAAACAGCCATCAAGACCAGCCCCCTAGAAATGTGAACATAGCAGTGTTCCTACCTATGCACAGCACTTGTAATAAAGGGACAGGGTCATTCTGTCATGAATCACAGAGTTATTTATCAGATACAAAGCAGCATTGTCTTAAAAAAGTTGAGGGGCTGTTCTTTACCTTACCTTGAAATAGAACCATTGTCTGATACTGGTTGCAGGGTGGAGAAGAAAAATGCTGTAGGGAGGAACCGGGAATATGGCAACTTCAGTGAAGCCTGCTACTCAAATAAACTTTTTACTGCTGCCTTATTAAAATAATAATTATACCTAATGCACCTTGAAATTAGCAAATGTCAATATTAAAGGGTGGTCATAAAATGTAACTTCAAAATCCATTGTTCATACAAGAAAGATAATCAATGTTCAGAAAATTTGACCTTTAAGTATATCTTTTTAAAATTATAGATGGTATCTCAAGAAAGTCTCATAGCAACTCCTAAGTGTAGTAAAATTAGATTCATTCAATATTTGAAAAGCCAAAGTGTTGCCCAATACAGTGTTTCCCTCTTTACTCATTTCCTTGAACACATTATTTGGTAGATTTGTAAGAAGACATTTTTTTACTCTAAAATTAAAAGTCATAATATTGTTTATAAGTCTTTTATGCATGGATTATCTTTTACTAAGATTCAAATATAAAATTTTGAGAACATTCTGTTCTCTGCACCATCTTCATTTGTATCCTAATGTCAATTAGTCACAGGTATTGTATGAGAGATTTTAGATACAGCATATGAGTTTGACTATAAATTTACAAATGAAAAAAAATGACACTGAAAAATATCAATGCCCTGCTTGATTTCATAAAGCTTCAAGAACAAAACTATGATTTGAATTCAGGGTAATGATTTTTCTACTACAGAATGCTTAAAAATGGATAAGTGCAAGATTAATTTCCCAATCACTGCCTAACATAATTCTATAATTTACGTCCTAAATGAAGTGTGAGAATATTGCCTGTAAAGACATTTTTTCAAAGTGAAATTCTATTCTAATAATTTCAGAAGGGCAGTTTTATTTATTGGTAACTTGGATGACATTATTATATATTAATAGATTCTTATCATCTTAATTCAGCTTTCTTCTCTAATTACTAGAGTGTCTACAGCTACAAATGCCAAAAACAGATTTAAAAGTGTAAAACTGAGCCAAATCATTATAGGTTGACAAGATATTGGCTAAAAAATCCCCAAAATACAGTTTATTATATTTATAAAGATGTCTGATCAACAAATAGATGCCCAATAAATAATAGGTAATTGGTTGTAATCAACTCTTTGAGTATAATGCAAAAAGAGAAAATAGAAGTTATGTTAATGTAATTAGACAGTTCGGAAAGCATTATACTATCAGTTCCATAGAATAGACCCCTTTTTCTGTTTTGTTTGTAACATATAAAATTGCTTTATTGATTGTAGGTATTTACTAGATATCTATTGAAAGGAAAAATCATATTTGAATTGCCTATAATTAAAATGAATAAACTTTTATTATGATGACTATAATACAAATGAGAAAAATAACACAGAGTAAGCTATAATTAAGGAAGGAAAGCATCTATTAAATATAGTCATGTTTATGGTATAATATAATCTATGTGCCATATCTAAAGCTAGAGAACTTACTAATATTCACATTCATTAGCAATTTTGTGAATTTTGAATAGGTAATATGTGCTAGGTACTTATTTAAACCTGTGGTCCCCATCCCCCAGGCCATGGACTAGTACTGGTCAATGGCCTCTTAGGAACTGGGCTGCACAGCAGGAGGTGAGCAGCGGGTGAGGGTGAGGGAAGCTTCATCTATATTTACAGGTGCCCCCCATTGCTTGCATCACTTTCTGAGCTCCACCTCTGCTCCCCACAACCTCCCGCCCCTGGTCCATGAAAAAATTGTCTTCCATGAAACCGGTCCCTGGTGCCAAAAAGTTTGGAGACTGCTGATAAACCCTTTAAATACATCATGCATTTCTCACAGCAATTTTATAAGGAATGTTAGTTTTCCCGTTGCATAGATGAGAAAGTTAGAGACAGAAAGCTCTAACAATTTTATAAGATTACAGAACCATGGAGTATCAAAGCCATGATTTGGACCCAGGCATTCCTGACTGTAAAGCCCTTTTGCTCAATCAGTTTAAAACATCTTTTTTTTTTAATATCATGCACTTATAACCTACTTATAAAAGGTTTTCAGGGAAACAAAAATATTTTTAAAAAAGCAAAAAGTGCAAAAATTTCAAAATTTTCCTGACAGCCTACAAATATGATGTACTTAGATGAAGAGAAAAACCATCAATTACAACAATAAAAATTACAGGTAGACAGCTTAAAATAAGAAAAGTAGTTCACAACAATAGTCTGCTGATCTCTGACAACCATAAAGTTTAGAGACATTTAATTATGACATCTATATGAAATTAGTTATGATGTATATATAATGGATAAAGAGAAAGATATGTGTGTGTATCTCTCTAGAGAGAGATATATCTTTCTATATACATTATATATATGTATATATATATATACAGAGAGAGAGAGAGATAACTTGTAAGTTCCCAGGGGAAAGGTAAATTCTCTTCTTTTGTTTTACCTCTTCATGATGACATTTATAGCTTTATTTACTCAATGAATTCCCAAATTATATTAGGTTAACTGTTACAATTCATAATTGTATGTATATGTAAATAACTACCAAATAAATAATACCCAATATACTGTTAAACAAGTACTAATGACAATATATATTTATATATGTTAAGACATGATATTTAGTAATTTTATTTATTATACATTTTAGATATATTCATCCCTTATAAGTATCTTAGCATATGTTTAATTAATCCTTGATCATAACATTTATAAAGGTATATGGCTTAGTAAATTGTACACAAAGAAAGGAAAATAACTGGCTCTCCTTACCAAAAAGCACACTCTTACAAACAACTTAAAAGCAGAAAAAAATACTTACTTAGAAGAATTGCTTAAAATATTCTGGTGGAAAGAGGATAAAAGAAGCATTTACTTATAAATTTTAGGCCTGAGTGTTTGTAGGAAATTCTTTTCTTGCCACATTTCTAGTAATTTTCTGAAGTGCTCATGAGCCAAATTGCTGATCTTCACCAAGATGAGTAATTATCCAAACAGAATGCTTCCCTGTGAATACTGCAAACACGATTAAAGAGACACTAACCTAAACTATGCTAGAGTATACAACTGTATTATTTATTTTAGTGTACAACTATATGATTTATTTTATTCAATTGGTAAAGAAATCTTGAAAATAGACACAAAATGTACTATTAGTACTATTTTAGTTCTAATATCCTTAAAAACTACTGACATATAAGATAAATTTGTTGTGATAATAAACTGACAGAAGCTATTTTGCTACATACCATCACCTTACGGTGTCATTCTTCATTAGAGATGACCATTGTGTTTGTGAAAGCTGTCAGTGTTTTTGTTGGTCTGATTTACCTGTCTAATTTGGATTGCAATTATGCCCACTGAGTAGGGAATGTAACTAACTTTGAATTCTGACAGCACCTGGTGCACAGCTCTAGTTTCACTAAGTGTTGAATCTGCTGAAATCAATTTAATAATAGTAAAATAGGCTGTTATGTAGTGAAATTATTTATTAACTCTAGGAATTATTGAAAGTATATTAACTTAACAAAGAATGTGCTGTACATGGGGTCATTCTGTCCTACAGAAAGTTTCTATGTATGCCCTGAGTGTATTTTCTATTTATAATAGGCAACAATCAAGCATTAAACTCTGAAATGAATGAAGTGCAAATAAAAGAGGGAAAGATCATGGGCCACATGTCATACTGTTTTGGAATGTTTTTTGAAAAGGTTGGCACAGACGTTCACAAAGCAGATGCAGCCCTCTAGGCAATCCATGTGCCATATACTGGCCTTTTAAACCATGTAACCAACGAGAGTATATGCCCTAGGATCATAGGATTCTATAGCTGCAAGAATTTTCAGAAGAACTGATCCAACACTGTAAAATAAAGCTAAAGCCCAGCCATAGTAAAGTGACATGCCTGGAGTCATGCATACATTGAGTGGTACTGTTTTCACTATGTTACCCTGTCCCAAACCAAAAATAATAAAACATATTTTTCTGCCACAAGCACAACCAGAAAGCTCTGTGTTAAAATGATGTTTTATATACCATTCTTAAAAAACAATAAAACCTGGGAGACATCATCAGGATGAGTGGCTAGAGGCACCCAACATTTGCCTCCTCCAAATAGAAGGATCAAAACAATGAATAGATAATCACAGGTCAAACAGAGTAACTAAGGGAGAACACTTAAATTCAGCAAAAAAGTGACAAAGACCCCATGAGGCACAGAGACTCAAAATGGCAGCACAGAAAGACAAGGAAAGTAGCCAGCTATGATTGGCTCAAGGCCAAGAGGAACTCCCTACTGTGGGAAAAAGCTAAGTGAGAGATCCCCAGAAGTCTACATTCCCAACATGATGCCATGCCTGCAATCCTGACTGCAGGAAAGCCCCTCAGACCTCATAGGTACTGAGCTTAATATAGAGAGCTTCCTTGAGTCCAACAACTGCATGTCGCAGAAAGGAAAGTCATGATAGGTATCCCCCAACCCCAGGACTCAGGCTGCTGTAGCATCGTACCATTTTGAGAACATAGTCACCACATGACAATGTCCTAACCTTGGGTGCAATAGCCCCTGAATCTCCACATCCCTGGGGGGACAATGCTAGCTGAACACAATGGTGTAGCCAAGTCCTCAGCACCCAAGCTGATGCATCACTCTTTATGCCCCAGAGAATAAATGGTCCAGCACATCACAGTGGCTGCTTTCAAGATAAAGGGAGCCAAAGTACACATTTCCAAAAACATGAGAACCACCTTACTGGGGCCACTGCTACTAACAGTGACCACACATCTTCTACCAGTGGAGAAACGGTGCACATGTGTGCCTCCCACAGGCTCAAGGACCAGCCCAAATTTCATCTCCATCTCCAACAAAACATCCCCACACCCTCCACAAAACAGCCCCCGTATCCTCCATAAACAATTACAGCTTAAGCCACTGGGAAACTTAAGAATACATCTGATATTGATTACAGCTAAAGAAATCATACTGATACTACACTACTGTGCCCATTCAGAGACAAAGACAAAGCACTCTACTCAATTGACACTAAAGATGCATGTATAAGAAAATGTCTTTCCCTATGAAAGCTACTCCATAAAATTGATAGAAGTGACTATTACACCAGATGTGCAGATATCAATGTAGGGACACAATAAACATGAAAAAGTAAGGAAACATGACAGCTCTGAGAAACACAATAATTCTCCAGTAACAGACCACAAAGAAAAGGAAATCTATGAAATACTGAAAAAGAATTCAAAATAATATTAAGGACATTCAGTGAGATATGAAAGAACACAAATTGACAATACATATATTCCTAGGTCCTTTATATTCTTTTTGCTATTGTGAAAGGTATTGAGTCTTTGATTTGATTATCCACTTGACTGTTGTTGGTGTACAGAAATGGTACTGGTTTGTGTACATTGATTTTGTAACATGAAACTTTGCTGAGTTTATTTATTACTTCAAGGAGTCTCTTGGCAAAGTCTTTGGGATTTTCTAGATATAAAATCATATTGTCAGCAAAGAGAAATAGTTTGAATTCTTCTTTCCCCATTTGTATACATTTGACTTCCTTCTCTTACCTGATTTCTCTGTCAAGAACTTCCAGCACTATGTTGAATAAAAGTGGGGACAACAGAAAATCTTGTCTAGTTCCAGCTCTAAGTGGGAATGCTTTCAAATTTTTCCCATTCAGTATGATGTTGGCTATGGGTTTTTTTCTTATATGTCTATTATAATTTTGAGGCATATTCCATCTATGCCTATTTTGTTGAGAATTCTTATCATAAAAGGATACTGAATTTTGTCAAATGCTTTTTATGCATCTATTGAGATGATCATATGGTCTTTATTTTTGCTTCCATTTATGTGGTGAGTCACATTTAGGGATTTACACATGTTGAACCATCCTTGCATGCCTGGGATAAAGCCCATTTGCTTGTGGTGGATTATTTTTTTGATGTGAGGCTAAATTCAGTTTGCTATAATTTTACTGAGAATTTTTGCATCTATATTCATACGAGATATTGGTCTGTAGTTTTCTTTTTTTATTGTGTCCTTTCCTGGCCTTGGTATCAAGGTGATAGTGGCTTCATAGAATGAGTTTAGGAGGGTTCCTTCCTTCTTGATGTTATTAAATAATTTCTGCAGTATGGGTACCAATTCTTCTTTGTAGGTTTGGTAAAATTCATCTGTAAAACCATCTGGTGTGGGACTGTTTTTTTTGGAAAGTTTTTTATTGCTGCTTCAATTCCATTGCTCCATATTGGTCTGTTCAGGAGAACTATTTCTTTCTGATTGAGCCTAGGGAGGTTGTATGTTTCCAAAAATTTGCATACTTTCTCAACAAAAACTACTAACCACTGAGGGAGGAAATTACAGAAGATGTAAACAAACAGAAAAAAAAATGTCATGCTCATGGATCAGCAAAATAAACACTGTTAAAATGTCCATACTACCCAAAGTTATCTCCAGATTCAATACAATCCCCATCAAAATACCAACATAATTTTTCACAAATTTAGAAAAAAATAATTCTATGCTTTGTTTGAAACCAGAAAATAGCCTGAATAGACAAAGCAAACTTAAGCAAAAGGAACAATCTGGAGGCATCACGCTACCAGACTTTAAGCTATACTACTGTAAGCTATACTACAAGGCTATAGTAACCAAAACAGCATGGTACTAGCACAAAAACAAAACAAAAACAAACAAAAAATCTCCCCCTAAAATCCCAGCATGGTACATAGACTATGGTCTCTGCATAGACCAATGGAACAGAACAGAGAACATGGATATAAAACCATCCATATTTTGCCAACTGATCTTTGACAAAGCAGACAACAATTTACAATGGGGAAAAGAAGACCTATTCAACAAATGGAGCTGAGAAAATTGGATAGGCACACGTAGAAGATTGAAACAGGATCCATATCTCTCACCACTCAATAAAATTAATTCAAGATGGACAAAAAACTTAAATGTAAGGCATGAAACCATAAAAATTCTAGAAGAAAATGTTGGAAAAACTCTTCTAGATATTGGCCTAGGGAAAGAATTTATGAAAAAGACCCCAATGACAATCATATAAGTAGATTAACAAAATGTGGTGTATGTATACCATGGAGTTCTACTCAGCTACAAAAAACAATGTGATCTAGAACCTCTTGTATTATCCTGGATAGAGATGGAGCCCACTCTACTAAGGGAATTATAACAAGAATGGAAAACAAGCACCAGATATACTCACCATGAAACTGGTATTAACTGATCAACACTTATGTGGACATATATACAGTAATAACTTTCATCTGGTATCAGGCAGGTGGGAGTGGGGATGAGGAGATGGGTATATTTACACCTAATGGGTGCGGTGTGGGATGAGTACACTTGAAGCACTGACTCAGGTGGGGCAAAGACAATATATGTAACCTAAACATTTGTACCCCCATGATATGTTGAAATAAAAAAAAAGATAAAAAATAAATAAATAAATAAGACTTGATTAAATTAAAAAGCTTCTGTACAGCAAGGAAACGATCAACAGAACGAATAGCTAACATACAAAATGGGAGAAAATGTACATCCGATAAAGGGCTAATAAGCAGAATCTACAAGAACTCAAGAAAATCAGCAAGAAAAAAATTAAACAGCCTTATCAAAAGTGGGGCAAAAAACAAGAACAAAAGCTTTTCAAAAGAACATAGACAAATGGCCAATAAACATATGATAAAATGCTTAACATCAACAATAATTAGGGAAATGCAAATCAAAACTACAATAAGATATCACCTAACCCCAGTGAGAATGGCTTTTATTAAAAAGTCCAAAAACAGTAGACGCTGGCATGGATGCAGTGAGAAAGGAACACTTATACAGTGTTGGTGAGACTGCAAACTAGCACAGCCTCTATGGAAAATAATAATGAGATTCCTCAAAGAACTAAAAGTAGACCTACCATTTGATCCAGCAATCCCACTACTGGGTATTTACCCAAAGGAAAAAAAATGTTATTTTATAAAAAAAGACACTTGCACTAGAATGTTTATTGCAGCACAATTCACAATTGCAAAGATATGGAATCAATCCAAGTTCCTATCAATTCATGAGTAGATTAATAAAATGTGGTATATGTATACCATGGTGTACTACTAATCCTGGAACTAGAGTCCATTATCCTAAGTGAAGTATCACACCAATGAAGAAACAAATAGCACCACATGTACTCATTATTAAACTGGAACTAACTGAATGGCATTCATATGCAAAATAGGAAGTAAAACTCAACGGAAATCAAACAGGTGGGGGGGAAGGAGGGGAGTGAAATCATATTTAACAATGTACACTATCTGGGTGATGGGCACACTTATAACTGTGTCTCAAGCAGTACAAACATAAACATGTAAACAAAAAATTTGTACCCCTGTAATATTCTAAAATTAAATGTATATATATATGAAAAGGCAAAGAAAAAACAAACCCAAATTGACAATAGAAAGAAATTAGAAAAACAAATCATAAATAAACTGAATTAGAAATTTAAAAGATATAGAAATCAGAAAAAAGAACCAAGAGAAATCTCAGAAATAAAGAATTAAATGAATAAAATAAAAATATGATCAAAAGCTGCAATGATAGACTAGATCAACCAGAAGAAAGAATTTCTAAACTTGAAGATAATCCTTTTGAAATAACCCAAGTCAGACTAAAGAAAAAAAAAAAAAAGGAAAAAATTTAGAAAGCCTGCATGACATATGGGACATCATTAAGTGAGCATTTTGGGAGTTTCAGAAGGGAATATGAGGCAGTAGATATGCCCATTTCACAGATTTAATAATGACATGTTATATACATGTATTGAAATAAATATGTACAATTATTACATGCCAATTAAAAATAAAATAAAAAATTAAGATTATCTCTGCCCCAAACTATATTTTTTATATTTTTTATTTTTAATAGAGATGGGTTCTCGCTCTTGCTCAGGCTAGTCTCGAACTCCTGAACTCAAGCAATCCTCCCACTTCCTCCCAGAGTGCTAAGATTACAGGCGTGAGCAACTGTGCCCAGCCTGGATCTTATTTTCAATAAAAATATGATGTAAATGAAATAATATCATTTAAAAATTCTGGTGCTCATACCCACTGAATGCTAGTCCATATGTGTTATTTGCTATGTATTATAAAGTTCCTCTACAATCTCTGCTGATTGCTAGATTATCAGTAACTCTTTGTAACAAAAAAATTGCACATTATTTTATACTTTCAGATGGTATATAAATAGGACTTTTAGGATTGTGTAAAGATGGGCTATATAGTTAGAAATAAAAATGCATTCAATATATTTAACCAGAACTGTTGTACCCCCATAATAAGCTATAATAAATTTTAAAAAATGCATTCTAGTTTACCATTCATTTGCTTTACAATGTTTCAGACCATTTCACATGTCCCTTGAAATAAGAAATAATTAAAATAATAATGATGCCTACATTTTTGCTTCTATACTATATCCACACACTGGAGTCATGCATGTCTTCCTCTAAATGGACATGCTATCACTTGTATAATACCTGAGGATTTCTTGAAGTTAACACACATAATTTTCTCTTCTTTGTGCTTTTAAAAATGAAAATGCTATGACAGAGTTTATATTGAAATTCTTTTACCTTGAAATGTGTTTATCTCTTATAAAAAGAAGTCAGTTTTTGACTAAATAGAATTACAAAATACAAAAATTTAAGCTAGAAATACATGACAATATTATGACAGAACTACTAAAAATAATACAACTAAATATGGTATATTTTTAAGTTCATACTATATGTTCTTTCAGGGAAGGAAAGAATAAGTGCCATATTTATATCAACATCTAGATGGATTAGAGCACAGTAGAGTTTTTGTTTGTCTGTTTTCTACCCAAGTGATGTTTGTTTGCTAAGAGTCAGGAATGCTATATCTGTATTCCTGTATCTCACTCCTGGCGGTGGGAGCAATAGTATTAAGTTGACCTCCACTCTTGTCTTTCCTTGGCTGAAATGACCTGTAGTGATTCAGCATGGTAACCTAGATAGAAGGCAAAAAGACCTTATCTGTAATCCCCAAAAGATGACTCAATTACCGTTCTTTACTTTTCCTTACCTATGAAACTAATGACCTATACATCTTAGAGTTCAAAAATATGCAAAACTTGAGTTCAGGTACACGAAGTTGTTTATTGCAGTGTCAGAATCAGACAGATTTCAAATGAGCAGAACAATATGTAGGAATTTGAGATTGCAGCTCTAACAGAATGGTTCTTTTGACAATAGAACAGTAAAACTTTTAACACTAGGATTTTTAAAAAGTGGCTTTGCCAATTGGAATCAACTTCTTTCCAAAACATTCTTTTTTTTTTTTTTTTTAATCTCTCAGTATTATCCCCCTGCCAACTGCAGCACTTCAGACTTCCTTCTAATGTTAAGAAGAGCTCATTTTTGCTGAATATGTGTGGCTATTCTTAGACAAAGATGGTGGTTTGAGTTAAAGGAAGAGAGAGAATCAAAGTAGATAACCAACTTTAGTTTATATCTCACACAAGACAGATCTATGGATGATTTTCTCTCTAGTTTACCCAATAAGCAAACACTTATTTCTGAGAAAAAAAGTTTTGTTATATTTTTTAGTGGCAATGCACTGTATTCACAAAGGAAGGAAAGAAATTCCTTTTGTTTTTGTCAATAGGGTTTCCTAAAATCACAGTAAACTTTAATAATGGCATTAACTAAGGAGCTTTAGAATTCTGCCTTGGCCAGGGATACTTTGCAAGGATTAATTAGCACAAGTTCAGATTTTGTTTTTTGTTGTTGTTGTTGTTGATGTTGTTTTAATTTTAAATTCTTCTTGACCTTGATTAGAAGAATTGTGGGTTATTTTACCTGCATCAAACACCTTTTGCATCTGTTTGACCCTTTTTTCAAAAATATTTCCTACATTTTTAATATGGCCATCAAATAAGTTTTCCAGTATGTGATATAATTATGAAATATTAGTAGAAGGCATACACTTATAAATATATATGTACATACATATATGAATGCATTACATATCTCCTTTGATTATATATGTGTGTATGTGTGTCTATCTATTTAGTTAGGCAGTTTGCTATAATTTCCTAGAAAGACATTCAGATTATATCTACCACCAAAACTGAGAAAAGAAGTGAAGTTTAAAAAAAAAGTTTGGGCCGGGCGCGGTGGCTCATGCCTGTAATCCTAGCATTTGGGAGGCCA
>CM052436.1:17687501-17697935 GCA_028533085.1 Varecia variegata
GAGTTCGAGACCAGCCTGAGCAAGAGCGAGACCCCATCTCTACTAAAAATAGAAAGAAATTATCTGGCCAACTAAAAATATATATAGAAAAAATTAGCCGGGCATGGTGGCGCATGCCTGTAGTCCCAGCTACTCGGGAGGCTGAGGCAGTAGGATCGCTTAAGCCCAGGAGTTTGAGGTTGCTGTGAGCTAGGCTGACTCCACAGCACTCACTCTAGCCTGGGCAACAAAGCGAGACTCTGTCTCAAAAAAAAAAAAAAAAAAAGTTTGGTTGCATACTTGCAAAGGGCAAGTCAGGGAAATTTTTTCTTCTTTCAAAATACATACTCAAACACAAACTAGACTAAAGGTTTTTACACATTGCTTTTGTTTAGTCAGTCCTACTGAGCTACATTTGTTTGAAACATAGTGTGCACTCAATAACAAGATTCATACTATCATATATTTTCAATTTCCTAGAAAAAGGATTCATCTTACAGCAGTAGATTTGTATATTTAATACATTTCCTTTTTATTTTCTCAAAAATCTTGTATTTAATGAATGGCTAGTCTTATAAATGAGAAAATATATTTATTTACACTTTATTTCTTTTAAAAAAGATCTCTTGTTCCTACAACTCAAGCAAATATCCAAAAATTATTATACAATACAAATTGACAATCAGGATATAAAAATATGAAAAATCATAATCAGGGATATAATGAGTATTAATACATGGATTTAAAACAATAGCAAAAAAATTAAAATTGACTTTTAGATTTGGCTGAGCTGCTACCAAGCAAGGAAGACAGAATGCTAAATTTATATGCATTCTCACAATTAGAGGGCACAAAATAGGCTTTGTTGGAAGTATTTTATTTAAGTATATATCTAGTAATGTTTATAATTATTAAATTTGTAACCTATCTAGCTGACTGAAAGATGTTTCAGGAGAAATAGCTATATTTTGATACAAGGGCAAAAATGAATAGACATTTTCTAACAAGAATCTCATAAGTTGCTGGGAGGGACTTCTATTGGTTGGACATCTGTCTGATAGAAGGGAAAATTTCAAACACATTTCTCTCCCCTGTGCTTAGGAAGTGGTCCTTCTGTAGAAATAGTTGAAAGACTAGAAAAGTCATGAAATATAATTTCAATTTATTTTCCTGGATATCTAGGTAGAATTTATCCTAAACCCTCTTAAGATACACACACACACACACACATACACATATACCCTCAGATATTGATAGATGAGAATATTTCATATACTACTAATACATTTAGAAATTCTTCCCATTATATCTTAATAAGAAACTGAAATTTGCAATGTATGCCTAGTTCCCCACATTTGTTAACACCCCCTTCCTCTGCCTCCATTCCCTCCCTACGTTTGGATCTATGCTTGTCTGACCAGAGCCTGTTCCTAATCCAGAGGAAGATAATGAGCTGCTTTAGCTAACACCAAGACAGTGGACATTGTCAAGTCCCAAGTTAACTTGCTGCTTCCCTGCATTGATCTCATGCTTCAATCTCAATGACTGAATATATATCCTTTTCTCTTATGCAAAAGGCTTTATGAAACTCTATTCTATCCTTGTTGTGGCTAATTTCTCATCCCTAAACATTAACTCCATGTCTAGGAAATTAATATCTCTGAAACAAAAAACATGATTCCTCCTAATTACTGGAATCCTCACTAGTAGCCTGCGGCAGTATTTTGGCTAAAGGCTATTAGGAAGCCTAGCGTTCTTAAATGATCTGCCATCACCCTTTTTCACTTTTCTGACAGAACACACACCTGGTACCTGGTATTCAGCTCCCTGATACTGACTGACTCTCACAATTGCCAACTGTTACCTTCCCATTCTTGCCAGATCCTGAACTTCTTCCTATGTCTCTGCTGATCGTGAATTTTTTTTTCATCAGTTCTAACACAGTCACAGTTCCTCAATGATTAGGCTTTCCAGCTTTAACTACACCAGATTGGACTAAAGCACTGATTAAACATTTATATACTAACACATGTATTTGAATTTTTTTTCATATTATTTCTATGTTTTGGCTTTTGTTCTTGAGAAGTAAAATGAATGTTCCATTCCTCTTTCCCATCTCCATGTAATAAATTATATAAAATTCTAAAACCATGTAGCAACTAAAAGCATGCTGATTACATAATACGTACTCAATACATATTTTAAAACAGATGAATGAATGAATGAATGAATGAATGGATGGATGGATAAGTACATGAATGAGCCATTATGAAACTACCCTACCCCTGTGCTAGCTTATCTTGTCTCTTGGTAAAAATTTCCAAATTAGTTTACCAGATTCCTTTATCATTACCTTTGTCATCATTTAATCATTATTTTCTTTGTGTTTTCTCTTTCGTCTTCTATAAAAATACTTTCTACTTTGAAGTTGGAGTATATGTGAGCTAATTATGACCTGAATCTCACAGAGACTTATACTTAATTCTAGAGAATTACATTTTGTATTTAGAGAATTATACTTTATTCCCTGCATATTTTATCTTGTTTTAATTATCCACTTTTAAAGTAGCACTACATGGATGGTAAGCATATATGAGAACTTTTCAGTGGCTAATGTTGTATATGCTCTGTATAATTTATATAAATTTATGATTTATATAAATATGTAATTTACATAAATATTTATAATCCATATAAATATATAATCTATACATAAATGTATATCATTTATATAAAGGTAAATAATTTATATAAACACAATTTATAAAACTATACAGTTATATATTATATAATATTTATGTATGTATATGTTAATATACAATTGTATATATATATACATATATACACACAGACCAGAGACTCCTGAGATTGTATAACTGGTATATATGGATAATAGGTAAGCATTTCTTGATTATTAAATGCATGGGAGTATGGTTTTATAGAAACAATGGAAGTAATAAAACTTTACATTCTACTAGTAGGCACTATAAAAATTACCAAAAATAAATACTGAGTAAAATGTATTTCCATGTTTAAAGCTTAGAATATAAAATGCTGTTGAAATGTTCAGAACTAATTCCACAGCATAAATATCACAAAGTTGAGTAGATTTAAATAGACACACTCACACCACAGAGTTTAATGAAGTAAACAAGGCAAAACATCAGGAAATAGAGTGTCTTTTATATAGTTATAAACTCTCACCTCTTCTGTTATCTTCTTTAAATCACATAACAGCCTTTTATAAGTTTTATAAGGCTTGTAAAATTTGTGATATTTTTCTAGAATTTATTCAAATTATCTCTAAACTTAAATGAAAGTTGTGTTTAAGGCACAAGTATTGGTGATTAAATACGGTGTGTTTTTTGTATAAATATTTTGATTAAATATAGTTGTCATACTAATTAGCTCACCTATTAAATAAAAATATAAACAATGATTTTTTTTTCTTAGCAATGAACAACCTCTTCCTATGAAGTTTAGAGATTTTTATGACAAAATTACTAAGGACCACTCCTACATTACATTTATTTATGTTCTTATTTCCAGTAAACAACAGTTTCTGGATATTAAACATCTGTCATAAAAATGCCCATTTCTTTTCCTGAAATTAAATTAAACTCATACTTTTTTATGGAAAGTAGTTTTAAAATTTTAGTTATTCTTGTTATTTTTATGACAGTTTTTATTATAGAAGTTGATTTTTTAAAATCTTGATCATTTTTTTTTTTTCTGTTTGCTACTGCAAAAGGGACTAGGCAGACACCAGAAGGAGCCCAAAGTTACCTAACCCTGTTCTCAGGAGCTAAGGTGACATCATCAGTCATCCTACTCACAAACAAATTTAATATTCATAGTCCAACACACCTAAGAATGGAAGAAAACAATGGTTAGCTCAACTAAGTTTTTAAAAAGCAAGCTGCAATATACACATTCACTATTTAACACTGCAATTAACACGAATTATTTTGAATGTGTCTAATAGATTGCAAAGTCATGAACAATTTCTAAAACAACTTGTAATCTTGAGAAAGTGAGTATGAAGGATAACGTAGACTCCTTTAAGATTTGAATTTCAGTGTACTTGGAAGGCATGGTCCATCTCCCTCCTCTGTTAAAAGAACATGTTGGTTTGTAGTATCCACAGTCTATCATTTTGTTTTATTGTTTTATAAATGATGAAACTTTTCTCTAAGCCAGTATTGCATTTCTTCCTCTCACCACCCAGATTTAATTTTTTCCCTAAAAGCAAGGCTTGTAAAAATACCTAGAGCTAAAGCAATTCACTTTTTCACTTGGCCTTCAGCAGTAACAAAATAGAGATTCCAACATTTGCCATACTCATGATTTAGTAATGCAGGGTCTCTCTTTGAAACAAGCACACCAGGCAAAAGACAGGGAGAGCTTGTGTTTGGGTTGATGCTTTTTGGCTACAGTTCAAACATTTGGAGCTTCAGCCTTTGAACAACAAAAAGAATTTCTAAATTCCCTTTTACAGGTTCTTAAAAGTGCTTATTGATTGCATGTTTTTCAAATAATTCTAATGCCAATTCATATAATCATATGAAAATGATATTCCATTTTTCAGGAATATTTAATGCTCTATGCGGTTTTTAATTTTTTTTTTTGGTATATTCTGTCATAACAAATAATGTGTTTCATAGTGGCAAAGGAAAAAAAACCCTCTGGTTTATTTACAGCTAGTCTAGATATGAGACTTTCACAACTGTTTTTGGAAATCATTCTTCCAAATTCCTGAATAGGTTTTAATTGCTATTGTGAAGTTCTCATTTAAAAATACTTTTGTCAGTGATCTTTAAACTTAATATAATATTATTTGAGTATACCTTTCAAAAATTAATTTTATCTTTTTCTCTGAATTATAATGTATATCTCTGATTCTTTTCATTCATCCATTTTCTTTCTAGTCATTCTGTCCATTGATAAAATTTACCGTAATTACTGAGAGCCTCCTTTTACTGCCACCATTGTCCTCCAGTTATGTGGTGGGTTTCTATTAACCCCTTTTTCTCCCAGTCACCAGTTCTCTCCTCCTTCTCTTAAAGCAACCTTCTGTAAGAAAAGGAGTAGATGTCAGATATGGCACTGAATAGCTGATTAAATCAATGTGTTTACAATGTAATGTAATGGATCTTGGATCTTTTCATTTCTCTAATGGCTCCATTTTAAAACTGGTTAGGGAGTTATCCAGTAGGAAGATTAGAACTTGAAAGGTGAAGTGTTACTTCTTGACCGTACATGCATATAAAGTAAAAATGGCCATACTCGCTGGGTTTCCTACATGACTTTTTATTGCGGACAAATATCTGTGTATCTGGAAGAAGCAATATTTAATTTTAAAAAGTATACTTACTATAAAGATGACTGGTATATATAAAAATGTGTATGTTTTTGAAATCAATCACTTAGGAAATATTTACAGGCAAGTTTTCAAGAAATTATCTCTTTTTCTAACAAAATACAAGTGTATACAGTATTTCAAAGTTTTATTAGGCTAAGGGTAAGTGAGATGAGTTCTGAGAAAAAAAAGGGTGGGTGAGAATTTATAAAGGATAAGAGACCATTGTGAGTACTAGTACCACCTATTGACCATATGATTTTTATCACATTTTTTTACATTTTTAATTCTCAGTTTCCTTGTTTGCACAATTCTAAAAATTTTATGCATCTCATGAAATTTTTGTCACATGTAATGTATACTTTATATGAAACATTTGGCATAGTATATTTCATAATTGCTATTGGATAAATATAAAATACCTTCAATTTTTTCTCTAGATGAATACTACAATTGCATTGGAAATAAATTTTCATCTTTATAAGTTTTCTCTCCAACATATTGTATCAAACTTTCACCAAAAGTTAGATAAATGATAGATTAGATGATTGATAGATTAGATAGACAAACAGACAAAAGGGAGTACTGTATTGAGGACATTGATATACTAAAGAAGATAATACAGATCAGTCAGTACTGTGTTTTACATGCCCTTCTACTAAAAAC
This sequence comes from Varecia variegata, assembly GCA_028533085.1. NCBI lineage: Eukaryota > Metazoa > Chordata > Mammalia > Primates > Lemuridae > Varecia > Varecia variegata. The sequence continues at coordinate 17,693,506 of CM052436.1, forward strand.
ACTTTTCTGTGTGTATGTCTTGCTTTGGTAGTAATGAAATAGGAAGTGGATGTCTTTGTCAATTCCTGAGATTTTAAAGTCATTTACACTCTGCAATACACACTCTGTTAACTTAAATCTTGAGTTCCTATTCAGCATCTATCACTATGGTCTATATACCATGTTCCAACCTTTCCTCTGCCTCCCCATCTCCTCACATGCATCCTCTGTGACTCACATGCGACAATCCTGCCTGGACCCTGGGATTTCTCTCTTCATTATACTGAAGATTTTCATTGTAAAAAACTCCAAAAACCAAAGCCCACACCAGAAAAGCACCTTTGGTGCTTTTCCCTTTGTACTCTACTCATTTGGAGTAGGAATGAAAAGCCCCAACGTGGGATTGAAGATTCACCAAACCACAATGGCATATTTGGTCCTAGAACTGCTTTCTGCTTTTAGCTCAATTGGCAGTTCGGCATCTGACCATTCCTTTCTCAGCTCAAAGTCCATTTCCTAGTATATCCGGTCTAAATTAATGAGCATTTTCTGATAACTTGTCTGAGACAGAATGCTGTATCCATAAAAATATTAAGTGAATGCACAAAAAACATGTCACAGACTTGATAAAAAAGGATTACTAGTTTCTGTTGGCAACATATGTCTTAGTTTAATTTAAATATTTGATGAATAAATATGTCCCTTAAGTACCACAAGTGGTAGAAATATACACATAATGAAATACTGCAATCTTTTTAAATATTAGTTAGAAAAGTATCTTAGGCAAATGGTGGGTATGTTATATATATATAGAACTCCTGATATTAGTTATCATATGCTGAAAAAAATCACATTTATTCACCATAACTTGGATGTAAGAAAGTAGCAATAAAAAGTATATTTCATTTTTTAAAATGCTATAATCTCCTCTTATATTAACCATTGTGCATACAGAGGAAGAGAAAGTTTCAGAAGTCTATTAGCTGTCTGCATCAAGCAGCAAGTGTCTCTATAATTGAACACAATTTTGATAATAAACCATTTTCTAAATCCCATTTGAAATTACATTTGTACATTTTAACCATTTTTTTCAAAATGTGTAGCAAACTCCTAGAGAAGAGGCATTTCTCTGTGTTCATGGCATTGAAATGGTACATTTGCTATATACTGATTTAGAGATGTGGCATTCAATTATAGCAAAGGGACCTGTATATCCAATCCCCCATGCCCAGGCCATGCTAGGACATTTCCCCTTCATGCTCCTATAATCTCGATCATCCAGACAGAACAGGTGGTTGCCAGGGGCAGCAAAACATTAGGGGAAGCATGCTCGGTTGGTGACTGCTAATCGTATAAGCCACTGTAGTCCAGTAAAATTTGAGTTTGTGTTTTCTTTCAGAATGAAAATCCTAGAACTATTATGCATGGACAACTGGAGAAGGCCTGCTTTCAAAATAGATCCCCAGCCCCGCAACCTTGGAAAAGCTCAGCCATCTTTTCCCATGTAGGGGGAAAAACACACCAAACCAACCTCATTTGGAAGCTGTCATTAACACTGAATTAATTGATGCATTATGATTGTGAAGTCATCATACAGAAACTAAATGTAGTTTTTCTTTCTCTCTCCCTTTCATCTTTTGTGGGTTTTATTACATTTTCCAAAATGCCTACACAAAATGGTTTGTCAAGAAATAGCTAATTTCATGTAAATGATTACGTTCCTTTTCAATTGTTTTGACTGATGAGGAATTACTCCAAAATTCAGTACTCAGTAAAATGTTATCAGAATGAATAGAGTGTAGCCAAAGCATAGATAATCCAAAGTGATTAATAATATAAAAAATTTTATTTCTAAAATAACTTTAGCTTGACATTTGCAATTTGAAGAAATTAATCTAACATAGTTTTCCATTTTATTTATTTATACTTTTCAAAAAAGAGCTATTTTCAATAAGTTTAAAATTTTCTAATTATGAAATATTGTGCCACATTTTATGTTTTAGACACATACAAATGCTCACATACATATTAATTTTTATCCTTTTGAAATAGTTTCCAACATCAGAACCTTCTTCATTTTCTGTCCCAACTACCTCAATAAAAAAGCCTTACCCAATATTTAAAAAAAAAATACTTCCTATGTCTCAGTGCATAACAACTCTAATTCAGAAGAAAAAAGTACATATGCATATTGAAATAAAACAACAACAAAAGGATGATGGAGGTATACCAAATACAACCTGGAGCAATTATTAGAAAAAGTCAGTACTTTGGTTATATAGTTGTTTAGTGCCTTTGATGGGAATTTTAAACCATATTAAATACTCATCTCCGGGTGTTCCGAGTCACAGACATATTTCAAATTGTTAGATAATCATGAGACTAAAATATTCTAATAGTAGTTACTGAATATGATATGCTTCCCATTAAAGTGTTTTTTCCACCCTAAAATGATGATCCTAAACACAAACATTATGACATATCCGGTATTTTCTTTGAGGTGTTTCATCCTGCAATCCAGTGATTGAAGCTGATTATGAGACTGGCATATCTGAATGCAGAGTTATAGAAATAAGATACATGTTTTTATGGGAATAATGAAAAATTATAGAAGTAGAATAACTTCAATGAATTAAGAGTATTTATAGTTTGTATAGATACACACATATATACATATATGCCACTAGCTTATAAAATATAAAAAGGGTAATATAAACATGTAAAAAGTAAAGAATAACTAATAAAGTTAAGTTTACTGGAGTAATCATTATATATAAAATTCTATACAATAGAACATGCAAATCTTCAGAGTCTGAAAAATTGAGTTTATATATTTCTTAATATTATTTCTATATATTTTCATGATTAGAACTTTCATACCAAAAGCTCTAGCATCTTTGATTTACAAACATGGTGATAATTATACACGTTTTTTAAATACCTGCTTCTTATGGAAATAAGGAAATCTTACTTTGTTATTAAGTTGCACAGACACAAAAAAAAAAATTGTGCCACAAATTTAAGTATATGAGACCATAAACTCTTATGATATATTTGAATTAAGCATTAAATTAACAGCAAAAGTAAAAAAATAGTTGAACTTTATTAGAAATACATAGGAAGTCATAGAAAAACAATGAAATGAATAAGCTAAAAGGAGAAAAGAGCATGTGGGTTAGATGAAATAAAGTAAAAATATTTCATTTGGAAATAAAGTTAAAAATCATTAAGAAACAAGTATGTGGCATGAATTATGACTACCATCTCTGAAACAGACAGGATTCAAAGAACGGTAACATATAAGTAAATATAAAACAAAAAAAATGTTATATAGTGACTCAGATGATTTTAAGAACAGTTGAGATTCATTAAAATATCAATTTGAAAACATAAAAGAAAGTGCATAGAATAATTAAAATTGTTACGGGCAGAAATGTAGACATTTTCAATAAAAGTCAACCAAGATTAAAGGAGGATATGAACATATATTCCTCCCCTGTGTGAGAAATTTTCTGCATGGGTTTCCAGTGAGTAACAGGATTGCAAATAAAGTCTGTTAGGTTCATTTTCAGTGTTAATCTGAACATTTTCAGTGTTATCTACTTTCTAAAAATGTGCACCCAGATTTTACAGAAAACACAAAATATAAGAGACATTATTTGTTAAGGATGCAGAATTACCCTGGGCACCAAATAGTTGCTGTAGTGGGTGTCTTAGTAGACACCCTAGAATCATCCTCTGGTCATTAATCTTGTGTAGATCTCAGAGGTCCTGTGCTTGTAGGATCTCCAGATCATGTTTTATTACAGATTCATTCCAGGTCATCACAGTGCTCAGAAATGTCATTAGAGATTAATCAATGATGACACACAAGCACTTAATATTTTATTTGGGAAGTGTTTTCACACTGGATAACACAATGTAACCTCCCTTTCTATTTTATTTCTTGACCATGAGCTTGGGGATCCTTCAATGCATCAAAGGCAGATGCTAAAGCAAATGCCCTTCTTAATGTTCTATTAATATTTCTGACAGTCAAGCAAGGTCCCTATTTACCATCTTGCAAAAAGAATGGGGGATGAGGATTTCCTGGACTCCCTTAGGTGATTTACAGGTTTCTCTCTTCCATCGTTGTTTGGGCAGGAGGAATTTATGCTTTCAAGCCCAGTTTATTTAGCATAATGCCCTCCAGGGTTCATCCATGTTGTCACAAATGGCAGGATTTCCTTCTTTTTAAAAGGTGAATAATATTCCATTTGTATGCATATACCACATTTTCATAATCCATTGATCTGTTAGTGGACACTTGGCTTTTTTCCATACCTTGACTATTGTGAATAGTGCTACAATAAACACGGGGGTGCAGATATCTGCTTGAGTCCCAACTTCAATTCTGTTGGATATATACCTAGAAGTGGGATTACTGGATCATATGGTAGTTTTATTTTTAA
>CM052436.1:17698435-17719066 GCA_028533085.1 Varecia variegata
TGGTGAGCAAAGTTTCTTACCAAGGGCCTCCAAATATTTCCTCAAAACAAAGAGTTTCCCTTTTTAATTATAATCAACTTGATCACATACAAAATTATGTTAACGGAGTTAGGTGTACTAACTTAACCATTTTATTTTCCCAGTTTGGGGTAACTGGGAAGCACAAAAAGGTATGAACAGAGACCAAGTCTCCCAGCGAGCAAGCAGAGATGCAGTAGAGTATGCAGGAAGTTTGTATTTTGCCGTCCACTCCCACCATGAGATAGGAGAGAGAGGGAAACGGCAGGCCCTGAAAATTCAGGAAGAGCAGAATGAGTGGGTCCAATGTTAATCAAAGTTAATTTGCTTATCTATAATAGAAAAAGTTATCCAAGGCTCAGCCATCCCAGTGTGATAAGGTTAAACTGGTTCCAAAGCTGTGATCTGTCCGTCAGGGTGAAGTAGTCCTAGAAGGTCCATGGGTGTGGAGGATGCCAGCTCAATGGGGGATCCCAATCTAGTGCCATCCCTTTTGTAGATTGTGCATGGTCTCAGTGATCCCTGCCCCCTGGGGCATTTCTTACTTTGGGGTCCAGAGTCATAGTAGAGGTAGGGCTCAGTTCCTGGAGAAAGTATGACTCTGGTGTCTTCTTGCCTAAGCCTCCAGGGCATCTCTGTCTCTATAAAACCTCTCCTATGTTAGCCACCATTTGAAAAGCTCCCTTCTGCTCTCAGGGCTTCTGTCAGCCCTGCATCCTCTCCCTCTCATCTTGGTTATCAAAGACCTTAAAGACCAGGATTAAAGATCTGCTTGTGAAATCTGAGGCCCATCTTGGCTTTTGGAGTTTGTGCCGAACATCAGGGGCCAACTGAGAGATGATGTGCAATGCCAGGCTGGATTGTCCCTCCCTGGTGCTAGTATCTAAGCAATAAAGAGTGGAAAGGCTTCAAACAATCATGAAAGGCTGAGTGATTTTTAATGCCTTCAGACCTAGCAGCCTCCTAAAGAGGAAGTTGGTGCACAGGCAGGGAGGGAGTTTGGCTGGCCTGGGCAGGTGCAGTGGAGACCAAGAAGAAGGGACGGGGCAGGCTGAGAAAGACGAAAGAGGGAAGTAAAAACAGTGAGAGAGAAATGCAAATATTTCTCCTGGTTTCGGCACCAAAATGTCAGGGTTGAGTTTGAAAGAGAAATGTTGTCCTGGTTCTTTGGCTCCTTGCTTGGAAGAATTGCAAGCAGGGCCAGTGCAAGGGAATGAACACAGACAGGAAGCAATTCCACAAAAACAGCTTTTAATGTAAAAAAAAAAAAGGAAGAAAGAAGAAAGCTACACAAAGTAAAAATATGCTCCAGAGAGAGGATTAGGCCAGTTTCCATGAGTGGAGAAAGAAATTAAGGACTTTCAGGTGGTTTCCTTTTATTGGCCCAGGGGAGGGCTTGCAGGAGGTGTGGGATATTACCAAAAAAATGATATGCATGATTGTCAGGTATTCCGTGTTTTCCTGCAGTACCTTACCCTGATTGGTCCACCAGCTTCTCCACTGCTGAGAACTGCCCTCCTGGCCTACATCTGCAACCTGCAGATTTGATTCCTGCCTAATAATCTCTATAATGAAAACTATAAAACATTGATGAAAGAAATTGAAACACACAAAAAAATGGAAAGATATTGCATGCTCATAGATTGAAAGAAGTAATATTGTTAAAATAGCCATACTACCCAAAGCAATCTACAGATTTAATGCAATCCCTATCAAATACCAACCATATTCTTCACAGAAACAGAAAATATAATTCTTAAATTTATATGGAACCAGAAAAGACTAAGAATAAATTGATCTCCTGGAGATCAAGAGTGGAATCATGGTTACTAGAGGCTGGTAAGTGTAGCAGGGAAGAGGCAATAAAGTGGAGATGTTTAATGGGTGCAGAAATATAGTTAGATAGAATGAACAAAATCTAGTATTTGATAGCACAATGGGATGACTATAGTCAAAAATAAATTATCATATATTTTAAAATAACTAAAAGAATGGAATTGGAATGTTCCTAACAAAAAGAAATAATAAATGCTTTTGGTGATGGATATCCCAATTACCCTGATTTGAATCTTACCCTTTTTATGCTTGTATCAAAATATCACTTGTACTAAATAAATATATATACAACTTTTATGTACAAAATAATTAAAAATCAAAAAAATAAAAAGAGAATGTAAATTTGCCTTCCCTTTTGGAAAATTGTTGGGCATTGTCTAGTAAAGCTGAAAATATTCAAATCCTATGACCCAGACCACACATTTCACTCCTAGATATACCTAACAATAAAATGCACCTAACAATGCTCACAAACAAGACATGTAAAAGGATTATATGGCCAACAACCCCAAATTAGAAATATCCAAAATTCCCCTTAATTGCCAAATGGATAAATTATACTGTATTTATAAAATGAAATACCATATAGCAGTAAGAATGAATGAACTATTGCTCCATGGGAAATGAATGAATTTCACAAATATAATATTGAGTGAAAAGCCTAAAATAAAAAGTATATAGCTGGAGCCCATTCTACTAAGTGAAGTATCACAAGGATGGAAAAACAAGCACCACCATGTACTCACCATCAAATTGGTATTAACTGATCAACACTTCTGTGCACATTTATCGAGTGTCAGGTGGGTGGGAAGAGGGAGGAGGGGATGGATATATTCACACCTAATGGGTGTGGTGTGCACTGTCTGAGGGATGGACACCCTTGAAGATCTGACTCGAGTGGGGCAAAGGCAAAATATGTAACCTAAACATCTGTACCCCCATAATATGCTGAAATAATTAAAAAAATATGGTATATTATTGCAATCATATGAAGTTAAAAATGTCAACATTTCTCTGTGGTTTTAATCAGAATCATTATTAATATGTCTAGGGGTGTAGCAGGTTGAAAGGGCCATGAGATGGGCTCCTGTAATACTGAAACTATCCTGGTGTTTGATCTGAGTGTCTGTTACCTGGGTGTTATATTAGTCTTTTATTTCTGTCTAACAATATTCCACAAACTAAGTGGCTTGAAACCACATACATTTCTTATCTCATAGTTTCATGGGTCAGGACACTAGGCTTGACTTAACTAGGTCATTTCTGAAGGTTTTTTCTAGTCTTGCTGCAACCAAGGTGTTGTCTGGGCTGTGTTCCTTTATGGAGCTCAGGAGCCTCCTCCCAGCTCACATGGATGTTGGTAACATTCATTTCCTTTCAGGTGTACCACTCAGGTCTCTGCTTTCTCTTTGAGGTTCAGCTAGAGGCTGTTCTCAGCAAATAGAGGCTGCCCACAGTTCCCACAGGCCCTTTGAAGAATGGCTATTTGATTTTTTAAGGTAGTAGAAAAATCTCCCTGACTTCAAATCACTCACTTCAGAGAAGATCTGGACTCTTTGCAGAGGCTCACTTGACTTGGTTATTACACCTGGGATAACCCTCTTTTGACTCAAAGTCAACTGATTTTGGACCTTAATAACAACAGCTTTGTCACCTAAAGTAAGCTAATCACAGGAGCGAATCACATCAAGTTGACAAGTCTTGTTCACATTCAAGGAAAGGCACGTGGAGGTGGGGATTTTGGGGGCCATCTTTTATTTTGCCTGACACAGGTGCATTCACTTTTTGAAAATTCAAACTTTATGTTTATGGTTTATGCAGGTTTTTGTCCATAAGATTCACCTAACAAGTGAGCAGGAAAAAACAGTGGAAAATAGTCAAGCAAGACAAAGAAGATAAAGAATAAAGCAGATGTTGCAGGATAGCTATGAGTGCATATTCCTAAGACTCAAGAAGAAATACTAGATACAAATGATACTACAATGGAGAAAATGTTAGGAGATGAATTGTTAGAAAAGATAAAGTTCCAGGATGACAAAAATTTGAGGCAATATTGTATTACAGTCAGAACCATAGTGTTTGCTTTATTTTAAAATAGAGAGCAATCCTAGAGCTTGAATTGAAAGGAAGTGGTTGCCTCTACGTCTGCTTAAATGAAGAATGAATTCCAGGATCAAATATTAACCACTGAGTATTCTCATAGAATCTGAAAGACTAGGGAGATTCAAGAAGGCAAATTAAGTGAGTAGAATCAATATTTCAGACAATCCAGTTAAGATAGGATTTCAAGAAATGACATTTAATTTGTCTAAATTAAATTGATAATCTTTGCAATGACAGATTCAATGAAGTGGTAAAAGAATAAACTAAAAGAAATTCTATTGGTAATGTTTACAAAGGAAGATGAAGATTTAGAAGCTCAGATGGTTATTTATAATTCTACTATTTTAAGAATGCTAAGATAAAAAAAGTGAATGAAAAAAATCCCCTCCAACAACAGAAAAGTGATACCTTAAACTATGGTGTACCTGTAAAAGAGAACATTATATAGTAAATTTTAGAAAGGTTATTTTTGCAATCATATAATAATTGCAATCATATAATCATGGCATCAGAGATAGTGGATGTAATTCATAGACTTTACAATTTTAATTATGAAAGAAATAAATTGTGGAGGATATGAAACAAAATATTTTTGTATTTGTATTCTTTATAAAATGTTGTAAAACAATAGATGAGTGTAATTTAAGGGAGAAAAAAATAACTGTATAAAACATAAAATTGCAGTCATCAGCATATAGATTTTAGAGAGCCCTTAGAAATTGAGGGAAGAGTTAGAACAAAAAGTGATTAAGCGAATAGACTAAACAAACATTACCAATAGCCAATGAAGGTAATTCTCTGGTCTAGAAAAGAACAGAAGCAATGGGTAGACAAATCTATTATTTAATTATCAAGATTATTTCTATATAACATTTAGAAATAGAGGTCATGTAAAATAGGTAAAATTCTTTTTATTTGTAGATATTTTTAAATTCAAAAGCACTTTTTTCGTTAGTGTCTGGTCTTCTCCCAACAGCCCTAAAAATGAGGAAAGTGAAGGAGTCATCTGGACACCGCCTGTTTTTAAGTAATATTTTCTAAGTTACACAGATCAATTAAAATATTTCTAAAGGATTTATGCCTCTTTGCAAGAATTTGGTTAATTTTGCAATTTCTTGAGAGTGATCTTGTTTTTAATATTTTAACAGAAGAATGGACCATTGTCATGCTAATTTTCTACGATGATCTTTCTTGCTAATATTAGGGTCACATTCCCACATATTTTGTAACATCAGTAACCTGCACGTACGATAAATCCACTCTTCACTAAAGGATTTCTCACTATATTTCAAAGGATGGCTTAAGAATTCCTTTGAAGAATAATGCAGCCTTTGATTACTTTTAACTTTCCATGAGCTTTACTTTATTCTACTTTCTCTTCATACCAGAAATTGAGAGTGAATTTAATCTGAATATGTAAAAGAAATCAGATGCAGAATTTCATTTAAATTAGTGGTGATATTGTGGATTGAGCAGTAAATATGGCACTGAATATATGGATAAGAGTGATTAAGTATCTAGCTAATCAAAGAACATATTAAATAGCACTTGGGCTTATATTTGCCTAGGGAATTGCTGTAACTTTGAATTCTTTGCATGCGTAAGTATTAAAACTAAGGAACTTCCATCAAGTGCATTTAATAATCACCTATCAGGAAAAAGAATTCAAGCTCAAACAGCCTATGCCAGCATAATTTTCAATGTTTTCTTAATTTTCTAAAAATAATAATGATTTTAAGCAAGCCAATTCTTTATGTAGAAGGAAATAGTCTGAAGGAAAACCTAGTTTGTTTTTTGTTTTTTTCCCCTTCATTTTGTTGTTAAAATCAACTCAGGAATTAACTTAGAAATTGACCAAAAAATAAAAAATAAAAAAAAGAAGCTCTTATCCTCAAATCAGAATCACTTGATTGATTAGAGATTTTGCATGAGTTATAAAACCTTTCATCTCTAGGTCACCAGTACAAACACCATCAGGATTAGTTATGACTAAAATTTGCTGTAATTTGATGGATATTCAGTGACTCATGAGAATTTGCTAGTGGTCTGATTTTAAGTTCTCAAAGGCCAACTGCCATATCTCAAATTCATGCTTGTGACAGTTATTAATTTAATGCATTAGCCTTTAATAAATAGTTCTTTGGAGTGAACTGTCTGCCCCCAATAAGGTAAGATCCAGAAGAAATTATATTAGAGATTTATGTACTTGCACATCTCACTGCATGAATAAACATATCACTATATGATTTATCTTGATTTGAATAGTATTCAAAAGGGCTTATCATTTAAAAATCTAATCAAATAAAATGGGGTCAGTGCATTATTAAAGGTCTTTGGAAATCAAGAAAGGTGGAGTGGGGAGGAATAAAAACTTAGCTATTAGGTACAATGAACACGATTCGGGTGATGAGCACACTAAAAGTCCTGACTTAAGCATTATAACAGGTATCCATGTAACAAAATCAGTGGCACTCCCTTAATACTTTGAAATAAAAAATCAATAGATAAGTGTTTCCATTATTATTTTTTTTTTTTTACATGCTAGGGTTAGAAGATATACTAGTGGGAATTTTGCCATTTATTCTTCAGCTGAGTACCAGGGCTAGCTAAGCATCTTGACATATCCGTTTAACCTCTGCTTTGTATCTAAAAGCTGAACATTTATCAACCTCCACAGCCTCGGCTCTTTGAATTGCTTAAAGTAAGCATCTGTATTCAAGCATATGCTGTGGATAACTGCTAAGATATTTTAGCCAGTTTGGTTCAGCAGCTGTTCTGTAAAAGTGAGATGAGTAATTGAATAAGCAACTCTCCTTGACTCCGATACTCTTCCCCCAGTGTAACCTCAGCCAGAAATGCAGCCTAAAAAGGGCTCACTGCTTGTGAGACATAAAGACGGAATAATGATTTATGCAGAGGACCATCTTCCAGGCGCTGACAAGTGCTTACTGTCCCACACAAGTCATCGTTATCGCTCTAAAGAGAACAGATGGCTTTGCACACACCGCTAACAAAGAAGGAATTCTGCACAGATAGCATGAAACTTCACTACTTTTCTGAACACATCTTGTCATAACCAAGCAATAAAAAGAACTTGCCAAAATGCCCTTGCCAAAATGCAACAACTGTGAACCTTGGCCTTGCTCCTAGCAAAACATAATATAGGGCAAAAATAATTTAAAAAATAGATGAGGGCAAACTACCATATTTGTTACTTCCTGTATTGTACCAAATAGATATTCTTCCAACATAAAACTAAAATGCTTGATGTATTTGAAAGACTGCGACTGAAGCTATCAATGCAAGGGAGAGTTCTGGATTAAATAATATGAGATCCAATGTGTCCTCATTCATAAAGTGGTTGAAATGTTTAATGATTTAGCTAGAAATGTATAGCAGTTGTATATTTTAGAAAATACAAAGAGAAAACAATAGACAATATCCTAGTTAGCAATAATCCTTTTGGATGCTTTATGTAATACAATTTCATGTAATGCTTGTTCAGGGAGTGTACAACAAGGAGTGACTCAATAGACTGTGCTTTTATTATATTACACCAATCTATTTTTATTATATCATTACCTTACAGCATATTCAGTATATTAGGCCTTATACTATATTTACAAATTTATAGATAGACGTGTGACTATTATTCAGAAAGCATATCTGTTTACAACTGGATCCTAGAAAAATGAGTGCAGATAAGATAACCACTGTGGCAAATCTTCATACTCTTCATTTAAAAAAAACAAAGAACCAAAATATATATCTATTTGCAACTTGAAATTTTGAAGTTTCTGTATTAAATTGTTAAAAAGGAGATTGCACAGTATAGCCATGGTTAAAACTGTCACATTTTGCTGAGCTTGCAATTAATCCTGCTGTATCTTCTGATCCCTGGCGACCCAACATGTAGTGTATGGAATGCTAGTTTTGGCATTACCAAAGAACTTTGTAGAAATACATATTCTCATGACCCAATCAATACCTGCTAAATCAGAAGCTCTGTCTTTTACCAAGATATCCAGGTGATTTACATGAACATTAAAATGTTGGGAACAGTTCTCTGGCCCGTTAGTCTCAAGATACATTACAAGATAGAAGTATCTGAGGAACTTTGAGAAAGTAACTATGCCTGTGAACCATGCCCTGGCAGATATATTCGTCTGTAAAATAAGTGGGAACAATAGAGTTGAGGCCTCTGCTCATTTTGAGAATACTGTCTAGTATTTTTGCCCTTAGGTACATGTGAGTCCATATACAGGGTGTGAACAAAAAATGATAATCATTGGACATAGCCAATAAATGTATTGAATGCTAACATTTCAAAACCCAAATAGCTTTCTTGAAACTATGAGACACTGTTTGATTTGGGTCATGATCCCTCTTATTGAACAAGGACTTTGAAAAATGCTCTCTTATTCTCTGCCTGTTTAACAATACAAAGAACCATATTTCAGATATCTGAGCCACAAATTGATCTGAACAATCTGTATGCCATTGTTTCTCCAGTCCACATCTTTATCAATACATGAAAACACGCCTTGGTGAATATTTAAAATATTTTCATATCTTTTTGTCATTGCTCAGCTGTATGTCAATATAGAGTAAATACACAGATGCCGTCTTCATGAGGCTGAACAAGTAAGCCAGCCAGGAAACAGAACAGAACTGAACAACACAAAGCCAAACTTCATAAACATCAAGAAACTGGAGAGAAATCCTAAAATAACATTTGAAAAATTCTGAAATAATTGTTGATTTTTAACTGCAGATACATAGTTTAGATTCATAGCAATCTCAACTGTGGTGCTTAATAAGACAAAAATGCCATCTGCTATGAAAACAATGCCATAAACTTTGAAATACAACTATTATTGTTCGTGCAGAATAAAATAAATTATAAATCAATTAAGTGATTGACATTCTGGGATATCAGTGCAAGTAACATCATATTTTAAATATGTGAATTGACACATGAATGTGATTGCATAATATGTATGTGTGTGTATCTTACCAAACTGACAACATTTTTTTTGTAATTTTGACTAAATTATATAATTTAACCAATTGTCTATATATGAGACCTTAATGTTTGTATACAGAGCTACAGGTGATTCTTTTCTCATTTCAATCACTGACATTTACAACTGAAAAATCACTTTAGGCAGGTATTTATACTAGTTGAAACTTTTCCTATGAAATGAAGAAGCCATTTTTTAAGCACCTCTGTGCTGCTAAAATCTTCTGGAGTGGGGATTATTTTTACTCCTGACAACTGCAAAAGTCCTGCCATCACCTCTTCAATGTAATAATAGAGTGCCTTGTCACCTGTAGCCTTCCCTGACCTGCTCTGCATCTCATATTAACACCACTACTTCACAAAGGCCAGTTCTCCATTTCTGGGTCCTATGCAATAGCTGGTAACTTAATTTCTGGTCATAAATATAACCTCACCTGGTGTGATTGCTCCCTTCTTGTAGATAAGCTGAGAAAGTACAGTCACATCTGAGTGGGCTAGGTCAGACAAATTGCTGACAAGGCTCCCCTAGTCCCTGTTGCAATACAAGTCGTGTAGGAGCTGACAAAGCTTTCCAAGCCCAGAATTTATTTATTCCCCTGTCAGGAAGTGTTGATTTAGCACCGGGCCAAACTTTCTCATGTATCGTTAAATAGGTTTGAGTCACAAGATGGAGAGATGATGGATACTCAACTCCCAAAGCCAGGGTTTGGGTGATGTATTGGTGGCAGAAAAGGCCCTTGGTGCTTAGAATTAAGTAACCCTTAAGTGGTAGACAAAAGTATAGTGATCAAGTTCAAAGGACTAAAAAGACATGTGATTTACAGATTTTCCCCCAATATAAAATAGAAAACTATTTGAATTAGGATTATTCTAAACCCTGACATTACAAAAGATAGTACTGGCCAAAATAATGAACAAATTCCTGGCTTATGTAGAACTACCAACTCATCAGAGTAGGGTGATGGTTGTGGTATTTTTCACTTCAATTAAACTTATTTCATTAGAGAAATTTTGTGGCAAGACTCCAACCTACTCAAAGCCATTTTTTATTCTAGACTACACTATGTCTAGGTCCAAACATAGTGTTTGGAACAGAATAGGCACTTGCTAAACATTTACTGAATAATGTGTCCATAGATGTTAATTATTGTTATGGATTCTACATGCTTCAGTTTTGCCCTTAAACTAAAAGCATTACATTAATTTATCATCTCCCAGATGCGAAGAGAGCACAAGGAATTTAATCTAGAATTCTACTAGAGCTACAGAGCTTAATTGTGCAGAGAGTGGCAATATCATACTTGCTTTCATCACAAGTGATGCATGGGCTCTCAATTTACCCACCAAAGGGAGAACCAGGTGCCTGAATTAACCAAAACCAGTTAATCAACTATCAGCCTGGCAGGCTTCCCTTGACAACTTAAGTTTTAATATTCAATGTTCTTTCAGGCAAATGCAAGTATTTTTATATGGGTAAATGTAATGTTTAATTTTGTATGTGAACTTGACTGGGCCATAGATGTGCCAAGGTATTTGATTAAACATTATTCTGAGTGTGTCTTTGAGAGTATTTCTGGATGAGATTAACATGTGAGTTGGTAGACTGAGTAGCGAACAATGTCCTCCCCAATGCAGGTGGTCCTCATCCAATTCATGGAAGATCTAAATACAATAAAAGGCTGAATAAGGAAAACTTTTACATAGCAAAGCAAATAATCAATAGAGTCAACAGACAACCTACAGAATGGCAGAAAATATTCACAAGCTATACATATGATAAAGGGTTAATATCCAGAATCTACAAAGAACTCAAACAAATCAAGGGGAAAAAAAAAAAAAACATGGAAAAGTGGTAAAAACACAGGGACAGAAGTTTTTCAGAAGAAGATAGACAAATGGCCAAGAAACATATGAAGAAATGCTCAACATCATTAGTCATTAATAAAAGCAAATTAAAACCACAATGAGATACCACCTTACTCCTGTCAGGATGACCACTACTGAAATGTCAAAAAATAGATGCAGGCATGGTTGCAGAGCAAAAGGAATGCTTACACACTGTTGGTAGGACTGCAAATTAGTACAATCTCTATTTATGTAAAATAGTATGGAGATTCCTCAAAGAAACAAATATAGACTTACCATTTGACCCAGCAATCATATTACTGGGTATCTACCCAAAGGAAAAGAAGCCATTTTATGAAAAAGACTCCTGCACTCAAATGTTTATTGCAGCACAATTCACAATTGCAAAGATGTGGAATCAACCTGAGTGCTCACCAATTCATGAATGGATTAAGAAATATGGTGTGAATAGGGTTACTATTCAGCCATAAAAAGGAATAAAATTATGTCTTTTGCAGCAACTTGGATGAAACTTGAGACCATTATTCTGAATAAAATATCTCAGGAATTGAAAAACAAACACCACATGTACTCTCTAATAACAGGGAGCTAATGGATGGGCACAAAGAGATGTAAAGTTCATTGGAAATCAAGAAGCGGGTGTAAAGAGGGGAGTTGTAAAAACCTATAGGGTACAATGAACACTACTTGGGTGATGGGCACACTAAAAGCCCTGACTTAGGCATTATAAAAGGTATCCTTTTGGCAAAAGTTTTTGTATTCTTTAATATTTTGAAATTTAAAAAAAAAAAAGATAAGACATATCCAGGTTGGGAAATATGAAAAACAAAACAAAATAAATTATATAGTGGGTTAAATATCAATACAGAAAGAAGTAAATCTCTGGGAAAAAAAGATTGAATGAGTAGACTGATAGAGAAGAACTTTTAAATATAACTTTTATCCCTGAAAAGACATCCTGATGTGAAAACAACATAGTGAGTTTCCAGAATAAAATGTACTCTATATAGACTATATTCTGATGAAACAGAATCATCCAACCATACTGTATTATGAGAATGTATCAAAGACTAATGAAAATTTAAGTAAATTATTTAAATTTTAAAAATATATAAATACTTATACCAGACTACTACTCAGCCATGAGGAAGGACTACTTAATGCTTTTTGCAATAATTCGGACGGAACTGGAGACTAATATCCTAAGTGAAGTATCTAAAGAATAGAGAAACAAACACCACATGCATTCACTATTACATTGGAACTAACTGATGCTGACACGTGCATACAGGGAAGTAAAACTTAATGAAAATCAAACAGGGAGGAGTGGGAAGGAAGGGATGGGTTAAAACCTACTTAACTGGTACAATGAACATTATCTGGGTGACAGGCACATTTATAACCATGACTCAAGCATTTTAAAAGTGATCCATGTAACCAAATATATTTGTTACCACATAATACTTTGAAATTAAAATAAATAAATAAAAACATAAATAAATTTGACCTAAAAGGAAAAAAAAAATCTTTTGTTCTGACGAACTTTCTTTGAGCTGGGTTATAAATCCTCTCCTGCTTTCAGAATCAAACTCAGACTGCAACTAAATCATTGACTTTCCTGGTAGGACTTGATCTGCACCGTCAGTTCTTCTGGGTATGGACTTCTCAGTCTTCAATCACGAGAGCCAATTCCTTGTAATAAATAAACTAATCAACACACAAACAGATGAGAGAGTTAAGATGGTTTGATTATGATTTTCCGACTTCAAGATGGTGTGATAGTGATATGCATTCAGTAGAAACTGTACTTCATGGACCCATACAATCATTTTGTGTTTTACTTTCAGTGCAGTTTACAATAAATTACATGAGAAATTCAGCACTTTTTAATAAAATAAGCTTTCTGTTAGATGATTTGGCCCAACTGTAGGCTAAATAAGTGTTTTGAGCACATTCCAGGTAGGCTATGCTATGCTATAATGTTCCATAGGTTAGGTATAGGAAATGAATTTCAACTTATGATAATTTTAATTTATAATGAATTTATCAGGATGCAACTTCACAGGAAATTGAAGAATATGTGTGTGTGTGTGTGTGTGTGTGTGTGTGTTTGTTTGTGTGTATTTCCTCCAAATGGTTCTGTTCCTCCTTTGGAGAATGCTTACTAATACAGTAACAATAGCTAAATCTCACCACTTTCACAAACGATTAGCTCACGGAAGATAAAAAGGACAAGCTGAAAGTAAATTCCACAAACTAATAATGCGCAGAAGAAACTAGTAATATGAGAGAATAAAACAAAAGAACATATAATGCTTAGAAACTTTTTCTGTTATTTACTTTACTTTGAAATTGCTGTCAGTTAAAAAGCATAGCTGTAAAGAATCCTTATTAACTCTTACCATATTTGTTATTCTGCATACAGGATACAAAATATAGCTCTTGGCAAAAATGCTTAAAATCTGTCAAAATCAATGTTTTTTTTTTTTTTTAATTGCAGATATATTTCCATGTTTTTTTTTTTTTTTAAAGATAGCAATAGCCCAAGAAAAACACATTTTTGACTTGAAAGGTCAGTTTATATTCTTTGAAGAAACAGTACTATTAGAATCTCAGTTGAAATCTAAGCCCCTACACCATTGTGGAGATAGTAATAAATATGTTACACTTGGTTTTATATTTACCAATTCAAGTTTATGGGTTTGATATCATGAGTAACAGAATACAAAATTATCTACATTCAGAGCAATATCTTTTAAAATCAAGATCTCTCAATTATTAAATGCCATTTATTATGTGTATACATGTGTGTAAAATAAATACTTTGGAATTGTACTCTGATGTACCTCAGTGGCTCCTTAGCATACCTTTAGTGATCTATTAGTTAATGAAATTAATTAAATGTGCACTGTGTTAAACCGTAAGATGTCCTTTTGCTATACTAATTATTACTTTGGAGCTCTTTGAAGAACATGTTGCTAGTTCAGAGAGAGGCACCCACAACACAGGCGGGTGGGGGGGAGGGAAAGACTTCATGTCAATATCTGCTAAGAGTTTTTTTTTTTTATTATTCTTATTTAAGATCCTTGCTGATGTGTTTGGTGAGTATAAAAAATGTCAAAAGAAGATGAGCTTCAATCTGTTACAATGTTCGCTTCTTTATCTTATCTAAGATTTATAAAATATCAATTTTATAATGTGTTTTCTCTAAAGGTCACTTTTACTAGAAAATAAACAGGCACTTTGACAATTGGTTAATCCAGTGTACATGTTTTGGGAAATGAAAGATTGACATCACCAGCAATTATACTTGAGAAAACTAATACATACATAGTCTTTCTTTAAACTCCATTCTATACTTTTTCACATCACAACACAACAAACAGTATTTTTACATTTTTGTTAATTCATATGTTTATGTGAGGTCACATATTTCTGAGATGGTTTATGATTTTTCATCTATATTACAACCTTAGTTTTAAGATTTTTTTCTATTTTATCATTGCTCAGTTCTAGCAACTGAAATTACACGTACATCTCTGTGTAGGAATGTCTTTTGTTTACTCAGTATCTTCCCCATTTTCTTCTACCCTTTTTGCTGGGGAATGCAGGGCAATCCTTTAGTGGAGGGTAGCCTTTTTTAGTGGGGCTCCTGGTTAGGCTCTGCTGATGAGGGGGTCTAAAAATCGTTATTCTTTAGTCTGTTCTCCAGCTAGGTATATGTAAATCTACAGGCCTTAGATGTGAGGTGTTGCTATTGGTTTCTAGATGAGGAAATTATTCATTTTGTTCTACAGGCAGTTGAGATAATATGTCAGAGTGTTTTCCAGATCTTAGATGCACCATCTCTTCCAAACTACTCTGTAAGCTTCTAATTCCCTGTATTATATTTTCTTCTGTTAAATAGTCCCAAGTAGTCTTTGTTTTCCTGACCTACACACTGTTGTAATATTTACATATGGGTTTGAAATCTAATATCTAAGATATCTTCAGATATGTTTACCTGCTTTTCCTATTGATGACCCAAGTTTCTGTGGCTAGCTGGGATATCCTGACAAATGGAAAAATCATCAAATGCTTGCAACAGAATGCTTAGATTCAACCCTTGCTTGCAGTCTTAGCTTCAACTCAGGTGCAAATATCAGTTATGAGAGTCCAAAATAAGCAAATCAACATGAATAGAGTTTTAAAGAAAATGTCTGAATTAATTTTGTGACTTTTAAGTACCTCTTTCTCATTCTACTAACATTTTAAAAATTAGAAGAGGTGAGTGTTTTTATGAAACTATGTTGCAGAAGAAATACTGTTAATCCCACTCCATATCCCATGAAAGAGAGGGAATTGCTACTCCCTCCTTCAGTTAAAGGGCAAGGGGTGTTCTCTAGACCTTCAGTTGAGGTACTTGCATTTGGGGTCATTCTGGTCTGTGGGCTTCTGTAAGACAGAGCCAAGAGAGTGTTACTACTCTGGGATGAATGCCCTCGTTCTCCAGAGTGTTGGGGCAAAATATCTGTTTTCAACTCATGATTCAGATGGATTCTATATAGGGGAGAGCAGCTGCCCTGTGTCCCGTCCAATAAGGCTGCTAAGATAGGTGGGAAAATCTCAGCAAAAAGAAGCTGCAGTTGGCTACAAGATGCCTAGAGCTAAGGAAGGTGTTGTAAGCAGCCACTTTTATTAAAAAGGCAGAGATCTTTCTACCCAAAATGAGGTAACTGCGGAAGAGAAGAGCCTAAGGAGAAAATTCAAAAGAAATATTTGCCAGATCAAAGAGGGTGAACCCAAGTCATCATGGCATCGTTTGAAATGAAATCTTCCCTTTCCTCTTGCCAGCACCTGTCACTATTCAACTAACACCAATGCAAATATAATAAACTAACTAGTTGATTTTTGGGAGGATGGGGGACAGAAAGAAAGATAAATGTAAATAACTGAATACAAAAGTCTGACCCTCATAGCTTCCTGTCTCACTCAGTAGTTTCCCAAACTTTAATTAGGCCCTAGTCTCAAAGGGGAAGAAGATTTTATATTAAATCAGGTTCATAGTATCGATTTACATTTTGGACTGGACATTCAATTTGTTGAATTAAGATGTGTTGAAATAACGAAAAATCGTATGTATGTCTATTTCCTATAAGACAGCAGAAAGGCCGTGGAATCTATAGGAGTTTCCATCAAGGGGCAAGTCAAATTTTATCCACCAAATACCATTTAAAGCAATGATGGGAGACAAACTTGAGTTGGAGTTTAGGTTGCAATTCATGTTTCACAAAGGTACAACTTAATTATGTATTTTATGCCCATAAAAGATATTAGCATACCGACAAAGATTCGACAAGTAAATATCCAAATGATTACTAGAATTCTCTATTGAGTTTCCATTTAATCCCTTTCCTTTGTCTTCATAAGAGATTAATTGAATGAGCTATATTAATATTTAAGGGGAATTACTCCCTCAAAGTAGATTGAGCTATTTCCCTAAAGGTAATCCTATAAGGAGGAGTTCCCAGAGCAGTGGTCTGTCTAATAGCTGAAACTTCTCTTTTTTTAAATAGAGAAAAATAAACCAGTAACTTTGAAATCAGACAGGCAAAGCTCTCAGTAATTTTTGGCATTATTACCAACTTAGAGTTTAACTTTCCTAAACTTAAATCAAAAAGCAGAGGCCGGGTGCGGTGGCTCACCCCTGTAATCCTAGCACTCTGGGAGGCCCAGGCGGGCGGATTGTTTGAGCTCAGGAGTTCGAGACCAGCCTGAGCAAGAGCGAGACTCCGTCTCTACTAAAAATAGAAAAAAATTATATGGACAGCTAAAAATATATATAGAAAAAATTAACCGGGCATGGTGGCGTATGCCTGTAGTCCCAGCTACTTGGGAGGCTGAGGCAGAAGAATTGCTTGAGCCCAGGAGTTTGAGGTTGCTGTGAGCTAGGCTGATGCCACGGCACTCACTCTGGCCTGGGCAACAAAGCAAGACTCTGTCTCAAAAAAAAAAAAAAAAAAAAAAAAGAATGAGACTCCTAAAATCAAAATTTGTGAATATCCTAAGAAAAAACACTATATACTTCTACACACATGGGGTATGTCAGTACAACTTGTTAAAATACACCTGATCAATCTGTGGGAGCTCATTAAAATAGCTACTATTCATATATTTGCCCTTAAGATAAAGATAATATGCTCCTCTAAACTCCACACACAACTGCATATTTCATATAATTTCATACGAGTATGATCGTTTGCAAAAAGTTTAGCCATGACACAAATAATTTTCATAAACACATGAGACTAATATAGTTGATGACAGCCATGCTGCAAGAGTGGTCTTTTTTGAATTAACCAAATTCAACATAAACGAAGCAATCTGTAGAAACGACCTGGATTCCCTCTTTGATGAATCAAGACATAATTACCAATAAATGACTACATCAAAATGAACTGCTGAGTATCCACAAAATGATGTTTAAAACAGAGCCTTTGCAGATAAAGCTAAAATTAACCATAGGACAAGCATCTAAGCTATTTATGTTGCAACCTTCTTCATTTTGGCAATTGAACTTACAAATCTCATTTAAGAGATTTTCATAAATAAATACTTTTAAATACTGTCAAGCCAAAACTTAATACTCAGCCTCTCAGAATCACAGAGATTTTATAGAATAATTTAAGTAAAAATAATGAACTAATAAAATTGGGAAACTAAATTCTATCTCTAGATCGTACTTTTAAAGTGGACACATATCATTATGTATTTCATAATAAATACTTCAAGCTAATTAAAAGTTTATTCTACCATGATTCATTTTATTATTATACTTAAATAGATTTGAAGTGTTTGTACTAAGGAACTCCTTTTCTCTTTCACTAGATTCCTCAGAGGATAAAGGAAACCTGTGACATTGCAAATGTAGCCATGGTAGACATTCTATCTATTTTTATTGCTTAGATAAAAATTATCTCACAAAAACCACAACAAACAGCTTGGGAAAGGTAGAGACAACTTGGAAAAGGCTGCAGAATTTAAGTGAGAAATAAGCAAGCAGCAATGACTCTAAACTTGTTGTAGAATAAGTTTTCTATTATAGCAATTTATTTTTAATCTCCTTCCCAAAAGTCAGTCTTGAAAATAACTCAATGAATGTTACAGTGTAAAATTTATGGTGGTGAATGTACACCTATATAAAGATTAAAAAATGTAAATTGAGTTGTTATTTACATTCCACATAGAGATAGCAGTTATATACTCTCCATCTGGAGAATATTCTTCATCAATTATATTTAATAACAGTAGATGGAAGCTTTCTAATGTTATGAAAGCTTTTTAATATTTTCTTAATGTTATCATGTAAAATACGTGAGTTAGATGCAATATTTGTTAACACTTGATGATAGATATAGAGGAAGGTTTAGAACACACACGCACAGATCACAGTATTCCGGTGATTTAATCATCTGTGTATTTTCATTATATAAAGTAGTTTACAAATATTCAACATATAAATCTGAATGTATTTTTGTGAATTATTTATTGCTTTATTAAACTTCTGACAAAAAGTTAGTGACTAAATTATTTAAAATATATGTCATCATTAAGCTTAACTTGTAGTGAAAACCATTGCTTGTATTTTATTTCATAATCTGCTTTTAGCAATATTTTACTTAAGCAATGGGAAATCCCAACCTTCCATGTCCAAATCCTGTGTACGTGGTTTGTAACTTACTAACCTACTATCTTTAAATATGCACACATATTAAAACTGCCATTGTGTGGAATTTTTTCAAAAATACTGAAATTTACCCACTGTTCCTCTGTAATCTGAATTATTTTAACAATATTTTAAAGAAATGACTTATTTTCCACATCGTTTCTTATCATCAGTGCTTCACATTTCAGTCCAACCTACATTTGCTTCCTATTTTTCAACAGCTATCATACTCATTGGTTCCAATTTGCTTTTTTCTTCCATTATGTCTTCTGAAGTGATTATAATTCAACTAATCCATAAATATTTAGCACTTTGCCTCAAAGTTTGATGCCTTAGAACAAGTTATTTGCTTAAAAACAGTTGATGTTTATAAACAACAATTGATGTCCTTAACAAAATAAATTCTCCACCTTGTCCAAATGTAAATTCTCACTGATACTACCTTTAAAAAGTAATTTTCTATTTGGTGTAAAATGTTAATTTATGGAAAAATAATAGTGACAATTATAATAATATTCCTGACACATAACTGGTATTCAATAAATATCTTTTATTTTTTTATTAGGTTCCATTTTTATAGCCTCTATTTTTGGTCTCTGAGGTACTTGACATTGATTTGTGTGTGTATGTATATATATATATATATATGTGTGAGTGTGTGTGTATATATATATATATGTATATATAATATTGTCATCTCCACTCTTAGATAGAGAA
Source organism: Varecia variegata (assembly GCA_028533085.1). Lineage (NCBI taxonomy): Eukaryota > Metazoa > Chordata > Mammalia > Primates > Lemuridae > Varecia > Varecia variegata. Next base: position 17,717,704 of record CM052436.1, read on the forward strand.
ACTTAAGTTGTTGGATCTCTGATCATGTCACAATTCCTCTCACAATATTTATCTTCTTATGCAAAAGTTCCACATCTGACAAAAGAAGCAGGAATTCATTAGCTATCCCTTTGATCCTTAATTCTGCTAAAGTGTCTTCATGAAAATAAGGCCCTAATAAACGATTTCATATACACAAGTTTAACTGCAAAAGAAGTCCATATGTTAAAACAAAACCATTTTATCTAAGAATGTGGTATATATGCTAAGAAGCTTAGAACACAATTTTTAAAATTAATCAGAGAAATCTTATGACAGTTTTCTCCTGTTTCTTTCAAGTATACCCTTAAAACAATGTATTTATGTTTTTTTTTTTTTTTTCCAAAAGGTAAAACTCATGATAGGAATATATTTTTTTTTTTCCTTTTCCAGGTCCAGTTGATTCCCATTTGATACAGATTTTGAATACTTCTTTCTCTTTACAAATAAATCAGTGATATGAAGAGAAGTCTATCATAGGAGAAGCATTTTCACAGCTGTCTGTGTTTCAGTAATTAACTCTTGTTTCTTAGTATACACAATACTGGGCTCACACATGCAATTGTTTATAAAATATTTATTAGGTGAATAATAAAAATAATTCATTTTACATGTGACATCCCAGATTGGTATGTTTTATAATTCATGTGGTGTAGAAATCAGAAACCATAGCTTTCAAACATTTCCCCCAAACAACTAAATGCTTACTGTAGAAAAATATATTTATATGAAGAATTAAAAAAAATACTGAAAAAATGCATGCACTGAGGGAAAGTCATGTGATGTAAGGATGATATAGTTATTTTCTTTCATCCATTCATTGAAGAATATTATCAATTTAAAGAACTTAGAACTTATAGTAAAAATAGAAGGGGAATCTATATTGAAGGTCATCTCTGAAAATCCATGGTATATTAAGCCATTAAAAATGCTTTAAAAAGATAACATATATAACTATATATTAGTGTATATACATATTATTATATATTAGTGTATATATAATTATGTATTAAGTATATACAAATTATAATTATATAAATACTTTTTTTTTTTTTACTTTGAAATAGCCAAGACAGAGATACTTTGGAATTCAAGTGTTTGCTCAAAGAACAGATGAATGAATTGTTAGTCACCACAAAAGAATTCCTTATGAATTTGGCTTTTATAATAAATTATTCTTGTCTGTCAATTGATCAAGAGATTAAGAGTTTCAGATTGTTTCTCCAACTCTCTCTCTAATTTCTTTTTCTTTTTTTTTTTTTTTAGACTCATTTTCTAATTTTTATTTCATCCTGAAGATCATTATTTTCCCTAGGAGCATTTATACTCAATAGATTTTTTTCTT
>CM052436.1:17719566-17763986 GCA_028533085.1 Varecia variegata
GAAGAAAATGTAGGAAAGACTCTCACAGACATTGGCCTAGGTAAAGAATTTATGAAAAAGACCCCTAAGGCAATCACAGCAGCAACAAAAATAAATAAATGGGACCTGATTAAATTAAAAAGCTTCTGCACAGCCAAAGAAACAGTCATGAGAATAAACAGACAACCCACAGAGTGGGAAAAAATTTCGCATACTACACATCAGATAAAGTACTGATAACAAGAATCTATGTAGAACTCAGGAAAATCAGTAAGAAAAAATCAAACAACACCATCAAAAAGTGGGCAAAGGACATGAATAGAAATTTTTCAAAAGAAAATATAAGAATGGCTAACAAACATATGAAAAAATGTTCAACATCTCTAATCATCAGGGAAATGCAAATCTCTCTAATTTCTTATGCCTAAATTTGCACTGCCTAATGGATTACTGAGCTTTCAGATTAAGTTCTTCTCTGCTCTTCCCTGCCACCTCTCTCAGAACCTCTGACTGTTAAAACTTGCTGGGACATTCATTGCTCAGCCTGCTCTACAAACTTGATATTTATTTGTATGTGTGTGTGGGGGGGCAGAGAGAGAGAGAGAATGAGAATAGTATTGTTATCTCTACTCTTGGGTGGAGAAATTGAAATTGTTAGAGAGCTAGTGCCTTGAGCTAATTCATATAGTCATACAACCTCTGCTTGTTGAGTCAGTCCTGAGATCTGGAGGGCAGCAGGCTCACTCTCAGTCCCCCATGTCTCAAAATGATTCTGGACCTTCCTTCTCTGATCCAGCATCCCCAATAGCTGTTTTTCCCTGTTGTCCAATTCTAGTGTTAAATTTTAGGAGCAAAGCATGTGAAATATTAGGAACATATTCATGTCAAAATTGGAAACATATCATATCATCAAACAATAACCTTCAATGCCATTGAAATAGGGATCATCTGTATTAAATTTTATTTTCTATCAATCTGGAAAAAACGAAATCACAGAAAAAATTCTTGACTACTTTTTGTGGTTCCTTTTCCTGATTTTAATGAGGTAACACATTAAAATTCAAAAGTTAAAGATATAGTCTTTTAAGTTTATTTCAGAGATATTTTATGAGCATGCATGGTTAGATTAATGATAGCTAGATGTTGGATAGACACATAGATATGTAAGTACCTACATGCATACATATATGTTTGTATTCTTTTACAAAATTAAGTATACTATACACAATAGTCATCACCTTGAAATTTTTATTGAGCAATATTTTAGAGCTCATTTCTTACCACTTTTCTTCACTTCCCTATCTTTTCTAGGGTTATATGCAGCCTAACCTTAAATCTCTGCTACTTTGTCTCACCTTTTGTTGATGTGCTCAGGTGTCATTTCAAAATTGTGCATATAATTAAACTATATGCTCTGCAATGGGTTTATTGCTGAATAAAGGGTGTACTTGTTATTTTGAAAAATATTTTGCCTACAATGTGTTTGTATTACTTGCAATTCTACCAACAGTATCTGGGAAAGCCTCCTGTACTACATTCTGCCAACATAATACAATCCAACACTTGTATCTCTGGCCATCTGATAGGTGGAAAAGTCATATCACAGTCATGTATTTATTTATTTGCTATTAGGAAGGTCAACATGTTTTTTGGGGTGTATTTAAGAGCCCCTTGTGTCTGCATTTCTGTGAGCTATTTGTTTACCCTTTTGTCTCTTTTTGTTATTATTGTTCTTTTCCTTAGTAATTTGAGGAGTTTTTTTTTTATAATTATACAATTGTCTCAGTTATGTTATAAATACTTTTCTCATTTGACAAATTGTCCTTGCTTATGATGGTTTGCATTCTCAAGTAGAAGACTTTGATTTTTGTGAGGTCATTGATATTTGATTTGCAAGTAGGCAAATGTCTTCTTTAGCTTCACACAACTTGGTTATAGTTAGGAACATCTCATCCACTCACATGGCTTTTTTTCTGTCACTTTTCTGGATCTATTTTCTACCTTTAAAGATCTTTACCATTTGGGATTTGGGATGGATAAGGATTTAAGTTTGTTTATTTGTTTCCTCAGAAATCTATGCTCGATTTATAAATGATCTCCTTCCTGATCTTTACCAAATACCAAATTCCCATAGGTGTTTAGGTGCATTTCTGGATGTACCATTGTTTCCCCTTTGCCTGTCTGCTTGTTATCATATTTTCTAATAATTTAACTTTATTACAGAACTATTTATCTATTATATTTTATTAATTTTAGCTTATGGGTGGATGTTAAATTTTTATTAAAATTAGATAAATAAATGTGTATTTTTTTAGCCAAATATCAAAACTCTTTTGCATTTCTGAGGAGGGAAAAATTCTCCTTGCCATGTTTCGTTATTGTTTTAATACATTTCTGGTTTATGTTTTGCTAATGCTTGTCATTTTTGATTGTATATTAACAAATTAGGTTTTTGTTTGTTTGTTTTCCTTTTTTTACAGCTTTGAAGAGTTTGGGCATCAATACTATGCAATCTTCAGAAGAAAATGGAAAATAAATATTTCTTTTTCTTTTCTAGAACAAGTTGAATAGCTATAGAAATTTCTGTTTCTTAAAATTTTAATTCTTCATTAATGCTACCAGGAAGTTGAGGATTTTGTGAAATTTTAACAAATTTTTCTCTTATTTCAATGAACACGTTATCTGGTTAGTGATTTTATCTGCATTAGAAATATTTACAGTAATATATGTTCATACTAAATCCTCTATTTCATTGAGGATGTCAAACTTATTTGTACAATTTTGAGCAAAGTTGTTACTAAGTTTCTCTAAACATCAAATGACTAGCGATTATTTTTCCATTATAATTGTGTTGTATGTTCTTTCTTATTTCTGATTATTATAGCTGTTTATTTGTTTTAGTGCTTTATTCGGAGAATAGGATTTACTAAATGCAACACTATTTTGATGCTGATCTATCAATTTCTATTTTTTTCTTTCATCTTCTTTATTTTGTGTTCTTTTCCTAAGCTTTTGAGCTATATGCTAAATATGCTATGTTTTAATCCTTAATTTAATTAACCTTTTAGAATTATCCACTGCTCTTGTGATAATTACTTAGCTGTATCCCAGGTGAAATTTGATTTCCTTTTGACTGGAGTTATTTGAAGAAGAGTTTTTTTTTTTTTTTTTTTTAATTTTCATGTATGGTGGGCGTTTTTATTTCTGATTTTTTATCCATGTCTAGTTTCGTTTCATAGTATTTTTTCTATTTGAAATGTATTGAATTTTTCTGTAGCGAAATATTCACTGTTTAAATGTTTCATGCACATGTGAAAAGAAAGTCTAATCTCTGTTCTTAAGAAATACTCACCATCAAATTGGTACTAACTGGCCAACACTTCAGTGCACATATAGTAGTAACATTCATCAGCTGTTGGGCAGGTGGGAGGGGAGAGGAGGGGATGAGTATATACACACCTAATGGGTATGGTGTGCACCGTCTGGGAGATGGACACCCTTGAAGCTCTGACTCGGATGGAGCAAAGGCAATATATGTAACCTAAATATTTGTATCCCCGTAATATGCCAAAATAAAAAAAAGAAATAAATTTAAAAAAAAGAAATACAATACAATATATCGGAATTAAATCTAACTTGCTGTTAAGTCTTTATAAGTTTTTTTTTTTTAATCTCATTTGGTTTGTCATAGAATGATGAGGGTTAAAATTTTTTTCCTACCTCGTTTCTATTTTTTCTTTTTGTTCCTCGTAGTAGTTATAGATGCAGATGCAATACTTTTTATGCATAAACATTTGTGTAATACTTTTCCATAATTTTTAAATGTTTGGGTGAAAACATTATTTTTAAAAAGTCTTGTTTTTAGTTTTGAATATCCCCCTGCCCCCACCCCCAAAATCTCTGCCTAATGTACATGTTATTGAACTATTTATTTTTTGGTAATGAGATAGAAGCATACTGATTTTTTTGTGTGTGTGAATTTAATTTTCATTTTTTGACCACCAAAAAGAATTTATATATATTGATTTACCATTTGGTTTTGCTATTTGTGATTTTTTTCATATAATTTTTCCATTTGTATTCTTGGTTGGATTTAATTGTATTATCAGTATGCACAGGATATGTGCCCTTTATTTGATCTCTAAGTTTCAAATATTGTTTTTATCGATTTGTCGTATCCTGGCTTTGATTTTCATATCTTTTGTCTTATAAAAGTTTTAAATTTTATATATCTAAATATTTTTTCTCTTACGGTACTGTTTTCTGTTATGATTAGAAAGTTAAACCCTAGATTACATATATGGTTTTCTAATTTTTCTCTAAGAAATTGAACCTCTACTTCCACAATAAACCAAAAATTGTTTAAGCCAGCCAATCATTTTACTTCTACCCCTTGAAGAGTACTTGTACTATTCACGGTCTTTCATTGTTGTTGTATATAAATTTACAATTAGCTTATCAAATACTACGATGAACCATGAGTGATTTCTATTAAATTTTAATTTATTTTATAGTTCTTATTTGGGAATGTGTTATATCTCATAATTGACTTGCATCCTCTTTTACTGTGCATATACTTTACATATTTTTGTTTCTATTTGATTAATACCCTCCCTCTTAAAATTATTAAAGTATGATCTTTTTAAAAAATAAATATTCTCATTGTGCTTGAGACAAATATGTATTCATAAATTGTTAGGTGTAATAATTTATTTTTCTCCACTATATAATTTATACTTGTTTTCTAATTGTGTTGGTTTTATAATATGTGCCTTTATTAATTTTTCATCTGCTTAGTGAAACAGAAATATGTTTCATAAAATAACAAGGTGAAATTATTCATTTTTTCCTTCTATATTCTGTCAAATTTTTATTTCATATACTTAGGAGCTATGTGTTCTTTTATACAAAAATTTTGAATATCTCATCACTGTGAATTGAATATGGTATCATTATTTTTAATACTATTTTACACTTATAATATCTTTTCCCCAAAAAGTCAATTATTTTGTTATATTATTATACTTAAGCTAAACCAAGTCTCCTTTTGTTATCATTTTTCTGGCATCTATTTTTTATCTTTTACATTTCAATTTATCTCTTTTATATTGTCAGTATATCTTTATACACAGCATGCAGCTGAATTTTCTTTTTATTCAGCCTCACCATATTAGTCTTTTAGTTGAAAATTTTACTCCATGAAATATATTGTGAATATTCATATATATTAATTATTTCTAACATTTTATGTTTCTCTTTTTCCCACTTTTTTGGTCTCATTTTTGTTCACTTCTTTTCTTGTGTGTGTGTGTGTGTTCAATTGACTGAAGTTTTTTCATCCTAATCATTTTATACCTTCATTCCTCTTCTACCAGTTCACTGGTTCTTTGCTTATCTACAACATATTATTAATAGCTATAAAATTTCCTTATATAATTACGTACATCACAAAGAATACAAGGACCTTATCTTCTTTCCAACTTAGTTACTATATTTTTTGCCAGTAATATTCTTATTGGTTATATTATTTTCTTTGCCTTCTCAGTAAGACTCAGCATTAGTTGGCAGATATAATAATGTAGGGACCATGTTTGGAGGTACAACAGTCTGCTGCAATTGGTTTAGTAGGAAGCAGTTATTTTCAGGATCTAAATACTGAGTTGCAAATGCCGGAAAAATCTCCAGTTCTCCAGTTGCACTGGGCAGAGAGGAATCGACTCCCCTAATTTTTTCATTCTCTAAGACATATTGACCTATGCTAAGTTTACAAATATTTGCAGATCAAGACCTCTCCTTAATCTACTGCTTAATATTCGACCTTCTCCTTGATTTCTTCCATAATTTTCTCCTCTTCAATATATAGGATTACCTAAATATTTCTTTACTATTTCTAGAGGCACAGAAGAAATAAAGCATATCTTAGGAGGAGGGGGACAACAGAAACATTTTCTGCTCAAAATCTATCCAGAAACTATTTTATTTCATTGATCTCACTAAAGAACCTGATATATATAAATATCAAATTATATATATATCTAATGTATATATAATGTATATTTATTATGTATTTATTAAAAGTATGTCCTCAGATACAACTGGTTTAAATTTCACATCTACTTTTTACTGTATCTTTGACCTTGGGCACTTCCATTATATCTCTATGTCTTAGTTCCTTATGTAAAATGGAGATGCATAAGGTTTATAGGACTGGCAAAAAGATTCAATACAATAAGGTATTCAGAATATTGAATACAAAGTCAGCAAATGAGAAGAGCTCAAGGGTTTATATATATATAGTCACACTTCAGTTTTTCTGTTTGAAACTTCATTAATTTATACATTAAACAAATTGCATCCTAACAAGTACATCTCAACTATGGATATTATTTGTTTTACTTTCTTAAATAATAAAAGACTTTAGGAATATAGGTTTTCTTTTTGACACAGTTTGGGTTACATTCCTAATTTTTGATTGGTAATATTTTCATTTTCACTATAATTTAGAAATAACCCATGATTGTGATTTTTGCATAGTGTTACATGAAAATTATTAGCATTATATATAAATGTTTAATGTTTACCAAATGCACTTTAAAGTTGTAATCATGAGTATAGTCAAGCATAGGCTAGAAAGTCAACTAAATCTCCAAGATTCTGATTTGAAAAAAAGCATTTAAGATAGTCATAAAATGGCACATTACTAAATTAATTTGAAATTATATTGTAATATTTATCCAAACCTTTGTTAACATTATACTCATTTTCATATTAATTTTTACTCAAAACTCTAGATATCTGCTATGAGCGCATATATATATATATGTGTGTGTGTGTGTGTGTGTGTGTGTGTGTTTATAATATTAAAATGAAGTAAATTAAAATTTGGGAATGTAGGGTGCAGAGCTAGCCATGTTATTTTCCACAGGAATCCTAGAGTTGTCCCTATGGAACCTGTAAAGAATTAATATTGTACCATGTGGAAAGTAGTAAATTACTATTGTATCAAGTATTTGTGGAAATATGATAAATATTCCTTGTACATTGTCTGGAATCAGAACAATAAGCAAAAATGTTTTAAAATTATATTTAAAATATACAGATTTATTTGTTTTTAGAGAATTTTACATTATTTTATTAAGAATATTTAGAAACTTTTATAAGTAAGCTAGCTCAGCTAATAGTGCCCTCTCTTCCACACAAGCTCTGGAGAAATTGTGATGCAACTTCTGGGCTCTGCATATCATTTGTTGAAAATCACAGGCTTTGTGTAAAATAGCCCCAACATTGCCCCTTGATATATACTCTTGCATATGTTGTTAATTTAGGTCTCCAAGTATGGAAAATCCTAGAATATTATATGTAGACCATCTTGAAACAAAAGTTGTGTGGTCAATATTTTTATGAAAAGCTTTTTGCTGGTTTTATTTTTTTCTTTAGGAGACAGAGTCTTACTCTGTCATCCATTCTGGAGTGCAGTGGCGTGATCATAGTTTTCACTGTAACCTGGAATGACTGTGTTCAAGCAATCCTCTGCCTCATCCTCCCAAATAGCTGGGATTACAGTCATGTGCCACCATGTCCAGCTAATTTTTTAAAAAAATTTTGTAGAGACCAAGTCTCATCTTGCCCAAGCTGGTTTTGAACTCCTGGCCCCAAGTGATCCTCCCATCTAGCTTCCCAAAGTGCTAGGATTATAGGTGTGTGCCATCAGGCCCAGCCAAGAAGCCTTTAAAGCTAACTTTATTCACTGAATCAGAATGAATATAGTAAACAACACACATGACATATAAGTGCAGTGTATAAAATATAAAAATGGAAATAATTTATAAGAGATAAATTTACATGGATGTCTATAACTAAGGGAAATTATTCTATTACTTTCTTTTATAAAGATGAACAGATGATACTCTTCAATGTAAACAACTAACTTGTTGTCAAGTAGATTCCACATAAAAAATGTTTATTTTTTTTCTGGCAAAAAAAAGAGTATATAATTAGGGATTTCAATATTAATGAATATAGAATCTTTTAACTTATGTCTTATGAGAAAATTGGAAAGCATAAAAATGACAAATACATTTTTTACATTGAATATTTCTTCTGTCATGAATAGAACAATTTGACTCTTTCATGGTGTACTAATTAAATGCTGTTTCTGCTACACAGCAGTTTAATCTGAAGGAAATATGGGATATTCCAAAAGTGGCAGTACATTTTTTGCCAGTATTTATTGCATGCCTAGAACTATATCTGACACATAATTGGCAATTAAATTATAAATGAATTAATGAAGGAATGAATGGGTGAAAGAAAATACTTAATACGTCCATAATGCATATCACAATCATTTGACAGTATTATTTCAGATCCTATTAGAGATGTATAAAATACTTTATTAATCTAACTCCTCTCTTTCTCTTTCTTTCTCTCACAGGCACTTGTGTGCAAATCCGTACCCTATTAAACACAACCATACACAATCCTCAATAAAAACAAATATTTCTTTGACTACAGAACTTTCAGAAGTAGTATTATATCCAATTGCCTCCTTTCCTAGGACTCAAACATTTCTTTAGAGTTTAGGGGGTCAGATTCGAAGTACTTGAAGAAATGATGCCACTCTCATTTCTAAATCTCTAAAGTCTTCCAGAATTTATCCTTAGCATTCATTTGACACTTCAAATATATACCTCTTTGTGTTGGCATAAACTGTTTTATTACTATTAGCCATATTCCCCCCTTTAAAAAGAAAAATAAAACCAATCGCAAGAGTTAAAACATCATCATATACTTAGTGCATAATTTTGGTTGCTTAGAAGACCTGGGAATGCAACAAAAGGAAATTCCCACTAAATCAAAAGCAAGTCCTAGCCAGCCCAAATCTTATATCTAGAATTAAAAAATCCCCATCATATCTCGTATAGTAGCAGATGGGTGCTACTTAAAATTCTTCAATTACTACCTGGTCTTATGTTAAAAAGGTGTTTTCAACTAGTTTGGTTAGTACACTGCAGTGATGTCTCCCACCTCAGGTCTAAATATTTATTTGCCACCCTAAAACTCGGTTTCTTGAAATCAGATTTATTTTGCAACTCCTTTGGTTGACAAAACATGATTTGAATGATTATGAGTCTGTTTAGAAGGTTTTCATTTTGTTGCTGTTGTCTTTAATATCAATGAATAGGTGCATGTTTCATTCATTTTATTTCTGAAATGTTACTATGTATTGCCAAGACCTCCCTGAAGTAGTGATACACCATAATTATGTCAATTTGTCTTTTTCAAATATAGAAAATATGAATTCTGAAACATAGATTTTTCCCTTAAAGATTTTTAAGCAAGAGACAGGGAATCTGAACCATTTATTGAGTATTGAGTGTACATTTGGGGCTATGCCTTCTCAAAGGCATATGCAAGATTTTTTTTTTAATAAATAAGCTATGCTAAATATTGGACCAAAATAATTTCTAGCATTGAGAATCTGAATCTCCTCTACAGAAAACAGAAAAGAATTTTTCAGATTCAATAGTTTAATATGAATTCTAACAATAAAAATATTCTTCTAAATAATTCAGGTGATCTAGGTTCAGTTTCTATGAAGCAGATAAAATATACAGTGAGAAAATAATCCATATAATATTTCCTACATCCTGTATGTGTTCTTATATTGGTAATTCATTTTGAGGGTTAGCACAGTTTATTAATATTTAGTGCACCTAACTCAGTGCTTTGCACATCTACTTCAAAGTATGGGTTTGAAAAGTAAATTTAAATGGTGTTTTAAAATTAAAACAAAATTAGAAACCATTTATAAGAAACACACAATAAAAGTCCTTTGTAATTCCTATTAAGCAGAGAATAATGTTCAATACCTAAAATATAAATGTTTAGATTCTTCTGGTTTAATAACTGTCTCCAATAACATTTAAATCTACTGCACTTTTAACTTACCAGATTTTCGTCAGTATACACAAATCTTCAGTATTTATGTTTTCATCACTTATGCCCTCTTCATTATTCTTTGCAATATATATGCTTTCTTTGGTAGAGAGAAAGAATGCATTTGCTCTCATAATAGATATGGTTTTTACATTTATTGATATAAAAACTGAATTATATGATTGACTTAAAAAAGTAAACGAAGTGACTTCTAATGTGGATATGGAGGCAATTTGTTTCTGATTCTATCTGCTTTTTCATCTTTAAATTATACAAAATAGTTCATAGAAACAGAAACCCAAAGTCTTGTAAACTGCATTTATAGCAAAACTCGAAGACAGAAAATATTCTCATCATTCACATTTCTTATAGGTAGTGACTTGCTAGCTTGGAGAAGCACAGCCCTGTGAGAAGACATTTAGAAGTTGTGACCAAGGCAGTGAGGAGCAGCAGAAAGGGTCATGGGGTTTTATCAGTGGCAGATCTCAGAAAAGTCAATAAAAATATGCTTCTAGAAAGTAAGTGCCTCGCCAAAAGTGGGAACAGCTGTGAAAAGGGCTGAGAGCAACCAGAGTAGGAAAACTGAACAAGGTAGAGTAAGAAGGCTCATAAAATACCCAGTTAGCCTGGAGGTTGAAAATTTGAGAATATACTTGCAAATCTATCCACTTTAGCAATGGCCTGCACCTTCTAGTCAGCAGCTAGTGAAGTCATTAGGTAAATCAGGGCTAGAAGCCATCCTTAACCAAGTGAGGTATGGAGTGAGAGCAATGGGACTACATACAGACACTGCAATTTATCGAAATAATCCATGAAAGCAGCAACAGAGAGGGCCCTATTAATCTGAAAATCCTGAAGTCTACTTGGCTCCTTAAAAATGTCCATTTTTCCAAACATACTGCAAATAGCAGGACAATTAAAATCTAACTAATTTAAACATAAGTTGTTAAAAAGGAACTGCCACATCATCTACATATAGGCATTATAAAAAATAGATAGTGGGAAAAAGCCAGAATTCTCACAAGTGAAACAACAATAACAACAAGACCAAGAAAGGGAGGAAAAGCAGAAGATTTGGATGTAGGTAGAGGTAAATTTGAAAATGCTGAAGTGGAACTTGGGGAGTTATGAAATGGTCACTTGGAAGAGGAGGAATGAATGGACTAGAGCAAATGAAATAGAACTGCTGGGTCATAAAAGGGACCCACTTGAGATTTATGGCTATTAATTGGAAGTGAAATTAGTTAGTATGGCTTGTGCTGGAAATATAAAATTTTACCAAGTCCAGTGATATTTAAACTGTTAAGTATTATTTCCTATCAATGCTCCTACTAAAGAATCAGATTTGCACCTGGTAGCAAAGTCTAAATATTTAGACCATTTGATAGCTTGCAGTTATATGAAATATAACCTTTTACAGTTATATGTAAAGACCACAAAATAAAATCTAATATTGATAAGATTTAATTTTATTGTCAAGACTTCAAAACATGTAAAAATCCCATCCCTCTGGAAAACAAATGTAATGGCAATTGGAACAACTTACGTTTTTAGTATAAACTATATTATGATGAGCATAAAACAAGAAAAGTAACTTAAAATTATGGCAGACCAAAAATAATTTTATTACAGTAATAACACAAAAAGAATTCTATTTGTAACAAAAATGACCATAATCCTTTTAGATATATTTCTTCAGTGCTATAAATATATAATACTAAAATAATTTTATCAAAAAGAATAATGACATGATATTTTCTCTTACTATTGAAAAACTTGAAGTTGCTCTTTAATGACCAGCAGATAGAATTGTTTGGGTGGAAAAGAAATTTTTTCCTGTTTTAAATTGAGTCAGATAAGATATGCAAATAAAGGTAAACTGATGCACAGTATCATATTTGTGTACATGTTTTCACTGCTTTATTACTTCTGTCACTTTATGTAGATAATACCCTTTTTATCAAGTACAAGATACTTTTTATAAATTGGCTATTTTGGAAATCAATAACATTTTGTGCAACATATATTTCTTCTACTGGCAATGCTGTCTAGACCTCACAGATGTGAGAGGTGGGAAAGGTAACAATTTAGACCTATATACACCATTAGGGTCTGCAGGAAAAGCAACAGTGAAAGTATTTGCCACTGGGTAGGTATGTTAATCAGGATTCTCCAAAGAAAGAGGACCCAAAGGAGAAAGATAAATAGATAGCTATCTAGATAGATACACATAGAAATTTATGAGGAATTGGCTCATGTAATTGTGGAGGCTGATTAGTCCCATGACTGATGACTCAGGGAAGTCAGTGGTACAATTTCAGCCCAAGTCCAAAGACCTGACAACCAGGATAGCTATTGATGTAAATTTTAGTGAAAGGGCAAGAGAAGAGAGATGTCCCAGCTCAAGTAGGAAGGTAGGGGGAAAAAAGGGATAAATTCTTCCCTTTTCTGCCTTTTTGGTCTATTCAGGCCTTCAATAGATTGCATGATGCACACCCACATTGGGAGGGCAGTCTGCTGCTTCACTGACTCCATTGATTCAAACCCTAATCTCTTCCAGAGACACCTTTACAGAAAGAAATAATGTTTAATCTGAGCACCCTATGGTACAGTCAAGTTGATACATAAAATTAACCATCAAAGTAGGATGAAGGGAATTATAAGAAAAGAGTATGTCCAAAGTCGCCACCAGCATTCCAGATGGTCTAAGGTAGATGCGTGTTGCCAGAGAAAACATATCACACTTGTATGTGAAAAGGGATTTAATGACTCTTGGGTATGTCTTATGAAAACCTCAAATCCCACTATACTAGAATGGCTTCTACAAGCTAACAAGAATTTAAAGATTGCATCCTATTATCCTCTCTGTTTGTCAACACATTAAAATTAATTTACAATTAGCACTTTAAAATTGAAAACAGACCCATTTGTTGAATGTATGGGCATAAAAGACAAGTTTTAAGTTGCTCCTTTTACTCAGTCTACATTGTGGCCCTTTGTCCCAGGGTAAAGGGCTTTCACAGGCCATCTTTGTTTGTTTGAGGCTTACAGGCAATAGGACCAGTTTTCCCCATTGGCCAGTGCAGTATTGTTTTAAATCTGTTTTCCAAGCATAATTATTAATAGTATCCCTTTTTAACTCTCAGAATTAGTTTGGTTTGAATAATAACTTGCAATTCAACCTACTTACAGAGGGTGTAGGAAGTCTCCTGTGTACCCAGAATTCTTTCCATCTGGGGATAGAAAAAGGAATAGCAGGGTCTCAATGTATTATCCCAAAGCAGTGCTTCTCAACCAGGAGCAAATTTTACTCCCCAAGGGACATTTGGTAATGCCAGGAGAAAAATTTTTGGTTGTCACAAATTAATTGAGGTTGGTGGAGGAGAGGAGACTGTTGCTACTTGCATCAAGTGGTAGAAGGTTAGGAATGGTTGTAAACATTCTACAATGCTCAGGAAAGTCCCTCAACAAGGAGAGGGCTAAATTATCAATAGTGTCTGGGTTAAAAATTCTATTTTAATGGGATGGATGTAACACTAACTACGATGGACCCTCTCTGCCAGGGCCAGCATTCAGACCTCTCCCTGTGGGTGCTTTTCTCCCAGTGTCTGTCCACTAGACCAAAGACAGCTCTTCCCTGACTCCTTCCTCCCAAAGATTCCCCATTGGACTGGCTACATAAATATCCAGGGCCTAGTGGAAAATGAAAATGCAGGGCTCCTTTTTCAAATGCCATTAATAATATTAAACTGAGTAAGAGTCTCATATGATGCACAGGTTGCACACCCTTGAGTTGGGTCCTTGATGCCCCATCAGCAGTAAAAGGCTTATTTATAATGAGTCAATTTCATGAAGACCCAATCAGAAGCTTGAATGACAAATTATCTTTGTTTTCCACAATAATGTTACTTAGAGAGACAACTTTATTAATTGAAAACATTTGGCTACTTGGGTCAACATGACTATTTATGTTACATTTTGTTTAAAAACTAGCTGAACATTTTGAAAACTAAAAGCATTAATATGAGTTTTTCTTTTACTTTTAAAAAGAAGAAAATCCATAATAATAACCTAAAATATTTAATATACAAATAGATACTTGCTTCATTATCTCATCCTGTCCATCAAGGTTAAAACACCTCATACAGAACTTTCAGCACATCCTTTGGCACCATTTACACTAGCACCTCACTGACAGTGGTTAGAATATTAATAGTGAGAAGTAATTGATCTATTCATTCTCCTTCAAATCCCAAAGAGTACTGATATCAGCCAGTAGATTTGAATCTTTTTACACATTAGAACATCAAGGCTCACAAATGTTGGATCTTGGTCCCATCAGCTCATTTTCTCTTCACAATATTTCTAGACAGAGCACGCTTGCTATAATTGTCATTCCCTTCAAAATATTAAAGATGTACCTCTCAAATTTACTGTTTTGATTATTTTTTTCCTTCTCCCTCTTATATTATACCCATCTTACCTTATCTAATCATAAACAGTGGCCTCTTTACAAATAAAGTTTTTACATTTGTCTGGCAGCAATATTTCAGAATATTTAATCTTACAGATAAATCATAATTTGATCAGAGCAAAAAACCATATAATTATTTTCTCAGCACAGATCCATAGAGATTTTATAGAGATACAGTTTTGACATAGAGATTATATAGACATCTGAGCACAATGACAACAGCATTTTCAAAGGGAGACAACTTTTCACACTCCACAAGGTAACTTTTATCTCTGAAAGGGGAGTGCAGCATATTTCTTGCAGGTTACATTAAACGGGCTTTTCAACCTCTGAATTATTAACATATTGTACTGAATAATTATGAGAGGGCTTCTCTGAACATTCTAGGACGTTGACCAGCATCTTAGGTTGTACTAGGTTAAAATGTTCTCTTCCTATTTGCCAAAATGGCGTAAAAAAGGCAGCATTGTCTTTAGAGCTGAATATTTGTTCACTTCTTACACATATTCAAATCATCATGTCATCTCAGGCTGTGTCTACTTAACAATACAACCATATGAACAAAGGAAAAAATCAAACAGCTGCTGCATAAAAATGGAGAATAACTATTTTCACTGATTGTTTTTTACTGCCTACTTGCACAGATTCCCGGATCTCTCATGTTTTTGACTGACCACTTTCAAAGGATGAAGCAATCATGGTATTGCACTTGAATAGGAAGGGATGAATTAACTGGTCATTTGGAAGGATTCAAATTCAATTGGCAGAACTAAATATGTGTTTACATATATTTTCAGGAAAGGTTGAATTACATACATCTTTTATTATATAAATAGTTATATATCCTATTTTTTAAAACCTCCTTATGATTAGGCCTTATTTAATATTTCCCTATTTTGTTATTCAAGGTAAATTCATTCTGAAAACAAATTTCAGAAACTCAAAACAAACAGGTGCACTGGAAAATGCAGGCTAGTTAAGACAGACAATTACATTATTTCTACACATTGTTTATTAAACTAAGAAAATGAGCAATAAAGAATTGCTACTTCAACTATATACAAGTAGGCTTTGCTTACTCAATTAGTAAAATTTGATTATGGAAAATATAGTGTTCACTTTTAAAGAATCAAACATTTCGAAAATCATTCTAATACTTAAGTTATATTTTTAGGTTGATTGCTGTGTTGGATTTTTCCCCCTGCAAAGCAAAAATGAAAAGTGATACATGCTTAAAATATGAATGAAAACATTATTTCTTTGTTTTGACCTTAGTTGAATGAATATTTATTTGCATTGTAGTATAATTATAATTTTGAGGATGTAACAATAGTTTAAGAAGCTTGAGTAGAGCTTTGCTTTTTAATGATGCTTATATTCTGGGGAGGGTCTTAAGAGTTAGTAAAAACATTGGTTTTCTAGTATTACTGACAGAATACCACAGAGCTCTGTCATAAACGGGACTTCCTTAATGTCTTAAATCATACAGCATCTAGAAATATCTCTGCTTTGAAGTCTGAAATGAAAAAGGATTAGCATATACAAATATGAAAAAGCTCTAGCACATAGATCTCTGAGTCACTCTTGGTATTATAGTCCCACCACTTAAAAGTGAATTATTTGAGAAAAATATCACAATCAAGACATAAAATATAATAGACAATCAATATGCAGAATGCCAGCAAAACATCATATAAACTATGCATTTTTCCTTGTTAAAGTCTTATGTGATCCATGAATTATGCAAAACAACCAAGAGATCCTATTAAAAAGGTGATACATCTTCGGGATCCTAAGACATGAAAGACCATTTGAGCTTTCCTCTCAAGGTTATTATGGAGTTATCAGAATTCCTCAGAGTCTGAAAGTTTTAAATGGAAGTAGGATAGTGAAGATATATTGCAAGCTATATGCTATTGGAAGAGAACTACTAAAGAAAAAAAATATTGATGAAGTAATCAAAATTATTTAGTAGGCCACTCATTTGTTCAAAAGCACAATTCATAAAGTGCTTTTGAACAATTTATAAAATGCCTGACTGCTCCAGTGATACCATTGGATAGAGCACGTACGTTGAAAACATTTCCATTAATGTGCCCAACATATCACACAACAAGAATTTATATTTATTTATCTGGCAGAAATCATTGTGTCTTTTAGATGGTACAGTAATGACGTCCTCTCTGTAAGCCACCCAAACTATTGGATAAGATGTAAAAGAGTTGGGTAATCAGTTAGTTACTTTCTTTATAGAACCCTCAGCAGTTAATTACTTTTCTCCCTAATAACCAATTATTTTGGCAAAACTAAGACTGAGGAATTTCAGTGAGATGTGTCTACATAAGTGAAAGAATCTATAATCTGATAATCTGGTTAGCCAATGAAAGGAATGACAAAATGCCCTTTGGAACAATTTAAATAACATAATTTTTACTCCCAGTACATCTAATTTGAATAATCTTATTTTGAGCTGCTGGTAAATCCTCCCAAACGTAGACACACACACACACACACACACACACACACAGTTTCAATTTAAATAAACACATACTACATAGAATTAGACAATATAATGATTAGAAACAAAGCATGACATTAAATGTGATGCTACTATTGCAAATGTTTGGTAATATTGATTTAATTGAATCAGTTTGGGGATATATTCTAGAGAGTTTATATATTATACAAACCCACACACAGAGAACCTTGATTCTCTACATTACATTAGCATTCTGAGATTACCGGGCTCTTTGTAATAAATGAACATTTAATATTTTTACTGGAAATGATGAAAGTGGTAGCAAAGAAAGGATATTATCCCATCAGCCTTTGATAATAGAGAGCTTATTAATCTTGAGAGTCAGCATAGCTGTTGGTTAAGGCAGGGGCTTTGGAACCACAGCTAGCTGTGATCTCAGATGAGTAGCTTGACCTGTCTGAATCTCATAGTTGCCTTCTCTTTCTACTAGGGATAACAAGGTAGCACAATAGATGGGGTAGTTACGATGTGTGCTGTCCCTGTGCTTTCTTTCAGTTGTTCTGCTTCATATCACGGAGGGGATCTACTCCTACAGTCTATGCTTTCCAGTTTCCAGTTCAGCTGATGTATTTGCCAAAGGGAAGCAAAGGTGGGGGACTGTTGGGCTAGAGGAAAGAAGCCAGAGTCTATCCCTAGCCTCTCTGCATCAGATTGCTAGGGATGCCATAAACTCTCATTCACAACTGGTTTATTTTCTCACAGTTCTGGAGGCTAAAGGTACAAGACCAAGGTGTTAGCAAGTTTTTTTTTTTTTTTTTTGTATTCCTCCAAGGTGCCTCCTCATCATGCAGATGGTTGCCCTTCACTCAATGTCTCTGTCCTCATCTCTGCTTTTAAAGACACCAGTCATAATGGATCAGGGCCTCATCTATATGACCTCACCTTTTTGTAATTACCTCCTTAAAGTCCCTGTCTGCAAACACAGTCACATTCTGAGGTTCTGGGTGTTAGGACTTCAACATAAGAATTTTGAGGAAACACAATTCATCCCATAGTACACTCTCTGCCTCTGGTGCTCCTCCAACAACTGTGCCTCCTCCATGGTTGCATCTCCCCTTGGACAGTGGCTGCAGCTCCCCAGGGCAGGGACAATGGCTCTAGCTACTGGGATAGTTCATCTGCCCCAGCTTATGTTGGGTGACTTGGGCCCTAGACTCTGGCAATTTATGCTCCTCTAATTTTTTTTTTTTTCTCCACTCAAAACTGGCCCAGGTTTCTGCTGTTGTTAATTGGGATGCCTCGGCTTCTCTAAAGTTATCAGCTCAGCTCTACTATTTGTAACCAATTCCCTGGATTAAATGTCTCTTTGTTTGAAATATGGAGTTAAGCTTTTTTTCCTATAAAAGAAAGAGTGAATAGATACAGGTACAGAAAGAATAAATGAATTAATGCTTGCAAAATCAAGAGAACGTGGTGTAGTAAGCATTGTGAATGTGTTTAAATAAAAAACAAACAAACAAACAAACAAAAAAACATTTCTTTATTCTGTGACCATCCTCTGAACTTCTTTGCCTCACAGGAAATTACAAACATCTTCAAAGTTGTTCTACTCAAGCTCTTTGTTATTACTCCTCTCTTTCAATAAGTCTTTTTTCCTGAAAAGGGAAATTTTGGAGTAAAACTTGAGAATTCTGATAAATATGTAAAAAATTATTTTATGTTTTCAAAATACAAAGAAAAAATATCAGGACAAGTTTTCTGGACCCAGTTATAGCCTCAGTTCTGTCATTTCAGAAAGTATGTTCTCTATCTTACAGTGATGAATGGGATAATATGAGAAAGTTTTATTTTTAATTTATTTTCTTAAAATTTGTATTCTAATCCTGGCTATGTCCCTTAATAACTATGCTAGTCACGATTTTCTCATCTATAGCTTTACACCTGATATTTGATATAAAGATTCAATGAGAAAGTAGCTTCTTCAATTTCACTCATTTCCTCTCTTTTTCCCATCATCATATTACTATAACTTGAATAGGCTTGCCCACCCTCTTAGAATAATGTCATTATGTTATGCTTCTAAAATATGAATAAAACCTTACCCCTAAATACTTAAAAACTTGTCAGAAGGAGGATTTCACAGCAATTTTATAACTTTCTGCTTTATTAATATCCCCTTTCAATACTTCATAATTTCTACTGTGTAAGCTGGCAGTTGTCCCCTGTGCCCGCAAAATTCTCAAATTCTCAAAATTCTGTTTCTTTTCCCTTATCAATGATGCCATCCTCAATTCCAACATGAATTCAGGTCTCTTCCTTTGTCATTTTTTTCTAACTACCCTTGCCAATGTTTCCAATAGCTTATGAATTATCCATAATAATATTTTAAATATTTTTTCAATAGTATCTCCTTTGACCTCTCTGTAACTTTAGCATTTTCAGCTACCGTGCTAGTATTTTTCTTTTATTTTCTCCTACATCTTTTCGATCTTTTAGGAAGCTCCTTTTTACTGGATTGAAAAACTGGTTTTCTGGAAAGTTCCATCCCTTGGTTTGCTCTCTTCGTACAACATCATACCCATACTCGTAGCATTATTTTCTACCTGTATCTAAGACTCACAAATACTTATGCCTGGAGCAGATCTTTCCCTCAAGCACTGAATTTTGCCCATATAATTAACTGTATGTAAACTTTCTCTGCATGGAAGGCCTTCAGGGAGAGCAATACATTAAATACATGAAATTGAACTCTTCTTGTCCCAATAGGAATGAATGCTTCCACTGCTAAAAAGTTTGTCTAACTTTGAAATCATCTACTTTCATTACTCTACCCATCCAAGTATTTATTGTTACATATTTATGGCCCCCTAAATATATAGTCTTCAGTCCTCATTACTATTGTTTTAACCTTTACTATTTTCTCATCATTAATTTTAGTAATTTGTTACTATACCCCTAATCTTCTTGTTCCCTTGTCTTGCCCACCTTCTGCATGGAACACTCCACTCTCACTCAAAACCACGCTTCCTGAAACTGTGGAGTGTTCTCCCACAAATGCAAATATGATTAGTTGTTCCCTACTTAAAATAATCCTGTAGCTCCCTAATGACTAGAGGATGAAATTTATGTGCTTACGATGGCAACAAGGTTTGCTATTCCTTGGTTTCCTCACACAGTGCCAAGTTTAATTCATCACTTCATGTTTCAAATTCTGCTCTCTGGCCGTATAAACAGAACTAGCTTGGAAATAAATACACTGTAAAATCTTCATTCAGCAAATTTACTCCTGCTTTTCACTCTGTCTGGGGTCCCCCAAGACATTTTCTTTGCCCTAGTAACTCAAGATAGAGTTTTTGTTTGTTCATGAGTTTTTAAAAATTCATTTTATATGTGTTCACTGCTAGGAGGCTTTTTGATTACTCAATCTATATAAATGTTAAATATTAAAAAAATATAGAAGGGTGACATCCACTACAGTAGATTGTCATACCCAACCCCTGTAGCAAGTCTTTTCTCCTTTCTTGTGTTACAAAGTCTGGGAAGCTAAATTTCATTCCTCAAACTCCCTAGTGACTAAAATTATGGGTACTATTGAGGCTCTTCTAATCAGATGCAATTTCACAACATCTGTATTTAGAGATGATTCATTTAAGAAAAGAGAGAATGTCAACACTCTGTACTACATGAGCCATCTATTTGCAATTAATGATCCAAGAGAGAGGATGTGGTTTTAAAACCAAATATTGAAGCAGTAGCTCCCTGATCAATGGGTGGAAGTGACGATGTTATATTTTCTGGAGATAACAGCTGTAGCAATGATGTATTGATTCCATGATCTCTGAGTGTGGCACAGAGTGGCCCAATCTCTGCATTTTTCTGAAAATTATAATGAAATCTTAGAAAATAAGTAAACCCACTGCTCTGGATTTACCAGTTATTCTGTAAGCACTCTTCCCTATCTTAAAATAGCAGAATGTCTTGGAAAGAATTCTATAGGTAAATAACATATTTGTCCCCTTTTCAAAGATAAAGAAATTGAGATGCAGAAAATAAATCTTTCAAGGTGGCATGGAGAATAAGTAGTTAATCCAGGAAATGAATTTAAGCACTCTCTCCCAAATTCTGCGTAAATCTCTACCATCTCTTCTGTGTTGTCTAATTTGCCAAAATCTTCACTCTTGCAGGTACTGGAACTTGATTTTGTAAAACACCTTTTAGACCTATCTATTCTACTGGTAGATTGACATTAAAGGAGTTCACATCAAAATTCCATCTATTAACACAAAGAGAGATGTACTTTCCATGGAGATTGGAATGTCTGTCTTGAATTAACCAGCATAATTATTTTTACCTGTAGGAGACATATAAGGGAAGTCACATCATAAGTAAAATTTACTTAGTTAGCATGAAACAATAGTGAAAAGAATTTAAAAAAATAAAATTTGTGATGGCTTTCTTCTCTATAAAGGGCATGGTCTTAATATGAGAGTGGATTGTTGGTATATTTTAGCTTTAATTCCTTGCATATCTCTTAATAATATAATTAAACTTAGCCATATAGCTAGATTGAAATTGGCCAAGATGGTGGACTAGAAGTAGGCCACACATGCCTCTCTCAAGGAGAGGAAAAAAAAAAAAACGTTGCAAGTAAATGCCTGCATACAGATGGACCTTCTTGGAGAGAGCATTATAAATTATCCTGTAAACGTGGGAAAAGACAAGAACAGAATTTTTTCAAGAGAACATAGACAAATGAACAACAAGCATATGAAACAATATTCAACATCACTAATTATCTGGGAAATGCAAATTAAAACCACCATGAGATACCACCTTATCCCTGTTAGAATGGCCATTATTAAAAAGTCAAAAAACAATAGATGCTGGCTAGGATGCAGAGAAAAATTAACACTTACACACTGTTGGTGGGATTGCAAATTAGTATAACCTCTATGGAAATCAGTATGGAGATTCCTCAAAGAAATAAAAGTAGACCTAGCGTTCAGTCCAGCAGTCTCACTGCTGGGGCTCTACTCAGAGGAAAAGAAGTCATAAAGACACCTACACTTGAATGTTTATCACAGCACAAATCACAATTGCAAATATATGGAATCAAACTAAGGGCCCATCAACCATCAACTCATGAGTGGATAAAGAAAATGTGGAATACACACACACACACACACACACACATCATAAAGTACTATTCAGCCATAAAAATGAATGAAATAATGTCTATTGCAGCAACTTGGATGGAACTGGAGACCCTTGTCCTAAGTGAGGTATCTCAGAAATGGAAATACAAGCACACATATTCTCACTAATAAGTTGGAGTTAAATGATGGGTACGCATAGGCACAAAGATATGTAAAGAACATTGGAAACCAAGAAAGGGGGTAGGATAGGGGATGGGTGAGTGGTAAAAATTTACCTATTTGGTACAATGAACACTATTCCCATGATGGGCACACTAAAACGCTGTCTTCAGCATTATACAATGTATCCATGTATCAAAAACATTTGTAACCCCTTAATATTTTGAAATTAAGAAATCTTAGCCAAAGAGCTAGTAAAATTAAAAAAAAAATTGGCTAAAAGTCCCAGCCCCCTGAATATTTCTCTGATTAAAACTGTCTACATTTGTTTCTATGCTCTCCTTTTTCCATTAGCCTTCCCTCTTCTGAGTAGCCACTTCCTTCTTTAGATATGATATTTACATTCAGTAAATTGTTGCTTACATCTTTAGGCTTTGGGACCACTGTTTCTTTGTTAATTCAAAAGGTGGTGTTGTTTGCCTTATCTCAGACTTCTTAGAGAAATTCTCAGTGTCACTGCCCTTATCCCAATATAAATACCGACTACCCTTAATCTAATCATCTCTTACATATCTTCTCAATTAGAGAGAAAGATCCAAGGCAGTAGAAACTGTGTCATATTTATATTTGTAGTCTCCAGCTCTTAGGACAGAATAGAGAAATATCCAAAAATACCAAAAATATTAATCTGAATAAAACAATATTATATTTGAAAGGACTTTGCTGATTGCAAATGCATACTGATATAAAATATTAATATTGTGAGGTTTGTTGTTCAAAATATACTTCAAGATTTAAAGATAATTTAAACTTTGTTTTCCAAGCAGCAAATTATTATAAAAAGTTTTATATTCTTTTTGAAATTCATTTCCATAGTGCTAGTTCCTATGAACTCAATACGATAAATTATCATTTTGAGCTCTGAGATAAGAGGAAAAAGATAAATGCATATTATTTTAGCACTTCACACTTCAAAATTGCTCCTAAAATGCATTCTGAAAAAACGTGAATATTCAATTGCCTTATTCAGCGTATCTACAGATAAAGAAACTAAAGAAATATAAGATTAATTTGAAATATCTCTATAGGGGTAATAACTTATTTCCACTATTGTATCATAAATATGCCATGGCAATCTTATTAACTGATTCAATCTAATTAGTGTCAAAGTTATGGTGCATGTCCTGAATAAATGATTGTATTCAACAATAACCATTAAGGCCAAGATACACGTAAGGAGACACATTTTTCAAACAAGTACTTTCATAGCCGGGACTCTGAAAAGATTTTATGGGATGCCAGCTTAGTTTACTCCAATACATACTTTCTGAGTACCTATCACTTACATTGTGTATTAAGTTCTAGGCATGCACAGATGAACTAAAAGCAAATCCCTCAAAGAGTTTACTGTAGGAAAATTAGGTATTCAAAAATAAAATTCTAATTAAATGTGACAAGTGCAATGAATAAAGTTTCAAAGAGTTTTAGAGAAGAAAAAAAGTAGAATATTTAACCCTGCCTTGAGGATTGGATTTGGGGTAGTGACAAGAGATATGGAGATGCCTGGTTATGGTGACATCTGAGTTAAAGGCTAAAGAATGAGAAATATATATATATATATATATACAAGAGAATGGGGGGGTGGCACAATCTTTTTTCAGGTCAAGAGATTTGCAAATTTCTAGAGACTTGAAACTACTTGGTGTGTATGGGGATCAAAAATAGCTTACCAAAGTTGGAGTATAAACTGTGAGGTGGGGACTAGTGGAAGATTACATCATTTTTCAGTAATAGAAAGCATCTATGTCATGAAAGCCCTTTTCTGCAAGGATTAAGAGTATGTGGTGGAGGATTCCCAAAATATCAATGCAGATACGGTGTTTTGCACAAAGAAGATGTTATATGCATGCCACTGCCTTATAAGTCATGCAAGGATTTAATAGTAGAGGCATAAAGATAAAGCTAGCACCCATTATGTTTGGTTTTAAGTAGCTATCTAATGTGAATACCCTTTAATATATAAATAAGATTGAATTTAGTAGGGCAACATAGATGATACTTAAATCTGAAAAGTGTAGAATCAAGGGAACTTTCTGTATCAGCCATTAGGCAGACTTTCACTGGCGGGCTACAGTTGTAGCCTATCATTTTATAAAATGTGTCCTTTTAAACTTTGTTAAAAATGTATCTAGGCAACCAGACAATCTAAAAACTGAAGCTGGAAAAGGAAGGTTACAACTATACCATGGTAAAGTGAGATCTTTGTAGCTGACTCTGGTTGAAACAAATCTCATACGGAATATTGCAATTGTCTCTTTAATTTGGCTTTCCTCATCCACTTTTGCAAGCTTATCAGAACAAGATCTTGTTTTCTTTTTGAAACTACCATAAAAATACTCTTATCAAAATAATAGTTTCACCCTCAACCTCTACCCTGCAGTTAGAACCCTTTAATGGATATGGACTGCATTTAAGACTAAAGAGTAAACCTTGAACATGGCCTATCATGCCCTGAATGTTCATCTGTTCTCTATTAAACTCTCAATCCCACTTTGTGCCCCCAAGAACACCTTGTTCTCTCAAACCAGCCCCAAGGGCCTTGTTGTTGTCTGTCACACCTTGAAACAGTGCATGAGAGGTTTACTATGTCTAAGATGTTATTCCTAGCTCTCCCTAAACTCCACTTTTCCTTTTATTAAGTTAACTTATACTCAACATTCAGATCTCAGATAAATGGTGTCTTACCTACAGAAAACTCTACAGACCTTTTTATTGGTCCAACCATCTTTGGAATATGTCTCACAGCAACATTTACCTCTCTTTCCAAGCAATTATCATAATTTTTCAAATTATTATTATTGTTGTTGTTGTCATTATTATTATTTGAATACTGTCTAAGTTCCATTCTAGATAGAAGCTCCATGAGGACAGAGATAATAACTCTTTGTATTCTCCATTGCATTCTGCATTACAATGCCTAATACATAACAGCTATAACAGAAAGTTAAACTCAAAACTTTCAGCTGAGTGATCAAAGCACAGAATTTGTTTTATCTCAGAAGATTTGCTAGTTCATGTGAATATTTAAAGCTGATGACTGATATAGGGTTATCTTGCTCAAATCCATGAGGTAAAGTGTTTGATGGTGTGAATATAAAAGGAAGAGTTTTGAGCCAGATTTTTAGGAAGTGCATTGAGTCTCAACCCATTCAGTGATGTGAATGAAGATGTTTTTTTCTAAACTCAAGGTTAGTCAGAGGGGCATTATCTTGGTTAATTTGGGTTTCTATAACAAGATACCATGAACTGGGTAAATTATGAACAGGAATTCTTCATTTCTCACAGTTCTGGAAGCTAGGAAGTCCAAGAATAAGGTGCCAGCAGGTTTGGTGTCTGGTGAAGTCCTGCATTTTGATTCATAGACAGGACCTTCTGGCTGTGTCCTCACATAGTTGAAAAGAAAAATTATCTCGCTTAGGCTTATTTTATAAGAGTACTAATCCTATTCATGATGACTCCACCCCCATGACCTAATCATCTCCCAAATGGTACCGCATCCTGACATCATCACATTGGTGACAAGATTTCAACATATAACCTTTCTGGGGACACAAACATTTAGACCATAGCAAGTTTCAACTAGGTCATTCCTGGAACTTAAAAGTCTAGGAAGATTTTAAGTTGGAAGGGCACAGAGAATGAGATTCTGATTCATACTTGTGGAAAGTAGTAACTGATGGTATCAGGAAGGAAGGCTAAAATTTGAAAGCAACTGTACTACCCTCAAACAGTGAATCAAATATGTGTGATTCCTGATACCAGATGTGGCAATTACCATAGGAATGTCAGCCCAAGAGACAGTGTGTCAGGACAGTAGGACCCCAGCAATAGGAGGTTGTGGTCTGCTGCACAAGGAGTAGATGCTGAGGGGTAAAAGTATGAAGTGGGTGGTATTGTAGTGTGTTTTCTGTTATGATAACAAAACACCTGAGGCCAGGTAATTTATAAAGAAAAGAGGTTTATTTTGGTTCATGGTTCTGGAGGCTGGGAAGTCCAAGGGCATGGCAGCAGCTTCTGACAAGGGCTTTCATAATTTGTCATAACATGGCTCAGAATCATAAGGGTAAGTGAGAATATGCAAAAAGAACAAAACATGAGGGGTAGCCTTGCTTTACAACAACTTGCTCTTGGGTAATTAACCCAGTCCCTGGAGTGTGAGAACTCACTCACTCCAGTGAGAATTTACCCAGTCCCAGGAGAACAGCATTAATCCCTCTTAATGACCTAATCACTTCTTAAAGCCCTTTCCCTGATAACACAATCACACCGGGGAGGGGGGCGGGGAATTTTTCAACACATCAAACCTGAGGGGCACATTCAAATCACTGAAGCTGGTTAAAAGGAAATGCAGAGCCCATGTCTTGGTAATGGAAGAACTCAGCTGAAGATTCATGAAGGTACCTGTCAAAGAATAAACTTTGAACATTTAGTAATAAAGAGAATGCAAAACCATCTTACATACTACCAATGGATTAAACTCTCTTTGTGATTTCCTCACCTCTCATCTCTCCTGATGGGGTTAAAATAGCAGAAAAAGAGAGAAAAAATGGTGAGTGATAACTGAGAGTAAAGGAAGATAACTACCTCAAGGCAACTGGCAACCCATTCCAGCTGCCATTAGGTGGGGGGAAAAAAAGAAATCTTATCATTGAATGATGACGTTGATTAATATACTGGGTATTTTTGATTACTGAATTAAAACTGGGTTTCAATTATAAAATGACTGTTGTTTTTTTTTGTTATTTAATCATGATCATAAATGCCATGAAGTCATTCTAGCTTTTCAAGCAGGTTTAAGGGAAGGTGTATCCAGATTAAGAGGCTGAAAGGATGGAGAGAAAAATTCAACTTATTGTAATTTTATTATATCCTATGAGTACCACCAATTCAATGCACTTGTTGTATAATATTATATTTAATGCATATTTGTTGAATGATTGAGCCACATTTTTACCTTGCCTTCCATAATAAGCTGTGAGATCTCAGAAAATGTCTAATAAAATTGGCCACATGTAAAAGTAAAAATTTCTAAATCTCATAGTCCCTTCCCAATTCTGAATGAATACTATACTTTTGTAAATTTATTTTCCTGGAAATTACCTCCAGAAAGTGTAGAAGTGTTTAATGTCCCCAAATAATAACTATTTTGCATTTTTAACATAAAAATACCAAATAAATATTTGAAGCTGAACATTTAGCTAAGACAGAAAACAGATAATTACAATATATTTCATAAATGTAATGATAAATAATAAAATCTAAGTATATCATATGAGATACATTTAACCCCTTTAAAAAAAATATCTTGGCTCTCTGTGAAAAACCTACACTAAAATCTGTTCTCTATTTTTCCCAGATAGGAACTATATTTCATTTTTCAAAGTTTAATCTTGTTGGTAAGATTGCTCAGGATGTTTAAAACTTCAAAGTCAGCCTCATTTTGAATACAAACAAAAAACACTTTTAAGATTTATTTAAAACTGAGGTCATTTTTAATGTCAACTTTATATGTAATAGATTTCTTTGTTTTATTTTATTAATTTTTGTGGGCAATCATAGCTTAATAACGTATTTTTCCATACATCATTGAATGCTTGACCCCAAATCCAATTTAATCTCTAAGTAAATAAATTCAAACTACAAATGAAGGTCATTGTGTGAAATGCTTAATTAGTTGTATAGGGCAGCGTTTAATGAATACAAAGAAAATCATATAAAGTTCATACCTTGTATTTGTTTTGGAAAAAACAGAAACATTTGTCTCCTTTCTTGTTGATTTAATTCACATAATTTGAATGATTTTATTTTGTGGTCATTCTTATCACATTTTAGTTATGAGATGGAAACCATAAAATGTTAACTATGAGAGTAGAGGTAAACTGTTAAGTAGTTTTATATCACAAATGAATTTTATTAGAAAATAACTATGAGAAAAAAAACAAGACTAAACTTTGAAAAATGAAATCTAGTTGCAATCTGGGAAAAATAATTTGAGAACATATTTTCAGTGGGAGGGAACAACCTGGAATATTATGTTGCCAGAAGATACCTAATAGTCACAGACAGTGAATAAGACATTAGACATAATGTGAAAGCTTAAAAAAATAAAACCTTAAACACTGAGGTTTCAAATTTGCCTTTCATATTTATATTGAGATATGTAAAGTACTTAAGTTCTGTTATGTGAACATATATAGGACTAAAATATGTAAGTCCCAAATCTCTTCTGTGTAAAATTGTCAATTCACATGAGCCGTTGACCCATACACAGGTACTCATTTAGATTGAGGGAAAAAATGACAAAAAATTCAGAGTATTTGTGATCATTTAACACAGCTTAATTTGTTTTATTATTGGAAACACAATTGCTGTACTTTTAAAAGTAGCAAATTAAGACATTCAATTTGCTTTAAAATATTTGAAATATTTTAAAACATTTACTCTTAAGAAAATTAAGACATAAGTGAGAACAGCTTTGTGAATAATATATATCATATTAGGCATAACTCTGGGTACAATTTTAAATATTGATTAAAGATATAAAGCAATATTCTCACTAAAAATTCAGAATGTTATTAATTAATGACAACAGAATCAGAAGGAAATACATAAGGAGCTTTTGTAATAGACTCAGTTGGCATTGGGTAGAGTAGAAAAAGTAGAGTCTATGTAATCCAGTAGGAAAAAAATAGAGCTCAAGTAAAAAAAAGTATATAAAAGAGATCACAATGGCAGATAAATATTATGAGATAGAGGGTTAGCCAAAACAAATGTTTCTCTGTCCAAATATACTTTCTTCCGAGACCTTCTATAAATCAAGAAGAAAGATATCTTCATAATGTACCATAAATTATACACTTTGAGATCTTTCTTCAACATGCTTTATGAGAGACTATGTAATTCTTTTGACATCTATCAAAATGTAAAGACAAGAGGGCTGCCATCTAAGAAACAGTCATATATTAGGTTCCACTACAGCTTGCGATTCCTTTAATGAAAACATCTGCCAGAAACTGAAATTAGTAAAGTAGCAACATAAGCACTTACTGTATTTGAGGAAGTCTTGCGTTTTCAGTCAGTTTATCATAAAACCTGAAACATAAAAAAAAAATCACTAATTTATATGTTCATTAAATTATCTCTATTGGGAATTCTGTGGATAAAAAGACATATTCCTGGTGATGAAAATAATAATTCATACTATTCACATAATATTATCTAGATTTGTCAAGTCATTCTCCACATGTTTAAAACAGCCCTTTCAATTAAGGGTTAAAGAAAAATGATGCCTACAGACGTTAAGAATCTCATATAATAGCACAAAACTACACACTTTGTTTTCTTTTTTTTTTATTTCAGTTTATTATGGGGGTACAAAAGTTTAGGTTATATATATTGTCCATGACCCCCATCCCCCCGAGTCAGAGCTTCAAGTGTGTCCATCCCCCAGACAGTGCGCATCCCACTCATCGTTTTCTTTATTTGGCCTGTCTAGTCGTTTTCTTTGTCCATTAATAAAAATGTTTTACAGAACCCTTAAGATTTATGCTTTCCTTGCTAGAAGGTGAGACTTGCAAGACTGTGATTATTGCTGTGGTAGCAAGCCTCCAGTATTGCCCCCCAGATTCTCACCTTGTGAAGTCCTTCTCTACGTGGAATCAAGCTGAATGGTGTCACCAATTGCATATTGTGGAAATTACAGGTGTCCTCAAGGCTAGGTCATTAAGACATTTCGATATTGCATTGGTCTATTGGATCATTCTTTGAGAGAATGACACTTACTATGTCTAAGTCCATTCCAACACTCCTATAGAAAGGTCAATGTGGTGAGAAGCTGATGACTCCTGCCAACCAACAGATCAACTTACCGGTTCTGGGAGTGAGCCCATCAGATCTTCTAGCTACAGTCAAACCTTCAGATGACTACAACCATAGCTATAAACATGACAGCAACCTTGTGAGGCATTCAGAGCTAGAACTCCTCTAAGCCATTCCAGGAGTCCTCAACCACAAAAGTCATGTGAGATAATAAATGTTTACTGTTTTAAGCCAGTAAGCTTTTTGGTAAGTTATTGTGCAGCTAGATAACTAACGCAACTGCAATCATGTTGTCAATTGAAGACTAAAATTTTTATAAACTCTCTCTACTTATATATTGGTATATTTTATTCTTTATAAGCACATTTGTACTTGTTCTTCAGATACATGAGAAAAAACGTTTAATTTATAGATATTAATAAAAAAAACTCCATTTAGTGGATAATTTCCTCAAAAGGAAATTACTGAAAGCCAATAGTTTTCTTCCAAATTCCTGATATTCATTCCCTCAGAAATATTTTTGAGAGTTTACCATGTATAGACAGAGGAAACAACATATAGAATCCTTTCTCTCACATACACCACATTCCAGTATGGGAAATAGAAAATAAACAATGATGTAAATCAGACTGTGGTAAGTATTATACCACATAGGATAATAATATACCACAAAGGATAATAATATATCCTTTAGGTGGGAAGAAAGAGCTTGGGAGTAACACACACTGACTCGTGTTTTAGTAGAATCCCCAGGGTTGACAATGCCAGTAGGTACAGTTTAGAAATCTTGCACTGAGGCATAACCACCAATGGATGCTAGAAAATTCAATCCCTGTGTTTATAATTTCAGCATGATGCCTGATTTTTCATATTGATATTTCCAGTAGAAAATGCAGTGAAAGTGTTGCCAGTTGTTGAATTAAAAGTTATTTGACCATAGTCTAGCCATAAAGTGTTAAGTTTATAACTGTGAAGGGTCTATGATTTTATCCTACTTGCAAACTAACAAGATAGCCTGCCACAGAAAACCAGGGACTGTGCTGCTATTCTAAATCCGATTTGTTAAGTGTTGTGAAAGTAGCTTCTGTGTTGAATATATATCTTCAGCAGACTGATATAATACATATGACTCCTGAGTCAGAGACAAAGACCATTTATCACTCTTATGTTGGTTCCCTGTACATCAATTCACACAGAGTACACAATGAGAACCAGATGCTATCTGTACACTCAGTGGAATACATCATGGAAAGGAAACCTAAGCATTAGGCAACTCTGATTTTAGGTGGGGCTGCTGATGTCTCGTCCATCCTCCCTTCCAAAGAGAAAAAGAGAAACAGGAATATTATCTTTACTCTGGAATATAAGCAAATATTTCTAGGAAAAAAGAGAAAGGCATCTCTATGTTTTTTACCCTGAGATCTAGATAAATATCCTGCAAAAAAAAAAAAAAAAACTTTACTATCCTGGAATGTTTCCATATACAAAGATTGAGATTGGCTGTAAATGCTTTTGCTTAGAGTACTCAGACTATACAGAAATTCAAGAAATCCATGGAGAAATGTCCTGCAATACAAGGAAGGCAAAGAAAGTGAATATGGCATTTTCAGATTTGCTAATGAGTTTTAGGCTCTTCTTCAAAAGGTAGAAGATTCTGCAAACATAGAAGGCAACTCAGATGCTGGATGGATAAAATGAATGCAAAATGACTGCTAAAATTTACTTCTAACACTGGGTAGTACAAAGTGAACACAAACTGACTTTCTTCTCATGTCTCCATGCTTCCATCTTTAGTTGATTTAAACCTCTAACTGTTATAACCTTGGTAGTAGCAGATTCAGCATTATGTCAAAATGAAAACGACATCATTAACAACAGCAGCATGAGCAGCAACAGTGATAATAATCATAACACATTTTGAAAAATATAAGAAATGCTATTTTTTCCTGTGGCTTTCTTTCGTGAATGAGAAAACTTTTCTTAGTAGTCTCCCAGTAGAATTTAATTCTGGTTCTATTGACTAGAATTGGATCAGCTGCCTTTTTCTGAACCAAACTGCCACTAATGCAAAGAGTATGGAATTATCAGATTTGCCTTAAATTAATCAACTAAGGTGGATATGGAAATGGCCACCAGAGGGTGCAATGGGAATGGGAACTGACCTGGATTTGGAGGATCAAGAAACTGATCCTGAAATACCAAACCGGTAGGTGAAGTAGGAAGTAAATATTTGAAGGGAGTCAAAGAAAGTGTTTTAGGTAGAAAGCACAGCATAAGAAAAGGATGGGCAGCTACAGAGATTTCCAGGAACAGAAGGGAGTTCAATTTAATTGAATCATTGTTTTCAAGAGTCTAGTTACCTGAAATAAGACCAAAATGGCAAAGAGTGTTTAATCACTAAGAGCCAAGGATAAGAAAAATTAAATTTTCCTAAGGGCTATATGTTTGTATAGTGTCCTATATAACAAGTTCAGTATAGTTGATTCTATAACTTCATATATTACATATCTTACACTAATACTACTTTAAAAATTTGGAACTTCTTTCTTAAAATCAATTCATGTCTGTTTCTTGAAAGATGAGTCTTCTGTTTTTTTTTAATTGAGAATTTTTTTTTATTATTGCATGCTACCTTATAAAAGACAAAAATTCAACATGGACCAATGTTTATGGGCATATATTAATTATCATAAAACTAAAATAGAAATGTTGGAAGGGATAATGACTCAGTAGTCCTTCAATGAATTTGTAACTTGATACTTATGATTTTTTTTTTTTTTTTACTTTCTCATTCTGCATTTGGAGAAGAAGCCACAAGATTGTAGACGATGGACTTTGGCAGAGAAGAAAGATAGGAATATCCAAAAGAAAGCTAATTCTATGGGTACAGGAGGAATTTTTAGCTTGAAAAGATTTGCTTAGCAGGTGCTACTTTAGTATCAAATAATTAGATTAGCTCCCACAGAGGAGAAACATAATTTGAATTTCTTTGGTTTAAGAAGTAACATCAGTGCACTTTCCTAGATTTTACCCTCAAGTGGCCTGTCCTGCTCACCAAGGTAATATGGAAGTTCAGTATCAAAGAAAGATACTCCAAGTAGAAGTAAAAATTATGCTTTAGAACTGGACCATTCAGAACTCGACTGTAGGGAAAGGTAAAGTACACAGCAGGAACTGTAAATAAATCCCTGTCACAATGTCATCAGTTCTTCCTATTTCACTTTATAGTCAGTGATAAGTGTTGGGGACAACTGGAAAAAGAGAAACACAATGACTATGAAGTCATTTTAAGACATTAGAATAGAAGTGTTTTAACTGCAAAGTGTTGAGAATGTTTCACGAACATATTACTCAAAAATTGCAGTTCTTTTTTCCCAATCAAAATGAGCATCAGACACAAATGACAACTAGATTATTATGTATGTATTTGGAAGTAAAACTAAGCACTTCTGTTTTCTTATTTTGTGGTTTTTATCCCTTTGATAACTTCATAATACTATTACCACTTCCACAATTTCTCTCTTATTATACCTTTACCTCTGAAACAAAACTTCAAAAGTTGTATGTGGCAGGTGGGTAGGAAAGCATAGATGGATATTAGGGTGTGGAGTGCATTCATGGCTTGTAAGAGACATCATTTTTCTTTCCTGACCATACCTAACTCTTCACTTTCAGTTTCTTATGGAAAGATACTAAAAATTGCAATTTATGCTTATGCATTTATAGCTTATCAACTCCAACTTCTCTTGTTTTAGAAGAAAGTATATAAAATTTGTTCAGCAAGGTCCAACTTGTTCCAATATATACAAATTGGAATAATTCATAGATGCATAGAAAAACCACTGAAAAAAAGACTTCGTGAAAATTTTGAAAGAAATGTGTGTTATATTATCTCTAATTTTCCTCCTTTGAGAAGTTCCATTCAATTACCCATTCTTTTATTTTTAGCAATATATTCTCAATTTGCACTGTATCAATTTGCATTCATTTGTAGATTGCTGTTGGTAAAATATTTCTTAATGTTGTGTGAATGTAGACTTATTTTTCTATTTCCACAACCGGATGAAATTGCATGCAGGACAAGCAATTAATTGACTCTGTGTCCCTAAGCTAAGAAGAGTGTTCAATAAAAGTTTATTGGAAATGAAAACTCTCGGTTCAAAACTACTCTTTACCACCAAACACAGAAGCCCTAAAGGAAAAGATTGACTGGACCATACAAACATTCTGACATTTTTACATTAAATGATGAGAAATGAGCAAAATTGAAAAGTAAATAAAATTTGAGAAAATATAGACAGCACATATGACATAGGAAGCTTTAATTATTATACAGGAGTTAATTTAAATAGTAAAAAAATAATGAATACTCCAATATACAATTGGCCAAGGGGTATAATCATGCAATTTGCAATGAAGTTTAGTTATACAGATAATCCCACCTAAAATATACGGACACAAATAGTAATCAAAAAATATGAATTAACCAAATGTAAAACGTGTTTACCTCTTAAATTGCCATCAAATCTAAGAATAATATTGCTTAATTTCAACATGTTTGTAGAGGAATTAGAAACTCTTTAAGACCTGTGGGAGGGGTGTCAATTGCTACAGATTTAATCGAGAGAGTTTTTACCTCGTGAACCAAACATATTCAAATTTTGGATCGTAATTGTACTCCTGAGAATTTTGCTAACAAAACATTAATTGTATTTACTAATATAAATTGTGGACAATTAAATTTATAATCTGAAAAGGGTTTAGTTTTCGGAAAGATTAGTAATCAACACAAAGACATAATTTGCCCACCGTTTGCTAGTTGGTACATTGTGCAAACGTATTGCATATGATGGATGTGGATTTTACTTAGAAAGTGAAGTATATATCATATAAAAACTGGCTAATTTTCAAAGTTTAAATTTTTATTCATATTATTACTTTACAATATTTATTTTACCATAATTTATACCTTGCTAACCTTAGACCTTGCATTGTAACATATAATTCTTATCCAAAGGCAAACCTAATGAGATAAACAAAACTTATTCCCCAATAAGATAATAGTATATAATATTGTTAATGTTATTTGTGGCTAATTTTATTTTTTTTTAGGAGACCATATTTGGGATTATTATTTTAAATGCAACCATTTTCAAAAATGAGGGAATATAAAATGCAATATATTTTTTTTTCTTGAAAGAATAGCTGATGATAATGTTTGGAGTAATTGAATTCCAAATTACATATTATTTCATATGACCTGGAAGTATTGCAGAATGTAAGTCATTGATACAAAACTCATACTCTTTGGGCCTTCAGCATGACAAAAGGAAAGTAGTTTTTCCTGATTGTAAGTAATCAATTAGCAGCTGCCCTAGGAATGTAGGAGTAGCATAAAAAAGTCTCTTCTTGAATAGTTGCCTTTACCAATAAACACATTGTGTTTATTGTTTCTTTCTCAGTCTTACATATTTTCAAAATGTTTTTGTAATATAAACACCTGTTTGCTTTGTTTGTGGTTATAATACTAACAGAAAGAAACTAGACAGAGGTATGCAATTTGTTGGTCATATTTTTCCAAATATGAAAACAAAGTAGTTATAAAAGTAGTAGTAGTTTTAAAGTAGCTCAACATAAAATCTCTTAAAAAATTAAAGTGTATCACATGTAGCAGAATGACCATGACCAATTCTAGTGGGGACTATAGGTTATATTGGAGAATAGCCCCAGCAAAAGGTAATTGAGCATATATTTTAGGAAAAATAGTATAGTCATAATATTTAACTTACAAATTTGTGAAAAGGATAAATTTTAAAGCACAATTTGAAGCAAACCTAAAGTTCTGATTTTCTATGTGCCATGAATCCTATTCCTACTCTCTAACTCTAACTCTAAATTGTGATTTTTTTCTACCTATAATTTTGAGTAGATTTGTGGATATATATACATGTGTAGGCATGTATATATATGTGTATATATGTAGACATATATATATATATATATTCAATATTTGTTCTGCTAGGGGAAAGCTGCTCAGGTTTTCAATTGTAGTTGAAATATCTCTTGAAGCAAAGTTTAAAGCAAGGAGGGTGGGAGGCCTAATTATGTGACACCCTGGAAAAATGAAAACTAAAGAGAAAGGAAGAAGGTCAGTGGTTGCTAAAGGTTCAGCGGACAGGGGAGAGGGATGAATAGGGGAATCACTGGGAGATAAGGCAGTGAAACTATTCTGTATGATACTGTGATGGTGGATACATGTCAGTATACATTTGTCAAAATCCATAGAATATACAACACAAGGAGTGGATCCTAATGTAAACTATGAGCTTCAGTTAAAAATTATGCATCAATATGGGTTCATCAACTGTATAAATGTAACACACTAATGGTAGGGCACTGACGATTTTATCTCTTATACCACTCACATCACCTTGTGTCTCACAATATATTCTCTCTGTACCACAGTGCTATTTTTGAGAGTGGCAACAAGTAATTTCTGAGGGAAAAAAAAAAATAAAAGGAGAAGTAGCAGAACAAGCTATAGTAACCACTGCTACAATTGTTACTGAGGCTAAAAATAGTACTTATAATATTCTTCCTCTACACTTGATCAGGTCTAGGTTGCTTTACCCTATGAGATAACCCAGACCTTGATTCTCAAGAAATTGAGAACTTTGATACCATACCCTTGTCAAACTATGGTTACTTATGATTATTACCCCACTTAGATGTGCTAAGAGGTTACCCAAAAAATCACCTGAGGTCTAACCAAACTCCTCCTACATCTGTGGTGTCACAACAAACCAGAACCATTGTTATCTTGATAAGTAGAGTGAATTACCCCTGTAAGAATGGTAACATTTTTTTGGTGTTTGCTGTCTTACAGTCAGATTGAGGCCAAATGTTCAAGAAGCACCATTAAGGTTAGATTTAGTGAACCCTGTACAAGGTTCAGTTGACCTAGGTGAGCGTGGTTGGGAGGCTCTGCATGGCTAGGCTTTGAACTTGCAGGTTGGGTTCAGGTCTTAATTTGTTCATTCTGGAACCCAAGATAAAAAGACAGTTACTGATATATCACAAGACCTTAAGAAGCAAACCAAAATGTGCAAACACCTTGAAGACCTCTGCTCCCATCAAATATGCTTATTTGCCAAAGCAAGTCTTAAATCCAAGCCCAGTCTCATTTTGGTGGAGTAATAATATTTACCGAAAATGGGTGAGGGAGGGAGTGAATATTTGCTGAGCAAAATTAATCCAGGTTACTGTTAAGGGCCAAAAGCTTCAAGACTACTGACTGTTATGACTTTTGGCCATATAATGTTAAAGCTTGAAATTTTAACATTGTCAAAGCTGTTTCTGTAATGTCACAGTATGAGTTTCATGCCAAAAAATCATTAACCTGTTATCTCGCTTCTGTAAAACTGCTTGCTAAAGACAGTGCCCCAAGCGTGGGAATGCAACACCCATGTTCTGCATGACCAAGCCCTAAACTGCCCAGATCCTGTTGCACCAGGACATGAGAGTAATGTAACGCTACTTTTTGCCCCTGTAATCATGCTTGCTCTGCCCCAGTGATTTTTCACCCACGATAAAAGCTTTCTGCTTCAAAGGCTCAGGGCTGCTCTCTGTGCTTGTTCTCTCTGCAGCACAGGAGTCGTTCCTGGCCAGCTAATAAAGGCTTCTAATTTGGCTCAATTCAGTCTTTGGGTGGTCATTTCTCACGTCTCAGACCATAACAGTTATTCCAGAGACTTCTATGGTTGTCAGACAATTAAATAAATTAATGTTTTAGTCACATAGGGTAGCACCTGGACATACTACATTACATACTAAATATAGTATGTAAGAATTTGCTAAATAAAATTACATAAATGAACAAACCAGTGATAATTTGTGAAATCAAATAATTTCTCCAGTAATATATGTTAGTATCAAAATGAATTGTGATCTGCTATAACTCTTTCTTCAGACCATCAGCAGTAATCAATTAGATAATAACTTGATAGAATTGGAAAAAGAAAACCTTATATGTATGTGATATGAATATTAAACTGTGGTAGTAAAAAACTCTTTCCAGAATACTGAATGCTTAAATTTCTCTTTTAAATACAAATTCTTTTTTTTTTTTTTTTTAATTTCAGAATATTACAGGGTACACAGGTTTTGGTTGCATAATTTGCTTTTGTACAGGTCTAGTCAAAGCTATAAGTGTGCCCTTCACCCAGGTAGTGTGCATTGTACCCATTATGTGTGAATTTACCCATCCCCTCCCCCCTTACTTGATTTCCATTGAGTTTTACTTCGATATGTGCACAAAGGGTTGATCAGTTTAGTATTGAGTAGGTATGGTGTTTGTTTTTCCATTCTTGGGATACTTCACTTAGAAG
This sequence comes from Varecia variegata, assembly GCA_028533085.1. Taxonomy (NCBI): domain Eukaryota; kingdom Metazoa; phylum Chordata; class Mammalia; order Primates; family Lemuridae; genus Varecia; species Varecia variegata. Next base: position 17,758,018 of record CM052436.1, read on the forward strand.
AATGGTCTCCAGTTCCATCCAGGTTGTTACAAAATATACTAGATTGCCACATTTTTATGGCTGAGTAGTATTCCATGGTATACATATACCACATTTTATTAATCTAGTTATGTATTGATGGGCAATTGGGTTGTTGCCACATCTTTTAGATTATGAATTGTGCTGCTATAAACATTCAAGTGCAGGTGTATTTTTTATGAAATGTCTTTTTTTTCCTTTGGATAAATACCTAGTAGTGAGATTGCTGTATCAAATACAAATTAGTAAGGCTAAAGTAATATTCCAAGTTCATTTCACCCTTCCTAAAAGACATTTAAGCCTATTATAGAAAGATATCGATAAAACAAAAGGTTGAAATGTAATAAGACAAATATCCAAATTAAATTTTTAAAAAGCTATTGAATGACTTTTGTTCTTCTGGGTAGATGCCTAATAATGGGATTGCTGGATCGAATGGTAAGTCTACTTGAATCTGTTTAGGGAATCTCCATATTGCTTTCCACAGGAGTTGCACTAGTTTACAGTCCCACCCGCATTGTATGAGTGTTCCTGTCTCTCTGCATCCACGTTTATAGCAGCACAATTCACAATTGCAAAGATGTGGAAACAACCCAAATGCCCATCAATTCATGAATGGATTAGTAAAATGTGGTATATATATACCATGGAGTATTACTCAGCTATAAGAAATAACGGTGATATGGCATCTCTTTGGTTCTCCTGGAGAGAGTTGGAACCCATTCTATTAAGTGAAGTATCCCAAGAATGGGAAAATAAGCACCACATGTACTCACCAGCAAATTGGTTTCCCTGATCATCACCTAAGTGCACATTTGGGAATAACACCAATTGGGTATCGGACAGAGGTGGGGGGTGGGGGGAAGGGACTGGGTGTATACCTACATGATGAGTGCGATGTGCACTGTCTGGGGAATGGACACGCTTGAAGCTCAGACTCGAGGGGATGGTGGGGTCGTGGGCAATATATATATATAACCAAAACTTTTGTACCCCCATAATAAGCTGAAATAAAAAAAAATATTAAAAAACTATTGATTATACAAGAGTATTGACAAGGAATGCAAATCAGAGAGTTGTACAGTCATTACTTATGTTGTGAGATGTGAGATACTATGTGAAAAGCACCATTTATGTTTTTAGATAATATTTATAGTTTATGTTTGGAATTCAAAGTTAATATGCTGAAAACAATAAGAAAGAGAATAAAGTTATCTGCAATTCTCCCAAATCTTGCACTCTTATTGTGATAACTACCTTTAAATTATAAAGTATACCCTTTAAATACTAATGCACCTGATACAGTGTTTTTTGTTTTTAATTATCTCTATAGAATCTGTTATTCTTTCCATATACATCTATGCTTCAAATCTATAAAGTGGCTACTCTGGGACATTGGTCATAAGTGACTTTCTGATGCACAACTCTTCACAATCTGGTTTCCATGTTTAATGCAAGCAATGAGATTGTAGATCCCTGAATGAAAAGATCTAGGTGTCAAAAGAAAATCAAGCTATGAAAGGCATTTGTTTCCAAGACCTTTTGATTATCTATTATTTCTCCCCACATAATAAAAACTTCCAACTGAAAATCACTCTCTGGAATGACATTTAAAACATACCAACAACAGAAATCCAACCAACAGAAGTTAGTAGTGGCCTTTGCATCCAGTAGATGCTGCTGTTGAACAATGTGACTGGGAACCACATTCCAGGAGCAAGAATCACAGATTGACACTTTGATTATAATAGATTACAAGGTAAGTAAACATGTCTGGATTTTAAACTAAGATTCTAGCAAGTAGGACTTCCACTGTATATTATTACATTCTATCCTATCATAACAAATCCCATGGTAATCCATATGTTATTTAAAATTCTTTCCTCAGATTTATTAGACAAATGTATTATGGTGCTTAAAAGAATTAGAATTTGATGCTCCATTTTGCTATTTTCCCACGTGTACCATTGGTAAGAGGAATAGAAATCTCTTAATCAAATGTGCTGTTTTTCTTTTATATTTGTAACTGATACAAATATGCAAGTTGATGACCTCTGCTTCTTCTAATATTCAGCTATAAATAAGTAAAATGAGAAATGACTTATTGCAACTGGAAAATATCTAGATTCAGTAATTCATATATGAATTATTTTCTCTAAGCCTCAAAATCATGTCAACAAAATTTGTATTTTCTATTGGACACTATTGGATCTATAAAAATATTACTAGACATTATGTCACTTCAGTGCTCCAGCAATGTGGTAATGGATTCCTCTATTTGCTCCCTTTTAAAATGTTATATTACCAAAAAGAAGCATTAGGATTTGTGATATCATTGTATATAAAATGAAGTCATATAGACTGACTTCAAAAATAAGTCGATCAGCTAAGATATAATGTACTGAATAACTGCCTTAAATTACTAATGGATGGCTTTTGTCAAAGCAAAAAGAATTTCATGGTGACTAGAAAGTTTATAACTTTGCACTATCATACATATATATATATATATATATAGTGTCATATATGTGTATGTATATATTACATATATGCATTTATGACTAGTGTATATATATGACATGTATGCTATATATAACATTATACATAATATCATCAGTGATATAATATACACCTACAACTTTGAGCAGAGATCACGAATCCAAATGCTTTCAGTTATGAGTTGAATAGTGTCCTGTCCAAAATATTTTGAAGTCTTAACCCTGAGTACCTCTGAATGTAACCTTATTTGGAAATATGGTCTTTATACAGATAGTCACTTTAAGATGAAGTCATTGGGATGGGCCCTAGACCAATACGACTATATCCTTATAAAATGGGGAAACTAGGATACAACACAGACAGTGGGAACAAGATGTGAAACCACACAGGGAAAAGACAGCCTTGTGCCTGCACCAATGTATCTACAAGGCAAGAAAAGGACCAGGATTGCAGACAAACAGCAGAAGCTAGAAGCAGCAAGGAAGAATTTTCCCGTAGAGAAGTCAGATTGAACATGGTCCTGCTGGCACCTTGATTTCAAACTTCCAGCCTCCAAACTGTGAGAGAATAAATTTCTGTCATTTTAGGCCACCAAGTTTTGGGTATTTTGTTATGGCAGCCCCAGGAAATTAATATGTTTTCTCAGTCATTTTTAAAAAATGCCCATACTGGCTAATGAAAATACTTATGTAGGTTAAATATCGCCCTTGGGACTTTGTTTTACATCCTTAAACATAGATGCATTTTAGTCAAATGTGTGGTTACCGCAAATCTGAAATTGCTACTTAATATTATAGATGTCAGAATCAAGATTTAGAATTATCTCAATACCCTGGAAACATGGGTTGAAACCAACTGCTATCAACTTAATGGGGATAAATGAAGTGTGAAAATGCACAAACTCCAAATGAGATCTTAAAAATTGTAGAGTTTGCTAGTCACGAGTATGTGGCCACAAAGACATAAATTGCTAAAAAAAAAAAAAAAAATTAAAAATTGACACAACTTGAGAAGACTATATTAAAAATATTGCAATTATAGGAACATTTATTCTAAGCTGCATGAAATAATATATGAAATCATATCTAATTATAAATGTCATATTTTAACTGCAATTATGCAGGTCCCAGTTGTCAGGGTTGAGGCTGTGCAGTATAAAGGCAACAAGCCCTGGAATGGATTAAATGACCTGCATTTTGGTACAAACCTGGCTGCAAACTACCTAAATGACTTAAAATAATCCACTATCCTCTTGTGGTTCAGTATCATGTATCACAGAAAGTGTTTATATTAAGTTCCTATTCCCTAAGATCATTGGGAGCTACAGGATACATCCATTTATGCATTCATTTAACAGCTATTTCTACAATATCTACTATGTGCCAAGAATTGTTGTATATACTAGGGATTAAATAATGAAGAGGATAAATACGTTTCTTTTTGCAGGGAATTTATTTCAATTTATGAAATGAGATAATGAATAAGTGTTAAGTAAAATAAATTAATTCACATAGTTCTAAGCACTCTATAGAGAAGAAAAAATTTATGACAAAAAGGATGAAACATGGTATAAGGGATGACTAACGTGTTGATCTTAGTGGGAAGCATTTCATGAAAATAATCCACTGAATTGCGGATATCAGCTTGAATGAAAATGTTAATATAAGAAATAATAGTACATTTCAAATATTTGAACAGACATACTTCAGAAGAAATCTTGTTTTATGTATTTCATTAAAGTACAAGTAATACTGTATGGTAGGTGGAAGATAATAGTCACAGTTTTGGATTCAGTATAAAAACTTTTTGAAAATAAAAAATAAAAATGGAATGGGCTATCTTGCTACCATGAGTTCCTTGATGCCAATTTGACAGGATATTATTTTGTGAATTCTAATATTGACAAAGGCTCATTCTATCCCTGACATTCAGTATGATTCCAATAGCATAAGTCATGTTGCATCCATAAATTTGAATGGTAAGCATATCAGTTTGGAAAATCTCTGAGAAAGGGTAACAAACCAAGAGAGATTTTTTTTTTTTTCTTTTTCTTTTTAGCTGTGTGTTCCTTGTAGCTGTGTTTAGTTGTTTAATGAAATTATTGTGGGTAGATAAGTAAAAAGAAAGTAAATTGAGGAAGTGGAGTATTAACTTCATTATAGAATGATGATATTGTGAGCAGGGAATTTGGGATTGGAGGGTTTTTGGAGGATGAGCAAGAAGAGTGTCAAAATCTGTTGTTGTTGTGTTGGAAATGGACACGCCTTCTTCTGTATCCTTGCTGCTGCAGGGCATTAATTAATGCATTTTCCTTCCAGAAAAGTCAGACTCAGGGATTTAAGAGTGCAATAGTGAGAGTATAGAGAAAAAAAAAAATCCAGGTAATAGTGTATCTACTACATCCTTATTTTGAACTTACCCCAAACACAGCTCCATAACATCTCCAAAGACCAATTTCACATAGTTGATATAAAATCTTCAAAGCAATTTTTCTCACACTAAATTTTGAAATTATTTTGAGGCACTACATCTTATTTTTTTAACCAAAGCTGCTGATTTTTATTCTTGGTTCTATGTCTGAATGCCTGGGAGGCTACTTCTTATTTTCTCATCAGCTCAGCAGCCCATTTATAAATGGATATAATATTTAAAATAGATTCAAAGGGCCATGCTAAAATTAATTCATTTTTACATGGTACACTGAGATTTTTGCTTATTGCCTCATTTAAGAGAAAGGAAATCTCAGCTTAAGAATATATTAATGGTACCATGGTATTGTTCAATAAAATTTAAGTGCCAGCTCTGTCCTAGTAATTTTTCAGAGCTAAGTAGATATCTGAATTTAGTCCAGACATTTAAAACCAGGGATATCCACTATTCTTTGATGAGTTATAATTAGGAGACAAGCAACTGCTTACAAACAATGTGGTATAGCTGGTGTGAACAACAAGATATTCTTCCTTAGTTTCTAGAGGAAAGCCATTCCCATGTACATCTTTATACTGGCAGAGTGTGTGCCACATTAAAAAAAAAAAAAAGATCAAAATTACTGGGTTTCTGTACTTTATAGTGTGGTGGGAAAGCAGTGAAGTATGGAGGATGGTGGCTGGCTCATAGCCATGGCAAACTATGTAGTATAAATTGACATGAGGCCGGGCGCGGTGGCTCAGGCTTGTAATCCTAGCACTCTGGGAGGCTGAGGCTGGCGGATTGTTTAAGCTCAGGAGTTCGAGACCAGCCTGAGCAAGAGCGAGACCTCATATCTACTAAAAATAGAAAGAAATGATCTGGACAGCTAAAAATATATATAGAAAAATTAGCCGGGCATGGTGGTGCATGCCTGTAGTCCCAGCTACTTGGGAGGCTGAGACAGGAGGATGGCTTGAGCCCAGGAGTTTGAGGTTGCTGTGAGCGAGGCTGACGCCATGGCACTCTAGTTCGGGAAACAGAGT
>CM052436.1:17764486-17787500 GCA_028533085.1 Varecia variegata
TGAATGAATTATTAGAGACATTCAAAGAATTCATCTCTGTTTGTCACCTCTGCTGTTATACATGGCATTGCAGCTGCCCATAATGCCCTACATCTCATCTCCTACCCTGCCCTTCTAATGCATTAGCATGGGCACATGTGTGTGAACATGTGTGTACATACACACACACTAATTTATTTGGAGTTTTCCTAGAAGCAGACCCTGAGAAAAAGATTTCAGTGCAAGTAGTCCATTTGTGTTCCTAAGAGGTAACACAATGCCTGTGATATAGTAAATACTGTATACCATGTATTATGAACCCAAAAATGATAGCATACGATGACAAATAATACCTCACTAATGTTTGCTTAGTGCATATATTATTAATAAACTGATTTTATATGTACCACATTAATTAAGCCAGTTGTAGTAACCAATAGAACTGGAATCTTTAACATAGTACATTCACTATTTTATGCTTTTTTCTTATTATTCATAAAATAATCTGAGAGCGGATCAACCTGTATAGAAGTATGTGTACATAGGTTTGTAGTGATATAGTGAAGATAATGGAAAGATACTTGTTTTTCAGAGTTGGCCTATTTACAAAGTGCAGATTCCTGACCAAATCTCATAGGTTTTTAAGGTCTAAATAAAATCCAGAGGGAAGAAGGAAGGAAGGAAGAAAAAAAGGAAGAAAGAAAATAAAGATTTCTGAGACACAGGAAAGTAATTTGACATATGATGGCTCAGGTATAATTAAACTGAGTATCACAATAGTATGAAATTCTAATCAAGAAACTTATGAAAGATTGAATAGCAATGAAAAATGTATCAATAACAGGAATTTAATACTATTTCTGAAATTCTTCATTTTATTTGTGTGAAATACCTCTGGAATTTTCTAAGAAATGAGCTTCAGTATATCTTTAATCTTTGTATAGATTAATTTCCCTAAACATTTCCAGCACTTGAAAAGTGTTTAAAAGGAAAACAAATTAAGTAAATATATCAAAGCATATTTTTGCATTAATGCTATGAGAGTTTTAACTTGGAACTTAATGTGTAATTCTTTATTTTAATGGACCAATATTATTTTTTGAGGACATCATTTTAGGAGCTCTCATTGGAACATTAATTTTCATAGAGTTCTATATTATCACATTTGTTAGCAGGAAATTCAGCCCAATGTAGCTTGGAAATAGTGATTGCTTTCTGACTGGAAATAAGGGTGGTTGTATTTAGAAATTATTCCTTTTCTGTAACAATTCCTTATCCTAGCAACCCCAATTATGGACTCTGAATTCTGGTGCCTTGTTTTCTCTAAGAAAGTTGTATAAAATTTTCTAACTTTAATATTGAATCTGATTGTGCACTTATTTTTCTTTTAGATTAAAATAGTTCCATCATGATTCTAGTAAAAGTAATAAAAGTAATTATTTTTTAAGTTTGTGTACAAATTCACACACATGTAAACCTATCTTGTTTACAATTAAAAATGTAACTATTATGTAGGAAGCTATTAAAATATTTAAATCATCATAAGGAGAGAAGCCTTAAATTGGTAGACATCCTTTTTGTTTGTACTTTATCTCTCTAGTTAGATGATAGTCTCTTTGAGGTCAGAGGGCTCTGAAATTATTTTATTACTTTTTGATTTCTTCTACACATGGCACAATGGCTTGCATATTGATGAGTTTGCAACAATAGTATCTTGATTGAAATTACTGAGCCTGTTTAGCCAACAGGAATCCTCTGTGAGAATTTCAGATGACGTGTTAAATGCTCAGTGAATGATGTGATTCATAGTAGCAGCTATTATTAATAACAATGGGATGTACTCTATATCATAGAAATCTTGATATTATTCCAACATGTGTTAAAGGTTGAAAATACTCTACAGAGAAAACCCCTAATAATTTGAAATATATTGTGATAGAGAATGATATTTGTAACAGTAGATCATTTTTCAAACTTGTTTTTCATGTAAGAGTTTGCAGAGTGTATGGATTTTGTACAGAATATATACTAGCATTTTCAGAGGAATGGTATTTATTATTGAAGGATTCTTAGCATATTTATTTTGCATTACTATGCATATTAAAGTGTAACCATGTAGAACAATAATCAATAGTATAGTGGCATTCATATTTTTAATTCATGCAAGGCTGCCTGGAAATAGCATATATTTAATATTGTACAGAAGTTAATAATGGATGATATGCATAAATATGCTCATATGGGAATTATATTTAGCCAGTAATTTAATTTCAACATAATCGAGCAGCTTAACTTTGCAAAACACATACTTTTTCTAAGAATGTTGCATAGAAAAATCTCTTACTCTTCTAAACATCCCTCTTGTAGGAGCTGGGACATATGATAAACATAAATGTGTCCAGAAAAACTTGTTCAACATGTTGTTTTTCTTTTTTCTTATTTTTTCCATATCTATTTTATCACTAAAGTTTAAATTTTTAATTCTCTAGATAAGTCTCATTTGATTGTTAAAAAATCAGTAAAATAAAGAGCAATAATGAAAGTAGAAACATGGAAATATTAATAAAATTGGGATTAAGAACAATCCTTTAATAAATTAGACATAAACATGACTAATGGGTGGGTCAGTGTGAGGTCTGTCAAGTAGTCAGCCCTTGTGGATAATTAACACATTGTCCTCACCTTTAAAATATTGAACATTTACAATTTAGTATTTAAACTCAAAAAATTCCCTTTGGAATTGGTGGGGACAGTGAAAGACAAATAAAAAACAAATAAAAACTTAATGAAAAGCATGACTATAAACTATGTAAGCTAAATTTCTGTAAATGAACTTAATGTATAAGGGAATTAATATTGCAAATTAAGAAAGACTTCAGGTGAAAAACAAAAAATTAGAAATAGAAGCTTGTTGACAAAGGATTAACAGACTAAACTTTCTGAAGTTTTCATATCAAATTAATTTTTGGAGACCTTATATTAAAATATTTCTTTTTCTTTCATTTTTATAATACATAAGTATATATATATAAATACATATGTGAAAATACACACACATATATATGTAGATAGATGCACATGCCTACATATATAGAGAGTACATGTTTATCCAAGATATCCATTTAGAGGGTAAAATTTCTTATCCTTCAGCTGTCCTGTAAATTTTTAGCTTAGAGGAAAGTTATACAGTTGAGTATGAAAGTGTGGGCCTTATTATAGGGAACTTGACAGAACTGTAATTATCCTGGTGTTATTTGAGTGCTACTATAGCTAATTCTCTCATATACTGATAACAAAAGCAACAGTAACTTGTAACCTGCAGCTAACATGTTTTTATTTATTTCTTCCACAGTTTTGATATTTCATTATAGATTTTGACACCTTATTTTGCTTGATCCCCTTTCTGTGCTCAATCTTAATTTACTTCAGTACATTGAGAGAAGATATTTTCTATTTAATGTATATTACATACTTATCCCTTCTTCCCTTATAGGGGCATTGCATTTTTAGTTACTTCAATGCATTACGTTCACTCAATGAATAATGTCTTCAGATAGGACTCTCAACTCAATCCAATAGGTTGTTTTTATGTCACATAATTACAACTTGAAAGACTATGAGATAACCATATATTTTAAGACATTTCCTCTTTTTTTCAATATTGTCACTTCTAAAATCTTTCATAGTGAATCTTTAACTCATCAAAGTATTAACTAAATACCTAACATTGACTAACATCCCATTAAAAAATTATCTCTGAAATTAGCTTCAACTTTATGAATTTCAAGATGTACATGCTGTGTTTTTACTGCAATCTATACCATAGATTATGCCCTACCTTGATGAGGATAGGACCATGTCACATTTTAATACTCATGGACCTAGTACCAATTCTATTAGTTAAAACAATAACAGGAGCAAGGGTTCTTGTGAATTTATGCATTGACCTAAGGGGCAGGGTGACAAGAACTGCAAGTAATTATTTGTCTTTAGTTATGGAAGTTACATATTGTGAGGGCATTTAAATTAATCACTACCTTTCTCTCTCTCCATGTATTGTTATCTCATTAACCTCCTGCAACTCTGACCATATCATTTCACTATTTAATCATTTCCCTATTACTTCCAGAATAGTGTCTGAATTTCCATGCATGTATTTAATGCTTAGAATCCACAGTCTGGCCCTCCTTTCCTTTTTGGTCCTATTTCCAAACATTCCAGCCAATTTTATCCAAAGGCCACCTTTGAATCCCTTTCCTTCATGTCCTGACTAAAACTGTTGTATTTGCTTTCTGAGGAACAACACAGAGTAACTAACACACTTAGAAAAATCCAGCAGAGTAAAGGTCAAAGGCCACCTCTTCCAAGACAACTTGTCACCCCATCAAAGGCAGTAGACTTTCTCTTGCTTTGTGATTCACTTCACTGAGATGGCGTAATGAATCTGTACTGGAAGGATTTGAATCTTGCCTTCATCAGGTACCAGCTGTGGAACTCTGAGAATGTCACTTTGTTTCTTCCTCATAAATCTGAGTTGTGAAGATATTGCAGGTCTTCCAATTCTGAACCACAAAACTCTCTGAAAAATGGGAGCTTATTTTGTAACTCAAATGGCTGCAAATTCAACCTGACCTAAGCTCTTTCAGAAGAAAAAGTTAACTTGAACTGATCGCACTCAGTGTGACTATTCAAGTTTTTAATGCGGAAACACTCATGTATTTGATTGCAGGTTGCTCTCCCAGATACTTCTGAACATGTTTAAATAATACTATTTTGCATCCTCAATAGTGATGTATAAACAATGCTAGAAATAAATAAGCAGCAGCCCTAACAATTAGGTGGTGACTGTATCAGCCCAGCCTAACTGTGTATACCCAGCATAAGACTTCCACCTCCTCCTGCCCTGCATTTTCCAGAACTTGTACATTTAGTTTAAAATGAGTGCCTAGATTAGGTAGGTACTATCTTGGTAAATACACCTTAATAACAAACTTGATGGAAAGCAAATCTAACATAGCTCTAAAGGAATTCAACCTGAGGTTCTCTGTTTATATAAGGACAAATACAGCATATGGAAAATGATGTTCTCCATCAAAAAGCCTTTCGACCAGAGGAAAAAAAGTGAATAGAAGTAGGTAAATTTGAACAAACATGAGAATGATTCAAGCTGGGGTAGGGTTTAAAAACCATTTTCCTTTCAAATTTGGGCAAAGAAGTTCACTCCAATTCTGATTTAACCTTTCTCTTTTAAGCCTTCATCAATATTCTTTCATCTCATAATAAAAGCTTATTTTATTTTTCCTTGTACAAGCCAGACGGAGTTTATACTGAGCCGATCCAAGTTACCGCACATCAGTCAACCCATAAGTGGGACATAGGGGAAGTCTAAAGTGGTTCACAATTATCCGAGAATACACACATAGCATATGGCATTTTAAAAGCCTGGGGACTGTGTGGCAATCAGCTTCTTCATCCAAAGAGTTGAGGGGTTAGTTCCGTAATTAGAGAACGAGAGATTCCTAAATGGAGAGGCAGATGGAGTGGAAAAAAAAAAAATTAAATAGAATAGAAAAGTACTCACAATTGAAAGCACACAGCATCACAGGTAAACTACTTTTTTAACCTTGCTAGAGAGAAAAAAAAATATGTATATATATATATATATATATATATATATATATATCATCAGATGTATTAGTCTGCTAGGATTCCATAACAAAATGGTAAGACTAGGTGGCTTAAACAATATAAATTTATTTTCTCATAGTCTGCTGGCTGAAAGTCCAAGATCAATGTGCCAGGTGGTTTCTAGTAAGGCCTGTTTCTTCCTGGCTTACCGATCGCTACCCTTTTGCTATATCCTCACATGGTCTCTTCTATGTGCACATAGAGAAAAAGAAACAGTCTGGAGTCTCTTCCTCTTCCTATAAGGATACCAGTCCTATGGCATTAAAATCCTACCCTCATGACCTAACTTAACCCTATTACCTCTTTATAGACCCTATTTGAAAATACAGTCACATTAGCGGTTAAGCTTCAACATACGAATGGGAGGGGGGAATTCAATGTCCATCAACTGGTGAGTGTATAAAGAAAATAGTATGTACACACACACACACACACACACACACACAGATGCACACCATGTAGTACCACATAGCCATAAAATGGAATGAAGTATTGTCTTTTGCAGCAACTTGGATGGAATTGGAGACCATTATCCCAAGTGAAGTGTCTCAAGAATGAAAAAACAAATACCACATGTTCTCGCTTATAAGTGGGAGCTAAAAAAGGGGTATATATGATCATAAAGTGGTGTAATAGACTGTGAAAACTAAAAAAGGGGAGGGTGGGAGGAGAGTGAGGTATAAACATTAAACCTGTCAGGTTTAATGTATGCTATTCTAGTGACAGGTATATTAAAAGCCCTGACTTCAGCATTACACAATTCATCCGTGTAACAAAAAACACTTGTGTCCTCTAAATCTATAGAAATGAAAAAAGAAAGAAAAACAATAATCAAAATTATCCCTTACAAAGACAAAATACAAAGGCAAAGAAGTTTCTTGGGGACTTTGGAACATTGAAGGATGAATCACTGAAACAGTAACATGGAGTAACCCTAATCGATACCTGCATTTGAGTAAACCAGTAGTTTAAATCAAAATATTTAGAAAGAAATTTTTTCGAGGTATTTGGGGTCAGTTGAAATATATGTATAATACGTGTAATTGACTCCAATTTCACAGATCTCTCTCTCTCTCTTCATATATGCATTTATACTATGTATGTAGATACATAAAACAAATAGTATATCCACTATTCAGTTTATCTTTCCTATATCATTAATAATATTAACTATCTAAATGTAATAAGCAGCATAGCAAGATTTGTGTGGAAAACATGGCTAACACTGTAATTTGATAACTTGTATAATACATCTAAATGTGGCTGATCTCCAAGATTTAAGTTACAAAAGAAATAGGCATAAGTAGAAACATAGTTTTTTACACAACTGTCTGTAGCACAAATTATATCATTGTGAATTCAACTCATAGTGCTACTCTGTAATCTTTTCCGAGTATATAACACTTTCGCCAGACATCTGAGTGAGTGATGCACCTACCTGTTCCCCAGCATGCATTCTTTTTTTCTTCCTTTTAATACAATGAACTTCCCACCCAGAGTTTAAACTGAACACATAGCCAGAGACTGCATTTCACCACTTTCCTTGCAGTTATGAACAGTCACTGAAATGAGTTCAGGCCAGTTGGGGGTGGGCAGAAATGATGTGTTCCAGTTCCAGGCTTCGGCTTTAAAAGCACCGTGTGTGACGTCCTCCATTCTCTTTTTCTTGCTGTAGGCTGGAATTAAAATATGGCTATCCTCACTCTCAAAAGATGCAGAAGAGGACTGTGCCCTATGCAATGGTGAAATAATAACTGAACCCTTGATTAACTTCTTGGAGTAGTGCTGAAATACCAATCATTTTTTGTAAGCTGCTAGAACTTTTTTGTATCAACTTAGCCTTCACTTTACCTTATGTACTCTGTAAAATTCATTGCCATTTTAGTGCAAATATCCAAATGTTTGTACATGGTAAACAAATCATGCCTCTATCCTTATGATTTAATTTTATAGTGAGTCCAGCATAAGATAAAATGCACAGTCTTTTGTAAAAATATTAGAAATATTTTGGGCTTAATAGAAATTAAGCTCAAAGAGACACATACATGCACACATACAAACATACTCCCATAAATATTAAGAGAAACATAACAAATAAACTTTATTCTCACTCACATGAGAAAATACTATTATGCTTCATTGAATACGTGTGATGATAATTTTTTTCTCAGGACCTCTCTATAAGACAACTTCAGTTTCTACAACCATGAGGCACAGGGCCTTAAACCCTTCACCATAGGGTTTAAGAAGATCTAATTTATGCTTTTATTTCTAGGGTAGGCTTTTTGAAATCCAAATTGTAATGGTGCTTTAGAAATTATTTAATATTCATATAGCATCTGAAAATAAGTCCTTATGAAAATGAAAATCTTGACACCCTCCAGAGATACTATATTGACCCAAGTATTCAGTGTCTCCATTTTCATGTTCCTGTAAAATCCCTGATAATAGTGTAGGCAACACTGTCTTCTTCAATTATTGATGGACAACAGTGATATATGCATGCTGAAACTTGATTAAACGACACTTAATAGAAACTTGAATCTCAGTATCTCGGTTGAGTTAAAAAAGCATTGGATCATAAGGAGAAATTTTTTTCTGTTACATTAATCTTGTAGTGAATGGCCATTTCCTATACATCTCATGCTACTGAATAAATTTGTTCACTAGAAGGAAACATAATAATTCATATAATGTTCATTTAAGTGAATACTCAATTTTATGTGCAGTCATGGTGCACTTTTAAAATTTATTTAATATTTTAAAAATAAGTTTCAACCATAATTTTGATTTCTTTTGTGGAGTCTAGTCAAAGATCAAGCATATACCAGGTATCATGATTTTTTTTAACATTTTTATTTTTTATTGAAATTTCATAGTTGTATATATTTTGGGGGTATATGTGATGTTTTGATACATGTATATATAATGTGTAATAGTAAAATCAAGGTAATTAGGACATCTCATCTCAAATATTTATCTTTTCTTTATTTTGGGAACATTAAGCTTCCTCTTCTAGCTGTAGGTGTCCTGATTTAACAAGAACAAATAAGAAACATCCAGCATGGAAAAAAGTCCATAAAATTAACATATAATTTTATGCAAACACAAATACACATACATATGCATATACATGTATATATGTATAGCTATAGATGCATGCATGTATAAGTATGTGTATATATACATGCATATATGTACATTGCTCTTGCAATGAATACTATACCAATAATATAAAAACAATATACAATAATATACAAATAGATGTCTGTCTATATAGACACCTATTTGTATATTATTAAATGCATGGGCAATGAAACAGCATTGAAGGTACCAAAGAAAAATGTCATCGCTAATCCTAAAATTCCAAGCAGGTTAAAAATGTCAACTATTGTGACAGGCTACTAATGATTTTATATACAATAAATAATTCTCATCTTCTAGGAGTTTTTAATTTTAGAGGGCTTTTACTTTTGATTCAGAAAAAATTTTTAAACTTGTTTATAATATAATATGATAACTGTTATACAGGTGAATACTGGGGGTGTTATGGAATTTTCAGTAAGAGGCCCTTAACTATCTCTGGTATGGGGAATATTTCTGAAGTGGATAATGTTGAAATTGCCTCCAATTGCAAACAAGAGATAGTGAAACACACACACCAGATATTTCCACATACAAAAGAAATGTCTGTACTAAGACAGGGCAGTCGGGCCGGCATGTGGATTGGTATGTCTGCAGAGTATTGTGCAAATAAGATAAGGACCATTCTTCAAACTAGATGCCTTACTCAACCCCCAGCATCTCTCAGTTTTCATCCTTCCAACAATAGTTTTGATAACACAAATAGCCATCTTAACAAAGAGGAAAATTTTGTATTAAAATGAAAATAAAAACATGAACAAAAAGCACTTGAAAGTGATCACTAATATGATTGGAGATGGGTGGTGAGAAGGAGATAAAGTTTTTCAATAAGAATTGTTTTTTCCTCTTAACAGATATTTTACTTGTTGAATATTTCAAAATTATTAAATAATAGTGACTAGTATACATAGAGATATATATTTTTCACCTTGAAGAGGATATTTCGTATTCAAGAAAGGTTGTTAGTAAAATTATACATTTAAGAATTTCCTGTGATTTTTATTGTAGTTTCTTCTTTACACCTTGGTGTTTAAAACATAATGGCTTCTATGTATGTTTATGCTGAGAGTATTTGAAATCCACTAAGGTCCACACTACAAATACGAATACAATTTCCACTTTAAATTGCAAAGTATTTTTCTTAAGAAACGGTTTTCTGCAAGTCTATTTTCTCATTTACTCCTCTAAATTTTACTTTCAAATTTCATTCTAGGGAATTGCCCCCTCACCCTAAAATTTTGGTTGCACTTCAAATACAATTTAAGTTTTATATTATAGATTGAATGTCATATGGCTGAGTGCTATAACTGAAATGAGTGTTTTTCAATTTAATTGCTCATATTTGTAAATATTATGTGTTTTGTAATTTAACCCACATATAGCAAATTGCCTTTTAATGGTCTACCTTACAAACAAGTGTGGCATGTGCAGAGTTACAGAGATTTTTAATAGCTTTTGCCTGTGGCATCTTTCTGCAAAGGATGAATTGCAGCTGCTGCCTAATTAAAAAAAAAGGGCTTTCAGGTACCCATATTTTCTGTAAGCAAGAAAGATTAAAAATGAATCATAAGCATAATTTGTTATTACTTTTATTAAAGCAACAACAAGCAATACTATGCATAAAAATAAAATGATTTAGTCAAATGTCAAAATAAGATCATGTGGAGGGAGGAATTCTTCAGGAGATTAAGTGCCCAGGTTGCTTGGACACACTTTGGTACATTCCACCACTTTTGTTTCTTTTTTATCTTTTTAAACTCTACTTCTGTTACAAGAACAATACTTGATTATCAATTGATTACTCTGACCAGTAAGGAGAAACAGTAATACCTGTGTCATAAAAGTCTTAGTGCAGGTTTGAGCTTTAATAACTTCAAAAGTATAAACACTGTAAATCTTTTTTAAAAAGAAAATTTGTTATTTAAATTATCTGAGTATTCACTTAGTTTTATAAATTTTAAATAACAAAATTCTATTAATATAATTATTTTTTGATCACTCAGATTGAAGATGGCAACATTGGCCAAAATATACAAATATATATATATATATATATATATAAAATCCCAAACTATCTGTTCTTATTTTTTACATCTTGTAGACCTAGGTTCAAATCTTAATTCTGATTCTGTTTGTGGGAATTCAGAGAAAAGAAGAGTTACCTCTGATAAAAAACTGAACCAAGGATGGGCTTTTTCTCCTTTATTTGCTCTTGTATTTCCAATGACTAGAACACTATAAATCCACAGTAGAATTTCTTTTTGTTGGATGATTTATTTAATGGACTTTCTCTATATACCTAGATTCTTTAAACTCTCAGCTGTGCAAAATACAAATAACTATTACTGAGGATATCACTTTTTAATAGTATGAGAAAACTGGCAAAGGATATAAAATCACAATGTCTTCTCCTATTCCATCACCAGACAGTCAGCAGCACAGAGATTTATTTTTTTCACTGTTTCAGTTTATATCTCTCCACCTCTTGGAAGGCAAGAGCATGTGTAAATATTTTCAGCATAAAAAATATTGTCTTTTTTATAGGTTTATTATGGAAAAATGGGGGGGAGAAGAGTATTGATAAAATTCCTAACATGATGCCAGGTGCATCATAAGTTCTCAATAAAAATATTTCCCCATAGACTTCCATACATACATCAGTCATTTGTCATTTAGAGATGTAAAATGTGATATTAAAGTTCACGAAATCGACACACTCATTTTATAGATGAGGGAATCTGATATTAGAGAGGTTAATTAACTTGTCCATGGGTACACAGCTTGGAGGGACAGATCCAGGACTGAAAATCAAGCTTAGACATTCTGGCATTGACTAATTGTAAAAGTTTGCAAAAGTTCGCTTTCAATCTGTTGCTTATCAAATCAGACGCGTGAAACAATCATACAATGGCAGGGAACCACAATTAGATGCTGAACGATTTCCTAGAGCCCTTTCTGGGGAACAGTAGACTATAGGGTAACTTTTTATAAAGCATGTTTTAAATATTAACATGGGAAGCTTAATATTTCCCAGCCTTATACATGTAAAAAGGTTTTCAATTTTTATCTTGTTTTCTCCCTTTCTCTTTTTCACTTCAGAGTCAAAGCTAAATGCAGTTGCTGATATGAAGAAACACATTTGCACAGAGGAGACTAGATTTAGGTTAAAACATAAGGTATTTCATCATCTCTTTGCATCCTTTTAGAAGATTCCCTTTGGGCAGGATAACTATTTGTTACCAGGGGCTGTTAGTGCATTGTAGGAGGTTTAGCAAGATCCCTGGCCTCTACCCACTAGAAGCCAGTAGCGACTTCCCATTTGGGACAGCAAAATGTATCTCCAAAAATAGTTGTCAAATGTTCCCTGGGGAACAAAATTGTGAAAAAGTGCTTTAGATCATAAATCAAGACATAATACTGCAGTGACTTCCTAAATTTGGTCTATGTCAGAATCATCAGAAAGCACTTAGTGAAACACTCCCATCTGGGGCCCACATTGGGAGATTCTGATTGAATAGGTCTGCTGAGGGTCCAGGCAATTACTTTTACACTAAATTTCCCAGGTGATTTGGGCACACACAGAGGACTGAGAAATGCCACCACCGAGAAGACGGGACATGCAGCACTGATACGAGAGGAACACACAAATAGACTCCTAGTAGTGAGGGCATCACAGGAAGTCTGCCTCGGTTGCTCCTCATTATGAAGGATGCCTGAGCCAGGGAGATATCTGTGTAACCAAAGGAGCCTGGGGACAATAGACACATACACTAATAAGGGCAGAGAGAAAAAGCAGCTAGGTCATCCACTCTCATGGAGCCCATTTCAGGCTGGATCCAGTGTCATGATATATAGTCTTTTTTTTGTTTTTTTCTGAAAATGAGTGTTACAATGGATAAGACACGATTTTACATTTAGGGCTTTTTTACCCCTTCAGCTAACATAAAGACAGAATGACATAGAGGTCAAGAGCACGATACTCACTGTATTTGACTTCAGGCTCCAGTGCTCATTACCTGTATAATCTTAGGTAGCTTCCTTGATCTATTCTAAACCCCAGTTTTCTCATTTATGAAATGAGAAAAATAATAGTTATCTGTGGTAGAGAGAATAATCCCCCCAAAGATGTCAACATCAGAATCCCTGGAATCTGTAAATATGTTACTTTACATGGTAAAAACGGTTTTGCAAATGCAAATGAATTAAGGATCTTGAGATGGGGAGGTTATACTGGATTATTTGGGTGGGCCCATTGCAACCACAAGTGTCCTTATAAGAGGGAGAAGGAAGGAAATTGTGCTACACGAGAGGAGAATGTAAAGTAAAAACAGAAGGAGAGATTAGGATGATGTGGCCAGAAGCTGAAGAATGTTGGCAGTCTCCAGAAACTGAGAGAGACATTTTATAGATAAAATGATTCTTATGGGGATAAAATCAGGATATTGGCAAAGATAGTTACTTTCTGGAGGCTTCAGGAGACAATCTGTTTCATGCTTCTTCCAGTTTCTAGAAGCTGCCCATTTTACAGAAAAGGCACCTGCACCCCAATGTTTATCTCAGCACAATTCTCAATTGCAAAGATATGAAATCAACCTATGTGCCCATCAACTGATGAGTGGATAAAGAAGAGTAGTACTCATGGAGTACTACTCAGCCATGAAAAGGAACTAAATAATGTCTTTTGCAGCAACTTGAATGGAGCTGGTGACCATTATTCTAAGTGAATTATCTCAGGAATGGAAAAACAAATGCCACATGTTCTCCATTAATAAGTTGGAGCTAAATGAGGGGTATATATGGTCATAAAGTGGTGTAATGGACTAAGAAAGGGTGAGGTGGGAGGGGTGATGGATGAAATTCTACCTGTGGGATACAATGTACACTATCCTGGTGACCAATAGACTAAAAGCCCTGACTTCAACATTATACAAGTCATCCACATAGCAAAAAACACGTGCACCCCCTAAATCTATTGAAATGAAAAAAAATACTGTTAGAAGAAATAAGATCTAGTGTTCAGTAGCACAGTAGGGTGACTACTGTTAATATTAATAATTATTATATATTTCAAAATTACTAAAAGAGTAGAACATTGGAATGTTCCCAACACAAAAAAATAATAAATTATTGAGGTGATGGATATCCCAATTACCCTGATTTGATCATTACATATTGTATGCTTGTATCTAAATAACATATATAATCTATAAATATGTACAGCTATTATGTATCCATAACAATTAAAAATTAAAATAAAAAATAATTTTAGACTTCTGACTACCTGAACTATACGAGGATAAATTTATGTTGTTTTAGGCCATTAGGATTATCATAATTCGTTATAGTAGCAACAAGAACCAATACATTATCTCATAGGGTTACTGTGAGGATTACACGATTTCATCCATGTAAAACATTGAGAAGAGTACCTGTCACACAGGAAATATCAATGTGTTAACTCTTATTATCCATAATGTACTGTATGCCACTAAGTCACAACCTTTAAAGTAATTTATCATTATTAACATATTTAATAGTTTCTCAATAGACATATTATTAATAATAACTTGCATGGAGGAACAGATAAAAGATACATGATACTATGCTACATGTCCCAGAGCTTCCAAGATTGGGAAAACTTTGATTCAAACTGCATTAAACCCATTTTTCATTTAAATTCAGATAAAGTTTCCATGTGAAGGATTAGGAAGCCATTATATAAGTTAGAATTCTAGGGTCACACATGCTTAAATTTACTTATGAAATCTATTTACAATGTTGAGTTCCTAATTCCAAACAAGATTTAGTTCTCCATGTAGATTCTTATCAACTTTGCTTAAAAATGTAACTGGTTAAAAGTTACTTTTGAGAATAATGTCTATAAATTTATGAACATTGTGTTTATCTTTCAAAAATAGAGATAATCATTTAAACAAATTGCATGCATAAATAGCTTCTTACCTTCATCTTTTTGTACAAAAGACGCTTCTTGATGTGTGACGGTGAAATTATAGTCCTCTGTAGTTTCATAACATAGTTTAGCTAACATTTTTATAATATATTAAATTTTAAAACATTCTTGCATACAGTATTTTATTTGCATCATATCTATTAGGTAGGTAAGGAATGTACCTACTATTATTCCTATTTTATATATAAGAAAATAGAAGCAGAAGAATTTTAGTGATTTTTCTGACACTACCTTCTTACTCAACAGTAGATAGAAGCTTATAAGTCAGATCTACTGACTCCTAATTCAGCATTTTTAATATTTTTTATAATTGGTCTTATTTTTCAGGACCAAGAGAGGGAGACACATTGGGATTACTTGTATAGACTTAGCTCAAGGAAACAGAGATTAACACAGAAGAGAATGCATGACTTCAGAAGCACGAACACCACAGTGCCCATCAAACCACTGGACAAGGAGAAGCTTTACAAAACACCAGGGAAGTTCTCAGTATTCTGTCTGATGAAACACTGTGCTATCTCTATCTTCTTGCCTTATCTATGTTCTTTATGCAGAGAATTTCAGATGACATTTTTCTGGTGCTCCTTATCATGAGCTGCAACAATCTGAGAGAGCACTAATTGGCTATGGTTTGTCACCTCTGTCTTGTTCCAAGTACCCATGACAATCCACTGTGGCTCTGGCAATAGATGGCCTCTTTATCAGGACTCTAGTTTTATTATAACTCTAAAGATGACCACTATACAGGGGTGAAAACCGTATAGACCCGCTTTGCCTGCATGTAGCAGACACTAAAGATGAAAGCACACTTCCTTTACTCTGATCAGATGGTTCCTGCATCACACCATGCTGCTGACTCATGTTGCATAAAGACTGTCATTCCTATGTCAATGGGAAATGAGATTTTACTCTGTTGTATAACATCAATTATTTGTCATTTTAGAAAATGATTTAGCAGTGCATTTTCAAAACTTTTTATATTTGATAAGTGAACTTTAAAAATGGGGTGAAACACTCTTAGCATTGTACAAAGGTGTCAAATTTAGTACATAACCTTCCTAACTTTTTAATAACTATGTCATGTCTACTGCTGGTAATTATCAAGTAAAGCAAAGACCTTTTTTTTAACCTTCTTAGCATAATCATGGAAATACAGTGATATCTATGCCAGCAGATCTATTATTTGGTCGTTCATACACTAACATTTTTAAAAGTAAACATCAAATGGAATTTTGATGTTCATTTTGTTGTTGTTGTTGTTTTTACTTATTGGTTTGATCATAACAGTGTGCCATCAGAAGAATTTTTCATTTTTCAAAATAAAAATTAAATATTCATTGAGGGGATTTTCTTCATTCATGAAGGATTAGTGAATTCACTGTCATGATAATTTCACACAATGAAAGATATAGCTTTAAATAATTGCACATAGTCATGCACATCAAGTGTGAGCAATTCAGAATTTACTCTCCTTTATTTCATCAATTCTTAGATTCTTCTCTCTTTCCAGATTATTCTTTTGAATATACAATACAAACTCTAGATTCTTGATACTAATGCATGCTCTAGAAAATTCTGCCATCAATTATTCTTTTCCTCTTTTATTTTTAGCCCTCATTCTATTGCCTTCTTATTGTAAATTGAAGAAAAAAATCACCCTTTGGTCTTACCTCTTTCTCAAAAACACACTTTCAACATCATTTGTAGAATTAAGAGTAAAATCTTCAACTATGATGACAACCACTGACTGGTCCATATGAGTATCACTGATCATTACCTCATTCTTACATTTTATTTAACAGTTTATTTTTAATTTTGCTTTAAAGAGAAAATATACTTGATTTGTATTCAATTTTCTGTTTTAGATTGGCCTTTGAATGCCTTCCATATTTTCTGAGCATTTGAGTTTTCTACCATAAAATGAAGTATTAATTAATATCTTTTACCTGATGCATACTTAGATTTTATAAAATCATCTCAAACTATACTTTGATACTGAGTTATGGTTATACATGCTGAAAACTTTGAACCTCCTTTTATTACATCCATGCATCATAGGCAATACAGCTCAGTAATTAAGAACATCAACATTGGGCAGATGGCTGTGTTCATGTATGTGCTTTGGTGTTGTACTAACTGCATGATCTTGAGTGAGTTACTTAAGATTTATTTCAAAGGCAATATTTGTATCTAAGAAGTAATATCTCAGTTTAATTGAGCAAATATTACACTTTAAAACAGAGGCAAAAATATAACTCTAAATAAATAAATATTGGTTTAAGTAAGGTTGGCTTAAGTGGAAACTTTAGATCTATGGAGTTTGGGTGTAAAATAATAAGTGTAAATTTCCTGTGAGACTTCTCAATGTTTTAGAGAATTCACATAATATATTTTGGACTATAAATGTCATAAATAATAATATAAATAAATCAATAGTTACTCTTCATTTCAATAAAGGTTTATAAAATTAACATTGGCACCCCTTTTATATGAGATATATCATTACATTCATGTATTTTTTTAAGAAACAATCTATATATGGGTAGTTACTGCATAAATAATTATCCCAATATCATGTTTTCAACCAAAAGTGGTCCAAAACATTTAATGGATTTTTGTAACTCGACATGTAAAATATAAAACAAATATTCTTTGGACTTGGTGGTATTCAATATTGTAACAAAAAAATTTTTGGTATCTTAAAGTATATTTTGTCTCTTCTCTTTGCTAATGATTTCTTATAGGGCTACTTTCCCATAGATGGCTGAAGATACACGAGTTACTCTGAGAATCTGCTGTACTGCAGATATATTGTGTCTTTTTTGTCTTATTTTTATGTTTAACATTAACATAATGCATTTCTGTGAGAAAGGATAGTTAATTTTTATCACTCCCCATAATGACTCAATATCAACACAAATCTAGCTAGATGAATCCATTGCTTATAATTTTTGACTTTTTGAATTAAAATAAATTTTTCTTATTATCAGATCTGATTCCTGATAGAAATACTAAAAGTTAGAGAATTCGATAGAATTTCCCAGATTCAAACCCTATTCTAAACTCATTGTAAGATTCAAATGCATAGTCAGTTTCTCTTTTTTTTTTTCACCAATTTGGTTCCAATATTTTTACATGTTCTTCCAACCTAAATAATTCATTTCCTCTGGAGAATAATACTTAATTTCTGCTGTTTGAGTACATTGCAAGTTATCCATTTTGAAAATGGATTTACGAAAACTCTCTTCTCATCAAAAGTACTTAATGAATGCAGTTTTCTAAGTTACTTCAACACTAGCAGTCTAAAACCGACATCATCCAGATTTACTGTTGCACAGAAACAAGAAGGGGGAAGCCTCTAAATTTTAAAGTGCTGCTCTTGTAGATTTTAAAAATGCTGTCTCTGCTGCCAAGTAGTCAAGTAGTTTTAGATTTCAGATGATTTACCTCTGAGAATGGTGAGGATCAATAAGAGGGTTGAAAGAGTAAAGAATGAGTAAAATAGGGAAAAAAAAAACCTGAAAGAAACATAGAAAAACAAAAAGATCTATGGGGTAAAAAAAATTGTGGGCTGATAGAAGAGAGAGGCTTTAAATATCAAAAGATGAAAGACCTGTTCTTTGGATTAGGAAAAAAAAAAAAAAAGCCATCACATTTTCAGGCAGATTAGCAAGTGAATGCATCTCCCAAAGAATATCAGCATATTAGGAGTTGTGATAGTGGAATCAGTAAATAAATACACAATTGCATCCAGTGAATGGTACGCAGCTGCTCAAGCTCTAGTACTGCATTTTCTCTGTCCACACTCCCAACAACTTTGTCAGAAGGATCATTTCAAAATTAGCAATATGGTCACACATCCCTTAACAATGGGGATATGTTCTAAAAACTGAGTCCTCAGGCAATTTTGGTTTGTGCAAACGTTATGAAGCGTACTGGCAAAAACCTAGATAGCATATTCTCCTACACACTTAAGTTAGATGGTACAGTCTATTGCTCCCAGACTACAAATCTATACAGCATGTTACTGTATGAAATACTGTAAGCAATGGTAACACAATAGTAAATGTTTGTGTATCTAAGCATAGAAAAGGCACAGCAAAAATACAGTATAAAAGATAAAAAATGGTATGGCTATATAGGGCACATAACATGAGTGGACCTTACAGGACTGGAAGTTGCCCAGGGGTAGTCAGTGAGTGAGTGATTAGTGAGTGTGAAGGTACAGGACATTACTATACTCTACTATAGACTTCATGAACACCGTACATGTAGGCTGCACCAAATTTATAAAAATATTTTTCTTTCTTCAATAATAAAGTAATCTTAGCTTATTGTAATTTTTTTACTACATGAACTTATTTTTTTTTTACTTTTTGACTTTTATAATGACACTTAGCTTGAAACACAAACACATTGCACATCTGTATAACAATATTTTCTTTCTTTATACTCTTATTTCATAAGACTTATTTTATTTTTAGTTTTTTACTTTTAAACTTTTTTTAAAACTAAGACACAAACACACTCCCTAGCCTAGTCCTCTACAGGATCAAGATCATCAATATCACTGTCTTCCACCTCCATATCATGTCCCACTGGTAGGTGTTCGGGGCAATAACACACATGGAGCTATTATCTGCTATCATAACAGTACTTTCTTCTGGAATATCTTCTGAAAAGACTGCCTGAGGCTCTTTCACAGTCAACTTTTTTCTTTTATAGGTAGAAGGAGTACATTCTAAAATAACAATAAAAAGTAAATATAGAAAATACAAAAACCAGTAACAGCCATTTATTATCATGATCATGTATTACATACTGAACACAACTATATGTACTATACTTTTATGTGACTGGCAGTGCAGTAAGTTTGTTTACACCAGCATCACCGCAAACACATGAGCAATACATGGCATTATGACATTATAATGGCTACTACATCACTAGGGCATAGGAATTTTTTAGCTTCTTTATAATCTTATTGGACCACCATCATATATGCAGTCCATCATTGACTGAAACACTGTTATGTGGTGCATGACTATATTTTTAAAAGAAAATCCAAAATGTAAGCATGTCTCTACCTTTTATAGTGTATAAGTTCTCACATCTTCTGCTAAAACCTTTCTAGGCTCAGAATGCCCATATCTCAATATGAACACAAGGCTAAATCTCACACATCATGTGTATATTTATTTTGCCCAGTCTCTAGTGAGTGGTAAGACCTAGTTATATTTAGGTGTATAGAACTTGGATCAAGATCATATTTGATTTTCCATTCAAACTTCTAAGACACTGCTGCGCATTCAATAGACTTCTCTACCTCCAACTTTTGCTTATACAGAGAATAAATCTTGATTTTTTTTTATTTTTTAATTTATTATAGCTTATTATGGGGGTACAACAGTTCTGGTTAAATATATTGCCCATGCCCCTCCCAACCCCCCGAGTCTGAGCTTCAAGAGTGTCCATTCCCCAGACAGTGCACATCGCACTCACTATGTAGGTATACACTCATCCGCTCCCCCACCCCCATCCCCCTGAATCAAATCTTTAAGCGTGTCCATTCCCCAGACAGTGCACATTTTACCCAATAATTCCCAAGATCTCAGAATCCATTATCTCTTTACAAAATAGTTTATATGGACAATATGTTCAAATTCCATTATCAAAGTTGTAATTAGCTAAAAACCATAATTATCATAACATTCATGTAGGATTTATCCTAAGTTTAATGGCTGAGAATTTTGAATTAATCCATATTCTGCACAGTATGAATTGGACAAAATTAAAAGTTTATTTTTATTTAAATTATGTAACATGAACATAAAGTCTGGAAACATAAAGCATATAATTTTATCTTGTATTGTAATACAACCATTTTGTAATGTGCATTTCATAATATAAACATTTAGGTATATTCATCTATTCCAGACTTCATAGCTACCCTAAAGTTATCATGTTGTATGCATATGACATATGGAAATATTTATAAGAATGTTGCTGACTTCAAAACCGTAATAATCGTGGAATTAAAAGGAACTTTGGAGTTACTGTAAGTTGTTGTCTCCTTTCAAATATGGCACTCCCCCTTGAAAATTCCTGATAAAACTTTATCCAATCTCTCCTTGAATAAGTCCAATGAAAAGGAGGTCAGGAGTATTTAAGACAGCTTATTTAATTGCTTAAAAACTCAAAATGCTAGGATCATTTTGTTTTATTAATCTAAAATCTGGAGACAGAAATAAGATAGAACAGAAATAGCCATGGAGGAGACAAAACTTTTAGGTTTAGGAGGAGCTACAAAGAGAATAACTGACAAAAACTCCACCCCTATTTTCCTAGAA
Source organism: Varecia variegata (assembly GCA_028533085.1). Lineage (NCBI taxonomy): Eukaryota > Metazoa > Chordata > Mammalia > Primates > Lemuridae > Varecia > Varecia variegata. The sequence goes on from CM052436.1 coordinate 17,785,619, forward strand.
GTACGTTTAATGAAATTCATTTCATAGGCAAAGTGTGATATGATAAGTAAAAGCAGTAAAACTATCCTTTTTATCTCTCAGGAAAATAGAAAAAAAGGCTTTTTATTTAACTGCCAAACTTTTATTTCAGTCTGCAACCAAATTTAATTTGAAGCAATATGTGGATAGAAGTTCGGATTTTGTGTTTTTCTGTAATTATTATGGGCTCATAATATTTAAATATATTTATAGGGTGCATGTGATGTTTTGATATGGGCACACAATGTGTAATAAACAAATCAGGGTAATTGGTGTATCTACCACCTCAAGAATTCACCATTTATTTGTGTTAGAAACATTCCAATTCCACTGTTTTAGTTATTTTAAAGTATACCGTAACTTATTGTTGACTATAGCCACTTTGTTGTTTTATCGAGTATTGTTCATTCTAACTACCTAACTGTATTTATGCACCCCTTAACCATCCTCATTTCATCCTCCCCTCCCCACTCCCCTTCCCAGCCCCTGCTAACCATCATTCTACTCTCTATCTCTATGAGGTCAATCCTTTTAATACTTAGCTCCCCACATACGAGCGAGAACATGTGAGATTTGTCTTTTTGTGCTCAGCTTATTTCACTTAACATAACGTTCTCCAGTTCCATCCTTGTTGTTGCAAATGACAGGATTTCATTCTTTTAAAAGAAAAGCGAAATAGAAGAACTGAAATATCAAATAGTGTTTAGCATTTATGTCTGTAATGTTTGAAGTAACATAACCTTCTGTCATTGTCTACACACACACACACACACACACACTCACAAATTAAATGTATGTATTTTTACTAATGCTTACGAATTCATAGGCCAGACAAATAAAATGTGTAAAATGTGAATAGCCATAGGTTTTGAGGCAATTTGTAAACAGAATTCTATAGCAGCAGTTTGAGGAGATTCACAAATGGTGTAGTGGTATACCCAATATGCCCATTAATCCCTCACAGAATTAATATTTACTGGCTTATAGAATGGGCACGAAAGCACATTAAGTCTAGCTCTTACGGAATCTTTATTTCTCTAATTTATGAAATATCATCAACATTTGATTCCAAAAAAAGGGATTCAAGTAAGTAAATACAATCTTTATTAAAAAGAATGCTCCTTGAAGATAATATCTATTTTATCAAGAAATTATATTTCAGCAATTATAAAGTGAAAATGTTTGTTACAAAAAGTGAAACTCTCTTGAACATGAATATGTTTCATGGAAGAGTAAGTAGATGTATTTTTCTATCATTAGAGGTAACATGTTAAGGAACCTAATGTTCTGGCTAAATGATGGCCAAGCTATACTTGAATTAGAAAATATGTTTACAGTAAAAGGCAAAAATGTTCCTATACCACACATTATATTTTTCTTTCATTATTTTATATTATATAATATTTCAAGTTGGTTTGTCAACATAATCAATGTTTCATTTCTCCAAACTGCTGCTACATAATGTATGAGAAAACTGAAACAAACTAAGAGGTGGTTAGGATAACATTTTTCAAATTTAATACATTAAAAGAGTGACATTAATATTTTTAAAGTGTTTTATGATATTTATGCATGTATATTGTTTAAAGAGCAAAATAACTCCCTGATGTTTCTTATGAAAAACACTGGTCTCTGGTCTATTTTTTGCTCTCTATTCTAAGACTTCTTCTCTATTAGCTCACTGTTTTTCAATTTACTGCTAAATTTTGTGATTGTGATGGTATTTTTTGATTTTTTAGGTTGAAATGTTATTGACTGACACAGATGAAGAATTACTTCTCTTATCTTCCTTCCCCCATCACTTACCTAAATGCCCTCATCAATGCAATAACGTGATAATTTTGATTAGATCAATGTTTACATT
>CM052436.1:17788000-17811709 GCA_028533085.1 Varecia variegata
ATATCTCCAATTTATATGTCTAAAGTTCTACAATAATAGCATTTCCCAATTTTCCCTTGATTAAAATGGGGTAGGTTGGGTGCGGTGGCTCACGCCTGTAATCCTAACACTCTGGGAGGCCGAGGCGGGCGGATCGTTTGAGCTCAGGAGTTCGAGACCAGCCTGAGCAAGAGCGAGACTCCGTCTCTACTAAAAATAGAAAGAAATTATATGGACAGCTAAAAATATATAGAGAAAAATTAGCCGGGTATGGTGGCATGTGCCTGTAGTCCCAGCTACTCCGGAGGCTGAAGCAGAAGGATCACTTGAGCCCAGGAGTTTGAGGTTGCTGTGAGCTAGGCTGACGCCACGGCACTCACTCTAGCCTGGGCAACAGAGTGAGACTCTGTCTCAAAAAAAAAAAAAAAAAAAAAAATGGGCACAATCTGTTGCAAATAACTGAGAAGATTAAATAAATGTATTAGCTATGTAAGTTTACCTCCTACCAAAGGTAAATGAGTAGGAGTTTCCAAGTCTAATGGTCTCATTTTACAGAAAAACAAATTAATATTCTGATATGTGATTTGTCTACTGAAATTTATGGGCAATTCAAGTCAGGCAAAAATTAAATATCTAATGCTTCTGTGCTGTCACAGCAAATCCAATTATATATAAACATACTGACTAAAGTATACATTAATTTGTCACATCCTGAAATAGTAACAAAAACAAACATTCCTGGAGTTCATGGAAAGACCATGATATTCTGAGCCCTTTTGGTTTTCCTACACTATTTGCCGGTATAACTATAATAACCCTGTGACTCTTGTTTCATTCTAAAAGAGCAACTGTGAGATTGGTATATTTAGGTAAGTGGTAGGAAATTTAAAGTTTGTAGGGTGCAAAGGCAGAGCTAGAAAGCGGCAAGGGATGTGTGAGAAGGGAGGCCAGAAAGGGAAAGTGATCAGGAGAGGACATCTGGCTAAAGGTCAGCTTGGTCCACTCCTCCAAGTGTTGCGCAGCCTGCTGACATCAAGTGTACCCTAAGGAAGATTGGACATAAATGCAACTTCTGCAAACTTGAACTTGTCAGTTACCAAATCATTAGGAATAATCTTAAACATTTTTGTTACTGCTTCTACTTTTCATTCTATCCAGGTCCCTACTCCTAACTTTGCCATCACCATCTTTACATATTAGGAAAAGAAAGAAAAATGAAAACAAAACAACATAAATCCTTTAAGCTTATGGGAAGCTAGAATAGCACAAGGGTACTCTCAATTTCCTGAAACAAGATAATTACACAAACGGGAATTGCTGCCTTTTTTTTTTTTTTTTCTATAGAAAGTATTTTACAGTTAGCTATGAGAGAGGAAAGATAAGTAGCCTAAAATAATATTTAACTGGAAAGTTCTGAGTCAAGTTTCCAGGAGCTGTGCATTCCTGGCCACATGGAGGGGGTGCCTTCTTCAGACTGAGTTGAACCAGACTCAATGAGCTTTTTAGCACTGAACAAGTCTGCCTTTTGTTATTGCTGCTGTTTTATTGGTTTATACAATTTTTCTCTCAACATTTGTCTTTTTGGGATTTTTTGATAAAAGCCATTCTTGTGGGTTTTTTTTTTTTTTTGGTTTCTTTGTTTATTTTTTTCCCTTCTTGGAGTCCTTTAATTGTTTTTGTTTTTGTTTTTTAATTTCAAAGTATTATGGAGATACAAATGTTTTTGGTTACAAGGATCACTTTTGTAGTATCTGAATCAGGGTTATAAGTGTGCTCGTCGTCCAGATAGTGTTCATTGTACCTGTTAAGTAGGTTTTTGCCCATCCCCTCCTCTCTACTCCTCCCTGATTGATTTCCATTGATATTTACTACCCTCTATGCACATATGTGCTCATCAGTTAGTTCCAATTTAATAGAGAGTACATGTTGTATTTGTTTTTCTATTCTTTAGATACTTCACATAGGATAATGGTCTCCAGTTCCATCCATGTTGTGGCAAAAGGCATTGCAGCACAATTCCCCACAATTGCAAAGATGTGAAATCAATCCAGATGCCCATCAATTCATGAGTCTATTAACAAAATGTAGTATATGTATATCGTGGAATACTACTCAGCCATGAAGAAGGATGATTCAATTACTTTTAATCTAACTTGTTAGTTAGGAATGATAATAAGTATTGGGAGAGGAAAGTTTTTGTGATCTAGGCTTGCAAGTGTAATACTTCAATTCATAGTCCATACCCCATATCTAATTTCATGTGAGACAAGCAATTAGCTGTGTGTCTATTTCTGCCATTGTTTTCATAATGTCAGATACAATTTCTCATCTGGACCATTTCAACAGCCTCTTTACCAACTTCCCCTAATTTATTCTTGCACATATTCAATATTTTCTCCAATGTATATAGGTTTAGAATCCTTAATGTCGGCCTATGATTTTCTCTATGTTATCTCCCTTTTAATTTCATTTTTTAGAACAGAGTCCTTGCTCTACAGTGCCTTAGGGCTCAGTTTGCTTCCTGCACATAATCTTCTCCTACTCTAAGCCCTCCTCTACTGATATACAAAGCACAGCAACTAATGATTATAGGAATGAGATTGTTAATAATAGTAATATACTATTTTTATAGAGCATATGCTACATGCCAGTGCTAAGAATTCTACAAACATTAACTCATTAAATCCTCACAATAACTCTATGGAAAGGTAGTATTATTATCCCTATTTGATGGACAAGGGGCTGGGGTATCAGTAAAATGAAATAGCTACCCAGGTAGCCAGGCTAATATGTTGCAGAGCCATGATATTTGAACCCAAGCAGTCTGCCTTCTGATTCCAAACTTGCAATAATTATACTGTCTCCCTCAATGGACATTTTCTTGGGGAAGTCTTCGTAATGCCCTAGTCCAGGGCAGATTTTCATGGTATATGCCCTCATGATGCTGTGCACATTTAAAAAAAAAATAGTTACATGTTTGACTCTTTTTGTTCATCTTTCTTCCTGGATAGTGATTTTCATGAAAGCTGAAACCATAAGCACTTTGGCTGACTGGCATTTTCTTGACACATTAGCACAGTGTCTGACACATAATATGTGCACAATAAATCTCTCTATAGCAATATAGTGCCTCCAATTCCCCAAGTTCCAGTTAGATGTGGTTTCACTGATTCCTTAACTTAGAGATTTTTTTTTTTAATAACATGTCAGCCAATACATAGGTAAACATAAAAAGATTATTTGATAACCAGTCATACCTGGTTAACCTCTTAAGAATATGCCTAAGCATTTTTGTTGTTATTGTTAAGAACATGAAAACTAATTTTATTGATGGCATTTATTGTGCGACAGACGTTTTGTTACACAGAATTTTCTCATTTCATTTTCAGAAGAAATAATGATATGAATACCTTCTCTTATTAACCTCTTTTTTACTGATGAGGAAATATGGTTAATTTGGGTAATTAAACTGCCCAAGTTTACATAGACACTAAGTTAAGATAGGGAACTCAACCTATATAGCCAAAATTAATTAGCTCTTTGGCTTATTCCAGCCCTTGTTATGCAAGTATCCTGGGAGAGAAGACTGGGGCTTTGGGGATGGTAAGATACAAATAAGGATCTGTGAGTAGCCGGTTTGGGGGAAATAGGAGCTATGTCATCTAGAATCTCAGAGTTTCCCTTACTCAAGCAGGTCTTGTTTTTACCACTACCCAGAACTCTTGCCTGTGGAGCATCCTGACTGGGCAGGAGGCAGATATTGGCATTTGTCGGAGCTGGAATAAGAACAGATTCCCTATCTTTTGTGATGTGAGAGGCTTCTTTAAGCCTCCTATCAACCATGTTCACGTGTATTCAAGGCCTGGTCAAATCCAAGTCTAAACAGAAGAGTTGTTTCTAGGCCTAGAAGATGCCACAGGGAAGACATAAAGCAACGTGAGCAACATGTGTTTTTTGAGTACTTTATTTCCCTAATGTCTGAGCAGAGGGACATCTCTGGAGATACAGACCACTTTCTGGAGATACAGACCAGTTTCCACTTTGGATATTTTGATCACACAGACATGCTTAGAGCATAGAGTGCCACCCAGGACAGGCAGATTAATCTCAGGAAGACTGACCTCTCCTAAAGCATGACTCACTCCAGATACTCTGAATGTCCTGATTTAATGCATGCATATTGAGAATGTCATACATTCCAGCATAGCCATCCCAGATGCATGAACATCTCTGGCACACTGCGTTCTTCTTCAATCCCAGCAGTTTACATGATGGGGTGGATGGTGCTAATGCACACGGGTAATTTATGAATGTTGAATTAAGTTAGCATCTCTAATGAAAGAAAAATAGCATATGACAACAAAGTTTGATCTATTTACAAAGTCTCATGCTACTTCATCTGCAGCAGTATTAGACTATTTTACATGTCTTTGCTGTCCAAAGAAGCATATAGATTGTCTATAATAAAGTAGATTGAACAAATTGTATAGACAAGTGCACATTGAATCTATAGCGCATATTTCCAAATATTATGTATAATAGGTTCAGCTTATATCCTAAAAAATAAAAAAATAAAAAGTCTAAGATCTGTAGCTTGGATTTTTACTTGATTTTTGGTTTAATGCATCTTAATATTTAGCTTATCCTTTCATAAGGATATTTCATTTTTTGTCTTTTTCTCTTTTCAAATCAGATAGTTATAAATTTTGGCTATTGACAGATTATATATATATATATATGTACACACACACACACACTCACACATATATGCAGTCAATATACCCCATCAGAATAGATATTTTAACATTATTCTTCAAGAATATTAGTTCAGTGAAAAACTCACAGAGACTGACATTTTTCATACTTTTAAAGGACATATTTGACTTAGAAAAAAAGTGATTTCCTTTATAGAGAGTTTTAAAAACACTATTATTTTACAATAACATCACTTCTTAAAATACCTAAAATTCTTAGTCATTGGAAGTACAGTTAATATAGCTCTCTTACGTGGATCTTAGACAGGACTATAATTGTGTGGATTTGCCTAATCTTTAAAAATACTCATTGGGTAGCTTTGAGATATGTATAATATCTCCACTCAAACATTTACAAGTTGTAAAATTTTAATAGGATTCTTAAACCTACCTACTTATATATAGAAATTTATTGAGAAGCAATGTATCTAATATAAGAATGGCAGTGCTTTAATGTTAAAATATTTAAATATGTGAAAACTAAGCCTCATTTGAGAACCAATTTGAAAAGTTTATAGAAAAAGTCCAAAAACATGTCTTCTGTTCCTCTATGTCTCTCAGAATGGTGGAAGAAATCCCAGAAGCTTTTACTAGATGATGTTCAGTGTGTGAAAAATGGAAAAGTAGGGAATATCATTGGTTCTAGGGAAACTCTGCTTTTTTTTCTTGTATAAAAGCAAGAACTGAAACTGCATGAATAGAGATATAGTTTTTGTTTCATCTGAAGTCATTCTTTTCTCTGAACTCTGCAATGAGTTTTTTGCCAAATAAAGATGACTCATAAAAAGTTTTATTAAACACTTTTTAAAAAGAAAAGAGTTCAAATAACCATAGTATATACTTTGGTTGGTGGGCAAAGGGCCAACATAATTACAAGAGTATTACTTTGAAACTATTCTCTCTTGATCATACTTATATTACAGTAATATTGCTACTCAACCACTGATTTTCTCAAATGTTTCTCAAATCTGTCTTTTTAGCCAAGGTAGTATTAATAAAAGTTTCCTAAATATTTCTACTTATTTTATTTCTCTATTTTCTTATATACAGCATTCCTTCTGCCTGAAATGCTACATCTCCTAAAAACCCACCTTCCTCCCATCCGTCATTTTCTGTTTAGTATCTGTTTTCTTTCCCTGTCCTTTTCTAAATATTCTATGCTTACACATTCTAATGACTCTCTTAATTATGATTATAATTGTAATCTCACATATCCATCAGGCATTTCACAATTTAAATGTCAAGTTTAACTTTTTAAATATTTACTTAAATATTAAATATTTTAAGTTATTATATTACAGGCCTGGGAATATTTTATCCAACTTTGTGCTCCCACCCAATCCCCATCCCCACCATACCACAAGCATATAGAGCATGTAGTAGACAATAAATATTTATAGATTAAAAGAGCAATTCCTTTACATTGCTTATCTTCTGTATGGTTTTCTTTTGTTTACTCTTGTTCCATAATTGTAATTTATCTTGTTTCATATATAAATGCCATATTTAAACAACGTAAATAAATTAGGGACTCTAAGGAGCAAGAGTACTAATCATGAATGTGAAAGTTTCAGAAGCGTTGAAGTAACAGGAGAACATTATCCTTATGAAGCAGGGCTGGAATTATAACTAGCAGTGTCTAAGTCATTTCTGTCAGATTTGCATTTTCATTACATGACTCTGAAAATTTGGTAAGAATAAATTACTACTCATTTTTTTCCCTTCATTCATGTATCCATTTAATACATACATCATGATTTAACTTTGCATTTGAAGTCAACAGTTGCCCCATTTAAAAGCTCAAGTGGACACATATTCCCCAATAAATACTTTTTATAAAAAGATCAACACCATATTGCAGTATATAGAGAAGAAAGATCTAAGTCAGGGGTGGGGAACCTTTTCTTGCTGGAAGGTCATATTAATTTAGCTGTAACCAAATAAGGCCACATTCAAGAAACTTCAAATAGATATACTTAAAAATGTACATTATTTTGTAAAAATCTAACTACTATGTACTTAATAATTTCAAAAAATGAAAACTATTTGTTAATTTTAACTAATCTTTTAATGACTGTATTGTGTCTGTTTTTTGTGGGAAAGCGTTTGAATATTTGTTTGTAGCATGGAGGTGTGCAGTTTCAGTTGATCCTCTAGATGAGTATCAGTCATTTGTGACCTTAAGGGTGTCTTGATTTGGGTTAGGTAGGAAAATATAGATTCATAGCAATAAGTGGTTGAAAAGAAAGAAAGCATTTTTTGAGCATGTTGTTGAAGACATGGGTATTCTACTGTATTTTTCCATATTTCAACTGGATCTTTCTTAGCATCAAACAATAACTTTAAAATGTCATCTACTGAGAACTCAATCCATCTGACTTTAGGTGCCTTGGTGATATCAACTAGGTGAGGCTGAAATCCTAATTTGAGTGTGATATCATTATTCTCAAACTCAGTGAGCCTATATTGTATTCTCCAATTAATAGGTCTGTAACAGCTGCATATTCTTCAAATGATTCACATATATCATTCTGCTCATCAATGAACTTTGCTAATTGGGGAAAATGTTCATCTGTGATTTCCTTTCGAAGAAGTGTTTTGAAAAGAAGAAAGCTTTATTGAAAATGCTTGTATTTTTTGCCACATATCATATATAGACTTAGTTTTACCTTGCAAAGAAATATACAGGTTGTTTTGATTTGACATATCACACAGAAATACTACATTCCTACAGAAATCTTCTTTCAATAATTCATATTGCTGATTCTGTTCTTCATAAAATTTAACTATTCTCACAGAGATAAAATTTTGGTAACACCTGTCCCTGTAATAGCCAATGCATTTTAGAATGATATGGCAAATCCACACTGAATATGCTCATCCTTCAACTTTAGGGTGCTATGAAACTGATGATACCCTGTTGCATTTGCATGAATATAGTTAACAATACTTATAACTTGTTGCAAAGTGTCACTTAACATAGTAGCTTAAGCACAGAGATTTTGCTCCTGCAAGATACAATGAAAAGAAATGAGAGCATCTGGATATGTTAATACTTTTTTTAACTGTGATAAACCCTTCATGTTTTCCTGTTACGGAAGGTGGACCATCTGTACATGCACTCACTAAATTTGCCAAATTCAGTCCAAATTCATGACATTTATCTTGAAAGTAATTGAAAATATTTATCCCCCATGTTCTGTTCACAGGAGCACCTAAAGTAAGTAACTCTTTATAGCAAAGAAAATCTTCCGTTGTGACCCCAATGGAGTACAAAACCTGTGCTGAGTTAGTAGTGTCAGTTGATTCATCCAAAATAATTGAAAAATATTTATTTTCCTTTTCAATATTACATGAAGTTGTGCTGTTAAGTTGAAGGCTAATTCATGCTGGTGATCATTTGTGGTTCTCCTTGAAAGAGGCAGCCATTTGTACTTTGAGATATTACCAGGGTCTAAGCATCCATAACTTCAGCAATGCATTCTTTCACAATATCTATATCACTGAATAGTTTTCTTCCCCCCGCCCCAAGCATATAAGCTACTTTATAAGTTGCTTCAGTGGCATTATTTCCAGGTTTTATTGCTGCTTGAAAGGATTATCTTTGCTTTTCATCTTTTAATTTCTGCAACACAACCTTTCATGATTCTCCCTCTAATTCAAACTATTTATGGTCCTTATGAGTGTTATAATGCTGGTGAGAATTGAATTTCTTTAATTTTGATATTGCAGTATCACAAAGCAAGCAAATCATCTTATCTTTAGCTGAAACAAGATGATATTGCAATTTCCCAATCCTCATTAAAAATCTGTTTTCTTCCTTCCGCATTCTCTTGGTCTTCTTTGACATGATGGACTGTTAAGCAAACAGAATCAAAAAATACTGTTAAGCTGTGCAACTCTTCACAAATTCCACTTCAAGCAGAAACACAGTGCACCATTGTCAAAAGCTGAGAATAGACTGGTGTACTTGATCCTCATAAACTCTTGCCAACAAGCTTTGTGTGGTAGTGGCAACAGTCATGCAGAAGTTAGAGCTACATCATGAGCATAGCAGCTGTCAATTTCTCCCTTATGGCTTGCTAATATTCTAATTGTGCCAGTCACTCTGGGAAGATTATTTTGTTGAAACTTATTCTTTCGTATTTTAAATCTGCTCATTTTAAAAATAAAACTATAAAAGAAAAAATGTATTAATAAAAATAAAAGAATTGATTCTGTAAAATTTGGATTCAGTCAAAAGGTCACACTTAAAGCCCTAAAAGGCCATATGTGGACTTAAGGCCACAGGTTCCCCACTCCTATCTAAGTATATTCTGATCTTTAACAAGCAGTGGGAAAATTACAAACTGAATCAATATGTCCAACCGAATGCCTGTTCGTTTGCTACCAACTCAGGCTATTCTTGGAGATTCCTGTGCAGCTTTTTTCTACATTTTGTTTTCGGAACTGACACATGGAAACTTGAGGACTGAAATGCTAAGACTTCAGAGCTCCCACTCTGTGTGGGCAAGATCTTTCACTTGCATCAGGGATGACACAATTTCTTTCATCACTGGGCTGAATAATAAGCCTTCCTGCAGGGGGTAACTCCCTGGAGAAAGCTTCCTGCACCCATTATGTCAGATTACAATTTAGCAACTTGAGGAATTTTGGCCCACTTGCACATACGGCGTTTGTATTTTTTACAGGCTTTAGTTCGAGTGATAATCGTAAGCCTTTATTCTGAGGTTAAAGAAAAGTCACTGAAATGTCTGTTCTGAACATTTTTAAAATACTCTGAGTTCCACAAAGTGACATTATTGTTTTAGTGTTAAAATATGACTTTTAACATAAATTTTCCTACAAAGAATATTACAACTACCACAGAAAAATCAAACTTATGTCCTAAGCTTTTGAAGCTGAAACACTTAAAATTTTTTTTTAGCTGAAGCCAACTGCAAAAGTAATTGAATACTGCTCTTAAACATTTGCATTTATATCGCAAATAATAATTAGAGTAATAAGAGAATTTTCTGAATATTCTATTGTGTTCACATTTTTGGACTATGTAAATATAGGTTCTGCTTTTAAATAGCTACACCCAAACATATTATTGGTAAAATTTCTTAATAATGTAGCCTTTTACAGACATCATGGTAAATGGTTGCATTTAAACATTTTTTATTCTCTTTGCTACATTAAAATCTTTTACATAAGCCTAAATCCCTAAGAGAAAGATTTCTGCTACTTTCTTACCACATAAGCCTATGCCTACAAACTCATCATGTCTTTGCTTTAGGATTGAAAATAAAACCTTGAATTACTAGATGTAGTCAATCTCACCATGACAATTAACCCTTTTTACACAAATGAAAAGGATCCTTTATATGTATTCATTTGTTTCATTTTCCAGCATGAACAAAGACTCCTCCTCCCCCAATAGCTACGGAAGCTCTGGGGCTTATTTTCTGTAATAAATACAGAAAATACAGAAGAACTAATAATTCATATACTTTTGGGTGTGGAATCTGACTTAAATGTGACATAATTAGGCTTGAAGTTATGCAAAGATTGAGTTTGTGGCTGCTGTAGTAGAAGTAATAATATCGTAGTTACAACAACAATAAAAAACTTCTTGCTCCATCAATAGTACCATTACCAAGATCACCATATTCAGCACTATTATCAAATTAAATAAAATTTCCATAAGCAGATCAAGCCATTTCTTTAACAAATGTAAGAGAGTCTTAATATTTAAGTATTTTTAATGTCATATATTAAGTTTACACTAAGTGAACATCAGATTTTAAATTTTTAAGTATTTGATAGCTCGTTTTGGTTGCAATGAGCCTAGGTAAAAGCCTGGAATGACAATAAAGGGAGGAACCATAAAGACATTAAAATTGTGCCTAAGTTCTTAGGCAAAAATGAAAATTAGATTAAAATTTAGATCTAGTACCTGTGTCTTCTCCTCTCTCTTTAACTCTATCTTATTCTGAAGGCTTCCAATGCACCTGATTTGAATGTTTTTAGATTAGGAAAATTTTGTGAGACTGTTGAAATGAATGTTTTATATATATATATATAATATGCATAAATACATTATATATACATATACACACATACATATGCATTTATTTATACATATATCACAAAACGATAAAAATACTGAAATAAAAAATATCTTAAAGGTTCTTTTCTGTAACCAGGCTCAGTGGCTGGCACCTGTAATCCCAGCTACTCAGGTGGCTGAGTTACAGGGATCCTTTGAGCGAAGGAATTTAAGGCTGCAGTCAGCTACGATAATGCCATTGCATTCCAGTCTGGATGACAACAGTGAAACTTTCTTTTAAAACAAAACCAAAAAATTTTTCTTTTCCAATTCAATAAATCTTGTTGATCTTTTGAAACGAAGCTACATGAAGATGTAAAATGCAAAATTTGACACAATGAAACATAAGAACCTAGTTTCATACTCTAGAATCTTTTCTCAACTACTTTATACCCAGCATCTAGAACATTATGATCTAACATATACTAGGCTGTTTAATAATGCATAATTAAACATGCATAGCTGCTTAATTAATGAATGATGCATTCACTTTCTTTTTAATTAAAAAAAGCACTTGCTTAGTATTTTCAGACACAGTTCTAAACACTTTACTGCTATGTTCTATTTAATTCTTATAACAACAATGTAGCTTAAATAGTGATATGGTTAGTATTGTATTTTTATGATAGTTTCTCTACTTAGATAAATTGGATTTGTGCTTACAATTTTGAAAGGAATATTGTCTTAAGGGAAATGAGTTTTATCTGCACTTTTGAAATGTTAGAGATGATGAACTCTATTTGGGCAGTATGCATCTAATTCTTTAGTTCTATGTAAATTCACTGAATACAAGAAATTGGAAAGTTTACCTAAGAATAAAATATATTATTATAGCCTCACAAAATCTCCAGTAATACTTTCTATTGCAGAAAATAACCCAAATCCTATTTCTACTACTCAATGCTTCTAAATCAATTCTCTTTAGATTACCCCTTATCAGAAAAGGGAAAGTTTAGAAAAATAATCTCAGTTTCTTCTCTAGATATGAAATATCATGATTTGACTATTATTTCTATATATCTAAAGCTCTATCTTGCTTTAATTGTCTAATATGGAGTAGACAAACTGTTTCCTAATATTTGATGGCCTCTTCCTTTCACCTCTCTTCCTTCCTTTCTTCATTTATCTTTATTATAAAATAAGGCTGTGACAGTTCAGACTCAAGTAATTCCTACACTTAAGAATGTGTTCATATAATTTTTGAGTGGTTATTGACCTTTTGTCTTAGTCATTTTTATTTAATAATTTGGAACTCAAAATTTAGTTAAACTTTAAATTAAATTAATGGCCCAATTAACATAAAAACCACTTATTTATTTGAGTCCCCAAACTAGAGACTGCGGTTGCTTTTAGAGAGAGTTCTAAAACCCTTACACATTTTTATAATCATCTTTAGAGAAAGAAGTATCCTATGGCTTCATGCATACTTTGTAATGTAAATAAATGCTACTTAGTGTTTATTCATTTAAAGATGTGAGATATCATGGTGAATAAATACAGAGATTTGTGAACTTTTAATAACAGGAGCCTAACAAATCCATATTAATTAACATTTGCAAAGGTGATATCTTTCTGTTGAATATCCCATGAATGACATTTCCTCATATCCCAGTAATTTTGTTTTGTTTTTATATAATTTCTAGCAAGCAGCAGGGACAAAAAGACAAGGAATCCATTGGTAAGTAGAATTAGAACTTACAGAAACAAAAAAAACAGACTCAAATACAATTTTAAGATGTGTTATCACTGTGGTGGGCCAGGCAATTGGATAATCCAATCTGAGACAAAGATACTCTCGTAAATTTCTCTTGACTCATGTTCCTACATCTTTAATATATTATAAATTTGTAAGTTAGAAGCAGCAAGGAAAAAATACTAGAACATGAAAATTCCAACTAAAACCCCTCTGGTGTGTAAATACCATAATAGCACTTCTCATGCTTGTATACTTACTTAAATCTAAAGACTTGAGCATATTATACAATAAAAAATTTGGTAAGAACAGACTTATTTTTTAAATGAAAAGGAAAATATTCAAAGTCTTTAAGCATAAGGTTAAAAAGAAAACCAGTTGACTTCATATTTGTGAAGTTTGTTACCAGGATTTTTAAAATGTTTTGGAAAGAAATTATTCTGAGTAAGCTTCATAAGCTGCTCTGAAACTTATTTGTATTTTAAACATAATAAATCAATGATTAAGAGGAAATATTTGAGGTAGGCTTATAATTCTCTAAGTAATTTCCAAATCTAATAAAGTAAAATGTTTTAGTTAGTCATAAATCCAATGCATTTAAAGACCTTATTTTATTAAATATTATTAAAAATTAGTTAGCTATTAGTATGGCTTTACAATCTTGCCTACGCAGGACAATCCATGTCTATAAAATTTATTTATATGTGTACATATACAGTGTATATATTGTTTCAAAGCCACAAATAAATCAGTGATGTTATCCAACATTACTATAAAGAAAACTATATATTCATGAAGAACATTACTATACAAACTGATTTCTAACTTTGAAAGATTAATTTTTATATTTTAATAAATGAGAATAAGGTAATGCATTTATCAAATTCTAGTCTTAAGACAATTTAGAAGGAGCAAATTTTTCTTTCTAAAAATAGAAATCGTTAATATATATGTCTTTTCTTAACAGGCTCAGTCTTCTACTTTATTAAATATGTGGTTTTACATATATTAATATTATAACTACTTACTATGTGACCATTTGTGTCAGTTTTGAGTTGGCTTCACTTCATTGATTTTTCTTCTCATGATGGGCATATTTTCCTATATTTTTACATGCCTGGTAATTTTTTATTTAATGTCAAGCATTGTCATTTTTACATTATAATTTGCTAGAGTTTTTTGTGTTCCTTTAACATTTTTGTATTCCTTTAAATGTTTAAATAATATTTCTTTGCATGTTAAAGATTTAAACGTAAATTTAGTTTTGATATTTGAGAGCGTGTATATATGTCCAGGGAATACTACTGCCCCAATTCAGGTCCACCTCAACCTCATGTAGGGACAAAGGGAAAATGTCTCCTTTACCCTCTGAAGTTTCACTGAAAAATTAACTCACAAAAGGCAGATTAATAGCAAAAAAGAAATACGAATGTTTTGATGGAAGCACTAGGATGCAATACAGTATGTAAGCAAGGTGAAGATTAATAAGAACAAATTTAAGAGTTTAGGTAAATGTAAAGAAATAAATTTATATATTAATAAAATAGAGCTAGCCATAATGATCATCAAAATCATGATTCAGTAGTGTTGTAAAGTTTTGTTTGTTCCTTTGTTTTTTTTTCAATTTTTAAACTGAACATTTGGAGTGTATTTTTTTTTTTTTTTTTTTTTTTTGAGACTGAGTCTCTCTATCACCTGGGCTAGAGTGCCTAGGAGTCAGCCTAGCTCACAGCAACCTCAAACTCCTGGGCTCAAGCCATCCTCCTGTCTCAGCTCCCAAGTAGCTGGAATTACAGGCATGTGTCACCACGCCTAGCTAATTTTTTCTATTTTTAGTTACCCAGCTAATTTCTTTCTATCTTTAGTAGAGACAGGGTCTCGCTCTTGCTGAGGCTGGTCTGGAACTCCCGATTTCAAGTGATTCTCCTGGCGGGGCCTCCCAGGGTGCTAGGATTACAGGCATAAGCCACTGAGCCAGCCCCTTGGAGAATATTTCTTAATTAAGGTTTTCTAGTGCAAGAACTATAATATAAATTATTCCAAACGTATAATATGGTGTTTGTTGATAGATTTTCATTAATTCATTGAATTTTGGAATTATTAAGGAACTTCACCACTTATCCATTCCAATCTTTTAATTTTGAGAAAGTTCTGTGATGTATTTAAAAATCACACATCTAGATAGTTGCAGTACCTGGTTAGGAATCTGCATCCCTCAATTCCCGGTCCTATAAACCACATTGTCAATTATGATAAACCCGAATAACTATTAAAGTCTAGTTAGTATGTGATAATGTGATTCTATGTATATACTAGAAAAAATAATTTTTTTTTCCTCTTGGAAAAATAAGATTCCTTGCATATTTTTTATTTCAGTGTTTTGTTGCATTTTCTTCTTTCTCTTGCTTCCTCTTCTTCTTTATTTCTTTCATTTTAGCTTTCTCTTTTTACTTCTGGGAAACAAGACCCCCACATTTTTAGGACTGTTAAGACTGTTATGTTAGTTTGCCTGCACAGAGATTTGGGCTGGATAAAGAAATAGCAGGAAGCAGTCAAAAGCACAGGCATTAACAAGAGGTTAGATGGCCACCAATGAGCCCACGGTCTGAACCACTCTTGATGTTTTGCAACCTGATAGAAAGTGCTGTGAAGACTGTATGGGGGAGGGGCACACCTCTAATCCTGGCTTGGGTGAGGCAGAGTCATAACATGTAGCCAAAATGTTTGTAGCCCCATAATATCCTGAAATAAAAATTTAAAAAAAAGAAAAATAAATTTTCGAAAAAGGTCAAGTAGACCCATTTGAGTTATGTTAATAGTTCCCATAGTTAACCATATTGAATGTAGAAAATTAATAGTTTTGTGTTTATATAGAAGATAGATGTAAAGTTTCATAAAAATCTTTAACATTTTGGAATTTTTAAGTAGAACAAATTTAGATCTAGAGAGAAATGTGCACAAAATCCAGTTCTGGTATTTGTTAAGAATTCTGTCTCCAAGAACTTGTTGGAAATAACAGATTAATAAATTATAGTACATAAAAAAAAAAGAAGTACAACATCTGAATTCTATGGACATTACCACAGGTTTCTATTCTCACTCATACTGAAAATATGTATATATTGACTTTTTAGAGAATTGGCTATTATAATGGCTATTCAAAATACACTGTGCTAATTAAGTTTAAATAAATCCACCCAAATGTGACCCTGTCCTCTTCCCTCAGGTCCATCAATAAAGAAGAAAGGCATTTATGATCTTGACTGATATGTGACTTTTAGCTATTTCTATCCATGAGAACGTACATTCTTCTTGTGGTAATTCTTTTAATTTGTCAGCAAGAAATAAATAAGTAAAGCTATATTTGGCATAGCTTCTATAAAGGTTTTTATTAAAAAAAACAAAAGCAAAGTTAGGAAAATTATTTACTTTAATTTTTAAGATTTTCTAGTCACCATATTTATGTATTTTTTTCTACTCTTAGTTCAATCAAAAAGGTACTTTGTAGCTTTTTTATTCATTATACTATGTAGAGATTACATTCACTGCTGTTTTGAATTAATCACTACCATTTCAGAAAACATATTGTTGTATGAACAATATTCACATTTAATATTTTAGATAAGCCTCATTTTGTCTAAAAGCTGATAACTAGGAAAGTTATAATTAGAATGTTAGAAAAAACTGTCTTATAATTAAGGTTGAGCTGTCCTTTAAATTCATCTCCACAATATCCGCATACATTCATTAACTTCAGATGTAATTGGAAGGCACATAATTAATGCAATGGTTTTGAATGTTTATCAAATTAACACCAATCATCACAGTTTCTTGATGATGCTCGGCAACATGGTGCATGGACATCAATAAAATACTAACTATGAATTACTAATTGTAATGACTCCACAAGCCCTAAAAAACAGCATCACTCTTTAAATTAAATTAAGTTCGTTTTATTGACTTAATTATTGAAGGATGAGCTGTTTCAAGCTGTAAAATTTTGAACTGACATTTTAAATTATTTCTACTGTTATAATTAATGCCAATTCTTCTGAAAGTAGAAACCACAAACAGAAAGATGGTGAAGATAATAGGTCACACGAATTAACACATGCTTGCTTACCAGATGCCATGAAGTGAGAGAAGTGTTAAATATATTCATACGTTTTTATTTTAACTATTAATTTTAAAAACAAAAAGCATGAAACTATAGAAGCAATTACCTTTCAAGAATTTCTAAGCAAAGCTGTCTTACACTTCATGAATGTAAATGTATGTAAAACTTATAAAAAGAACAAAAAAGACCACCACTGATTTGCTATGAGTCTCATGTACAGGAGTGTTACACTCAATCTGTGCATTTCTCCAAGGCTGAAGTCTCTTGCCATCCATCAGCTAGGTGATCACTTTCTAATAAGTCTTTTTATATTATAAACTCTAGAAGAGTAATCTTTTAATCAAGTAAATTATATATTTAAGGAAAAACTCAAAATTAATTTATTTCATTATTCATCGGATTCAAACTTGTTTTAGAAACACAGGTCAAAACCAAATTGTTTCTAACTTCAAAACATTACTTTCAGTTGGAAACATGTTAATTTTTTAGGCATATCAAAATTAATATCTTAATTGTTTTTTCTCACATTCTTACTGACAAGTGGAGTACATTTGTAATTGAAAGCAGTGTGTTAAAGGACAGTTTCTGTCTGATATTCACATACTCAGTTTTCTTCAGAGGAGATTAGCTCATGTGATCTCCTACTATGAGACCTTGAAAGACTGTAGGGGAAAAAGAAAAACGAAACAAACAACCAAACAAAAAATAACTTCAGGACTAATTGGCCTTCCTGATTTTATTCTTGGTAGTTTTACTACTATAAAATTTAAGTAAATATTTTCCAGACCTTGTGAACCTGAAAGAGGCCTCCCAGTTCATCTGAAAAGTGCTAATGCCCTTCTTCCCCATCTACATACATTTCTCATTGCGACAAAGCTACATTATCTACTGCCTATGTGTGCTCTTAGTGATGAAATCAGTCTGTGTCTTATATTTCAGATTGAAGGAAACTAGTCCTAAAACTTAGCCTATTAGAATTCTGGATCATAATCTTGGTGATTTCTGAAAGCTTCCTTGCAAATTTTCTAAGGCAATAATGTTGTCCATAATAAATCCCAGATGGTATCAGCTTTAAAAGCATAACATGCTTCAACTTCTCAAATGGCATGTGTCATTTGAAGTCTGTATTGCCCTATTAGCTAGTTTGTTATTACATCTCTTTTATGTTGCATCAGCATGAAAGAGGAGGGGAGCTTCATCCCATGGAAACAGCCCAAGGACATTTTTTTTTTTTTCTCCTTGGTTCAAGACAACAAATGGATAAACCATGCCCTAAATACCACAACTCCAAAGTAGCTAGTTAAACATTCGCTGTCATGGTTCCGTCAACATGTATCATTCCTTATTAGTCCTCAAGTTGCTAAGCTTCTGATTATTGTTTCTTCCAATTTAGTTTTCTTACTACATTTTGGTTTTAAGGGGATATAATGGCATTCACATGAAAGCTAGTTCATGAACATTTACCTTGGTGCAAGTGATATGAGCTATTAAATCCATCACTTGGTCAGATATTCCATTCTGCCTTAGGGAACCCAGTAATATTTATGTTTGCTAATGCTAATTGAAAAAAGACTTGGAAACATAAAATTGACACTTATTTCCAAGAGCTGTAACTGTTATGAGCTTTCAAAATATCTTGCCATATTTGGAAAAATAGGATTTTCTTGAGGTCAGTGCTGAAGACCTTTGGAAAAGTACTTTTTGAGGAATCCTAGATATGTCTTTATTTTATTTTATAATGGCTTTTCTGCTCTCTCAGAGTGCTACTTAGAATGAGTTGCATTTACAAAGGTGACCTTAATATTCCATTCAGCTTAACAAAATTTTAAACAGGCTTCTCCTGTCTCTAGGTATCTGACCTCCGCTTGCTCTGCACCAGGTGGGCTAACCACAGAGTCTCCTGATCTCACCTCAGCCCTTACAGAATCCAGGTAGTCTAATTATAGAGCAAAGCATTCAAAGCAACTGGTACTAATCACAAATTCAATATATAATTCACATGACACATCCCATTGATCAACCTCCACTAATATCTCCCAGTACTTTTTCACTAGGTCATCCCAGCCCTTAAAACCCCAGCCATCCTTTATTTCAGCTTTAAGTCCATACTTAGTTATTGCTTCTCTCCTCTGTTGCAATAGTCTTGAATAAAGTCATTCTTACCTATTTAACATTGCCTGGTGAAATTTTCTTTGACAACCATGAACAAAGGCAGTGATGTTACCATACCAGTTGCATGCAATGCTTGTACAATATGAGAGGTTGATTGACGTCTTGTCTATGGTCACTCTAATAATCATTAACAATGGCAGCTTCTTTGGAAGAATGCTAATGCACCTAATTCACTCTAACAGATACTCTGAAGTTCCAGTAATTGTTCATTTAAAAGATGGAGGCAAAGAAATACAATAAATGATATTGGAAAAGAACCAGAAAGTAATAAACATGTCAATTAATACAAATTATCTACATTGAATTCTCACAGTATCTTTGAAAACTAATAAAATGAGAGCTGTGACAATGGGCATGCACATCAATAGAATGGCCTGGCTAGAACTCTGATTAACTGATCTCTTCAGTTAATGTAAATTACAATACTATACAGCATCGCCCCTGTCCTACACTATATGTGGACAACAGGACATCTGTATTCTAATTGTTTATAAAGTTAGTGATGTGTCCAGTGTTTCCTTTCAACAAACCAGCGTACCCTGTGTGGACCTGTTTCCCTCTACTTTGTTTATAAAATAGGTTTTCATCTAAGATAACTTTTTCTCTGTCAGTGGGACATGCTGTTTTCTGTTATTAATACTAATGAAGAATTTGGCTCCATTCACACTGCAAATGATGCCCTGGGGTAGAGGAGAAGGAAGACTCTTTAATTAGGTGCATATAGTTGTATGAGTGTTTGTTTATTTGTTTTACTTTCAGTGGTATCCACAACTCCTAGAATGATTAGAACAGCAAATTGTAATTTACTCCAGAGTATTATAAAAATATTTTTCTCTTACATATACTATGTCATTCGAGCTATACATCAATTTTTTCCATAATTACTCAATTTATGCCTCTTACTGTTATGTTGAACATGATTTTTGGGACTATAACAAGTCAGGGCATATTTCCTAAAGAAACCCTAATGTAATTATTTTTTTCTAATGTAAGTCTAATATCTTCGACAGAAACCTAGCAAAGAATTGGAATAAAATATTAATGAGAAAATCTCAAGGAAACTACACACTAAAATATTCCAATAAATAAATATTATAATCACAGTATCAAACTGGACAGTCTGATTCCAGAGCCCTTGCCCTTAACCATTTTGTTGAGAAGACACAAATAAAAAAATAGATGAGATTAGAATGAGATGAAGCTAATACATAGTTGCTATAAATAGAGGTAAATCATTATAGGCCATTTATATTTTAGTAAGGATAATACTAGCAAACTAATAACAATATTAATGTCAACACTAACAATAGTTGTGGAAATAGTAAAAGCTAACATGTTTAAATGTTACATGTTAGGCCTTTTTCTAAACACTTTACTAAAAGTATTTTACTTAATTTTTGTTTAAATCTTATTAAAAGATATATGAGGTTTACAGGAAAAAAACTCGAGAAAATATATGTAGTTTGCCCAAAGTCACATTTGTAGTAACTGACAAGGCATCTAGTAGATTTTATATTTATTTTTTTTTGACAGAATATTGGTCTCAGCTGGGAGGAATTTCTATCACCTTCCCGTTTTCTCAACTGAGAGTTCATATTTTGGTGGATGATCACCTTTATATGTATATCTTAAATAGTAAAACAATATATCTCTAGTAAGAAAAAATAAGAATTCACTCACTGAATTCTATAGAAACAGGCAATTGTCAAAAGTTTAAGGAAATTCTTTCTAACAATCTTCCCACAAAAACACACACACAGCACACACACCACAACAAAAACACACCCGCATTTGGGATTCTTATATCTCTTAACTCAAAGATTGAACTATTGCCCATGCCCCTCCAGAACTGTTGTACCCCCATAATAAGCTATAATAAATAAACAAAAACAAATAAATAAATAAATAAAAATGGAATTTGAAAAAAAAAAACAAAGATTGAACTATTATTTTAGTGTTTAAAAGCATTTTTAATCATTTTCAATATATGGCACCTAACAACAGGGGCATTCAATACATGTTCCGGATTTTAAAAAATGAACAAAAGACTGAGTAAGTATAATTCAGTCAGCCTAGAATAATTTTAGTTATCCAATGGATTTTGTGTTTGTGATGCTCATCATTTACCTTTTCCCCTTAAATATTTTGGAATGGACTCTGAAAACATACAGATATAGTATGTTATAATAATTTTTTCAACAAACAAGTTTTTAACTTGATCCAACACATTTTCATTTTTGTTATTGCTTCCTTGTGTAATTTTGGTAAAAGAAGTTACCATAAAAATTTATTATAAATATTTTTCCCTGTCAAAATCTTTGCAGGCTAGGTGTTCTCATGCTGGTCCATGTCAGTGACGACAGTTGTGTTTTGAACTGCACCTTCCCTACTACCTACATATGCTTTTATATCTTAAAGAGGAGTTACAGCTACCTCTTTCATGTTATCTATTAAATCTCTTTTGTGGATGTTACAGGTATTCTAAAGGTACAGACTTTGATGTGCTATATTAGGGCCGACCTCTCAGAAGTGAGTTTTCTTCTGAACAAGCACCGTTTGAAAAAGCACAGCAATGTATCTCTAGTTAAAATCGTTTGATAAGGAGCTAATGATTTTCCTTTTAGTGGTACAGCTCTGCAATTCTTAGAAAATCATTTTCTGAACACCTAACTGGTTATGTTACCTTCTATGAAATATTTGTCTCACTCTAATTCAAAAGAATTAAGAGATTATTTACTATCCCCTCTCCCAGCTTAAACCAACCAGACCTCGTTAGCTGCACACATCTAGAAAAATATCAAATAAGTATATTTCATCAAAATTAAGACTAAACATCTTGTTTTAAAGTATATGTAAATAGTACTAGCATCATTATACCATCAGGCCTAAAAGGAATCTTTTTATAATTTTGTTTCTGCTTGAATTTGCAGCCCCCATTTTAAAAGTAATGGTTTTCTCCCTATCTTCCCATCCAATAGTCTCACTTTTTTTTTTCCACACTAAAGAAGAGCACATGAAGAATATCCTGTATTATAAAACGTGTTACCCCATACCAGGTTCTCAACACTGTACACTCTTGTCACCTTTGTAAAGTGAGAGAGATGTTAACAACAGTGGTCTGAGAAATGCTGGCTGCAATTAAACTTCATTTTCAAATACATTTCACAGCTCTTTGTGGCGACAAGCCTTTTCTTATGTGATGTGCTTAGAGACTGCCAGATGAGCCAAAATGGTAAAGCTTCATTAACTTTTCAAAAAACTAAACTCCTTAGTTATTGAACAAAGTGAACAGCACTCAGAAATTTATGGCACAAAAGGGGGAAAAAAGAACAAATTGAGAACTCTATATATTATAAAAAGATCTAATGTGGAATTTTAATTTGGAAATAGTCAATGACAGCCTGTGTTTTCAGGTAAAGAATAAATTTATTACAATGGTTCTTTGCTTATAGCAATTATTTTGTTTTTTCCTTGATTGAAAGACATGAATACAATAATTATATAAAAATAAAAACAGCTAAAAATATACATTCCCATTTCACAGGCAGATTTCAGAATTCTTTTACATACAAGATTCCTTTTATATACTGCATACAAGCTAATCCCACCTTTGTAATTTCTCATTGAATATTCTTAATATTCTTGCCAAATTCATGCATCATTCTTTAAGAAAAAAACATGCCTCAAAATCCTTCAAGGTTGCCATATATATTTGAAATATGAGTTTGCCCATATTAGAAAGTCGATTATTTAATTTGTTTTGTTTTGTTTTTTATTTTTTTCTTGGCCAGTCATACATAGTACTCTGTGTATAAAAATACTTCTTACAGATTGAGGCTTACTAAGGAATAATAGAATCTTAGCAAAGTAAGCTTGACATAAATACTTACTTTTCTATCAAGACCTTACTGACACATGAGAGTCCACCTAAAATTGCATAGAAGGAAAGTTATCTATCCTACATTTTGAAATTTCATTATTCAATATTTTCACAAATACAAACACACATGGAATAAATATCAAAAGGAACAAAAAGGATTATAGCAACATGGTAAATTATCTTCATCTATATCCCTCAGCCTCTAAATTCTAATATCATTAGAATATAGTGATGTTCTTTTATTACCAATTTCTCTCTATTTTACTTGAGATATGATTTGCTTGTAGAAACATATCTAAAGTAATGTCATATTTTGCCTTTTTTAAGTGTCATAGCTTAGATATAATTTACTATCAGTGTGTAGAAAGTTCTCTCATTTGTTTTAAAGGGTACCTAGTATTCCACTGAAAGGATGCACTTTAATATATGCAGTCAATCTTTATTAAAATGTATTTAAATATTTTTCTTTTGAAAGGCTGAGGTGGGAACCTAGGATTTTGAGACCAGCCTGGAAAACATACCAAGACCCTGTCTCATAAAATGAAATAAATAGAACAAAATACAAAATAAAATAAAATATAAAAATTTTCCCAACTGCTTTCCTTTTATAGACAAGGTTGCAATGGATATCTATCTTGGATTGGGTTCTACGAGAAGCAGGACCTGATACAAGGACTAGGGTACAAATAATTTATTTTGCAGTGATCTCAGAAACACATGAAAGGGATTGAGGAAAGAGACGTAGGGAAAGGAGAAAATTTAATAAAGAGTGAAGTTTTAAAACACTTACCATTGTGGGCAGCTAGAGCTTAGTCTTGCTGGAGAACACCGGGAGACAGTGCAGAACATGCCATAGAGTTATTTTAACGCAGGAGTCAGGAAACTAAGACGTTTATCCAACAATTCCCCATCTAAACCATCATTGAATAAAAGCTGCCTACAGGGGATTTTTAACTCTCCGGTAGTTTTGGATTTTTCTGTGCATAGTCTGAGCATGCTCTTATGGCCAGGAAAAAAAAA
>CM052436.1:17812209-17830261 GCA_028533085.1 Varecia variegata
CCCTCCCTTGCAGCAAGCACATGGGCATGTGCTCCAATCCTGCCCACTTTTGACATAAAATGAAGTGTTCTGGAGGATTTCTGGAAAGATTTTCCTTTCTGATTAGCAAAACAAAACAAAATAGAGAAAGATTAGCAGAAAGAGAGCTAACCTTTTAAATCCTGAATTTGACTTGATCATGTGAGTATGTGATAGCAAATCTGTAGAATAGCCAACCCATGAACAAGAGAATAGTATGATGCTGACCCAGAATCCTGGAAATATTGAGGAGCAAAATTATCCAACCCTTGATTCATCTACTCTAGATATAATTTAATATTGGGTAATTAAAGTCACCAATAATATATCCAGCTTCTAAGAACATCCTAGCTGGTTTATTTACTGATTATAATGAACTGAAATGTCTTTATTGAATTAACAGTTGATTTAATTTTCCCCTGATGCCTACAAAGTAGAGGCCAATGTTCTTAGGTCAAGTTCAGATTCTCTCCCTTATCTTATTTCCAGCCTCATTTCTGACTGTTTATTGATGGAGCTGCATATTCAGAGTCACTTCCTCTCCCTAGATTAGAGCTTTGTTTTATGTACAAACAATAATTTGTAGCTAGAACATCCTTCCCTTCCATGCCTTCCTATTGAAATTCTTTCTAGTCTTCAAGAATAGTCATGCATTTCAAAAATTTATGAACATGTTTTCTGGCATCATAACTGAACTATGATGTCTCTTTACCCTGAGCACCAACAACATTTGGCTTATATCATTCAAATGACAATTTTACACATGAGGACTGAAACCATTTACAGCCACACAGCTTGTTGTATAAACTAACATGAATTTACTATTCCACTGTCTGCAATTAACAGGAAGTAAATAGTCCAGAAGTTTTTAACCCAGGAAGATGAAGCTGTCGCAGGGGCCAAGGGAAAGCTTCCCTTTTGCCCTCTGCAGGTTCACTGAAAATGAACGGACAATAGACACATTAACAGGAGAAAAGGCATGCAAATTTATTTAACATACATACCATGAGAGAATCACAGGAGGATGATTACTCAATAACACAGTGAACCCCAGATACTTATATACCCTCCTTCAAGGGTAAGAGGAGATGGGGCATGTATGTGTAAATGATTCCAGTGGAAATGAGTGAGCCTAAAACACAGTGGCCAAGAATTAACTTTCTTCTGAACCCTCGGGGAGGTGGTAGGTAGGTGACAGCCTAAACTTCACTAGGAAAAATGGTTTCTTATTATGCAGAAAAAACCTCTGAGGTAGTCAGGGAGCTGCCCTCAGAAAAATAGATGAAATAATAGAAAAATAGATCTGTATGCGCATGGTAAAAACTCCTAGTTTTTTCTTCTCCTGTGGTTAATTTTTCCTGGTCATTTGATGAGATTCCTAGGGAGGGGTTCTTAAGACAATAGCACTTCTTTTGGGAAGTTTTCTAAGATAAGGAAATTCGAAGATGAGTCTCTCCCAGTGCTCCCAGAAAGAGGATTAGAGAGACAGGGAAGTGGGGAAAGGTTAGAGAGACACCTTGAAACTGCTACTTCAGTCCAGCATATCAAAATGCCATACTTTGGGATATCGTTTTCTGAGCCAGCACTGTAACAACTTTATGATTTGCTCTAAAAAATTCCTGACTGTCCATTTATTTGAACAATAGACTAGCCTACTTTCCCTTCTGATGGTAAATAGCCCTTTCTCAGAACAATATATGCTCAATTCAGCTGAATAAGCAAACCTTTACCGTTCAAGATTCACTTAAAACCCTTCTCTCGCTGTGCCCGTGAAACCTAAACTATTATATCACAAACTTTACCAAGTCCCAAATAGGCCCTGTGCATTAGAAGTGTTGGGGAAATATAATTAAAAATAAAACCATCTCCCAACCTAGAAATCCTTTCCACAAAGGTAGTGTAGAAAGATCATTTTTATTATTGAATAAGCATTAAACCTAAATGTGATGTGTACCACAGGAAATCTATTTTTTTTTTTTTTTTTTTTTTTTTGAGACAGAGTCTCCCTCTGTTGTCCGGGCTAGAGAGCCGTGGCATCAGCCTAGCTCACAGCAACCTCAAACTCCTGGGCTCAAGCGATCCTACTGCCTCAGCCTCCCGAGTAGCTGGGACTACAGGCACGCGCCACCATGCCCGGCTAATGTTTTTCTATATATATATATTTTAGTTGGCCAGATAATTTCTTTCTATTTTTTTAGTAGAGATGGAGTCTCGCTCTTGCTCAGGCTGGTCTCGAGGAAATCTATTAAAAGATTAAAAATAACAAAAACAAATATAACTTTTTATACAATCAAGAACACACTTTTCATTACATGCATATTCTCATTCATTTACAATGGAATTACATATCAATAAACCCATGGAAAGTTGCAAATATCATAAATTGAAAATGCAAAGCCTGGCCTCCTTTAAATGTGCTCAGAAAACTTACATTAGCCTACATTTGGGGAAAATCATCTAATACAACTTATTTTATAATAAAGTATTGGATATCTCATGTAATTTATTGAATGTAATACTGAAAGCAAAGAACAGAATGATTGCATGGGTACTCATCATTAATATAATTAATATATATAGCTGAAAGGGTCAGGTTTCAGTCTGAAATGTTGGTTCTTGACATGCTCATGGCCGAAGAATGACCAGACTCACCAAGGTAAGGCAAGCATGAAAATGAGGTTCATTGAGGAGAAAAAGATAGGATTATAGAGCAAGACCAAGATGTAGGTTTGCAGAGCATGATACTACTCCACAGATGAGGACTGTATCCATTGTCACAGCAAAAGGAGAGCAAAGAGAAGGGAAAAAAAAGGGTTTGGTTATGGTATCAGTCTTGTTTTAAAAGTGCCTGGATTGGGACCTCCCTGTAGCTCAGAAGTCACCATGGAACCACTTTGATTGGATGGTTGGGAGTTGCACGACCTGAGTCTTACTATGCATGTGGGTTCTAGATCACTTTCCAGATCCTAGTGTACCTATACTGCTTGACCTGTGGGCTAGAGAGTCCTGCATTCTTTTGCAGTTGGCATGCTAAGTTCTAATTGGCAGATTTGTAGGATGTTCCCTTCTCCCCTAGGCATGGAAGTACTCAGGGAAGGATTAAGGTGTGGCAGGACCAAGATGGGGCCCTGGGACCCAACCTTGTCCTTCTTCCTAGGTGGAGTCATTGCACCAAGCAAGGCACAAACTTTTGTCCGTAGGAGACCCAGAATCCCTTGCTAACTACCCAACAAAAGCATCATTGTAAAGTCAAAAAATTATAAGTTGAACCATTGTAAGTCAGAGATCATCTCTACATGTTTCAAGATAAACAATAACTAGTCCTCAAGTCAGAGGACTTGACAGCACCATTTGTCACATATAGTTCTTTTTAACTTTACCATAACTGGAGTGACCTTTAGATAGAGAAAAAAATGAACTTTTCATATCTTTATGATAGGAAGAAATTTCATAAGTTGAAGCAAGGTGCCCACCAAAGTTATTCTCCTAACCTCTCACAGAAGCTGGGATACAGCGGTGCTATGTCCCTTGATGTTTACCTTTCAAATAGGTTACTCTAAGTCCTTAAGAAAGACATTCGTAGAACACAAAGCTGATGAAATGCCAATCTAGTCTTCAAAAGGCTTTATTATACATAGATTTCAAAGAGAGAAGAAAGTACTGAAAATTATATGTTTTCTAAAGTAAATGCTCAAAGAAAAAGGCAGGGAGGGGAATCTCAAAATTCTTATTTTGAATTTCTGCTTGTTTTTATAGAAGACCCATCTTAAATGAGATCTCCCAAACCTTTTGAATATACTGTTATTGATGTCTCTCATCTGAGACTCTACTAAGACTCTGTGAAGGTAGTGGCTTCCCCTACTGCAATAGGAATAACTTTGACTTTGTTTTATCCACAGGTTATTTGGATGCATTTTGGGCATAAAATAACTACTGGCAGTAAACAACTACTATTTCATATTAAGTTTTGAAGCCATCACATATCTTCTAGTAGCTAGAAGATTATAAACTACTATAAGGTAGAAAATAGTTTCTATGTAAATTTATATTTTCTTTTTATTTTGTGGTTATTTTTATTTTTTTATTGTATTTTTATTCTTGTGTTTAACATAAGACCCTATACTTATTTGATAATCAATGAATAAACAAACTTTCTATTATAGTCACAACAATGCCTTGTCTATGTTTTGTGATGTGAATAGGATAAAATTAACAGATTCTCTCTGGCAGAAAATTTATAATTGCCTTTCATTACTCTGAACACAATGTAATCATAAATACAAACCGAATAATATTTCTCATTTAGTACAAACTCACAAAAATGACTGAAGCAATCGATTATAAAATGTCTGCCATAAATTAGTATTATTATTTTATCACATCTACAGAAAAATGCATGCAAATTGCATGATTTAACAGACGGAAATTACTAGATTTCTTAATGTACTTTCGAAATTACTTCTCATTCATTAATGAACGCTTTCTAGTTCTGATCCTCATGATGATTGGCTGGTTCTTCATTATCTCAAAGAATATGCTTCTAAAAAACATTTCAGAGTTGCATAAGTCTGCATCTCTCTGAATATGACCTCCCAGAAGAGATCTGCTTGGGGAGAGATGTTAAGCCCTTTTCATTCCTAATTAAACCCATACTCAGGCATTGTGCAGTTTCTCAATCATCATAAAAGCCACAGATTTCTTCTTTTCTGTAAACATGTGAGAGAGCAATGGGTCCTGTTGTTACTAGACAAAGGCAAGTTGCTAATACAAAGTTAGCCATGACCTTTATCCCCTACCACAGTTATCAAACAGTAGCTACTTCGAGATCACAGATGAAATAGCAGGAATCAAAATGGTAATAAAATCTCTGTTCTAATTAGGG
Organism: Varecia variegata; assembly: GCA_028533085.1. Lineage (NCBI taxonomy): Eukaryota > Metazoa > Chordata > Mammalia > Primates > Lemuridae > Varecia > Varecia variegata. The sequence continues at coordinate 17,817,110 of CM052436.1, forward strand.
AAAAAATGATATTGCAATTTTTGATTTGATACTTTCATTTAACTTACAGGAAGGCTACTGAAATTGCTGAAAACAAGTTAGGGAGTTTTTTTGAACTATACATTGCAATTATCAAATATCTTCCAAGACAGGCAATTAAAGTGGGCCAGTAAAGAGTTCACACTCAGCGAAAATTTCACTTTCAAATGAAGTAAGATATTTACCTAATTTTAAAAATACATAGAAGAGTTAATCACCTGTTTCTTGCCTATGTGCTAGACATTCTCCTGAGTCATGTTTGGTTTTGTGATTCTAGAATTTAGCAATGTTTTCATTTCAGCCAGACATTTGTTCTCAAAATTGGATAACTACTGCCAGAAAAATTAATGAGGCCTGCTATAAAGAAATAAGAGGGAATTGGCAAACATATTATTTTATTCTATATTATAGTTTTAAAGATAAATAAACAAATTAATTAAGATTACAATATAAATATTAGAAAGGTATACTCTGTGGGTGTGGAAATAGGGTGATTCCTTTCACCCTATTATAAGGGTCCCTGTCAACACCCCTATATCAAATAACAGGTTAACAAGAGAAAAGCATAACAAATTTATTAGCATGCATAAGCAAGAGAGCCATGCAAAAATATGTGAAAGCTCAAAGAACAGCCAGATACCTGACACTTACATACTCTTTTCACTGGGGAGAGGGAAGTAGAGGGGCTGTAAATGAATGAACCCAAAGAAAATGGTTTGTAAATGATTTTCTTTGGGTGCTGAATGGGACCAAAAAACAAACAATAGATTGTGGAAAAGTTACAGAAAGATGAGGAGAAGATATGTGTGGTGAATCAAGGTTTTCTTATTATGCAGGTATAGTTGCCCAGGTAATCTCTTGGAGCTGCCCTCAGAAGAATAAATGCAAAGTCTGTCCAGGTGTGATGACGACCCTCAGTTTCTTTTTTTCTCTGTTGGTTAGTTAACCTCTTCTGGTTGTTTGATTCCTAAGGAGGGAGTCCTAAGACAATTGCATTACTTTTGGAAAGAAGTTTTCTCCTCCCGATAAGGGAACTTTCAGAGAGAACCCCTTCTAGCACTTTGGAAAAGAAAGAGGATCACAGAGACAGGGAGACAGGGAAAGGTCAGAGAAAGACCTTGATTCTGAAGCTTATTTCTGAGACCTCTCAATTTTCTATAATTCAAAGCCCTGAACATGCCAAAGTGCCATATTTTGGGATATCATTTTCTGTGTGTGAGAGAGAGAGAGAGAGAGAGAGAGAGAGAGAGAAGGATTCACATAAACTAATCTGGGACTTCAGAAAAATTTCATAAAAAAGTGACTTGGGTCCTGAGACATAAAGATTAAGGCACCATTAACAAGGCAAAGAAGAGTGGGTACGTAGTGTTCAAGCAACTGGAGGCTCTGTGAGGCATAAATATTTAGAAGAACAAAAAGGAGAACAAAGGAATCTGGATGCAGATGTGTGGTGTTGAATACATCTGGAGAGTGATACAAGGACCAGTCGGTACAGGGCCTTTGAGGCTGACAAAGATTTTTGGTTTGCCCAAACTTCAGGCAGCTTCTGAATCTTCTGCTAGATTCATTTATGCACTTCCTTGTAAAATTCAACTTTAACAAAGAATCCCATTAAGTCAGTTTAGGAAGAACACCCCTCCTTGGTTCTGATCAGTTTCCTCATGCCCCACCATGCACCAGGTGATGTGTGATCACCCTGGCCTGTCTTCATCAGGAATCACGTTAGGTTTGTTTAGCCAGAATTCCCCTTATGCTTGCTGTTTCCTCTTAGTAATTTTCCATCCACTGACCCTTAACAGTGTTCCTTGACTGTAAATTCCCACTTGTTCATGCTGTATTAGAAGTTGAGCCCAAACTCTCTCCTTGACTCCTAGACTCTGTTGCAGTGGTCCCTACATATATTGCAATAGTCCTGAGTAAAGTCTTCTTTATTGTGCTTTAATAAGTATCATTGAATAATTTTTAACAAAGTTATATGGAGGATATTATATATCCTATTAATAATGAAAAAAGTTTAAATCTTCTAAATAGCACTTGATAAGTACTGTTAAAGAAAACCAGAGCTGGACAATAGTTATAGAAATAAAAACAAATTTATTCAGAGCTACTGCAATAGGACAAAGAGATCTCAGTTTAGAACTGTGCTCAAATCGGAATACAAGAATAGTGGGGATATATAGCATAGAGATGGGGATCAGTGGATGAAAAATTGCTAAACAGAAACATTATTGTTAAGAGGAAGGGGATTTAGCTAGACTAACTTGACAGGATTCTTTGCAAAATGCAGGGCAGGGTAATCAGACATCACCTAAGGGGTTGTGGGGGATGATGAATTTGATTACATATTCAGAGTGATCAGATACCAAGGGTGGGGGATTCTCACTAAACTGACGCAGTAAGACTCTTACTACAACTGAGCAATGTAGCCCCAAAGAGTACGGATGCAAAAGTAGAAGTCTGGAGGAGGTTCACTGAAGTTTGGTTAAGGGGAGAGTCTTTGTCAATACTAAAATATCTGATAATGTGTTTTAACACAGTTTTAATTTAAAGATTTACAAGCATCCAAACACTAAATAGAAATAATAATACTGGAGTACATATACTTCCTCCTAGGAAACAGGACAAGGGTGAAAGGAAAGATGAGAGAGCAGATATCAAGAAGATGTAGGGAGGAATTTCTTTAGTCCTATGTCCAACTTCTGGAAACATCCATTTGAGCCAGGAGCAGGTATTTGGAGGAGGCTTCCTAAAACCTGAATGCCACTCTATCTATTGTGCTATAATGCAATGCAAATCTTAAATTGTATCACTAAGTTAATTAAAACAATGTGGTTATATTTTCAACATTCGATGCCCAAAGAAATACTCTAAAAAATATTTTTAGTTCATATCTATGTAAATATCTATATGAGGCAATGCTAAAGTAGCATGATTGCTTTTCACATGTGGCTTGCTAAGCCAATCTCAAATTTATAGTTGCACAAAGAAGGAAAATATGAAGAGCTCATTTTTCTGTTAAGTACTGTCTTAATTAAAGGAACTGATACTACTCAGTTGAGACTAAAAAATAAAATAACCAATTGAATCAAGGAATCACTGAATTACTGAATTGAGCCATCTTATTAAATACTTTAATATCTGCTCATGTTAGAACTCATTTTTATGCCAATAGATAAATTTATATTTTTTGCAGAAAATGAGTTCAATTATCTAATGACAGAGGGAATTCATAGGTTAAATAAAAACAAACATACAATTTTCTATTGCAAACTACTTACCATCTATAAATGATAAAAGAAAAAATTAGCCATACTGAAAGTCATCATTTCTCAGAAAAAGAGAAAGAAAAATTCCTACAGTGTTCACCTGTCATTTTGAAATAAACTCTTGTCCCCAAACTTTGGCTCTGATGACATTAAGATTGAAAGAAATGTCACTGATGGCTCTACCCTATGGACCACAGGTCTTAGGTTGCATAGTTCAAATATAGCCTTTCTCAGTAGCTGACAGTATTATTGTCTTACTGAATAAGATACTACAACTACTGTTGGACAAGCTAACATATACTAATATTTTTGCTATGTATGTGTGTATATATATATTTAATTGTTTTTATTTCTGCATATTAAAGCGGTACAAATGTTTAGGTTACGTATATTGCCTTTGGCCTACCTGAGTCAGAGCTGCAAGCGTGTCCATCCCCCAGATGGTCAATATTTAGGAGTAAGAATGTGGTTACATAATAGCAATAATTGTAATAATTATTTCTGCCCCTTTATTTTTTTACATCCATTAAATGTTCATTAACTCTAGCTGTTACACAAGCTAATATATACTAATATTTTTGTATGTATATATATTTTTTTTTATTTCAGCATATTACAGGGGTACAAATATTTAGGTTATGTTTAAAAGATTTCATATTAGCAAATTAAGATTCAAATATGTTCTAACAAATTGTAATGTGAGAGTGAAAACACTGGAAATATGTTTCCTTTTCTAGAACCTATCTGTGACAATTCAGAGCACTCTAAGAGGAAAATACCTTCCAGCACATACATGAGTCATAAGACTACAGAAGCTAGAAACATGGGACTACAATATAGGCTGGCTATGCTATACAGCCCTGCCATTCATAAAGCCCCAGAGATGGTCTTAGCAACTTGCTTAGAGTTTCCGTTTTTTACAATTCGCCTTCATGCAGTTATTTCTACAATCAGAATTGTTTCTTTATTCTACCTCTAACAAGCCAAGTTTATATCCAATACCCTATATTCACTGTTGCTCCTACCTTTGCTTCAAATATATTTTGCTTTATCCCCTTCTTACCCAGGTGCCGATTCTTCACAATGTGACTTAAGTCCCATCGGTTCTACAAGATTTTTGTTTATTGTTTTTTTCTTTTTTGCAATGGAAAAACATCAATTTTTGCTACAGTAAATAAAATGTATGTATTGATTACAGGTAGGCAATAGATAAGCTCTGGGTTTAACTAAGGTCTTCTGGAGTAGGCTGGACTTAACTGGGTTCAGATTGGCTCCATGTATTTTCTAGTTCCAGAACACAATCTAGGATTGACTACTATCTGGAATATATTTTTCTTAAGGCAAGAATCTAAAATAAATTACATAGGTGTACCCAAAGAGTCTGCTCTAACTGTCATGTTAAATGTCATGTCTACCCTTATTCCATTCCAAAAAAAATAACTTACCCAAGCCTGACATTGGAGTAATAAAGTATATTTCATTTTCTGGGAGATACTGTTATGTAATATTGGTAGAGGGGAGGGAGCCAATATTCAAACAATAATACCAATTACCCTAATCTGCACATATGTGATGGCACATAATTCACTTTCCTCCTGCATGTAAAATATACTTAATACTTCCTTTATGAAAAAAGCAAATGGCTTTTCCAACCCTAGCATAACATGCAAAGTACTATATTTCATAATCTCAATCAGGTCCAGATGTAGCTCTTTTTGATCTGGAAATTTATAAACTAATAATATAAGTATATTCTCTATACACACTCAATATTTTCTGGTGAAACAGGGATACTATAACAAACATACCCAGTCAGATAGAGGCAGAAGAAATGACACTCAGAGTCACTGCTTCATGGCAGCTAATCCCTGTGTGACAATATTGAAAGTTGGCTTCGGCCATCTCTAAATGAAGGATATATTGCCTGATTAGACCCAAGTTCCACTCCCTGCTTGTAGATTTCCAATCCTTGCTTCACATAACTTTAAACATGCCCTTGGAGAGGCTCTTCTTTGGCCATATCAGAAAGGTGCATTGGAGAATATGTCCGTTATCACAGCTGAGCAACTTTGCCTGTTTGCTGCTGTTATGAAATTCAAGGCCTAAAGATTATTTTGCCTTTTAATTATAGTTTCTTTAAACCAGATTTGTGCCATTTTGGAAAATATAACTTGCAAACGTTTTCTAGCTTTTAGACATTCGATTTCAGTTAGCTCCTTGTGCCAATAGTCACATCCACAGTTCTTTTTGAGACATACAATATCTCTTGTCTAGACAAGGTAAAGTGATCTTATCAGACTCCATTGGGGGTCACATATTTGGTTACTTTTCCTGATCATAAGTCAATGAGATGTCTTAGCAAAGAGTTTGAAGACTGCTCCGCTGTAACCCTCCCTGATTTATTTGTACCAGGACCTGTCTTCATTGGCTTTTGTGGTTCATGCCTTTTTTCAAATTTATGTTTTCCTGACTGGAGTTGCATGTATCTTTCAAACATGCAAGTCATGAATTTTGTTAATTCTCTTTTTGTCTCTTTTATCTGTGTCTGCCAACAGCTTCATGTTTTTTATAAACTCATCTCTTTCCTGTGGTTTCATACTAAACACAGCCAATACAAAAACTAAGGACACAAATTCATTATGTATATTAACTAATTTTATGATAGGGAACAGTTTTACTAAATACTTTGGCTTAAATAACATGGATTGTCAGTTATCTAACTTCATTCATGGTTTCTGCATTGCTTGTCATTCAGCCCAAAGACAGTAGCCCATGTTTTGGTTTTATGTGTGCTATAGTAGAGCACTTTTGCTGTAATATTAACTTCTATTCTATATGATTCCTGCAATAACAACAGTCTCAAAATATCAGCACTTTACAACATTTATGTCTCACTCATGTTACAATGAGGATGACAAGTTGGCAGCTGTGCGGCTGAGTTCTGTTCCCCATGTCTTCTCATTCTGGAACTGAATGAAGCAGCCGCCATCTGGGGCATAGTATTCTCTCTGGAAGAGTGCAGAAATGAGAGAGGAACTGAGTCAGACCATGAAATCACATTTAAAGTTTTGTTCTGACATAAATATCACCATCATTCACATTCAATCAATCGAAGTACACTGCATGATAAAAATCTAAAGGCTAGTGAGATAAATGCATAACTTCCATGTACAGAATGCCTGGGAAAGTGACATGATAATAGGCTGGATCTATAAGTCTATTATGAGGGAGTACAAGTAGTTAGGACAATAATCTATTCTATCACTCTTCCCTTCAAGGGTATCTTTTTATGTTCTAAAATGTGTGCTCTTTTTTACTATAAACTTTGGTTTCAGGCTAGTAAATATTGGCTTTCCAAATAGATTGCAACTATTTAATACTTTGATGCGAATTCTGTATCTTTCACAGTCCTAAGTACTTTTCTAAGGATCAGCACATTTAATTATCATGAGGCTTTTTGTTTTTTTTATTTCAGAATATTATGGGGATGCAAATGTCATGAGGCCTTATCAGTTTCAGTACAACCATGTTTGTGCACGAGTTCAGTCCTCCTGCAGGATTTCTGCTTACATGTGGGGTGCCCAGTTGTTTTTCAAATATTCTGATACATAACATACTAGCATTACTATATTTTTATCAGTTTCATAGGGATGGAGATGAAAGAAAAGCTAATTTACACTTTTTTAAAGCCTGTATATGAATACTCTAAGAAGAAAAAAAAAATGCACCTGAAAATAGTCTGGTTTTGTTTTAGAAGAAGTAAACTATATTCAGTAAAATCTTTGAAAATATAAGTAATAAGGGAAATATCTGCAAGAATTTATGGAATAAAAACATAAAATATTTCTTCTGTACCAGAAACTCTTCATCCACAATGTCAACTGTTTGTATTCCTGTTACAAGGGAATATTAGTTTGGAACTACAGAAAAATCAGAGCTGAAGAAAAGTCTATTTGAGAGTTTGTGAGTCACAGAAGATTCTCTGAGCAACACCAATGACCCTGACATTCTTCTTGAACTCCTGAATTTCCAGAGTTTAGAAGTTGCACAGATTTTTTCAATGATACAACCATATTCTAACTCTATATGTATATGAATTTGTCACATATGATTTGTTATTTCTAAACAGTTTATTCATTCAAGTAATAAATTATTATTATACATATAATTTTGTGCAGAAAATATTTTGATCATAACTGAATAGAGTATTTTACTTATTTAATTATCTGGAAAAGAAGCTACATATCAGAAAACATAAATGTAGACAAAATTTGCCCCTCCAAAAACTCTAATACTTTTTAAAAATGTAAATGATAACATAAAAGATTAGAGGTATAACAAATTAATATGTAGGACTTAGGAGATTTGAGTTAATGTTACCTAACAAAAAGAAAATATCTATCTATCTATCTATCTATCTATCTATATAGATATACCTAGATATATATCTATATAAAACAAGGTGTAAAATATGATAAATTGATTCTGGAAACTATAATAAATTTGAACTGCTAGAATATAAAGAACAAGGTGGGTATAGAAGAGATAAGTTTAAAAAGCAAGGAAAGACACATATATTAATGGTCTTGCAATACCATGCTATAGAGCTTAAAATCTACCCCATGGTATGCACGGTTAAGTATATATAACCTTTACTCTTCAAAATGTAGACCTTTTTAGCAATGATACGGTTTTAAGACTAGTGCTAGTTACTAATAGATTTTTATTCAGCCAATAAGAGGAAAAGTATTTATTAAGTACATTTATTGAAGAATCTGAGTATGTAAGACTCTGAGAAACTTTAAAATATTTAAGAATGTAGTATTTAATAGTTGGAGGATTTTTCAATAAGTAATATGTCTGAACTATATTTATATTATCAATGGTTAAACAGATTCAAGTGACCCTAAATTTGATCAGAGTTGTTTAAACATTCCCAAATAGTTCAATTCATGAGCTAGCCCCCACAACTTTAGAGATATGTCATTGGTTTTAAGGCAAAGTTTTCTCTTAGTTTAACCATCTCCACTTGAATCGGAAGCACATATATATATATACGAGAAAAGCTTTATAATTCACATATATCCTCACTATGTCCCCCACTTAAATCAATGAATCATTTTTGAAATTATGACTCAATTATCAACAAATGACTCAGTAATTGTTGAAAGCATAATTTTACTGAGTTGCTGGCATTTCTACCATGAAGAATGAGTACAATCTACATACATGTCAATGAAGTCTAAAGCTGAAGACATCCAATCAGTTAAAAAAAATCAGCAATGCAATTTTTCCTCTGCAGTTTCAAGTTCATTGGGTTCATAGCTCATATCCCATAAGAAAGAAATTGTAACCTTGTTAACCAAAACTGAACATATTTGTTAACAAATTAATCTGAAATACCACCTAAGTAAAAATGTCAATAACCTATATTAAAATACATAAAATCTCCACAATCATCTTCAAATCTCCCTGAATTGATTTTAAAGAGTGTAAATATCAAAATGTCTATTTTTAAAAATTTCTTCACATCTAGCCACGAATCTGATTTATAAACTTTCATAACACACCTATACCTGGTACATCTACTCTTTTGACTTGAATTTTATTTTCTTGTACATTTCAGATGCCACACTGAGTATTTCTAAATGTAGGCCCATATTTTTATGTTTTGTGCTTAAAGGTGGTTGAGACCTACTCAACTAGGTAAATTAGCTAATTAGGCAAATACACACTTATTAAAAATAAGAAGCAGGTGGAATGTAGTAGTAATGCAGACTGAATTTGTTTGAGGGTTACCTGTTAGGTAACCTCATCTTGGGCTTGGAAGTATGAGAGAGGTTCCCCAGTGAGTCCTTATTGCCAAGCAAAACCTCACTGTGCATTGATTTTTGGAGCTAAATAGGAAGTGATTTGAAAGTGTCTGTTCTCTATAAAGCCAGGATGATTATTATTCAGTGTTTTGTTCTTTTACTATTAGGTTTTAGAAATGCCTTCTTGAGATTGATTTCTGCATATTAATAAAACATTTCCCTTTTTATATTATTTATAGGGGAAGTTTCACACTTTTAATTTTAAGATAATACACTTCTGTTCAAAGGCTACCATACAATGTTCATTTTTTATACATTTCTTAATTCAAATCCTTTCATTTTTAGAGTAGACTTTTTAATTGATTATGTGAAATATACAATAGGTATGCTCATCATATAAACATCTAATAATTCAAATTTAGAGGAAGATCCCGATCGATCTAATCAGCAGAGTTCATTAAAAGTAAAGATGGGGAAAATGATGCTTTTAAATTACAGGAAACTAAAAAAAGGTATATGATAAATTAAGTGATTTAAAATTTTTATTTCCTCAAGTTACCATTTACTGGGTCAGAAACCAATTGTACCACTATCTTCTTTAATAGCTTTTCATGCTAATCCCTTAGTTGAATAGATCTATTTTTTAAAATAATTACCTACTCGACAATTCTGCTAGATAAAATACAAAGGCAAAAACCTCATCATTATAACAAATCTTTAGTAATGGAATCATATTCACATTTCCAGCAATTTCTCTAGTCCAACATCTAATTATATACATACCCATTACTTATTTCACAGAAGTGAATGTCGACCTAATTAGGACTTTTATTAGGCTCTTCATCCACACAGAAAATAAACTCTAGTCAGATTTGCTAGTAAACTGGAAGGTTATCCTATATGGGACACTGAATGCATTCTAAGATATTATTGTCTGAATTTATTGCTGCCACAGTGCAAACTCCTTATAGCATAACTCCTTTCACTTTTTGACTTCTCCAATACTTATGATAGTGAAGATGGTACAGATTAGATGGAACAAATAAATTCTCTGTGTCCCTGGAAAGAACCTTTCCTTTTTTCCACAGTGATACCACCATAATCAGCCTTAGAAAGCATGAAGACAAATTTCATTATGCACTTTGTCTTTGTATATCAGGCAATAGAAGACACCAAGAAATTCTAGATCATACTTCATTCCCTGGAAACACATTCTGTATGCATCTGTACATTGACCCCATGTGCCATTCATGCCAACTTGTGAAATTCTTCCATTATATTCTTGAATAAAATGATCCATTATTAGCAAAATCTCTTCTAACCACCAAATCTCCCCTGATCATTTCCCTCATTTTCTTGCTCCAAATGATACCAGGCTTTCACCAAGAGCACAGTTTCTACTTGCAGGTTTCAACTGAACCTGAAAGTAGACAACTATTTTTTTTGTTCCTCATTTCCTGAGACTTACTATTCTACCTACCTACACATCCCCTCCTCCCTATCACTGCTTTAAAACACTTATCAGACTTTGCTACACATTCTCCCTTTTGTTTTACACTTATTTATAGATTCCCTAGTTGTTTATCCTTCATTTCTTTAAGATTTTAACTCTGTACTCACTGAAACCAACACTGATTCTCTAACACCTTTTATTGATATTAGTACATACAAAGATGATCCTTCTACTTCTAAGGGGTGGCAAACTTCAATGCTACTACCAAATATTCTGATTGTCTCCCATTCAGGTAGAATTGCACTTCCCGGTTTCTTTGTTGGATGGTGGCCATCTGCCTAGCTCTGGTATATGATTTGTGAGTACAAGTGAATGAAGTATTCCTTGAAGTTGGAGCATTTAAATGTCTAATTTAGACCCTTCAGAGCCTGAGTACAACTAGCACTCCTCTACCCCCACTGATCATGCTGGACATGTAGTGTGACTGAGAAATACACTTGGATTGTTTTAACCTGCTGAATATTAATCATTTATTTTATTTTCTGCGTTATAACTTACCTTTTCTTAATTGATACACCTTGCACCTGAATAGTAAAAGGCCAAACTTGGTTAAATCCTGTTCTCTATTATAACTACTAATATGTTGCTGAAAAAATAGACTAGCTTACTGATTGGTCTAATTTTAAATTCAAGATCGCTCATAGCATGTGGTCTCTTAATGCTGCTCTGCAATTCAGCCGTATTTTCTTAGTCCATTTAACCTCCCACTCACAGGCAACTATTACACACCTTCTGCTCTGTCTTTGAACATATCCTTTCATGCTTTACAATAAGTAATAAATAACAGTACTATAAAAAATAGTGTTAGCCCACTGAAGCTAGAATTAACCGAAGTCTGTCATCATTTTTCTACAATGATTTAGTAAATATGTTTGGGATACAAAAAGGGGAATGTTAAAACATACATTCATCGGCCATTTCTTTTGTTTTCTGTCTCAATTTATACATTGTATTTTATTTTCAAATTTAAAATTATTTTTGAGTGCCTGCTGAGTGTCAGGCAATGTCACAGTTTTTATAGGTCATATCTCATTTAGTCTTCAAAACAATGCTATTTTTTCTAGTATTATCCCCTTTTCAGTTCAGACAGTAAAGGCAAAGATGTTAAATACTTTATCTCAAATTACACAATCAGTAGTAGATGTGGGATTTGAACAAGTTTGATTGTGGATTCCAGAACTGTGGGTCTAGCCACTACATACTTTGCCTTCCACAACATATCAGAAAGAGTTTGAACGGTTTGGTTAAGAGACAGGAGGAATAAGAAAGATTATATTGCTTCCTGAGTTTCCAAAGTTAAGAGTGTTACTCCATGTGCTGGGGTTACAAAGAAAAACATATGTTGCATTGTATTAGTCTTTGCAGCAATTAATTGTTATAACTCCAATAACATTTTGCATAATGGTATCTCTAGGATTTAGATATAACTTGTTTTACTTCAACTTAGCCACCTCTTAATTGACTTCAATTTATTTTTATTATGAATATATGATAATAATTCTAAACAACAACACTGAGTGATACCAAGAATTTAGTGAAATGATATCTATGCCAGTGCCTGTGTAACAGGTTGTTCTTTCTGGACTTTAACTGAGTTTGGGATAATCTGGCCAATGTGATTAGCCTGCCTTCTAAGAATTACCAAATGTGTTTTTGGGCAAGCACAACTTTTTAATTATTATCAAATGTGTAAGATATTTTAGACTTGTATCTAACCATACCCCATACCCACCCCCAATCTACAGTCACAAATCCCCCTCAAATATAGAAAAGAGGAACTCAAAACTCATCTAACAAAACGGTGGTGAGAATAGAAGGCCATAAAATACAGATTATAGGAAAAAGACCATGCAGCTGCCTTAGAGAAAAATATGCCCATTAATGAGCAAGGACCCTGGTGAGGTGAGCCAGACTCCACAGAGGGTTCACATGCTGGAACAAAGCAGCCATGTGGACAGGTTGTTCACTGACCTATCAACATTCTTATCTCAGCCATGCTGGAAGGAAGACTGCATAGTAAGATCTGTAAGACCTGTATAAGTGCACGCTAAGAATTGTGTCACTTGGCAGCCAAGAAGTTCTGCTTTCTAATCTTTTGCTACAGGAGTCAGACATGATAAAGGGAATCTATTTTCCTAGTTGCCAGAGAGAGAAGCAAACCTCATGGATAAAGAAGCAGCTAAAAATGATGGAGTTCAAAGCGGTGACTGCAGAGTGATTAATTCCCCCAAGGTTGTCAGAGATCAAGTACAGTGCAGTGACTCTGGAGAGTCTGCTCAAGAGAAGCTCACCTCATAGAGCAGACTGCTGCAGGTGAACTGATGCAGAAGAGAAGCAACCAGATAAAGAGCTAAAAGCGTGTTAAGGGAACAAATTAGGCCAGAGATCTATAGGCCACCAAGCGGTAGGACTTCTGTGAGAAACTTCTGCTCTGGGGATGTCTACAGCCCCAAGCAGGGTAATGGGCTGAGGCTTTTATTTTTGGCAGGTGATGTCCAATGATCCAAGAATACTGGGAGCAAACTGCTAAAACGCCCTTTCT
>CM052436.1:17830761-17851066 GCA_028533085.1 Varecia variegata
CAGTCCTTTATCTGATGTGTAGTATGCGAAAATTTTTTCCCATTCTGTGGGTTGTCTGTTTACTCTTGTGATTGTTTCTTTGGCTGTGCAGAAGCCTTTTAATTTAATCAGGTACAATTTATTTATTTTTGTTGTTGCTGGATTGCCTTAGGGGTCTTCTTCATAAATTCTTTGCCTAGGCCAATGTCTGTAAGAGTCTTTCCTACATTTTCTTCTAGAATTCTAATAGTTTCATTTCTAAGGTTTAAGTCTGTTAACCACCGTGATTTGATTTTTGGAGAGGTGAAAGCTGTGAGTCCTGTTTCAGTCTTCTACATGTGATTATTCAGTTTGTCAGCACCATTTATTGAATAAGGAATCTTTTCCCCAGAGTATGTTTTTGTCTGCTTTGTCAAAGATTAGATGACTATATGTGGATGGTTTTATATTTGGATTTTCTGTTCTGTTCCACTGGTCTGTGTCCCTGCGCTTGTGCCAAGGACTGTTTCTTCTTGAGTGAGCTTTGATAGCTTGTGTCTTTAGATTAATGTACCATTTCACCTCATTGTCAAATTTAGGGGCATTAATTTTTTTCTAATTGTCTATTGTTACTGCTTTGATGTCTTTAAAATCTGCAGTAATGGTCACCCTTTCACTCCTAATATGGGTAATCTTTGTAGTCCCCCTTTTTTTTAATTGGGCTTTAGGATTATTGATTTGTTGATCTTTTCAAATAACCAGGTTTTGTTTTAATCTTCTCAATTTTTTGTAAAAAGTTCATTTATTTTTTCTCTTTTCTTTATTATTTCTGTCCTTCAGCTTGATCCTAGTTTAATTTTCTCTTCTTTTTCAATTTTATTATGGTGAACATCTAAACTTTTCTGAGACCCCTCTTCTTTTCTACTATATTAATATTTTATAAGATTTTAATGCTATAAAATTTTGCTCTAAACTCTTCTAGTATTGTGTTGATATGTTGTTTTTATTGTCATTCAAATAAAATACTTTTTAATGTTCCTAGTGTTTTCTTTTTTGACAGAACTATCACTCAAAAATAAATTGCTCCATTTCTAAATTTTAGAGAGATTTTTCAGTTTTCTGTAATTGATGTCTGGCTTATTTCTGTTATAGTTAGAACATCACTTAATTTGATTTTAATTATTTTTACATTTTTGAAGTTTGTTTTATTTGGTTGATAACTTTATCTATCTTGGCAAATATGTTCTGAGTACATAAAAAGAATATATATCCTGATGTTTATCTTTCTTTTTCTTAGGTATAAATGTTAATTAGATCAATTGGTTGTCAGTGTTGTTCAGGTCTTCTATATTCTTACTGATGTTCTTTCTACATGGTATATCAATTACTGAAAGAGGAGTGTTCATATTTCTTACAATAATTGTACATTTTTCTATTTCTAATTTCAATACTGTCAGTTCATGTATTTTAAAGTTTTATTTGTGAATTAACCTCTTTATCTTCATGCCATGTCCCTTTTCATTGCTGGTAACATTCCTTGTTATGATGTCAAGCTTGTCAGTTATTAATCTTGTCTTCCCACCTTTCTTTTGTTTGTGTTTTCATGGTATCTATTTTTCAATCCTTGCATCTTTATCCTATATATGTCTTTGTATTTAATGTGTCTTTCTTTATCTGATTGGATCATCTCTGTCATTTAATTTTTGTAGACTATTTATATTCAATATAATTTTTGATATGATTGGATTTAAATCTTCCGCCTTATTAATATCTATTTTTCTGTTCTTTCCTTTCTCTGACCTCTATTTTTAAAAATTTTGCTCATTTTTGGATTGTCTGTGTGTTTGTTTATTTTCTCATTAAATTTTATCTTCTCCACTATTCCCTTATTATTTGTACACACACAGATTCTTTGTAAAAAAAATTAGTAGTTACCTTAGGGTTTACAATATCATCTTTAATATATTACAGTATTTCTTCAAATAATATTATGCCATTTTATTTTTATTGTAAGAACCTTGCAGATCTATATTTCTAATCTCTCTCAATTTTTGTGCTATTGTAATCATGTGTTTTAATTTTAGTTATTTATAAAGCCACAGAATATACTACCATTTTCCTTTAGAACATCAACTATATTTTAACAGGTGTTCTCAATACTTACACAGTTTACATTTTGAATCAGGTAATTCTTTGCTCTTGAGGACTGCCTTGTGCTATATTATGTTTAGCAGGATTTCTTGTTTCTACCCACTATCTTCTAGTAGCTCTTTCCACTCTCCAACATAAAAACCAAAATTGTTTCCAGAAATTGCCAAATGTGCTCTGAGGAACAAAATTATTTCTGCTTCTAAACCTGTTGTAGAGTCATTGGACATAAGAGAAACATATTTACTTTTATTATAACAATTTCCAAAGACTTTCATTTTCTGTGTGTGAATGCATTTTTTTTTGCCTGATATAATATTTTTCTGGTCCATCTTACTCTCACTTTTTTGTTTGGAATTCAAATTACATGTATGTTGCACTGTGTGTTCTTGTTCCACATTTTTGTGTGTGTTTTATTTTGTGTAATTTGTATTGCTTTGGCTTCCAGTTCAATAGTTCTATTCTTAATAGTGTTGAGATGTGTGTGTGTGTGTGTGTGTGTGTGTGTGCTTGTATGTGTGCATGTTTTCCACTAAGCATATCCATTCAACCTTTTCTTACATCATTCATGTCTCTACTGAAATTCTTTATATAGTTTTTTATGTTCTACTTGGTAGTGTACAATATTAAAAAAGTTATTATAAATACTTTCTCTATGAATTCCAACATGCAGTCATCTCTGAGTCTGGTTCTATTGATCGCTTTGTCTATTGGTAACACTTTTTTCCTTGCTTCTTTTGAGTGTCTCATATTTTGTGATTGAATGTTGAATATTATATTTGGAAAAACAGAAACTGAGTTTTGGGTTCAAACAAAGTTTTACTTTCATAGTTTACCTGGATTTTATTATTCCTTAAGTAAGATTCATGCTCTTATCAGCTTTCTACATTCTAGGTAGATATGAAAGGAGAAAACCATTTATAGCATAGTAGTGATATGATCTGATTTATATCTTTGTTGAATGATAATGCTTCTCTGTGGGATCTGTCAAGTATAACCTGAAGACATCAGTCAGCAAGAAATTGCCATAGTTCAGACAATGGTTGAACATGTGAAAAGTTGTCAAATTCATGACAAAATTTAAAGCAAAAACTGACAGAATTTTCTCATGGATTAATGTACGTTCTGAGAGATTGTGGTGGCATGTACTGAGATACAAGATAATAAGTAAGGAGTGATTACTTTCTAGGAGCAAGGAGAGAGAAGAAGAGTGAATCATTCATTTATTTATACACCAAATAATTGTTACAATTTCATTTTATTTGAAATGCTAGGGGTCCCTACATGAATAAGAAATACAGTCCTTACTCTTGAATCATGAGAGATATAAGACTATAACCAGGAAATACCAATTCAGTCTGAAAAATTTTAGGATAGGTAAGATACAGTACATTATCAGAACACTCAGAATTAACTCCAATCCTATCTGACTCTAAATATTGTTCCTATAAAGTGTGAAGAATCTAACTAAAAACATGAAATTAAAAATGCCAACTCATCCCTTAAAATTTAAAATATGAGAGAAAAATTAAGAATGACATTTCCCTGTTTCACTTTTTAAATATCTCCTTACTGTCTAGGATTTAAGTATCTTAGTGTTAACACACAAATATCTTCTTATATACTTCAAGTCTCTAAAATTATTATCCCTTCCCTCTATTCTATTCTTTTTCATATGACTTTTACTCTGACAAAAGCAGCTTCCCCTCCCACATCCCCAATTTGAGGTACCATCTGGTAAAATCCTACTCAAGCTTAAATAATCAACTCAATTATGACCTCCTCACAGAAGCTTTTTTGCCACACTGCAGAAAGAGTTGGCACAGCCTCTCCTATGCCTTCAAGTATTTTCTGTATCTCTTTTTTCTTTGAATTTTACTTATTTACATTTCTACTTTAGACTCTTAAGTCCTTTGATTTTTAAAAATTCATAACAGAGTGTTCCTGTCTCTCCGCATCCACACCAGCATGTATTGATTTGGGACTTTTTGATAAAGACCATTCTCACTGGAGTTAAGTGATATCTCATTGTGGTTTTGATTTGCATTTCCCTGATGATTAGAGATGTTGAACATTTTTTCATGTGTTTGTTAGCCATTCTTATATTTTCTTTCGAAAAATTTCTATTCATGTCCTTTGTCCACTTTTTGATAGGGTTGTTTGATTTTTTCTTACTGATTTTCCTGAGTTCTACATAGATTCTTGTTATCAGTCCTTTATCTGATGTGTAGTTTGCGAAAATTTTTTCCCACTCTGTGGGTTGTCTGTTTATTCTCATGACTGTTTCTTTGGCTGTGCAGAAGCTTTTTAATTTAATCAGGTCCCATTCTGACTCGGGGTGTTGGGGGTGGGGGAGGGGATGGGTGTTTACCTACATGATGAGTGTGATGTGCACTGTTGGGGGAATGGACACCCTTGAGGCTCAATCTCGGGGGGTTGGGAGGGGCATGGGCAATATACTTAACCAGAACGGTTGTACCCCCATAATAAGCTATAATAAATAAAAAAAAATCCATAACAGAGTATTCCATATATATAAGATGGTCTATAAATGTTTCTAAAGTAAATAAAGACATAAATGAGTAAATCAATTTCCAAAACAATTACATTTTGAATTATCAATCGGAAAAACTACATTGACTCCTAAGCACTTCCTTCTTCATACAAATGAATTGCCTTTGACTACAGCTGATCCTAGATTACATAGAATGTAAACGAACTACCACTGAAGCATTGGCACAATCATCATTACTTTCAAGAAATCCTACAAAGAATGTCACCTATATGAATGTGCTTGTGTTTTTCCAGTAAAGAAATTAAAAATATTGGTAGGGAGGGAAAATAGGTCTGGGAGACAAAGACAGGAAAATAGAAAACATAAAAATAAGACTCTGAATTTCTTGATGGAAGGAATATATCTTTATCCTTTTCTATCCCTAGAGTCTGACAGAGGAAATAGTCAAAGAAAAATGATTGTCAAAAAGGCAGTATTGACTTTCACATCTCTTAATATTTCCAAGCCAAAACATTCTCCTTTCACCATCTATTAAACTATAATTTTAAGTTTTTATTTTATATTGTTTATCACAAGGATAATAAGAAGCTGTATAGAGAAGTGTAAGACACTTTTATAGCAATAACACATTTACCTATTCGCATGCCATAACTATTCAATTATGCACTGTTAATAAGATTATGCATGACTTTATTAGTTAGTTGAAGGTGGAAAATGTGTCACCATCTTCTCATACTGCCTAGTTCACAGTATCCAAATTGAATGTTATTAAAGAAAATCTCATAAAATTTTAATATGTGAAAATTATGGCATAAAATCCCTTAAGCAATATTCCTTAGGAAATTCAAAACTTGAATGAAAGCATATGTATTTGTATGTGCATGTGTGTGTGTGTGTGTGTGTGTGCGCGCACCTGCACTTGGAGCAGCTCCAACATCTTCTGCAAATGTATGTACGTATATACGCATCTATGTATATGTGTATACAGTGTATATGTTACCAAGGACAAATAATGAAAAAAATTAAAGTTCAAATACGATTTCTTATTTCCAGATATATTTATGGAGACTTAAATAACTGCTATATCAAATCAAACCTAAGGGTGGCAGAAAGCCTGATAAACTTTTCTTTGGTCACTTCTGATAGTGAAGGAGCTGAAGAGGAAGATGTTCCCTTCAATTACTGAGTAACCATAGTTTCATATTCTTCTAAAGAATTTTATTTTTCCTTTGAAAATTACTGCTTTGAGCTGATTTTTTAACGTGCATCTTAAAAACTAATTGTAAAAATAGGAGTAGAAAGTATTAATTACTTGGTAGATTATAATTTTACATATGTGCAAATTTAAACCTGGAAGCCAGCTATACCCTATGAACTTCTATTTCATAGAAGTTCAATAGAATACACTTCTATTTCAATGAAACAAAATAGAAACTTTGAAAATCATTACTGAACAAATAAATTATTCTATATTTATTTGATGTCCATAGTTTCCTGTAAGACTTTCTGCCAATATCTCTTATTTTCTATATTAAGAAAGAATGAGGTCTTCAGGGAATTTCAATAATTTGTTTTGCTTTGATTACTTGCAGAAAAAATTTCATGGTGTGCATGTGTGTGTGTGTGTGTGTGTGTGTGTGAGAGAGAGAGAGAGGGAGAGAATATGAGTGCAGCACAGGGATTCTGTTTAAGAATCCATTTATAAGAGACAAACTTTTTTCATTTATTATACATTTTCAAGTTCTAAAAAGTATCCAAATTTGCCAAATTCCTCATAAATATAATGATTCATAGCTTGATAGTAGGGGACAGATTATTGTATTTTCTCTCTCTTCTCCTCACCCTGTCTCTTTGTGTGTCCGTGTGTGTGTGCTAAAATGGAACACTTTTCTTTGGTTAAAAAGAAAGAACACAATTAGCTGTGTAATTCAGGTAAATTGTCATTACCTTTGAATTTGAAAATGGATAAAAGGAGACTAAAAAATTAGCTGCACTAGTCTTTCTGTGAAATAAAATCACATCAGATATTTATTATTTAAGAAGTATTGTTGGTTCATTCTCATTTAGCTGTGTATGTGTGTTGTTTGTTTATGTGAGTCTTATAAATTAGTTTGCTGTAGCCCGTTTTCTTTTCTTGATATTGACCTATAATTTAGTAGGCCTTGGATATCCATCTGAGAGAAAAAAAAAAAAAAACATGTACAATAGAAGGATTATATATGTATTTATTTAAAATAATCATCAACAACAACAAAATTTTTTTTCAGGGAAATATGGTTTCCACAGGACATTAACTTTGCTCAAGGTGTTACGTTGCATGATAAATTTTGTCCCTTTGCTGAACTGAACTGCTATTGAAATACCATTTTCATGATTCTCAATTTTTCAAATTTATGCAGGTGCTGTACCGCATGAGAATATCTGCATTTAGTATGTGAACTGCAATTGGAAAAGGACGAAGGCTGCTCTCCTGCTAACTTTAAATAAGTCATGTCACAAATTGTATGTAAGACTTATAAAATATTAATATCAGGAGACATTGAAACAAATCAGTGTTACTATTAACCTAGGAAAAGATCTTCCAAATATATATCCAGTGTAAATAAAACAAATACTCAAAAAGTTTTACTTCTAAAACTAGGTGTAAGAAATATTTCCCAAAGTTTGTAAGATTATTAGGAAAGTGACTTAAATAGTAAAAACAATAACAAAAGCTGGAAGTTGTTTATTCCAAGAACTCATCCAACACTTTGCTTGCTTGCTCTGATGGGTTGGCAAATCCTCAAACACAATAATACCTCCTAAATTAAAAATGGAAAGAAAGGGTGTAGATAACACATATTATGTACTTTTTGTTCAGGCTTATTTTCATTCTTTTTCTTTGTCCAAGTATTGAAGCTTATTTTTGAACACATTAATTAATGGTACTTGTACAAAAAACAATTGTGTTTATAATAGTGATGGAGGTACAGATTATAGTTTAAGAAAAATTAGGTTAAGAAATAAATTATACACTGGCAATTATTATATATATATATATATATATATATATATATATATATTTTTGCTGCTTAGTTTTCTAAAATGAAAAGGATAAGTTGTCAAACAAAGGTGGACAACCATAAACAACCTCACTTGGTATCTAGACTCATTCTGCTTTTTTTGCTAATTAGTATACAAAGGGGGGAAAGAGTGAAGATATAGGAAACTCTTTTATTGACTACATCTGAAATGTACACACACACACGTGCTAGAAAGAAAGAGAGAGAATGAGAAGAGAGATTTTTGTCTGGTGCCAACTTTAAAATTTAAACTGTAATTAAGCTAGCTTATAAACAGTCTAGTCTAGGTTTTATAAATATATGTAGATAGATGATAGATAGAGGTACAGTAAGCAATGTAAACACCTTTTAACTAAAAATTGATTTACTGGTAATTTACTATAGTCTTAGTACTAGGGTAGATATTGCAGTAGATAGAAAAGTAAGATACAGTCGCTATCTTCAAGGGAATTATAAGCTTGTCAGTGGGATAAGCCATATTTACAGTTGCTAAATTGAATAGATCAATTATGTGAATACCTTGAACACTAAGCTTAGGACTTTGAACTTGATTCTGGGGGTATAGTATAGCCACCAACTTCTATGAACAGGATTTTGATATTAATTTGAGGTATTTTAGGAAAAGGAATGTATCAACATTGATTTCTAATTGTGAAGGCCATTTTGTAATTTATATTTTACTGAAATATTCTAGTACAACTGATCCTGCCAGTCATTTCCTCTTTGAAATTCTCTTTTCTCTTGACTTTTGTGCCCAGGATTCTACTGAGTCACCCCAAATCATTCTGGCTGTCATTTCTTATGCATCTTTATGAGCTTATCTTTTTCTTTAAAATGTTGACATTTCTTTGCAATGTTGGTATTCTGCCTTCAGTTAAAGATTCTTCTCATTCAACCTGCTTTCCCCGTATGATCAAATAAATTTATCTTTCTTCCAATACTAGCTAAGTGCTGATGCCTCTCAACTATGTCCCTGGCATCTCTCGTTGACATTTAGACAAACGTATTAAACTGTGAATGTACATCTCCACTTGGATGTCATAAAAATGTTACTATGTTCAATACTGGATTCCTTTCTTTTCATACAGTGACATTCATTTTATCTTGTCTACCCAACACCAGTTTATTCTTCTTGATGCCTGCTTGGTTTTATTCTGGAGAAATCTCTCTCTCTCTCTCTCTCTCTCTCTCTCCCCCCCCCACACACACACCCCTCTTTCTTTCTCCTCTCTCCCTCTCTCCTTTTCTCTCTCTCTTTCTCACATTTCGTCAGTCCAGGGGGCCCTGCCCTCTCACTACAGATGCCAAGGGAGTCTTTCTTTGGAGAATGTAAAGAGCTGTTTTTGCTAGGTCTTTTCTTTTAGGGGTGAGCACAATTCTGAAATCATAGACAATTGGATTCTCCGCACAGAAACTTTTCATTTTGAATGTTGTGATACAAGGACTGAAAACTTGGAAGTCTACTTATGTCAGTGGTGTCATCCTTCTTGCATGATTGCGTAGTTCTTGCTGCCTCAGTTTCTTCCCTGGTCGGTGTCCTATTTTCATGGCACTATTCCAACTATGTCCCATTTGATATCTTCTTGTATTAGTTATTTGTTGATATAAAGCAGATTACCTCAAATAAAGAAGGAAATAATTTTTAAAAAAGATAAAGCAAACTACTTCAAAATGGAACAGCTTAAAATGACAAATATTTATTGTTTCTTTCAGTGTCCGTGGGTCAGGTATCTGGGAGTGGATGTGTTGGGTACCTCCAGCTCAAGGTTTCAAATGAGATTGCAATTGTGCTGTTAATTATGCTGCAGCCATTGTCGGGCTTATCTGGGTCAGGTGAGCTCACTCATGTGGTTTTGGCAGGACTCCGAATATCCGTTTCCAGGCTTGTTATGTGAGCCTCTCCACAGGGCTTTCTCACAACATGGCAACTGCTTTTCACCAGTCAGCGATGCAAGGAGAGAGAGAGGGCATCCATGATTGAAGCTGCAGTGTTCTGACATCCTAATCTCTGGTGCAATATCCCATCACTCCTGCTCTATTCTAGTCATTAGAAGTGAGTCAAAATTCAGCCCACACTCAGGTGGAAGGGATTATGCAAGGCTGCAAATCGTGGAGGTAGGTGGTGGTGGTAGAGAGATCATTGAGGGACATCTTAGAGGCTACTTACTATATTTATACTTTCCAAGGCTTTTCCTTGCTACTTAGGATAGTCAGGATTGTCTTCTAGTGCTTGTAGCCTACGACTCTGTGAGCATTAACCTGTATTACTATATCTTTTTGTGCCTTTATGTTCCACCCAGGTACCCAAGATACACATCCTGGATTAATGTTTACCACTTCACTCTTCCTACTCCCTACATCAAATATAATCCTATACTCCATGTTACTCTTTCACTTTCTAGAACCACTTTACTTGAGAGGAACTCCATGACTGCACTCTCCTCCCTTATTATTTTATTATTCTGCTTCCAAAGTTTATGCTTCTGTTTCTGCTTTTAATTTCCCTAATTCCACTGCACTGATTTTTCTTGTTTTTGTTCCTGTGGTTTTCTCAGCCTAGAACACCTTTTCCCCCATCTCTCTAATCCCACACTAAATGCTGCTTTTAGACCTAGCTTAGTAGTTACCTAGAAAATCATCTCTTACTTCCCAAGTCTGGGTAAAGTATTGTCCCTGTGAAACCACAACACTATGTGAATTACTATTACTAAACTTTTCACATTATTATAATGTTCTGCCATGTATCTCTCTTCCCCATGAAACTGTGGGTCTGTGGATTGAAACTCTAGTTTTGTATTCATTTTGGAATGATAAATAAACTGTAATCTAATTCTATATCAAGTAGATGATTTAATTACAATAATCATATTGGTTTGCAACTAAAATGAAATAGCCTGAGAATCTGTGTGGATAGGAAGTCATTGAAAATATCACCATGTTAAGTTTAGGGCACACACTGAATTGGGAATTTAGGAATTCAGGAGTACATTAGGGAAAGATTGGAGAATTAAAGCAATTAGAGATATATGTTATTATAATCGCAAATGTTTTCTTCTATGATATATGCAGCTTATTAAAAAGAAGTGGTTTCATACAAATTATCATACAAGTAAATTTCAAATAGTGAAGACTTAAAGATTAGTAGAAGCTCACAAAGCACAATGAAGTCTTTACAATTTTTGATGATTAAATATTATATTAACTTTAAATATGTGAAGTTATTTTCAAACCTCAAATTTTAGAAATGATTGATATCTACATACTATAGACACAAAAGTAGAGATAGAGGAGTTAGTTATACTAAAAGAAAATTGGGCACTGTAGTGCATGTTCCTGGAGTCCTAGCTACCCTACAGGCTGAGGTGGGAGGACGTTTGAGCCCAGGAGTTTGAGTCCAGCCTGGACAACATAGCAAGACACCATATCTTTAAATATATATATATATATATGTGTGTGTGTATATATATATATGTGTGTGTGTGTGTGTGTGTAAGGAGATGTGCATTATCACTACTGATTATGACATTTATAAAGTATGACTTCCAAGTGATACAATGACCATGAGGCTTGACATTTCCTGTTTTTTCTTTCATTTACCTCACTTAACCTTATATTGATTGTCCACATTCGTTCTTTTTTGGCAAGAAATGTTTTTACTCACAGCTAAAATATAAGACACTAGGAAATCATGCTTTAATTACATAATACTAGAAAGGCTAGATTTTTGTCCTTTCTTTCTATTTATTATTTATTTATTTTTAGAGACAGGGTCTTGCTTTGTCAGCCAGGCTGGAGTGCAGTGGCACAATTGTAGCTCATTACATCCTCAAACTCCTAGGCTCAGGAGATCCTCCTGCCCTAGCCTCCCAAGTAGCTGGGACTATTATAAGCATGTGGCACTATGCCCTGCTAATTTAAATTTTTTGCAAAGATGACGTCTTGCTATGTTGTCCATGCTGGTCTTGAACTCCTGGGCTCAAATGTCCTCCCACCTTAGCCTCCAGAGTACCTAGGACTCCAGGCACATGCACTATAGTGCCCAGTTTTCTTTTAATATAACTGACTACCCTATCTCTACTTTTGTGTCTATAGTATGTAGATTTCAATTACTTCTAAAATTTGAGATTTGAAAATAAGCCACTGTGCCCAGCCAAGGCTAGCTTTCTGTCTAGACTTTTTGAGTATTGAATTTTATGTTATAGTCTTTGCCTAAAAATATTTCCTCCTGTGGAAAAAAAAATTATATTAAGATCTAAAAATAAAATTTACCTAATCGGAGTAGATGATTTTATTGATATACATATTCAGATTTATTCATATTTCTTGAAATATTATTTGCAAATCAACATTCCTTATCTTTTACCTAACTCATTATTTTAAATTGTAAAATATAAAATGAGTACTGATAGCTCTCTTGCCAATAGATTGTTTTAGAATCCTTTGTAGATGTAATATAAAAACATATTTTTTGAAAAATGTAATACTTAAAATATTTATGCTCATATAATCTTTATCTCAATAGAAATATGAACAATTTTTTAAAAGTTCAAAAATGGCAGATTTTTCTCATCAGATAACATATCATTTAAAAAGAAAGAATACATTTATGCTTAGTCTATATTTAATCTGATTTCAAAATTTGAGTCTTATTATGGAGATTTCATTTCATGCTTATACAAATTTGTACATTTTCATCAAATATGCATTCTTGATTTTGACAATGTAAAAATCATTTATTTATGGAATAAATTTGTACTACTCAGCTCCTACTTATTGTCATTACTTGAAACATTGGTTATTTTTACCACAGAATGTAACATTAAAATGGACAACACTTTTATTCTTAGAATCTCCTATTTTATCTTTGGAAACTGATAATGTTATTCAACCATGCATCCAAATTTTATGCTATTTGGCATGTTCTTTCCAGAGTTATAAAAAAACTGCTCTTTGTATAATGAGATTTCCTTTAATATCCACTTAAAAACCCACTGAAATCATATTCTTTAGGTAAGTGAGTAACTCAGAGTAATTTATAGCTTCAGAACACTCAGTACACTTACATTTTTTGTGTATTAACTGATTTCCAGATATTCAGCCGAATAGTCTACTGTTGTTCATCTGTCGTTAGTATCTTCTTGACTTGACATTTGTTTCAATTGTCTAACTCCTGGGTGTTTCCACACAGAGCTGCAAACTAAACTATCTTCAAGACCTTTATTTCAATTGTGATGCTAATATTTAAAGTATATAAAAACCATGTATAGAATACTTTCTGTTTAAAGTAATACTTTGTAGAAAATGTGATAAAAAATATATTTTACATAAATTTTACCCTTTATATTTGTGAAATTCTTTAGATCCACTGGATAAAGATAAAGGACTGAATTTTAGTGGAATTTCTTAAAGAAAATATAATCTAAGACACATTTTCTGAAAATTTCTCTAATACATACATCAGAGTATTCTTTAATAAAGGAAATTTCTTGATTATATTTGAAATTTAAATACGGTATGTTTAAGACACTTCCTTCTCTGTTTCCTGATAACCTTTCTCTCTTTACTCTTCCTTTCTTTGTGATCTTTGCATTCCAAAATTCTGAGCATTCAGGGTTGTTCAACATGCCATGTCCTTTTGTTTCCATATATTTTACTATACTGATCCCTGTAACTTGAATGCCCTGTTCTCAATCAGCCACCCTCTCTGATGACTCAACTTTTAATAGTTATGAGATGTAATCTAGAGCGGACCTTTTCCAGCTGCTCTGGATTTTGCAACTAGGATTTAAGGATAAAGAAAAAGAGATACTAAAAACTCCATATTCCAAATAAATGACCATGGAAGCATTATAGAAATTACACTCATAAATATTTCTGTAAATTTAATAATAGCTGGTCACAATAATTCTGTTACCCAACAAAGACCATTCCAGTTTCCCACCCATTTATCTCCACTTATATAGACTGCAGAGGAGAATAAATGAAAAATCATGTTGCCTGGGGATTTCTGAGATGTTTCTTTTCTAATTCTTTAAGCCAAGCAAGGGGGCAATCCCTTGATATTGAAGTGTTTACAGTCAGGGGAAACTGGCATCTTGATCCCTAGTAGGAGGTTTGCTAACCTGTGGAATTAGCAGTATAACCAGGCTGGGATATAGCATGGGCAGAGTGATATGTGAAGTAGAAGTTTGAGAGTGATGAGAATTAAGATAACTTGTACCATATAATAGTGGGGATGGAAATAAAGTGGATTGGAAATTCAAGTGCAAAAAAGTTTCTTCAGCAAAACCTTTCTGTTTATAAACCACCAATGTGTGTGCCAGGGTGACCATGAGGCATTTATATTTTTTATTTATTCTTTTATTTATTTATTTTTTAATTCAGGATATTATGGAGGTACAAACCTTTTAGTTACATGTAATGCATTTGCCACCATGAGGCATTTAAATCAGGGCTATGACATGGCCATGTTTTCTTTTTGCATCCTTCTTTAAGGATGGATGGAAATTTATTTCAAGAGGTCAAATGGAGTGAGAACAATTCTGAGATTGTCCAAGTGAAAGGTGATGAGAGATTGTTATAGGAAATTTATGGTGAGGATGGTGAGGGCAGGCAAAAATTATTAATGTTTTGTAGATAAATTTTGCTGTATTAGTCATCGATAATTACCAAGAGAGATTGAAACAATACTGCATGATCTCAGTATTTTAACTTGAGCTCGTTTTTAGATACTCAAGAGGTAAAGAATTCAAGAATAGAGAAACTTGAGTATATGTATGTGCAGGGAACTTGATGCTTCATTTTTGAAAATGTTAATACTTTTCATATCAATTAGATAAATAAAACCAAATTAATGATGATACAATTAATGTCATTCAGCAGGAAAAATGTGATTAATCATTTCTGGTAGAATTGAATGCTTACTTTTGCTGTGAACTTTTTCTCCTTTAATTAAATATTAAGATTGGTGACGGGTTATGTTCATAAACCATTTGTCTTATTTTCTGAAGAAATTATAGACTTCATTTGTGGCAATGTCAATCTTATTAGTAGTTTCCCTTGCAGAGATAAATGTTGCATCACATCTAAATTATGATATTCATTTTTCTTCTGATTGAGAGAAAGAGAGAGAGAAAGCACTATAGAAGAATGAGTCAAAAGAGTTTGAAGAATGACTTTATATTCCCATGTGGCTAATTGTATATTTTCAAGGGCAAAAATTTGACAATGCCTTTAATAAATCTTATAGTTTTGTACGTATTTATTTTGACATATGCCGCTATGTCAATGCCTCAAACACATTTGGTTTCTTCCTCCCTGGGCAGCACAGAGATATTCAGTGCTAAGTATGACAAGAGTGATTGTTAGAGGGTCTTTCAAAGGATTTAGAGCCATCACTGAGGGAAGAGTAAGAAGGAAATGCCATTTATAAGATCCAAAGAAGAACAAAGTCCCTATTAAGAACTGAGACTGGAACATCACTTAACAGTGATGAGTCTCCTATCTAGTCTCATGTGTCACTTGAAAGTTATTTAAGCTTCAAGCACAAAGTGAGATAGGATAAGATTAAAGGTCTAACAACCTTACATTTCCTTTCTGGAATGAGGTTCCAAGAAGGATACCTAAAATTATGATTCATCTTGATTTTTTTCTAGTTATTATTTTGAGAGCATGCATATCATGTATGTCTTTACATTTTACTTTTTACAATTTACTTTTACATTTTACTTTTACATTTTATTGGGGGCATCATGCTTACATTTATATTTTACAAAGTTTCTTGAAAGCCAGATCTAGATAGGGAATAGCTCAAAAGTCAAGGGATGGTATCAGACACCAGTTAGGGTAAACTTTTCATCTTCCTCAACATATCACTAATTATTGAAGCAGAAAGAAAAGTGGAATAATTTCTTCATCCCATGTTATCATTGCTTTGAATTTTTTCAAGATCTAAATAAGAGGGCATTTTATCACTTCCTCTTTTATTTTAATATGTTTTTCTCAAACACAAAAAGAAAGTTGTGGTCCACAGTAGTGAGGTCATTTAAATTGTAAGTTTGTTTCTGATCATATTATATATTTTTAACACTCCAGATTTATCCCCCCAAATTTCGAAGTGACAAGTAATTCCACATAATTAAAAAAAAAGCCTTTTATCTATTTAATATCATATTAACGGAAAGATTCAGGAAGTTAGCATCATACAGATTTAAGAATATAAATTGAGGGAGACATGATCTGTTAGAAGTAAAGAAAGTCCATGACACAGAATTAAGCATATGATTTAAATTAGGAACAAGGACAAGATTCAAATTCTTACTCTGCCACATAAAAGCTGTAAACTTGAATAAGATCTTTTACCTCCCTCTATTCTGTGTTACATATTTGTAAAATCAGCTATGTGCCGTGAGTGTAGTGCACATTAAATTAATCATTAAATATGAATTACTTAGATAAATATACAGCACATATTGTCATTATTATAGAACAGCCATTTGCAACTATTAGCTATTAAAATTTCATTCTTATAAAAGTCAATTTGAGAACAAGATATTTCTATATTTCTTTCATTGTTTTCCATGACATACAAGTACAAAATAATTTATAAAAGTGACCAGGGTGTGCACAGATACTAAATTTCAAATTTAATGCTCTAATATAGAAAACATTCTGTTGCTGAGAGAATTACCCTACGTTGTTTTCATGTAAACATTCATGTAATGATTGATGCTGTTATTCAAAATAAAATGAAGAGTTGACAATTTCTTGGCTAATATAGTCTCAAATTTTCACACTGAAAGTGAAGTTTTTATACTGTCTGTAGCTTTTGTTCTCTCTAGAAGTTCTCTACTTTTATCATAATCATGTCTATATACATATATATGCACAGACACATATATATTTAAATATCTTGATAAGAATTTAAGTACATAAATATTTCTGATTAGAAGATCATGTTTAAATTCAAGCTATGTATATGTACATACTATATATGCATATATGTGTATATATGTATATATATAAAGCTAAGTATGCATATATATTATATATATTTAATTGGAAATTAAATATTTTCCAAATAATTGGAATTTTATATTCTAATTATGCTTCAGTATTTAGGAATAATGCAACAGAAAATTACTGAAAACAACTTTTATTTAAGAACAAAAAAATAATATCAAATTGTCCAAATTAAGATGGGAGCACTTTGTTTAGTTTTAACACTGAGGTACCTATGGCAGCTGTGTTCTTCCTACATTTCAAATTCCTTAGGTAGGGTGACATCAGTGTAGTTTGCTAAATTCTTTCTTTGCTGTGTTGGTTTGTTTGGTTCTTTGGAGTGTGACTGGATGTGTCTCCTGGTGTACAAGCCAGCCCAAACAGAACTCCTGATGGATCGTGCTTAATAAAGACAGAATTGAAGCCATCATTCTGTGCAAATTAATGTACCATCTATGTCTGTGGATGGTATTGAAGGGCATCACTCCGGTGTTAGCTTATTTTACAGTCTCTTTCTCCTCTCCAGAAAAAAGCTCTCATCTATCTGGCTCAAGCAGAAGATGGACTAAATGACACTACTCTTGATGACTTTATGTTGCCATTATTACTCAAATATCATGAAGGGAGGGGACCCAGATATTGAGCACTTGGTGATAGTGTGCACTTTCCTGTATCACATTTAAGCAGGCCCCTTGCTGAAATATTTTCCATCTTATTAGAAAGAGCTGAAGAGAAGGATTGAGATGGCTTCTTTATTTTTATCTTTTAGGGATTAAAGGAACCTGGTGCAATGAGGACTCACACATGTCTAAGTCTCCTATTGTACCAGAGTACAATTTAGCAATGCTTCTGAGGAAGCAATTAGATAGACATCTAGAGAGTAAGGCTGACAGACTTATAATAGAATAACAGCCTCAATATTTTTGGTTCCTCTCCAGTAAAAATCACAAAGAATATTGCTAAATCACTAAAACACTTTTGCAATAACCTAAGTGCATATAGCTATATACCAGTGTAGCTCAGTTACTAAACTGGAGTAAAAGCATTTCTTTTGTGTTGAAAAATTGAATGGCGCTGGTTATATAGCAGATTTCCAATTATTAATATCCATGCCAATAATAGTTTAATGCTGCATCTCTTAATATATATGGAAAAACAATGTGTATAGGCAGATGTGTAAAATTTAAAAATAAACATATAGCAAAAGAGAAATATCTATTGAACAGACAATATACATATATATATCCAAAAAGCAGCAGTTTTTGTGACCATAATATTTACTTCTCATTTTTACATTGGTTGCACTAGTGACAACTGAAAATGGCAGCTGGTAATGAAGCTAACAGGCAAACAGTTTTAATAAAAGTATAAAACTAAAGCTTTGTTCAAAGAGCATTTCTTTCTGCTTTTGTAATCTTCAATTGCAAAAATTTACACACCTAAGTAACAATCTGTTTTCTTCAAGAAAAAATCATTCTCATTTCTCTTTCTCATCTTGAAAACAGCTGCCAGCCAAGAGGGCAAAGCTGAAATTTATTGCTTGTATCACATGAAGCATGGAACAGACTCCACTGGTTCTTCAAACTTTGCCTCTCACAAGGTTGCCTTTGTTTCTATCTTGTCTGTCACTCTTCCCCAATGTTGTGCTCTTTTTCTTCCTTCTTTTTCTTTCGTTTACTTACAATAATCAAATTTCCAGATGACTATATTGTTGAATGACTATCTCAGTTATGATAATTCTCTCAAGAAGTAATTGAATATCAAGTCATTGACTCTAAAAAAACAAATTCTTATAGGCCATTTTCAACTTCATAAATATATATTATTTTTATATATATATATATATAAAATCACAGTTCAATTAATTCTCACAAACTGAACATATCCACAAAACTAGCATTCAAATCAAGAATGAAAACATTGCTAGCATTCTAAAAGTTTCTATCATACTCCATTAGATCACTACCTGCCTACTCGAAAAGTAATCACTACTAATGTATTTTTGCTTTTTTTTTTTTTTTCATCTATAACTGTGATTCATTTATTTTCTCTTAGCCCTGGTTTAGTTCTATCAGGTATTTAAAAAATTGAGTTAAAGTCTTTGCATAGTGAAATATACAAATATTTGTGTTTACAATTTGATGAGTTTTGATAACTGTATATTCCTGTATAATCAATACCTCATTTGAGATAGAATCATCCAAGAAAATTTCCTTGTGCCTTCTTACAGTCAGTCCACACACACTAGAGACAAAAACTTTTTCAGAATTTTATCACCTTAAATTTATTTTGCTTAATTTTAACATTTCACACAAATGAAATCAGGTAGAGTGCACATTTTTGGAGAGTTTGGCTTCTTTTACAATCAAGATGTCATTGTAAAATTTCATCCATGTTGCTGCAAAACCCAGAAGTACCAGAAAGCCAATTGAGAAAGACAGCTTGCAGAGTTCCTAGAATAACAAAGCTGAGTACAGAAAACTGAGTTTGAGCCCGAGACATGAAAGCTTAATAACTAGCACAAATCAAGAGGTAAATATAAAGGCTATTGTGGCAATTGATAGTGGATTTAACCAACACAAAATAATTGTCAACTTCAAAATCATTGTGATAGATTCAGGCCAGAAGCTAGCTAAAAATTTTTTTTAAAAAAATCACCAGAGTAGAAACATTAAAATAACTGATATCAGAATTTGGAAGATCTTTCCACAAGCTATAAGGTTAATGAAACTAGACTGAGAAAAATAATTATGGACTTACAAATATTTCACTTATGAGAGAGAAGCAGACTCCACAGCCACAGATAGAAGGAAATTTCACTTGTTTTCTAACTCTAACATCTGACCCAGAGACTCAGGTCTCTACTAACTGGAAAACCAGATAGTTACCCTTATAATGTACAGTGGAAACATTCTGAGGAGGTTTTTGTACTCTTGCCCATAGTTTTATAGCCACTTGGGGATTCCAGTTCTAAGAAATCAATGCATCAGGGAGTCAGAAAGACTTAAAGTGGTGTAGAAGTATAAAGTATTGCAACCTAGAAGCAATTTCATCCAAAATAAAGCACTTTCAGCAGGGTGGATATGAGAATATTCTTGGAAATAGTGAATTCTCAGCATCATGTCATCCTTTATTTTAGATTATCAGAAAACCAAGCAATGATCTTATTTGAGGTTGAATACAGGAAACCTGTGTTCTGTGAATTCAGTGGCTAATGGGAATGGGACAGAACACTGCATCCTAAATATCAACTTGTCAAGTCTAGACATGGGCAAGTTTAGATAGCATTTATGTGAAAAATGTACCTAGGTAAGGAAAATTCTTACATCTTCTTGGTCAGTGAAAATAATGGATTTGAATAAATTTCTTCTTGCTAGATCTACAGTAAAGAAATTAATAAAATAAAACTAAAGGAGCACAGTTTCTGTGAAATTTCTTGTAAAGTGAAGTAAAGAAAGTAATATCATAAAGATGCACTAGAAAAGCAAACAGATATCTGAAAATTATCTACTACAAAAACCCAAAGGAATTTGTAGATATTTTTTTCATAGAAAAGTGGGCTATGAAAGAACATAAATTAGTAAGCAGAAAACAGGAAAATTGCCTAAGTGTAAGAAATTTT
>CM052436.1:17851566-17870013 GCA_028533085.1 Varecia variegata
GCCAAGGTGACAGCTGTAGTTTCTAGCTGAGTCGGGTACTTGCTTTTTATTACAATTTTGAGACTCTGGATATCTACTCTAGAGTCTAGAGTTGCAGTTGTAGGAAAGTAAAAAGTCCCCTAGTGAGTCATTAGAATGATGACTACTGTTTCCAGTCCTTATATGGGAAAACCATGTATTCTCTCTCTTGGACCACAGAGTCTTATAATGGTCTTGATGTAATGTGTATCCTGCCTCCTGGCGTACGGCATCTCATCTTCACAGAATATTGCCTCTAGACTGGTGATTCAGGTATGTAGCAGCCATTGCTTCAATTCTATATCATATCAGCATATCCTGGGTGGCAGAATTACGTAATCTGAGCAGGGGACTCCGCTTGACAATGGAAGTAGCTAGATCAGCCATGATAGTGAAAGTCCATTCTATTGGGCCCCATGCATATTCTCCACCTCTGCCTTTAGTGACCACTTCTCTCGTGTGCCTATTGGGTTAGTTTTGAACCGGTCAATGGCAGAGGCTGGTGGGTGTCAACCTATTCAGTCATTTTGTCTACTTGGTTATCTAATTGAACATCTGTGATGAAATGTCCTCTAGTATCTGTTAATATATTATAAAAAGAACTTCACACTTTATGCCCACTCCCATGTGTCTATCCTCATGTCTCTACCCCTGAATTCCTTATCTCTCATTTTTCAATCCTTTTCTTCTAAGCCCCTGACCCACTGGCCAGGCCACCAGCCACTAACTACCCATAAGACCATGTATTTGCTAACCATAGGTTCCCTTTTTTTCCCATGAAGTGCATGATGAGATGCTGCTTGTGAAACTCTGCCCATTGGGAACATTTTTCCCCAGCTCTGTCTTTCATGATCACCCCAGAAAGAAGCATACTGCAGCTGCCATCTATTTTTGATTTGTAATCACATACTGAGCCAAGCCATCTGTAATCCAAATAGGCATTTTGCTATTTTCTTAAAGTGGTCCCTATGTCTGAACATAAGTTGAAGGGAGAGCACTGGTAAAACAGTATTGGAAGCTATGGAGTTCTGGTCTACCTGCCTTGGAGAAGAAATGTTTAAGGTTGTTTGCTTTGTAATGGGTAGGTGTAATGTAAACCCTTTCTGTCTTTTCCACAAAAGCTTCAGTAAATTTTACATCACTAAAAAATGCTTTTGTTCAAAGAGAGTCTTCGTGAGAATTTCGAAGAAAAAAAAATATTCAAGCTGACATTTTGATTACTGATGTTTTTATTTTACCTTCAGTGTGGAAAAGTAACCTTATTTAAAAATAATTGTTGAGGAGATTAGTGGAAGGAAGTGAATAAAGACAGATTTTTAAGGGGGTAGTAGGACTAAATGAAAATATTTTTGATTAGGAAGTTTTAGAAAGCTAACATGACTTATGAAGCTGAATAATGGCCTCCAGAGATGTTCATGTCTTAATCCTCAGAATCTGTGACTCTGACCCTATATAGCAAAAGGGACTTTGTAGTTGTGATCAAATCAAAGAACTTGAAATTGAGAAATTATCCTGCATTACACAGGTGGTCCCACTGGAATCATAAGGGTCCATTTAAGAGGGACACAGGCGGAGACAGAAGCAACAAGAAGACAATGTGACACTGACACAGGGACAGAGAATGAAATTTGAAGACATTACATCTCGGGCTTTGAAGAAGGAGAAAGAGTGCTATAAGCCAAAGGATGAAAGCTGGAGAAGGCAAGGAAATGGGGTTTCCCCTGGAGCCTCCAGAGGACACAGCCTTAGTGACCCATTTTAGACTTCTGACTTCCACAAAGAGGAAATCTTATAAATATGTTCCAATATGTGCTGTTTTAAGCCACTAAATTAGTGGTAATTTGTTATAGAAGCAATAGAAAATGAATATAATGTGTTATTTTGAAAGCTTGTTTTTGTTAGAAGCTATTTTTTGTTTTTTTTAACAATTGGCTTTTGAACTCATTAGTTGTTACCAATATTTTTGCCATTAACATGCTCTGAATACTGTCATTACTAATATAAAAAGTGTGATATTTGTTGCTTTTTATCTCAAGCACAAAATAAAGAATAATTTAATGATTTGCCTAAAGAAGAGAAATATATTATCCCTTTAGTTACTAAACTTATTTATTTTCTCATCTTCAGGAGCAAAAATAATTCAGCATATGCAACTAACATATTTATATTTCTTTGTAAATTATAATCATGTACAACTAACTATATAATGTATAATCATATTTATGCAATACATACACTAAGAAATCTACCCATTTAAAAGATGAAAAATAAAATAAAAATGGAATAGATAGAACACAGTGATTAGAATATCTAATACTTTCTGTCAGCACCTCACTGTATTAGGTGACCAATACATATCTCTTCCTACTGTTTAATGAGTCTCTCCTTTTCCTACTGTGAGCTTGTTTTTCTGTTAATGACAAATACAGTATGATTTAGTTAGATGCTATGGGATATGATATTGAATAAGCAATGTGACTAATCCTCATTGTGTATTCCCAAGCTGATTCTTAGTACTCTATTTTCATGTCTCCTGAGCAGTGGAGCTTATTAAAATTGTCTACTTCTGCAATGTTTCAATAAAAGGTATTATGACGCAGTATATTTTCTTTCTTAACTTGCAAAGGTGATGAACTAAAATTATATGATCTTTTGGTTAATGACATTAATTTATCTGTGTGAATATGTACTTTAAGAATCACCTGCTGTTATGGCAGGAAATAAGATAAAGTGTCTCATATTCTGAAAAATCAGATAATGTACAGGCCACATCTAAAAAGATAATTTGTTGAATGAATCTATTTTAATCTCAGTATGATGATGCCAATCTCGTGGTTTTTTTCCATATTAGAGTGAAATGTAAAATGGAGCTTTTCTATTTCTGAAAATTCCTGGATTTCTTTCAAAGTTTTTGGCCTCCAGACACCCCACATGACCTAACCCATCATTACAATATACTCTAATTTACATGAAAAGGGAAAACAACCCATAGATACTGCCATTAATGAGATGGCGCAAACATTCTGCCAACATTGAATAATTTAAGTGCGAGAATGACTTTAAAAGGACAGTGGTGTTTTGAAATTTAAAATATTTCTTAAAATTGTTTTCTTACAAAGAACCCTAGTAACCTCCCACAGCATAATTGAATTCCTGTCAGTAATAGTACAGTCAGCAAGATCAAAGAGAGAAATAATAGACAATCTCCATTAATGCATCCTTGCCTTCAACCTTAAACGTGATTTTTTTTCTTAAAATGAGTTATTTTGTGACCTTGAGATTAAATTATGTCTACAGAATATTTAAGTAACATCTTGCAATTCAAACCAATGCCTAGAAATCATTTCTCTTGCTTATGATTCAAGTGGATGTTGATTTAGTATTTACTGTTGACTTACTGTATCTAACTGTGATAAAGGAGTAGGATTGTCTTAAATGACCCTGAATCTTCACTTCGTATTGCCTGGACAATGAGACAGGGGGACCTGTCCAAGAACAGCAGTCCCATGGTACCCTGGAGACCTTACACATATCTGCATATGCCACGTGGGCCAAGGCTTGAAACGGAATCTTTGGCAGAATGCCCCATGATCCTCCCCCCCGAATGGGAGAAGATGGAAGCCTTGTGAGGCTCTTTCTCAAGGTCATTGCCAACTCATCCTCTCTTTCCCCTGGGAGGCTATTATGAAATAGTTTCTCATTGTCTCCAGGGTTCTGAAGAGGTATGTCCCCACTCCACCTCAGGGTATAGTTGCAGACTATAAAAGGGATGAATCACAGCCAGGAATTGACTCTTAGCAGTTTTCTACAACTCACACTGCAATTATTCACTGCCTTTTTTGTAAGTGTCATCCTGTTTGGTGCGTGGGATAAGGAGATAGGGAACTGGCACCTTTAGCTACTATTCCTTACACAGTATATGTAAGTAATGATCTGTCTGAATCTGAAAGAGGCTGTTGTGTTTTTACTGGCTGAATCAGTCAGGCTTGGGCTTTGCCTTTGTTCTTGCCGGCTGTATGCTTCACAGGACCATGGCCGCCACTCGTCTTCCCGTGGAAGTGACTACACCAACATTTAGTTTCCTGTGAAACACAGAGATTCAATTTATAAGACACCTCTATTTTCAGACAACTCTTGAAAAAAGCTGGAAGTCAATCCAGACATCCTGGCACCCAAATCTGAAACTTGTATGTATCTCTCTGTGGATCAGTTTGCTTTAATGCTTAGCCTATAGAAGGTCACTTCACTAGACTGTAAACTCACAGTGTGTGACCAGCAGACCTCCCAGTCCCCACCATGTCTCTCTGAGGGATGATGGAAAGATGAACTAATCGTGTCTTTTCTCCCTTTGCTTAATCTTGGCTTCTAAATTTTCCTTTCTCAGAGCCCATGCCATGGAAGTTATGGAAATTATCTTCTCATGTGGTATACAAGAGATGGTACTATTTGGCTTCCAGATACCCCCAGAGACCTAACCCATCATTGCAATATGCTATAATTTACATGAAAAGGGAAAATAACCCATAGATACTGCCATTAATGAGATGGTTTCCAACTACTATTTAAGGAAACATGCTGTAGAGCCTGGATTGTGTCCTTCCAACATTGGAATGTTAAATTCCTAACTCCCCAGTACCTCAAAATGTGACTGTGTTTGGAGACAGGTCTTTCAAAAGGTTATTAAGATTAAATTAGGCTGTTGAGGTAGAACCTAAACAAATTTGACTGGTGTCTATATAAGAAGAGGAAGTTTGGACTCACAGAAAGACATCAGGGGTGCACATGTTCAGAAGTACGACCATGTAAAGAGGTAGCAAGAGGGCGGCCATCTGCAAACCAAGGAGAGAGGCCTCAAAAGTAACCAAATCGGGTAACACTTTGAGCTTGACTTCAAGCCTCCAGAACTGTGAGAAAATAAATTTCTGTCATGTTCTTATGACAGCCTAGCAAACTAATATACATGCTAAATAGGGAAGATTGTGATGGATGCTGTAATTTATGGTTCACAGGAAAGGGAAAAGTCATTCAATGTTTATGTAACAATTACCAGCATCCAATTGCCTTTGAACTTAGAAGATCCATACTCACATAATATAGGAGAACTCAAGAGCTAGAAATGGTTGCATCACAATAACCATTTTTATATTAATAATGTAAAATACTTATTGCTTTGAAATGTTGAATACTTACTATTAGCATGTGTGAATGTCAGAATATTTGCAGAAAATCCTTTACTTTCAGTCCAGAGAGTTGGCCATTTGCATGTGACAATTTTTTTCTTCTTCTGCATAAGTTGCTTGCTTAACTGTCACCTTGAACATTTTACCACAAGACCTAGGACATTATGTTTGCAAAAGGTAATTTATACAACTGATAACAAGCAAACCAAATGAATACACGTAAGTTCTGAAAAATTTCTATTTTTTTTAGTTACATATAACAAATAAATATGCCTAGCATTTATGATATTTCTATTAGAAAATAGAGGACACCCACTTGTCATCAATCCAATTAGAAAAATAAAGGTGTAATTGGTGGGTATAAATATCAGTTATCTTGGTTATAAAAGGAATAAGGGCACTTAGACCATATAAAGCAGCTAATAGATCATGCTCTCAGTGTAGTTAAACCTTTGTCTACCATTTTTTTTATTCAGAGATCTATGAACATCTGATTGCCTTTTCTTATGGACTATTTTTTCATGATGTTTGTAGAGTGAACAGACTTGGAAGATAGAGATAGTGTCTCTCTCCGGAACAAAATGCAGGTTTGTTAACATCCCATTAAGATAAACAACATCTTTCTCCAGTACTGGCTCTTCTCAATAGTTAGTGTTGGGTCTGGTACTTGGAAAACTACAGACTAAGCATTTTAAAGTCATCCCTCTTTGGAACCAAAAACTCTTAAAACAAACATGACTGCTGATCTGAGTAACTCAATTCGATGTCCATAATAAGGATTTATTTTTTTTAAATTTATGTATTTATTTGTTATAGCTTATTATGGGGGTACAACCGTTCTGGTTGAATATATTGCCCATGCCCCTCCCAACCCCCTGAGTCTGAGCTTCAAGAGTGTCCATTCCCCAGACAGTGCACATCGCACTCATCATGTAGGTATACACCCATCCTCTCCCCCACCCCCATCCCCCCGAATCAAATCTTTAAGCATGTCCATTCCCCTGACAGTGCGCATCGCACTCATCATGTAGATATTCACCCATCCCCCCCACCCCCGTCCGATACCCAATTGGTGTCATTCCCAGGTGTTGATCAGGGAAACCAGTTTTCTGGTGAGTACATGTGGTGCTTATTTTTCCATTCTTGGGATACTTCACTTAATAGAATGGGTTCCTTTTTTGATGAAAACAATTGGAACCAACCTGCTGATCAAGTATGAACCACCTAGATTGTTACCATTTCTTCTTGTACTTATCATTATACTGGGCATGAAAACAGGTCCACCATTCTATAATGGTTTTCTAGACACAAAATAAAGAACTTTATGTTTCTGGTACAGAGGTTACCACTGCATGCAACATTTGTGACTACCAAAAAAATGTTTAACTTATTATTTTATCTTGAGCTGAGGAAACCACATGCCACGAAGTATTGCACTGGGTCATTCTTGGCAGAAAGAATATATCATATATTCGACCCCCTATGGAACAACCTGTCATGTCTCACTGCTGTTACTGCTGTTGACACTTTGTTCAGTTAGAGAGTTACTGCTCTAGTCCAACTGCTGACTCAGGCCACACCACCATAGCCTTCAGAACTAATGTGATTTATATTTTTGACTTTCCAGACCATTGAAAGTTGATGGTGGTAAGACTTTTGTCACTAAGTCCACTCAACAACAAGTGATTATCACAGGATTCAATGGATTGTCCATGTTCCTTGCCATCTGCAGCCATCTGGTATTTTTGAGTATTAGAAAGGCCTCTTCAAAAATTGACATAAATTTTTTGACTATTATCCTTACCTCCTCTTGGTTTACAAATATATAAGGCAGTTTTTAAATATCAATGTGGCTGTCACCAGAAAGAGAAATCTACTCTCAAGTTCTTCCTGGATAATAATCAGGATGAACAAGTTGGGAATAATATATACCCATTTCAGGGTCTACCATCACCATTCTTGGATATGATACCTCATTTTTTTCTTGTAAAAACAACACAAGTTCCACCTGATTGGAATACACTCTGAGTGGCAGCCTGGACAAAAGGGACCCTAGGGAATTTAGACTCCACTCTAGTTCAGTTACCTGGACTCTCATGTAAGATTGGCATAGTCCCAGATCATAAAGATAGTGATTACTTTGTTGAATATATTATAGTTGGCAACACAGGCCAACCTAGAGGATACAATAGATCTCTGTAAGTTCTATTTTATAAAAATGTCCTTGCCCTTTATACACCTGACCCTTCCAGATAAATATTCTGAGTACAAAAAGATGATTAGAAAAATAGGTAAAATTTTATCTACTGAAATGGGACACATAGATTTTATGGTAGTAAAGGGAGAATAACAACCAGGTTACCTAATGTACCAGGTAAGAGGTATATCAGATCTTGAGAGGTGTTGGGGAGGGAGGGACATTGGAGATCTTTGTTTCTGAGAACCGCCTTTGGAGGCTTCTTCATGAAAGAAACACTAGGGAGCATCTCTCCGGAACTGTTCCAAGAACTTTCAGTTTAACTTCCCACTGAGTTAGCTATGCCCCCCAGATATCTCTGTCCACAATTTGATCCCAACTCTCCTAAATTTTATAGAGAAATTTATGGAAAGAGGAGAGGATATCTCCTGATCTTCCATGTCCTAAGCAACCTGTAACAAACACATGTACTGTCTGACTCACATGCATTTTTATAGCTGTCCCTCAGTCATTCCCTGGGGAAAGGAATGCCATCCAGCTGATAGTATAGACAGTATAGATTGAACAGAATGCCCTCAGCAGGCTATTCTATTTATTCCAATTACTCAAGCTAAACTATGAACCCTAACTGAAAACTACTGTACTATATTTCTCCAGTAGAAGCCAAGTGTTAACTTTCTCCTTTCTATAAATAAGGTGATTTGCTCATTAGAGGTGGTCATAAGAGAAATTCAAGTATTTAAGGAAATGTTACTTGCCCCTTCCAGCTCAGTCTCAATTCACTGGACTATTTTGGATTTAGAAGTGTTCTAGAATCCCTTCTTGCATGCAAAAGTGGAATCTATATATTCATTAACACATTCTGTTGTTCTTAATTAATGACTCCAACCACATGGAACAGCCATTTGGAAACCTAAGGGGAAAGTCATATGGCTTTCTAAGGTAGAGTCTAATGGCTTAGGGGTTTGTTCAGCTGGTTGAGACCAGGACGTCGGGGCTTGGTTGAAATCTGCAGGCCGGCCTCATCTTGCTGCTTAGAATGGTATTGATAGTTGCCAAAGTTAAATGCTAGAGAAGACAAATTGAACACATTTGTTCCCAGCTATTAACTGTCGGATTTTCCAGAGTAGTCAATGGAGAGGTATATTTATGGAAAAATTTTCCAGATGTCAAGATGGTAAAGTAATGTGCAGATGTTATTGGGAGAAAATCCTCTATGGTCTCCTTTATTTCTGTACGTGTTGGTCTGGTCTCCTTCCAATGATGTTTGCTCAGTGAAAAGCCTTGGAACATAGAAATAATGTCTCCCTCAAGCACAAAGGGCAGATTTGTTTACTGTCTAGTATGGTCAAATAATGTCTATCTCTGGAGCAAAGAGAAGGCATGCCTACTGCCCTTATAGAAGAATTAGCTTTCTTAAATTCAGGATTTTTCTCCTGTTAACACAGCTCACTTTATGTGCAAGCTTCCCCTAACTGTCTTTGGTTTGCCCTGTGGGAATTGGAGCTTGAGAAACTTGCTCAAGAAAATGTTGATATTCTGGCTACTGGAATTGTTGTGACTAATACATCCATTTGTGCCTCACCCAGGAGTGTCATATCTTCTGCCAGCATCCATGAAACAGTGGCAGGCTAACTTGTTGGCATGCAACAGGAATAAAATCCAAGAATCTTCTCAGTATTTGACACTTCTGAGACATACTGTTTGGCTATCTCAGTTCTGATTAAAAAAAAGAAAGAAAGAAAAAGAAAAGAAAAGAAATTATCACGAAAGTATTAAGAAACTAATGTAGGTAATATTTAGTCATTACTTAATATAATCCTAAATAGAAAATTAAAAGAATCTTTATTAATACTCCATATAAATGTGACTTTTTAAAAAAATTCTTTCTTTGATACTCATATGAAAGAACCACTTAATTAATTTAGTGCAAGCATGGAGAAAGGAGAATCTCTTGTTCTTTGGGAATAAGCCTCTAAGAAATTGATTAAAAGCATTATTGAATAATAAAATTGAAATAGTAGGGAGTATCTTCATTACAAAGGACTCTAGTAACTGACACAAAGGAAAAAGGCTCCCAAATCTCTGTTTATGATACAGAGTGTGCTCTTGATCTGCAGGTCCACATATTCCAAGCTGATATTCATCCTGGTATACCAGCATGGCTGTGAACATGTAAATATATACTAATAAGCTGCTGTCACACCCTCTAAGTGTCATCTCTCTGGAATGGAAATTTTTGCCCTAATTCTGGTGTGCTGGATCTTCCAACCACGCAGCAGTCAAGCACCCTTCTCCCTCCCTGCTGCCTGGCATGTCAGGGAGCCCCAAGGATCCTGCTGTAGGGAATTAGCCAATATCCATACTGATTAAACTTTGCCTTTGTTGTATCAGTCATGAAATACTTTGAATATTACAACTGACTAATTATCATATTAGTCATACTGAAATCTCAATTATTATACCCCGAACCAATCTCCTTATCTTCCCTCCAAAACATATTCTCCCTCCTTTACATTCTGCCTCAGAGGGAGTCACCTCTAAACCCGGTCTGTTGCCAAGGAAATTTTTTCTATTTCTTTCTATCTTTCCCACATCCAAATCCTTTCTATTGTATTTGTTATCCTTATAATATACCTCTTCATTTTCTCTTTCTCTCCATTTTCACTGCTTTATTTCTCTCTCTGTTGTTTCAACCTTCTCCAATCTATTAATTCTCAAGACAGCTATTGGAAT
Organism: Varecia variegata; assembly: GCA_028533085.1. Taxonomy (NCBI): domain Eukaryota; kingdom Metazoa; phylum Chordata; class Mammalia; order Primates; family Lemuridae; genus Varecia; species Varecia variegata. Next base: position 17,861,698 of record CM052436.1, read on the forward strand.
AATCTTTCTAAAATACAATCTTAGTTGGTTTGAAATTCTTCAATAGCTTCAGTGTAAATTTTCACCTGGCCTGTTGAGAGCTGGTCTCAGATGACCTAGTTAAAGTCAGGTTTCGCCAACCCACCACTCACATCCTTGCTCCAGCATAATAGACTACTTGTTATTCTCTATAGCTGTTCCATTCTTTTAACACCCCTGAGCCTTTATCACCAGGAACAACCTCTCCACATCTTTCCTATGTTAATTTTCATGCAATTGAAAATATTCAGCACAGATATCCTCTTCGGGAAGCATTCCTAGATGATTAGATAATCCCTCCTCTGCATTATACTATTTGTATATTTCATTTTCTATTTCTTGTCTGGTTACTTTCTATCTCTTCCAGTTCTTTAGAGTTGTTTATGATACATTTAGGACCTCAATAAATATTGGTTTAATGAACACATTTATACCTAATAAAATGTCTTAAATGTTGACTGTGGGCATATGGCAAATTTAAAAAAAAATGCATGATAAAGGGTTATGTATTGAAAAACTCCTGAAATATTGATAAAGAGAGCAGTCGTCAAATTTTCATCATGTCACAGAGTAATTGTGTTAGTATGATACAAATAGACTATTAACTAAAAACAAAAGCCTCCAAGCTATGGAAAAATCTAGAAAAATAGTACAAGAAAGGACTCTTGGACTATTGATGATATGCTTCCCCCAGCTCCATATTTCATCTCCCAAATGTTCATGTATTAAAGGCCCATAAAAATTAGTGAAAACTGTACACATGAAAATGAAGCTGTATCACAATAAGATATTTTTCTTAGAGTGAGGTTAGGGGAATGCACACTCATTTTATAAATGTTTTTATTATTTGCTCGACAATAAAAGTTTTTAGGAAAAGACAACCTAAAAAATTATTTGTCCTGGAATGAGAAAGACCAGTTGGTAATTTCTCTTAAATGCTTCAAAGCATGTCATTTGCCTTTTTCGACTAGTTTTAAATCTCTGCCTATATAGAATTTAATGGGCTAGAAATGAAACTATAAATTGGGTCATGGATAACTAGCCATCCCCACCTCCAACCAGAACTGTTTCTTTTTCTTGGTGAAGAAAAGAGAAATTCCAATTATATATTTAAGTTTCAAGGCCATCTGTGTAAGTTTTCATAACATTTCTTCACAGGGAATGGTTTCAAGTTTCGAGAAAGGTACATAATAAGGTATAGATATCTGTGGAAGCCTGAAGTTCATCCAGGAAATATCTGGGTGAGCAAACAGTGTTGAATTATTATACAAAACTTTTACTATCTAGATGTGTTGGTGAATTGTGTGAAATTAAGGTGGAAAATACTCAGTATTCTAGTGTATTTTTAAATTGCATTGACGCTGTTATCCAAAGATTAACTGCAGTGTTTTTGAAATGTTGTTGTACTGTGTATTTTTTATTCTTTCCTTTCCTAGCAGCTGAAGTTAATTGCATTGAATTAGGAAAAAAAAATATCTTTATATGTAAGTTCAGAAAAAGAAAGCTTCTTCCATGTTTCAACCTTCTGTATAGTTATCTAAACTGTTTTTACACTCTTTTCAGTTAAATTCCTTGCTCTGTGTTACATTTAAACCATGACTTGGTCTCATCTATTTTTCTTAATGAAAGAGAGAGTTACTAGGATTTAAAATATTGCTTTCTGGTTTTGTGCAATTAAAGCACATCCCAGAGTCTACATGGAATCACAGAAATCAGGGAATGGATTTTTTGTTTGTTTTTTCGTTTTAAAGTATATCCAAATTCTGTTGTCCTCTGTGCTTGTCTGGATCTAAATAAGCAAATAGAATATGCAGCAAGTTATTTCTCTCTTTACAAAATACTGTGATTATTTATTTTGCCACAACTTCTGGACAGCCTAACCCCTTCCTCTTTGAAGTAGTATCTCTATCTCAGACACTGGGATATCAGCATTTTAGGCAGAAGGATGTCATAACATCTGATTCCACAGAACTCAGAGGCTTATGATCAAGTCAGCTTCCCTACAGGTTCTCTCTAAACTGATATTCTGATTCCAAAAAATTGACACACTTTTATGATAGTCATCATTCCAAACACTACCATTAAATTCTATTAACATTAAGTGCTAGTTACATTGACCCTGAATTTTAAACACTGAACTCCCTAGCTACTTCAAGAACCCACATAATATGTACATATGTTTTTCATTTTGAGGAATTCTTCATTGCTTCTCTGCTTTAATGACCTGGAGCTTGAGGAGCGGAGGGAGATTCCTTAGTGGGCAATAACTAGGTCCCAATCTCTTCCTCTAGGTCTGTTTTCCATTGCTACTCCTATTTCTGACAACATGTCACCAGCTACTAGGATTGTGCATCTTTTTTTTAAATTAAAATCCTCAGATTTAACATCCACCTAATTAAAATTCCACTAACAACTTTGTTAGAAATTTCTCCAATCATATGATTTTACAAATTTGATGCATATTTTTCACACATTTGTAGTTGCTCCAAACAATATCTACCACAGATTGATCTATAATATCTTTTACCCAATCAGTACCTCGAACACATCCACTTGACAAAGTGTGGAATGAAGGATGATAATTAAGATGCTTAAGATTATAGAATTTATTTATGGCAGGGCTTGGAAATATCTACTTGCATTTGCCAAGCAAGATACTTAAGTGGATAAAGCTACTAGAATGCAGATGTTTGCTCCAACATAGGACGTTGTAGAATACTGAGAAAATTATGACATTGCTCTTATCATATTTCTAATATCTTAAAAGAATTAAAATCTTTGTTTTTTATATAATATCTCTATTTTTTTAAATATTGGCCAATTTTTTAAAAAAATTCAACAGGTCACACAAAAAAATGTGTGAGGACCAAATTGTGCTCTTAGACTACTAGTTTCTAATGTTTAATTTGGGGATTACATTTTGTCCCTAATTTTTGTTCTCCTTTTTTAAATAAAAATTTGATGAGTTGCCACATGCAAACATAAGCCGAGGACATTTGGTGAGGAAAATAAATCACAATAAGGATATTCCTTTGTAATTCATTAGATAATGAGCAAAGAGGAATATGGTATTTGTATCTTTTTTTTTTTCCCAACATATTGAAACCTTCAAGATAGATCTTATGGAATTATCATGCTTTCTTACTACTTCAACCATATACATTCATGAAAGGCTGTAATGTTAGAAAGAAAAAAATATATGTCTATGAAAGAAACATGCCTTTGCTTTACTGCATTTACTAGAAAAACTATATTACTAAAAACAAAAAAGGTCCTAATGGATTATTCTGAAGAACATCCTGAGATGTGTGTTTAATATAAACTTGTGCATTAAATGGATTACTGTCATCTATTTAAGGATTACATCAATGACCAAGTCATTAATCTCTCAACTGAAGCTTCACAAAGCTGGCTGAAAATTAGAATTACCTGAGGCAATACTGAAATATTCATTTGCCTGAAACCCACCTGGAAGGATTTTGACTTTAATTATCTGTAGTATCTCTCCGTTGTTATAGAAAGTCTCTCAAAAATAAGACAAAACAAAAATAGATCTGAACATCACAATTAACATACTTGTACTAATTGATATACACAGAACATAAAACACTGTATACAACAGAATTTACCTTCTTTTCAAATGTACATGTGAAATCAAAATCAACAATGTGATAATCTATAACAAAGCCTTAACAAAACTTAAAATATTGAAATAATTCAAAATATTTTGTATAATTATGGGATTAAGATGGAAATCAGCAATAAAATTATAACTAGAAAAAGATCTGCTTCCTGGAAATTAAAGAATATACTACTAAATACCTCATGGATCAAAGAAGAAATCAGCATCGAAATTAGAAAATTATTCAACTGAATTTTAATAAAATATGGCAGATCCAAATTTGTGGAATGCAGTTAGAAAAATGTTTATAGAAAAAAACTATAGCTTTATATGCATACATGAGAAAGAACAAAGGGTAAAAATCAACAGTTAAAGTTTCCATCTCATGAAGAAAGACTATGGAAAGAAGAAAGAAATAATAAACATAAGAACAGAATTGAATGAAATAAATAATGTAGACTAGAGAAAGTAACAAAACCAGTGGTTTCAATGGTTGAAACTTTGAAAAGATTAATCATTAACATTGATCAAGGTGGAAAAAGAAGAAAACAGAATTACAAAAATAAAAATGGGAACATAAATACAAACTCTATACATATGAATAAAAAAGGAACGTTGTAAACTTTAAGCAAAGGAATTTGGTAATTTGCTGGAAACGAGTACATTCCTCCACAAATACAATTTACCAAAGTTAAGAGATGGCATATACGATCTCAGAAGTAAGGCATCTGTCAAATAAATTAAATTTTTTATTTTAGGAAAGTTTCTACAAGTAAACTCCAGAAGCAGATGGTGAAGGATAGTGAGTTTTTCCAAATGTTTAAGAAAGAAACAATCCCAATCTCTACAAAATCTTCTAAAAAACAGAGAAAAATGAAGGTGACCTTTCCTAACTACTTTTTTGAGACTAAGAAAACCATGATTCTAAAAACTGTCAAAGGAGACTCAAAAAAGAAAAAATATATATATACATATATATATCAACAGAAGTTAAAAAAAATAAGCATTAGACTAAAATTCAACACCCTTTAATGAAAAAACTTTGAATAAACTTGGAAAAAAAGTGAAATTTTAAAATGATAAGAACTATCTTCAGAAAACCTAGAGAGGGTATACATTCAGGGATATAAAAAAAAGAAAGAGTTGAAGACTTTCCCCCATAGAGGGGGAAGAAGATAAGGATACTCAATATTTCTTCTTTAATCTCGTAGCAGAGAGCCTGAACATTGCAATAAGGCAAGAAAAAAGGGAGAGAATTGGAAAGAAAGAAATGAAGTTATCATTGGCTTGTATATAATATAATGAGTAGAAACTCTAAGATACCATATAAATCATTTGACTAAATTATTAAATTTACAAATATCACTGGATCCAAAATCAATATGAAAAAATAAAAACAACATCAATTGTATTTCTACCAGAAATAAAACAACACAGTTGGAAATTTAAGCAGTGATAACACTTATAAAGCAATAAAATCAAATATCTAAAAATAAATCCAGAATTTTTTTAATGACTTCATACAAAAATCTATAAACTATTATTGAAAAAAGTTAATGATGACCAAAATAAATACTATGTGTATGTTCTGGAAACTCGATATTATAGAGTTTCTCATATATAATGAGATTTTGATTCTTCATAAATTTATCTGTATATTGACAATGCCGAACAAAATATTTGTAGGTTTTTTTTCCCCTTAGAAATTGACAGATTATGTATTCATATGTATATTCAGGGTCCAAGAAAAGACAATGTGACCCTCAAATAGAAGAAAAAGCCTAGGGTTATTACTGTACCAAATGTAATTCTGTCATAAAGCTATGAATGAAGTTTTACAAAAAACCATGGTTCTGGCAAAAGAAAAAAATGAAATGGCTATAGATTCCAAGAGTGGCCTCTAATGTATAATGTCACCTAACCTATGACAATGGTGCCACTTCAGTGAAGTGCAAAAATAATTGTGTTTCACTATATGTCAATTGGATATTGGTTTATGAAAATGATGTATCTTCACTCCTTTACACTGTATACAAAAATAAACTCCAGATGTATTGCCAATCTAAATATCAAAAAAATAATAATAAAGGTTTGAGAAGGAAATATTTTTTGATCTTGGAGTAAGGAATAATAACTTTACTTCTACCTCATACTGTAGACAAAAATGAAACACAGATGGATTGTAGATCTTAATATTAAAAAATAAAAATACTATGTATGTTGTTAATAATAAAATTATCATGGTTTGAGGGCTGATGTTTTGAGATGGAAATATAGAAGAAAAACTTTGACCTCAGGATAGGTAATAATTTCTTAAACAGGATCCAAACTTGCACAAATGACAAATTAAGATTTGTCACATTAATATTCTATAATAAAAAAATAAAAAAGATTGTGAACATTGATTCTTCTAAAAACATCATTAAGAGTAAAAATTCAAACTATAAAGTGGAGAATCGTCTTCACAATTCATATATCCAATAAAGATCTTATAACCAGAACAAATAAAGAAACCCTACAATTCAAAGAAAAGCTGGTTACTGGCGAGTCGCAGTGGCTCACGCCTATAATCCTAGCACTCTGGGATGCCGAGGTGGGAGGATTGCTTGAGCTCAGGAGTTCGAGACCAGCCTGAGAAAGAACGAGGTCCCGTCTCTACTAAAAATAGAAAAATTAGCCAGGCATGGTGGCACATGCTTGTAGTCCCAGCTACTCAGGAGGCTGAGGCAGGAAGATCGCTTGAGCCCAGGAGTTTGAGGTTGCTGTGAGCTAGGCTGATGTGATGCACTCTACTCAGAGCAACGGAGTGAGAATCCATCTCAAAAATAAATAAATAAATAAATAAAAGAAAGAAAAGAAAAGTTGGTTACTGGATTGCATGAGATGAGTCAGTGTCAGCTTGTAAAAATTTATCAAGTTGTACACTACAAAATGTGCATTTTTCTTTCTATATACTATGAGACAATAACATTTAAATTGAAAGCAACATTTTGTGGAGTGGAACTCAGGGAAAAGCTGCCTCTATGCAGGCAGGATTGGGATCCATCACTCTCAGCTCTCAGGGCAGTGAGGCATGGTTGATGGCTGGGGCTAAGGCTGATCACCTTTGGCAGCGTCAACTTCTTTATTTTGCTCTCCTGAGCTTGTCTGATTTTTTTTCCCTGACACAAAATATGTGCCATTTTTCCACACCAACAACCAATCTTCTAATTATACAACACAAGCTGCATGTTCAACAACTCTATTCAATTCTGACACTAACTCCTGGAGTTAGTGCAGACTCCACAGGTTGAGGGCTCAGTCCTCCCAAGACTGCCCCTTCAGAGGGCAGCAGCACATGGGCTTCCCAGGTTACCCATGTTTCAGCCTGGCCAACTACAAATTTGGGAGTTCCCATAACCCATTCCTCAGGTTCAACAATTCACGAGAATGACTCGCAGAACTTAGAAAAGTGCTCTACTTATGATGATCAGGTTTTTACAAAGGAGACAATTCAGGAGCAGTCAAATTGAAGACATTCATAGGACAAAGTAAGGTGGGACTGGTGACAGCAGAGAGTTTTCATTCCCTCTTTACATGTGCTACCTTCCCAGCACACTGATGTGATCACCAGTCTGGAAGTTCTCCAAACCTTGTGGTTCAGAAGGTTTTATAACCTGGTCTCCAGCCCCTCTCCACTCTCCAGAAGTGAGGGATAGGACTGAAATTTCCAACTTTCTAACCTTGTCTTTGGTCTTTCTGGTGACCAGTCCTCATCCTGAAGCTAGGGACCCCACCATGAGTCAACCCCTTTAACTTAAACTCAGGTGTGGTCTAAAGGTGCTCTTTATGAATAACAAGATACTCCTATCACTCGAGGAATTCAAAGGGCTTTTGGAGCTCTGTATCAGAAACCCACTGCAAAAACCAAATGTACATTTTTATTATACAACAGTACCCTAAAAAGGACATATTGTATGTATGAGAAGGCTGAAAAAGCCTCCTGAGATCAGCATTTTTCCAAATGTCTTTTACAGCTTATTAGTATTCCCAGCATCAGATTTCATTTTGGAAAATAAAGCTCCATCAATTCTTTGCTGATTGTATATACAATATTTTATAACTCTTTCCCTATCTGCACCAAGGAAACCTGTGTAATTGTTTGACATAATGTTTTTCACATATTTAAACATAGCATTTTTTTGAGTGCTTGTGCAATGCCTACTAACTAGCCCAAGGGATACTATGGTTCTAAAGAACATATTTTTAAAGAAACGTCATTTTCATTTTTTTATCCCTTTTCTATATAATGTTAGGAAAGTACTTTCTCAGGAGGGGAAAAAAAAAGTAAAGTTTTCATTTAAGTATTATATGTAAAACCCACAAAGAGAACCAAACGTAAATCCCAAGTATTTCTCAATTTTTCTCTGAGCGTGTAATATATTTGTATAGCAGCACAATTCACAATTGCTAAGATGTGGAAACAACCCAAATGCCCATCAATTCATGAATGGATTAGTAAAATATGGTATTTGTATACCATGGAGTATTACTCAGCTATAAGAAATAATGCTGATACGACACCTCTTTGGTTCTCCTGGATAGAGTTGGAACCCATTCTATTAAGTGAAGCATCCCAAGAATGGAAAAATAAGCACCACATGTACTCACCAGAAAATTGGTTTCCCTGATCATCA